>JAPQWN010000002.1:73337698-74039840 GCA_028538565.1 Umbellularia californica | reverse complement strand
CTGGCCAGTCCATCACCCTTCCCCATGTCTACTTCGTTCCCAAATTATCAGCCAATTTACTTTCTATAGGCCAACTTATTGATGATGGGTATAGTGTTAACTTTTCTTCCACTGGTTGTGTCATACAGGATCGGCAAACTGGGAAGGTGATCGCGATGGGGAGTAAACATTGTCGACTGTTTCTGCTGGACATTGGACATCATTCCCTATTTTCTTCTTCTTATTCTAATTTCAATAAAAATTGTGGACTATGTGGCATAGTCGTCTTGGTCATGTAAACAATGCTTATTTACTTTCTTTATTTAAAATTAGTTGTTTAGAACCTATTTTTGATAATAAAATGATGTCCTCTTTCCTTCAATCAAAGTGTGAAACGTGTTGCTTGAGAAAGAGTCATATTTTGCCTTTTCCTATTCATCACTCTAGTGCATTCTCATCTTTTGACATTATTCACACAGATGTTTGGGGAATTGTCCCCACATTGAGTAGGACAGGATTTAATTATTATGTGACATTTATTGATGATCATTCTAGGTTCACTTGGATTTATTTCATGCATTTCAAATCAGAAGTATTTTCTCTTTTCCAAACCTTTTACAAAATGGTTCAAACACAATTTAAGAAAGAAATAAAAATTCTTAGGTCTGACTCTGGTGGCGAATACATGTCCCATGATTTCTCTACCTTCCTTTCTGATAAAGGAATTCTTCACCAAAAATCATGCCCACATACTCCATAGCAAAATGGTGTTTTGGAGAGAAAGAACAGACATACTGTTCGTTCTCTCCTCCTTGCATCCTTAGTTCCTCCCACCTTTTGGTATGATGCTGCACAGACGGCTGTGTATCGTCATCCTAGCTTTGTTCTAGGAAAGACGACTCCTTATAAAACTCTCTTTGGTCATGCCCCTTCATATTCTCACTTACGAGTTTTTGGTTGCTTGTGCTTTATTCATCTTCCTTCTACAGAGCGCACTAAGTTGTCACCAGAGGCTGCCAAATGTGTCTTTCTGGGTTCTAGTACTGAACACAAGGGATTTCTGTGTTATGGTCAATCTGAAAAACGCATGCGAATATCTCGTAATGTAATCTTCTTGGAACACATTCCCTTCTTTTCTTTGCATTTGGAAAATCACCTTGTTGTTGTATCTTATATGCCAAAATTCCCTGTGATTACTTCTCCACCACCTATCACCAATGTCTATGTTCGGCATAAAACGGTTCCTCCTGTGGGGACTCCTTCTCCTGATCCTCTTCCAGTGCCACCTACTGCACCCTCAGGTATTAATGTTTCTTCTGATAGTATCCTACCCCTGCGATGCTCTAGTCGTCCTTCAGTTGCTCTTGACCGTTATGGCTGTCCTGCTCTTTTCACTACTTTGGATAGTGCTACTATACCCACCTCATATTCACAGGCCTCGAAGATTGCTTATTGGCAAGATGCTATGATTGAGGAGTTGCTTGCTCTTGAAGCAAACAAAACATGGGATTTGGTACCGGCCCCTGTTGGCACATCTGTAATTGGCAGTAAATGGATTTATTCCATATATAAAGGTTCACTCTGATGGGAGTCTTGACCACTACAAAGCCCGATTGGTTGCACAGGGTTACAAGCAGGAATATGGGATTGACTATGAAGAGACCTTCGCACCAGTGGCTAAAATGACCATTGTTCGCACTCTTCTTTGTGTCGCTGCAGCCTGCAACTGGCCCCTATGGCAAATGGATGTCAAAAATGCGTTTCTTCATGGCGACTTGAGTGAGACTGTGTATTTAAAACCACCTCCGGGATATGCTTGTCCTCCACAGCATGTTTGTAAATTAAGGAAAGCTCTTTATGGACTTAAGCAGGCTCCCAAGGCTTGGTTTGAAAAATTCCGGGCAGCAATTCTTCAAGCTGGGTTTTGTCAGAGTCATTCTGACAGTTCACTATTTCTTAGGTGGACACCGAAGGGTTACACATTCCTTTTAGCCTACGTTGATGATATGATTATCAGTGACAATGATATTTTTGGTATTACGGACCTCAAGCTCCATCTCACTCGCCACTTCAGAATGAAGGATCTTGGTCCTATCACCTACTTTTTGGGGCTTGAATTTTCGCGTACAAAATCAGGCATTCGGGTCCATCAGCCTAAATATGCTACCGATTTGATCACCTCAGCAAGACTTGATGATGCTCATTCCTTTGATACGCCGATGAAATTAAACAGCAAACTCAGTACGGATGATGGCCCTCCCCTAGATGATCCCTCTATTTTTCGGCGAATAGTTGGTAGTTTGCTCTACTTAACTATGACTCGACCTGATATTTCTCATGCAGTTCATACAGTTAGCCAATTTGTGAGCAATCCTCACAAACCCCACCTTGCTGCTTCTTTACGCATACTCCGTTATGTTAAATGCACTCTTACTCATGGCCTCTTCTATCCTTCTGATAATTCTCTGCGCTTATCAACATATGCAGATGCTGACTGGGCTGGTTGCCCTGATTCTCGGCAATCTACCACTGGCTGGTGTATGTTTCTTGGCGACTCTCTGATTTCGTGGAAGTGCAAGAAGCAAACCACGGTGTCCAAGTCTTCTACCGCGGCCGAATATTGGGCAACGTCGTCCGCAAGTGCTGAAATCATCTGGCTCCGCCGTCTTCTCTGTGAATTAGGTGTCATTATTGGTAATCCTACACCTCTTCATGCGGACAATACCAGTGTTACCAGAATTGCTAATAATCCAGTCTTTCATAAACGGACAAAGCACATTGAGATTGATTGTCATTTCATCCGTCGGCGTGTTGTCACTGAGAAGATAACCTTGCCTCATGTCTCTACTCATGACCAGTTGGCGGATATCTTCACCAAAGCACTTCCCAAATCCCGCCATCATGATCTCACTAGCAAATTGCTGTTTTCTGCATTACCACATCATTTTGAGGGGGAGTGTAGAAGATAAAGTTACTTAGGCCCACTAGGCCCAGCCCATCAAGGGCTTGTACACAGCTGTATATAAAATCCCATGTGTGGGATCATCTTAGATTATGTTGCTGTTTTTATCTCTTATTTACTTCCTTGTTTAGATTAGGAGATTGATTATTCATTATTCTGATTGTACTAATTAGGATGTTTAGGGCCCTTGATTAGGGTATAATGTAATAATAAATATACAAATGATCCTCACATTGAGTATCGACTTTTCTCCAAACTCTTCTCTCCCTGCATGATCATACATACAGTAACAGTGTAAGCCATTGCAGATTCTTTTACTTCCATTTATGACAAGTCCAACTCACCGAGTAAGAGATTCCCCCATTCGTCAATAACCCATGGAGTTTTGTAGCACTCATATATATATATAGATAGAGAGAGAGAGAGAGAGGGCTACGTTTTGCTAAGAGGTACCCCTCATGGATTATGTGAGAGGTAAAACTTTAAGCTCCCTTGTGGGACCCACTTGGATACAGGCTAATCATGGGAGGATAATGTGATACGAGGGTCTCATTGCAGATATGATTTCGGGCAAAGTTCATCTCAATAAGATCATCACAACCATCAATTTAGGGGCCTTACGGTTTACTGGTTTCTCAAGTTACTTCTTTATTAAATTTTATCCAACAGGGAGTATAATTCAGATTTTTGTCAAATTAGGGTGCATGCTAATTCATGAGGGCTTAGTGATTGTCGGGGTTGGATTTGTTAGAGTGTCCAACCTGGCGGTAACAAAGTTACCTCTCACACAATTTGTGAGTTACCTCTTGGTAAAACTTATATATATATATAGAAGTGCTCCTATGAGAGACACTCTCACCAACTTTATGAGAGATGGGTGGGGGCCCTCACTTCCATATCCACTCTCACCATCTTAAATGCATGGACCCCCAACTTAAATGTGAGGGCCCCCACCCATCTCTCACCAAGTTGGTGAGAGTGTCTCCCATAGGAGCACTTCCCATATATATATATATATAATGGGCAATATTCTTGTGCATCTAGTTCCGGTGTGCACGATCTTTCCGTGCATAGAGAGTTGCTAAATGCACACTGATTTTTTACTTTCCAGGTTCCACACTGTAATTTTTTTATTAGCAATACACCCATGTGGTTTTAGGTAATCATTATCAATGATCCAAGCCCCCATTTCATTTTCCCCTATTCTCCATTCCGTCTTGCATTGCTCGCCTGGGATATACTCATCTTTGACCTTGATTTGCCGGCAACATGATAGTTTTTCCCAGATCGATTCCGCCTTTAGTTGTCATGTTCAGTTAGGCATGAAATACATGGTTTGGGATGCCTTTTTGGCACATGTAATCAGGATGGATGTACACATGTTAAAAAATTTTCCGTGTAAAATGCCCTTTTGGCACATGTAATCACGATGCAGGATTGAAGTTTTTTTGGGATGTTCCTATTCCATGCCAATTATACCACACACCCACCATTCACAAGTCCCTTAACCTCAAGTCTCATATACAGCTGGAGACTGACCACTGCTGATTGTTCCTGTGGAGGTGGGGTGTTGATTCATGCCATCCAGCTCTTTCAGAGACCGCCCTCCACTAGATTTGCTAAAGTGAAATTGTGGAGTCCTCAGCCTCAGCTGGCAAATGTACAGTCATTTTTGTTGATTCATGGTATCTAGCTCTTTCAGACCTATAAACGAACATTGAAGAAGCAAAGAACGGATGGCTATGATCTTCCAGTTTTGTATCCTCACGAACATTCAAAGACTGTTGGCTTATTTCCTCATTTTCAATTTTTAATAGTAAGCTAATGGTATGAGTATTGTGGCTGCAATCAGCTAAATATGGGCTAGAGAATTATCTTTGATCATTTAGTTTGCCCAAGATCAAATCTGAAAAACAAGAACAACATGGTTTTAGGTAAAATATCTGCCCTAGAGGAGTAAATATCAGGTTGTAGACATTGAGCAACAGATTCTTTAAGTAGGCTGTTTTAATGAAGCCTTATCTACTCCCCGTAACCATCTAGGACTGCAGGTGATTTTACCACCATTAGATTTCTTATCTGTGGTAACTAAAGGATTGGGTAGCCTGCATATGAACTGTGCATTCTAAAGTATATGATGGATACATTCTAAAACTGTGCATCAAATTCACCATCAAAATGAACCCTCAACATACATGTCATCATCTCAATATCAAATTCACCATCAATTTGAACAGTTAACATCTTTGTCAAGATCACACACTACTTGAATATCCAACATCAAGTCTAGAAAAAACATAGAAAAAAAATAAAGAAGAAAAACGTTCAACTCAACATCGACACCAATATGCACTATCTTGGGTTGGCTCCCTGCTCTCATAAACATCAAGAATCAGCATTGGAGATTCTAATGGAGCTCCTGGTCTGGCTTGGAAAGGAGAGGAGCAATAGAGACGAGATTTTGACGGAGTTCCTGGTCCTGGCTAGGAAGGAGAGGAGCGACGGAGGTTCTGTCATGTAGGAGAGCTCCCTGTCAAAACCAGAAACCGTGTAGTCCCGGAGAACAAAGAGAGTGCTGGAGATATGAAGTGTTGGGAAGTCCCACATCCCACATCGGCTAAGTAATAGGCTTGACATATCTTAATATACCTATATGGGCCTTCCACCTATCAGCTTAAGCTTTTGGGTTGGTACTTGATTTTTATTACATGGTATCGGAGCGGGTTCCGACCCCATTATTCTTGTGTAGCCCACGTGATGATCCCGTCCATGAAATTTGTTGGGCTTGCACGTGAGGGGGAGTGTTGGGAAGTCCCACATCACACACCGCCTATGTAATAGGCTTAACATGTCTTTTATATACCTGTATGGAAACCAGGCTAGAGATGACGATTGAGATCTGCTGTGCTTGTGACGGAGACAGGGGGAACGATTTGAGGATTTTTTGATTTTGGGAGATAAGAGAGAGAGAGAGAGAGAGAGAGAGAGAGAGGAGGTTGTTGCCGGTGCCAGAGACGAGCGATAGGAGAGGAACGTGCTGCGAGTTCGTCGATGACGAGATGAGATGGGAGGGAGAAGGGAGAGAGGAGGGCATCGGTGTCGATTTGGGAGAGATTTTTTTCGGTTTCATTTTCGTTTCTCTCCTTTCAATATATACGACGTAAGATGAGTTTTGGATGAGACTTAAAATCCAACGGTTTGGATGAGTCCATAAAAGACTTGGTGAGGACGGTCCTTATAGGACCGTGTCCCTATATATATATGCCAACATTCTGGGAAGCACGAACACCTCTCCGTGGCCATTGTGTCCGTGTTCGACACTTGTCGGACACGGACAGGATTGGGACACGCTCGGACACGCCAAAGAGTATCCTATTTATTTTTTTATATTTTATATTCCGGACATGCTAGGGACACGTTAGGGACATGCTGGGGGACATGCTTGCCTCTTTTAATTGGGAAAAAAATAAAATTAGAGTGAAAAAAAAAGGGGGTTGTTTGTAAAAAGTTATAACTTAAGAGGAAAAGGGGGCTCTTTTAATTCGTTCATCCAGCTCCAGCCCTAAACGAACAAAAAAACCATTCGTCCGTCCCGCCCTAAACGAAAGAGAAAAAACCCCATTTGTCCGTCCAGCCCTAACGAAAGAAGAAGAAGAAGAAGAAGAAGAAAGAAAAGAAAGAAGAAAGAAGGAAGAAGAAAAGAAAAGAAGAAGAAGATCTGCTGCAGTACTGCTTCTGCTTCCCTTTTTTGCTCGTGGTACCGCTTTTGTTCATCAAGTACGCTGTTTTTTTTTCTCTGCTGCTGTTGCTTTTTTCTTTTTCAGTTTTTGCTGCGAAAAACATTTTTTTTTTTTTGTTTAGTTTTTGGTCATGTTGCTTTTTTTTTTTTTTGGCTCATCAAATCTGGTTTTGTTGTTTGTTGTTTCTGTATTATTTTTTTGTAATTTGTTACTGTTTTTTAGATCATTAGATGTACTGTTTTTGCCATTTTCTTCTTTGTTGTGTTGTTGCAAACCTCCTTGATGCTTTCTTTTTTCATTGTGAATATGCAAAATTGCAAATGTCCTTACTGCTGATGTACTTTATTTTTTGATGTTGCTGTTTATATCAAATAATTCTTTTTTTTTATTTATCAGTTTCTTCTTCACCTCTGGAATTTAGGAATATGAATTCCATTTCTGGCTCTAGCTCACACCCCTCCAATGAAGAGGATATAAATAAGCCTCTGTGGGAATATGTAACCAAGTTTGAGAAACTTAATGTGGGAGGGGGAAATATTACAGTGGTACACCGGTACTTGGATTTTTATTTATTTGATTGCTAAATTGATTACAAAGTTAAAATGATATTATCTTTTGGTATATGATTAGATTTATTATTATTATTATTAAATATTAACGTGTCCCCAACGTGTTCGTGTCCTACTTTTTTGAGAAATGCCGTGTCGGTGTGTCCGTGTCATGTCGTGTCCGTGCTTCTTAGCCAACATTCAAGTATATATATTATTGTTTAAACATTATAAGCATATAATAAAATATATAAATAAAACATCCATATTGTATAAAAAATGTCAACATATGCGCTTTGGACTGAACAGACTTGTTTCATCTAAGTTTCAGATTGTTTTTGAGGATTAATTTCCAGTGGTGGTCAACTGGTCCTCAAAACAAATTAAAGTTGAACCACAGTTGGGTGGTTCTTTGGGAAGAGCCCGTAGCACAATTGTAAGGTGCTCATTGTCTCAATCACCAAGTTGCATGTTTGAGTCATGTGACCAGTAAAAAATGTCTTGTGTGATTTCATATTTCTATAACTTCCTTGCAACATTGATAAGAGAGTACTGGAGATAATGTTATTATCCTTTTCTTTTTGAGAGGTAAGCGGGTATTATTGTTATAATGTATGAATGGAGAGAAGGTCATGCTCCATAGAGGATTGACTGTTTTATTTATAATCTCAATATGCCTTAATCAAGGCTCTAAACTTGGTAAGAATACAAATAAGAATAAGAAATATTATAAAGATAATATCTCCTAATCTATACAAGGAATGAAGAGGAGAGAAATCAGCTATATGGGATGAGGGAAATCAGCTATACAATCTCGACTAAATCCCACGTGTGGGAGGCTGTACATGGGCCTTGTTGGACTGGGCCTAGGGCCTGTTATCTTGCGGCCCTGTTATCTTTACACTCCCCGTCAAATTGATGTGGTAAGGCAGAAAACATCAATTGCTAGTGAGATCATGATGACGCATTTTGAGAAGAGCTTTTGTGAATATATCCGCCAACTAGTTAAGAGTAGAGATATGAGGCAACGTCATCTTCTTAGTAACAACGTGTTTATGGATGAAGTGACAATCATTCTCAATGTGCTTTGTCCTGTCATGGAAGACGGAATTGTTGGCAATTCTGGTAGCACTGGTATTGTCCCCATGAAGAGGTGTAGAACTACCAATAATGACGCCTAATTCACAGAGAAGACGGCGTAGCCAGATGATTTCAGCACTAGCGGATGACATCGCCTGATATTTTGCCTCAGTAGAAGACTTTGAAACGGTGGTTTGTTTCTTGTACTTCCATGAAATCAGAGTTTTCCCAAGAAATATACATCAGCTAGTGGTAGATCGCTGAGAATCTGGGCAATCAGCCTAGTCAACATCCGTATAAGCTGATAAGTGCAGAGAAGTACTAGAAGGATAGAAGAGACCATGGTTAAGAGTGCCTTTAACATAGCGAAGTATGCGCAAAGCAACAGCAATGTGAGGTTTATGGGGATTGCTAACAAACTGGCTAACTATATGAACTGCATGAGAAATATATGGCCGAGTCATAGTTAAGTAGAGTAAACTACCAACTATTCGCTAGAAATTGGACAGATCATCTAGGGGAGGGCCATCATCCATACTGATTTTTCTTTTCAATTCCATAGGTGTATCAAAAGTGTGAGCATCATCAAGCCTTGCCGAAGTGATCAAATCTGTAGCATATTTACTCTAATGGACCCTAATGCTTGATTTCTTACGCAAAAACTCAAGCCCTAACAAGTAGGTGAGAGGACCAAGATCCTTCATTCTGAAATGGCCGAGTAAGATGGTGTTTGAGATCCGTAATGCCAGCAATATCGTTGCCAGTTGCCACTAATAATCATATTATCAACATAGACTAAAAGGAATGTGTAGCCCTTTGATGTTCATCTTAAAAGTAGGGAGCTATCAGAATGACTCTGACGAAATCCGGCTTGAAGAATTGTTGCCCGGAACTTATCGAACCAAGCCCTGGGAGCTTGTTTAAGTCCAGAAAGAGATTTCCGCAACTTACAAACATACTTTGGAGGACAAGCATATCCTGGAGGAGGTTTTAAGTAAATAGTCTCTTGCAAATCCCCATGAAGAAATCCATTTTTGACATCCCTTTGCCATAGAGGCCAGTTGCGGGTTGCCGCGACACAAAGAAGAGTACAAACGGTGGTCATTTTAACCACTGGTGCAAATGTTTCATCATAGTTAATTCCATATTTTTGCTTATAACCCTACGCAACCAATCTGGCTTTGTAGAAATTAAGACTCCGATCAGAGTGAACTTTGACGGAATAGATCCATTTATTGCCAATCATAGATGATCATTCAGTGGTCGGTACCAGGTCCTATATTTGGTTTGCTTCAAGAGCAAGCAATTCTCATTCATAGCATCCTGCCAGTAAGCGATCTTCGAGGCTTGTGAATATGAGGTGAGTATAAGAGCACTATCCAAGGAAGTAAAAAGAGTAGGAAATCCAAAATGGTTAGGAGCAACGGAAAGACGACTAGAGCATCGCAGAGAGGAGATGCTATCAGAAGAAGCATTATTACCTGAAGGTTCAGTAGGCGGCACTGGGAGATGATCAGGAGAGGGAGGCACCATAGGAGGGACCGTGTTACGCTGGACATAGACTTTGGGAATAGTTGATGGAGAAGCAGACCCCGGGAATTGTGGCAGATAGGACATAGCGATAGGATGATTGTCCAAACGTAATGAAAAGAAGGGAATCTGTTCTAATAAAATCACATTACGAGATATTTGCATGCGTTTTTCCAATTGATCATAACACATAAACCCTTTGTGTTCATTACTGTAGCCAAGAAAGATGCATTTGACAGCGTGTGGTGATAACTTAGTGCGCTTAATAGGTGGAAGATGAACAAAGCACAAGTAGCAAAAAACACGCAAGTGAGAGTATAAAGGTGTATGACCAAAGAGAACTCCGTAAGGAGTAGTCTTTCCTAGACCAGTACTCGAAAGACGATTGATAAGATACACAGTAGTCTGTGCAACATCACACCAAAAAGTAGGAGGAACTAATGATGCAGTTAAAAGAGTACGAACAGTTTCAACACTGTGTTTGTTTTTTATTTCCGCAATTCCATTTTGCCAAGGAGTATGCGGACAGGATTTTTGGTGAAGAATGCCTCTATCAGAAAGGAAGGCTGAGAATTCATGAGATGTGTATTCTCCACCAGAATCTGATCTAAAATTCTTGATTGCTTTCTTCAATTGGTTTTGGAACAATTTATAAATGCTTTGAAAAATATAAAATACTTCAGATTTCAAGTGCATGAAATAAATCCAAGTATAACAGGAATGATTATCATTAAAGGTCACATAGTACTTAAATCCCATCCTACTTAAGGTAGGAGCAATTCCCCAAACATCAGTGTGAATAATGTCAAAAGATGCCAATGCACGAGAAATATGAATAGAAAAAGGCAAAATGTGACTCTTAAATAACAAGTCACACTTTGATTGAGATAAAGAAGACATCATTTTATTATCAACAGTAGATTCCAAACAACCAATCTTAAACAAGGAAATTAAATGTGCATTGTTCACATGAGCAAGACGTTGATGCCAAACAGTCCACAATTTATTGAAATTATTAGAAGAAGAAGCAAAGAATGAATGATGTCCAATGTCTAGTAAAAACAGAGGCCTATGTTTACTCCCCGTCACGATCAGCTTCCCAGTTTGTCGCTCCTGTATAACACTACCATAGGAAGAAAAGTGAACAATATATCCATCATCAATAAGTTGTCATATAGAAAGTAAATTGGCTGATAATTTTAGAACAAAGTAGAAATTGGGAAGGGTGATGGATTGGCCAGAGACACTAGATAAAGTAATGGTACCAATTCCAGAAATGAGTAGTTGATCTCCATTAGCAGTGGTTATTTGTTCTTTTCCAAGGCAAGGTTGGGGATCTGTAAAGCTATGTTTTATAGATGTGATGTGATTTGAGGCTCTTGAATCTAAAACCCATGTGGATGAGGTGATAGGAGAAGAAAGAGATGTTGCAGAATGAAAGACAAGAAAAGCTGTAGGAGAATGAGTTTGATACCGACCACCAGTAAAGCCCATAGATGCATATGCTGAGGTAACTGTGTTTTGAATCAGTTCTTGAATCTGAGCAGGAGTCATAGATATAGCCCCAGAGGAAATGCATCCTGTATCCGATAAGGGTGCTTGAGCCTAAAATGCAATTGGAATATTCTGTCTTGGCATATTGGAGGGAGGCTTTTTAGGCTGTCTCATTTCTTCGCTATAGGCTGCGATAGTCATCAATAAGATGCAAACCAATTTATTGCGACAATTTTTGGCAATATGACCGAAGCCTTTGCATTCATAACATCGAATCAACTTCGGATTTAGGGTTGCCAAAAGAGCATAGTCAGCTGGAAGAGGCGCAAGGAAGGTTTTTGGTTCTTCAAGAATAGTAAGTTGTGAGGTGAGGTGAAGTTCTGTGAGACTCTGTGATGATATGAGATGAGGAAGAAGACAACAATATGGGGAGAAAACTCAATGATCAATTGATCATCGACTGTTCTATTTTATAATCAATAGTTACTTTAATGCACTAAGTATGTTAAGATTACAATCTTAGAATAAATCAAGGAATGAAAGAATCTCCTAATCTATGTAAGGAAGTAGTACAAGGAAATTAGTAACAAGAATTAGCAACAAAATCTACTAATCAATGATCCCACACGTGGGATTTTATATGCAGTGGGCTGGGCCTAAGTGGGCCAAAGCCACACTATCTTCTACACTCCCCCTCAAATTGATGTGGTAATGCAGAAAACATCAATTTGTTAGTGAGATCATGATGGCGCGGTTTGGAAAGTGTTTTTGTGAAGATATCTGCCAACTGGTCATGAGTAGAGACATGTGGCAAAGTTATCTTCTCAGTAACAACATGCTGACGGATGAAGTGGCAATCAATCTAAATATGCTTTGTTCTTTTATGAAAGATCGGATTGTTTGCAATTCGGGTAGCACTGGTGTTGTCCCCATGAAGAGGTGTAGAGCTACCAACAGTGACACCGAACTCACAGAAAAGACTGCGGAGCCAGATGATTTCAGCACTCACAGATGACATGGCCCGATATTCTGCCTTAGCAGACGATTTTGAAACTGTGGTTTGCTTCTTGCACTTCCATGAAATTAAAGATTCCCCAAGAAACATACACTAACCAGTGGTAGAGCGCCGAGAATCGGAGCAACCAGCCCAGTCAGCATCCGCATAAGCAGATAAGTGCAGAGAAGCGCCCGAAGAGTAGAAGAGACCATGATTAAGGGTGCCTTTGACATAGCGGAGTATGCGCAAGGTAGCAGCAAGGTGAAGTTTGTGAGGATTGCTCACAAACTGGCTAACTGTATGAACGGCATGAGAAATATCCGACCTAGTCATAGTTAAGTAGAGCAAACTACCAACTATCCTTTGGAAAACAGAGGGATCATCCAGGGGAGGGTCATCATCCGCACTGATCTTGGTGTTCAACTCCATAGGTGTATCAAAAGTGTGAGCATCATCGAGTCTTGCCAAAGTGATTAAATCTGTAACATATTTCCGCTGATGAACCCGAATGCCAAATTTGCTACGCAAGAACTCCAACCCCAGAAAGTAGGTGAGTCGACCAAGATCCTTCATTCTGAAGTGGCGAGTGAGATGATGTTTGAGGTCCGTAATGCTAGCACTATCATTGCCACTGATAATCATATCATCAACATATACTAACAGGAAAGTGTAGCCCTTTGATGTCCATCTAAGAAAGAGTGAGCTATCCGAATGACTGACAAAATCGTGCTCGAAGAATTGCCGCTCAAAACTTATCGAACCAAGCCTTGGGAGCCTGCTTAAGTCCATACAAAGATTTCTGCAACTTACAAACATGCTTAGGAGGACAAGCATATCCTGAAGGAGGCTTTAAGTAAGCTGTTTCTCGCAAATCCCCATGAAGAAAGGCATTTTTGACATCCATTTGCCACAGAGGCCAGTTGCGGGCTGCAGCGACACAGAGGAGAGTACGGACTGTGGTCATTTTAGCCACTGGTGCAAATGTCTCCTCATAGTCAATTCCATACTCCTGTTTATATCCCTGCGCAACCAATCGGGCTTTGTAGCGATCAAGACTCCCATCGGAGTGAACTTTGATGGAGTAGATCCATTTACTGCCAATCACAGAGGCTCCTTCAGGAGCTGGTACCAAGTCCCATGTCTGATTTGCTTCGAGAGCGAGTAATTCCTCATTCATAGCATCCTGTCAGTAAGCAATTTCGAGGCCTGTGAATATGAAGTGGGTATAGGAGCACTATCTAAAGATGAAAAGAAAGCAGGAAAGCCATAGCGGTTAGGGGCAATTGAAAGACGATTAGATCGTCGCTGAGAGAGGGTATTATCAGAAGAAGCATGATTACCTGTAGGAGCAGTAGGCTGCACTGAGAGATGATCAGGAGAGGGAGGCACCATAGGAGGAACCTTGTTACGCCGGACATAGAGCTTGACAGCAGGTGAGGCAGGAGCAGATTCCGGGAATTGTGGCAAATATGACACAACAATAAGATGATGATCTAAACATAAGGAAAAGAAAGGAATTTGTTCCAGGAAGATCACGTTTCGAGAGATTCGCATGCGTTTTTCAAATCGGTCATAACACAAGAACCCTTTGTGTTCAGAACTGTAGCCAAGAAAGATGCATTTGGCAGCCTGTGGAGATAGCTTAGTGCATTCAGTCGGTGGAAGATGAACAAAACACAGACAACCAAACACACGTAAGTGAGAGTATGAAGGAGGATGTTCAAAGAGAACTCCGTAAGGAGTAGTCTTTCCTAGAACAGTACTAGGAAGACGATTGAGCAGATATACCGCAGTCTGGGCAACATCACACCAAAATTCATGAGGAAATAAGGATGCCAATAAAAGGGTGCGAACAGTTTCAAGAATATATCCGTTCTTTCTTTCTGCAACTCCATTCTGCTGCGGAGTGTGCGGACAAGATTTTTGATGAAGAATTCCTTTATCAGAGAGGAAAGCAGAGAATTCATGAGACATGTATTCTCCGCCAGAATCAGATTTAAGGATCTTGATATCTTTCTTAAATTGGGTGTGGACCATGTTATAGAATCTTTTAAAAACAGAGAACACTTCAGTTTTTAAACGCATGAAATAAATCCAAGTATATCGGGAATGATCATCAATGAATGTCACATAGTACTTGAATCCTGACCTACTCAATGTAGGAGCAATGCCCCAAACATCAGTGTGAATGATGTCAAATGATTCTAATGCACGAGAATTATAAACAGAAAATGGCAAAATATGACTCTTACTTAAACAACAAGCTTCACATTTTGATTGTGATAAAGAAGACATCATTTTATTATCAATTGTAGAGTCCAAACAACCAAGTTTAAACAAAGAAATTAAATAGGCATTGTTCACATGACCAAGACGTTTATGCCAAACCGTCCACAAGTTTTTGAAATTATTAGAAGAAGAAGCAAAGAAGGAATGGTGTCCAATGTCCAGCAAAAAAAGGCGCCCATGTTTACTCCCCGTCGCGATCACCTTCCCAGTTTGTCACCCTTGTATGACACAACCAGGGGAAAAAAAGTGAACTAAATAGCCATCATCAATAAGTTGTCCTACAGAAAGTAAATTGGCTGATAATTTTGGAACAAAGTAGACATTAGAAAGGGTGACACTAGATAAAGTAATGGTACCCACTCCAAAAATGGGTAGTTGATCACCATTGGCAGTGGTAATTTTTTCTTTTCCAAGGTAAGGGTGGGAATCTGTAAAGCTATGTTCTACAGATGTCATATGATTGGAGGCTCTTGAATCTAAAAACCATGTGGAAGAGGTGATAGAAGAAGAAAGAGATGCAGAAGAATGAAAGGCAGAAGATGCTATATGAGAATGAGGTTGATACCGACCACCAGCGAAGCCCATAGACGCATATGCAGAGGTGACTGTGCTCTGGATCAGTTCTTGAATTTGAGCAGGAGTCATGGAGATAGCCCCGGAGGAAGTGCTGCCGGTATCTGATACGGGGGTTTGAGCCTAAAATGCGGATGGAACATTCTGTTTTGGCATATTGGAGGGAGGCTTCTTAGGATGTGTTTCATTTCGTCACTGCAGGCTTCGACAGTCATCAATCACATGACCTGTCCGTTTGCAATATCTGCAGACCAATTTCTTGCGACAATTTTTGGCAATATGTCCGAAGCCTTTGCATTCATAACATTGAGGCTGCTTTTGAGTTGCCAGAAGAGCCGAGGAATCAGGAAGAGGCGCAAGGAAGGCTTTGGGTGCTTCTAGAATAGTGCGCTGTGAAGTGAGACGAACTTATTCGCGAAGGACTTCTTGGAAGCAAGTATCAAGATTAGCAGTATTCTCCCTATTCATTAGCGCAGACCGAACAGATTCAAATTCCGGTCGTAGATTCATAAGAAACTGGTTAATATGAGTTTCTTCTTGTAACTAGAGAGCCTCAGACAAAAATCCAGAAGAGACTGTTTGGATTAGCATAGAATCTCTCAGTCCATAAGGTGAGGAAACCATTAAAGTATTCCTGCACAGTTTTATCCACTTGACTGTATCTGGCAATTTCACTATCTAGATGAAATTTTCGGGCTTTATTGGTTTGATGGTAGACTTTCTTCAAATGAGCTTACATATCAACTGCTGTGGTGTAGGCTTGAAGAGCCACAGCCAGAAATGGATCAATAGAGTTAAGGATCCAAGTGGTGACTTTCGCATTCTCTTTGGACCAAGTGGCTAGGCCTTTTGAGTCGGCAGCACTTGTAATATGAGGCTTGGTTATCGATCCATCAAGATAACCAAAAAGGCCCTGTCCTTCGACAAAGTTCCGTAAGTGGAAGGACCAAGACATAATTTTGCCCATTAAACTTAACGGGAATAACATCATACTTTTCCATGTTTTCAAAAAGCAGTAGAATGTTTCACAGACAGGGATGTCCAACCAAAAACCCTTTGACAGAGAGGGATAGAGAGGACTAGACAGCAATAATCAGCAAGAGAGGCTGAATGGCTGGTGCAGATGGCTAACTGGAGTAAAAGAATGAACTTCAAACAAGAAAAGAACCCAACAGTGCAGAAAATAATGCCAGACGACAACTGTTTTGGTCCTGGAGTGGTCACGTGGGGTCCACAATGGGATCAGACCTCTGATCAGAGTATACAGTCTTCTGTAGGAGACTTTTTACTAACTTCCAGATCAGGTTGCAAGGCAAACTGATGAAAATCCGCAAAATTGAACGGATCTGATGAAAACTATCCTGTAAAACTGTAAAAGCACGAGTGGCAGTAGATGGCCTACCTCTTATGTGCTACAAATCCTGAAAAAATGCCCATAAAACTCAAGAGAAGAGGTGTTATCTTAATGATCTGATGGTGGCCCACCTTGATCTCCACGCTGCAGAATGTCGACACAGTGAAGAATGACGACAAAGAGAAAGATGCTCTTTCTAGATCCGTGAGAAAGGATTGCAATTGAGAGATGGAGATATCCCACAGTGCTCTGATACCATGTAAGACTTTGTGAGACTCTATGATGAGATGAGATGAGGAAGAAGACAACAGTATGGGGAGAAAACTCAATGATCAATTGATCATCGACTGTTCTATTTTATAATCAATAGTTACCTTAATCAAGGCACTAAGTATGTTAAGATTACAATCTTAGAATAAATCAAGGAATGAAAGAATGTCCTAATCTATGTAAGGAAGTAGTACAGGGAAATTAGCAATAAGAATTAGCAATAAAATCTACTAATCAATGATCCCACACGTGGGATTTTATATACAGTGGGTTGGGCCTAAGTGGGCCAAAGCCACACTATCTTCTACAAGTTCTTCGCAAAGGACTTCTTGAAAGCAGGTATCAAGATTTGCAGAAATTTCTCTATTCATGAGGGCAGACCGAACATATTCAAATTCTGGTTGTAGATTCATAAGAAACTAGCTAATGTGAGTTTCTTCTTGTAATTTGAGAGCTTCAGATAGAAATCCAGAAGAGACAGTTTGGATCAACATGGAATCCCTTTCAGTCCATAAGGTGAATAAACAATTAAAGTATTCCTGCACAGATTTTCCCCCTTGATTATATTTAGCAATTTCACTATCCGAGTGAAACTTCCGGGCTTTATTGGTTTGATGGTAAACTTTCTTGATATGTGTCCACATATCAGTTGCTGTAGTGTAGGCTTGAAGATCAACGGCAAGAGAGGGATCGATAGAGTTAAGGATCCAAGTGACAACTTTAGCATTTTCCTTAGACCTGGTGGCTAAGACTTTGGAGTCAGTGGTAGTTGGAGTCGGAGGCTTAGTGATTGATCCATGAAGATAACCAAAGAGCCTTTGTCCTTCAACAAAGTTCTTTAAATGGAAGGATCGGGACATATAATTATGCCCATTAAATTTAATTTTAATAACATCATACTTGTCCATTGCATAATGCAGTAGGAAAAAAAAAGGGCAACAGAGAGCATCAGCGCGCAAGATCAACAGTTTAAAAGAAGAAAAACAACCCACAGATCAGAAATCAGCAGTAAATAGTAGCTGATGAGGCTTCCAACAGAAAAACAACACATAAAAGTGCATTTTTTTTGTCAGAAAAAACAGTCCCAAACGAATTGAATTTTTGAGGCAGGATCCCTGCGTGGGGCCCACAGACTGATCTGACTGAGAATCAGATTAGAAGCTAGAAACCAGGATCAATTTCCCTTTTCAGCACTATGAGTCTCATCAAGATCCATTCAGAATCTAGGATTTGTGTGGCTGTGATGAAAACTATTTCAGAAAGTTGGATAATCACAAGGCAGATCAAACCTCTGATCTCTGAAAATGCTGAAAAGATCTCCAAAAAGACAAGGAGAGATAGTCGACCAAGGCTGGAGTGAGACTTGTAGATTTTGTGATGATTGTAGGTGGGCCACTATTGATCACAATGAGAGAACAGTAGGTTTTCACCCACAATTTGCTTCCAAAAATCACAGATTTTTTATTTGTGTTTCTTCCAAGATGTTTCGATGATGTTGTTGGGATTGGTGTATGCCCTAAAGCCCACTAGCTGTTTTTTTCTCTCTGTTACTGGATATTTATTGGTTTTATATATTGGAATGATTCTTTCTCTTTAAACATGTGTATATGTATGGTTGTGTGTAAGGCCCATTGTTTTCTAATAATTGAATCAGGTGTGAAGTGGCTTCACACAGATAGGTCTGATTCATGGATATTGGAAACAACAGATTAGTTCATAACTGAAAGATGGAGTTGGGCACTTCATCTTGGTATAAGTTATAATGAGATACTCTCCTATATAGGGTGACATACCTAAGTCACGGGAGGGCTTTCCCGGATCTATCTCATTAGTGCATGTGTCATGCATTGAACAGGACCATTGTAGGTGTGATCTCTAAAATAGTACTATCACAGAGAGAGATCAAATCACCTCATGCTACTAAGTGACCGGTGCTCTTAATCTTGAGCATTTGTGGATGAACTGACGAAGTCAAGTTCTTGTGCTTTAATTCACTATGGGTGAGATTCTTTTCTTAGGATCAACAGCTCTGTGAGTTAGGTACTCGGGCTTGATCAGTTGGGACATGCAAATGCAATATAGAATCTATGCCATCTACTGATGGATTGATCGTCCCCTTAGAATTATCCGATTGATCATCAAAATCTAAGATCTTAGTATATGGATGTTCCATATTGATATTGAACTTGTGGGTCGCTCCCTGGATCAAGAGAATAATATCAGGATGATGATTAAGTCAAGGATATGAAGTTCTAAGGATTAAGATTTAATCGAGAAGGTTGATAGTACATCGGATAACCTGACTCGATTGAGGATGTTACATAGAGGGGCATTTAGGTCATTGCACTTAGTAGGTCGGAGACAACAGTCAATTTATGACTTGCTTATTTCATACTTAATATTTGTCCCTGGAGTGCAACCATAACTCTCTAGTGGAATGAGTTAAGGTTAAAATGGTCTTAATGTTGCTATGGGTTTAGCATGGACATTTTGGTCATTTTGGGAGCCAAGGGCAAATATGTCTTTTGGTCCCTTCTCTAGTCACTTTCCTATATTGGCATGGTTTCCTAATATGATTAGGAGATGAGGTTGAATTATTTTATGGAAAAATAATTTTGAATTTAAATTCAAATAGGCCTTGATGGCATACATGAATTTAATTCTAGACAAATTATGGACATGTGGGCCATAGTGTGGGCCATAGCATGTGGGACGTCCAACATAGGGATTTCTTAGTGTGAGGTCTCCAACTTTGAGTAGGTCTCTCTACTTGGAAGGTTGGACTCCTCCTTGGATAAGTATTCCTATAATAGAGTTTCCCTTAGAAACTTAAATTAGTAATTGTTGCACAACTAGGATTACTAATTGCTAAGTTTAAGGGATATTCATCATAGTTTCCTTTTCTAATTTGGATTGTTTCTAAGAGGAAATTAATCTTAGGATTGAGCTTTCCTTTTAGGACTTCTAAGAGAATTAGTAGGAGAGACTTAATGGGAAAGGATTCCTTGCAATCTTCATAAAAGGAGGAAGCTTCCCTTGGGCGTGAACCACCTTAAAACACAAGAACAAAGCCCAAAACGTGCAGCCCTTGTTTCTCTTCTTTCTTGAGGAGATTTCCATCTCATATGATTCTAGAAACTCATCTCAAAAACCTAGATTAAGGTTCCACCACCTTAGCCAATCAGATTTGGAAGTGAGATAGAGGAGAAGATTAGAAGAAGAAAAATTCCTGCAGAAATTCCTGCAGCATAGTAGCTGATTGCAGACCTGATCTTGTCCCTTTTGCATCAGATTTTCAGAGGTTTAAAGCTTGCAAATCTTTGAGGTAATAGTCTTCTATAATCTCCTTTTAATTAGACACATGTTGATTATGATTTCATGGAGTTTCTACGCGATTCTTTATGGCTGATTTCCGCTGCATTGTGCAGAAATCAGATTTTTTAAAATCTGTCATGCTTTGTATCAGCCATAGTTGTCTCTATATGAGAAGTTTCAGATTTGAATCGCGGTTTCCTTCAGTGGTATCAGAGCCACTCCATGCGAAATCATGATCCCATGATGTGATTTATTAATCCTAGATTAGAAGGGGCATGGTGGCACCCTGCTGAAATTTATTTCAGATTTGTATTAGTGCTGTATTTTTGTATGCTGGTTATGTTTGGATGGCTGGAATTAATTTTTCCAGATCTGAATCATGTTGTACATTATGCACTAACCTATTTGGTTGCAGCCATAATTAGCATCCTTGATGGTTCGCATGTATGTTATGTGGATTTGGATGTTTGTTTTATTAGTTGGAAAGTGTACGATTGCGCGGTTAGCAATCATAGGAAGTTGTAAAGTTTTCATTAATTTTATTCCAACTAGTCTTGATGTAAGCTTTTTTGAAAAAGCATAGGAATCTCCAATGTAATTTTTGTTTTGTTTTTCATGGGTTTGCTTGTATAAATTTATTTATGGACACAAGCATGAAAAGGAAAGTTTCAAGACAAGAAGGTTGCAAGAAATTGGAATCCTTGGAGATGAAGGAGTCAAGACTTCTAGAAGCATGAGGAGTCCTAATTCGATTAGGATTTGAAGTCCTAAGGACAGGGAGCCATCAAGGATTGCATACTTTTATTTGCTTTTATATATGGAATGCATGGTTGAATGCTTTATATAATTGCTATAATTATCACCTAGAAACATGGCCACCATTAGGATCTATAAATGGCATCTTTCTAAAATTAGTATGTTTTTGTTTGGTCAATTGGTTTTAAACGGAACTTAGACCAGCACCTTCTTTTTGTCTAAGGTTTAAAATTGGATAGGGTTGGCACCCTTGGTTTCCAAAAATAGACTAAACTAAAATTCTAATTAGATGCTACCTATGGGTTCCCCAAAACCCTAATTAGGTTTTTGATTCTATTAAGGGTTTTTCTCAAATGTTTTAATGCAAAGGTTATTTACTTTCAAGATGACTTGAGTCATTGAGTCATGAATTTAATTAAACAAGTTTGCTAGTTTTAAAAAGAGCTTTTGAGAAAACGAAGTAAAGATCAAAGGAAAGTTTATAAACCCTAGTGATAAATTATCAAGTGGGAGAGGGGTTTGGGAAAAACCCCACGACTTTCCATTCTCGGTTCATATTAATCTCATTAGAAGTGTTAGTGGGAGCGGCCATCCCTTCGGTGGAGTTCTTTACTAAAGACCGCTTCGATGGGTTAGTGGGTGAACTAAAGTGAATATTCGTAATGAGGTGTTAGTAGGAGCGGCCATCCCTTCGGTGGAGTTCTTTACTAAAGATCACTTCTATAGAATGTCAATGAAGTGTTGGTGGGAGCGACCATCCCTTCGGTGGAGTTCTTTGCCAAAGCTCACTTCTAGATTTGGACATTCTGGGAATTTTCATAAGAGATGGTAATACACTTGACATAAGGCGGCAATAATCTCTTCGAGAAGTAAGAGTTATTTGTCTTATGAGGTCAAACCAATCAGTGATTGGACTGTCACTGGATATGTATCCAGATAGTGATAATCCAAATAAGAAGAGCTTAATTCAACGTTACTGTAGGCTCGGCCATCCTTTCGATGGAGGGTTTATGAGGAAGTTGAAACACTGATACATTATGTTTAGGGTTGAAATAATGTAAAAAGTTTTGTGCATGTTCTTCCTTTTATAACAAACACCATATGCATGTTACATATATACTGCCTGTCTAATTATAAACCATTTTATATCCAGAGAGAGATGGGTAAAGATTCTTTTAGCCCGTTGATGAGTATTCTTCGTGAGAACAAGTTGACCGGCCCTAATTACGTAGATTGGAAGAGAAATCTTGACATAGTACTCACTGCTGAGGAGTACAAGTATGTCTTGATAGAAAATTGTCCTGATATTGATACCAATTCTACTGAAGACCAGTTAGAGGCTGAAAGGAAATGGAAGAAAGCGAACAACATGGCTAAATGCTACATGCTCGCTTCCATGTCCAACGTGTTGCAAACACAGCACGAGAATATGGACACAGCCTACGAAATCATGATGTCCTTGTCAGAAATGTTCGCAGACAAAAGCAGGCCAGCTAGGCAAGCTGCTATAAGGACCATCATGAATACTAGAATGGCTGAAGGAACACCTGTCAGAGATCATATGCTCAAGATGATGGATTGTTTCAATGTAGCTGAGATTCTAGGGGCTGAGATTGATGGAGAGAGTCAAACCGATATGATTCTAGAAACTCTGCCGGATTCCTTCAATCAGTTCAAGCTCAATTTCAATATGAGCAAGATGGACATGACCCTTGCGGAGTTAATGAAGGAACTCCAGGCGGCAGAGGCCATCATGTAGCCCAAGGCCCAAGCCCATTTTTTCCAGTCTTCCTCTCATCTGAACCCAAAAGGTAAGAAGATGAAGAAGAAGAAGATCAAGGGAAAGGGACAGAAAAAGGGCAATGCTGGTAATAGAAAGGACAAGGGTACAGATGATAAGCCCAAAGGGAAATGCTTCAAGTGTGGCCTCAAAGGTCATTGGAAGAAAGATTGTCCCAAGCTCAAAGGCTCGGTTAATAAAGGTACATCTTTTTCTTATTTCATTGAAACTTGTTTAATAGTTGATTCTACTGACTCGTGGATAGTAGACTCTGGAGCCACTAATCATATCTGCAATTCGTTGCAGGGGTTTCAGATAATGCAGAAAATTGAGAAAGGGGAGTTTGCCTTTAGAGTTGGAACTGGAGCTAAAGTTTGGGCGGTTGCAGTGGGAAATGTTTCTCTACATTTTTCTAATGATAGGATTTTGGTTTTAAATAATGTTTTCTATGTTCCGGACATGAGGAAGAATTTAATTTCTGTTTCCAGACTTATTGAATTTAATTATTCAGTTTTTTTCCATTCTGGTGTTGATATCAGTAGAGATGGAAATATTATATGTTCCGGTAGAATACATGATAACTTATTTTATATAAATCCTATTGCTCCCACACTGCATAATGTACAACTGGAAAGTTCTACTTCCCTTAAGAGGAAGGTATCTTCAACCAATGACACCTATCTTTGGCACTTACGTTTGGGTCACATTAACCTAAAACGGATTCAGAGGTTGGTAGAAGATGGGCCCTTGAGCTCATTAGATTTCGAACCTTTTCCTCAGTGCGAATCATGTCTCAAGGGAAAGATGACCAAAAGGTCATTCTCTGGAAAGGGACTAAGAGCAAATGAGTTGTTAGAATTGGTTCACACTGATGTGTGTGGTCCTATGAACAAACTAGCAAGAGGAGGATATGAGTATTACATCACCTTCACCGATGATTACTCTAGGTATGGATATGTCTATTTGATGCGACGCAAGTCTGAGGCGTTTGATAAGTTCAAACAATTCAAGGCTGAGGCGGAGTTACAACTAGGGAAACATATCAAAGCCCTTCGATCTGATCGAGGTGGCGAATACCTCCTAGGAGAGTTCAAGGAGTACCTCACACAACAAGGGATTGTGTCTCAGTTGTCTGCACCGGGTACACCCCAGCAAAATGGTGTAGCAGAGAGAAGAAACCGTACTCTTCTTGATATGGTAAGGTCCATGATGAGTCATGCAACCCTACCTATATCTTTTTGGGGATATGCCTTAGAAGCAGCAGCATACATTTTAAATCTGGTACCATCTAAGTCAGTACCTAGGACACCGCAAGAAATGTGGACAGGTCGAAAACCTAGTTTGAGACATATCCACATTTGGGGTTGTCCAGCTTATGTACTGAATGATAAAGCTACCAAGCTAGAACCCAGATCGGAAATGTGCTACTTCATTGGGTATCCTAAGGGAACAAGAGGTGGCATCTTTTATCATCCAAAGGAGCAAAAAGTGCTCATCAGCACTCATGCTAGATACTTAGAGGATGATTGTATGATGCATCAAGAGCTTAGTAGTACAGAAACTCTTGAGGAGATTCTTCCTGAATCCCCTATAACATCTGTACCAGATCCAGCAACAGTAGATGGACCGGATATTCCTTTAAATACTCCGGAGCCTCGTCGTAGTGGGAGAATTCCTAGACAACCAGATAGATATCTAGGAGTGTCTTTAAAGACAGACTCTGAGGATATGGTTGAGGATCCTACTAGTTACGATGAAGCAGTAACGGATATAGATGCTGACATGTGGCAGCAAGCGATGAAATCTGAATTGGATTCCATGTATTCCAATCAAGTCTGGGAACTTGTAAATGCACCTGAAGGGATCAAACCCATAGGATGCAAGTGGATTTACAAGAGGAAGAGAGGAGTGGACGGGAAGGTGGAAACCTTCAAAGCAAGACTGGTGGCGAAAGGATATACTCAGAAAGAGGGTATCGATTATGAGGAAACCTTTTCACCAGTGGCTATGCTCAAGTCCATAAGGATTCTCTTAGCCATCGCATGTCATTATGACTACGAGATATGGCAAATGGATGTCAAGACAGCTTTTCTTAATGGAAGTCTTGACGAATGCATCTATATGATGCAACCAGAAGGTTTCATTGCTAGTAGCCAAGAGAACATGGTCTGTAAACTTAAGAAGTCCATTTATGGACTTAAGCAAGCATCTAGGGCATGGAACATCAAGTTTGATCAGGCAGTCAAATCTTTTGGCTTTAATCAAAACATTGATGAACCATGTGTGTATAAGAAAGGAAGTGGTAATGCAGTCATATTTTTGGTCCTATATGTAGATGACATATTGCTCATTGGAAACGATGTAGGTGCACTATCATCCACAAAGGTTTGGTTATCATCTCAATTTCAGATGAAGGATTTGGGTGAGGCATGCTACATCTTAGGGATCAAGCTCCTGCGAGATCGCAAGAATAAGATGTTAGCCTTATCCCAATCTTCATATATTGAGAAGATATTGGTCAAGTTTAACATGCATGACTCCAAGAAGGGCTTGCTACCTTCTAGACATGGAGTACCACTATCTCGAGATCAATGTCCTAAGACACCTGATGAGATAGAGAACATGAAGAGAGTTCCATATGCTTCAGCTGTTGGAAGTCTCATGTATGCTATGTTATGTACTAGACCAGATATTTGCTTTGCCGTCGGCATGGTTAGCAGATATCAGTCAAACCATGGACCTATGCATTGGACAGCTGTGAAACATATATTCAAGTATCTTCGGAGAACGAAAGATTATATGTTGACTTATCGAGCAGATGATTTAACGCCTTTGGCGTATACAGACTCAGATTTCCAATCAGATACGGATGCCAGAAAGTCAACCTCAGGATATGTTTTTACTCTATCGGGAGGGGCTATTTCATGGAGAAGTGTTAAGCAAGATTGTATTGCTGACTCTACCATGGAAGCAGAGTATGTGGCGGCAGCGGAAGCTGCAAAGGAAGCAGTATGGCTCAGGAAATTCCTTTTGGAATTAGGAGTTGTTTCTGCAGCAGAAAAACCGATTGTCATGCACTGCGACAACACAGGTGCGATAGCACAGTGTAAAGAGGCCCGGAATCACGAGAAAGGCAAGCACATTCAGAGAAAGTACCACTTGATCCGGGAATTCGTTCAGAATGGAGAAATAGTTGTGGAGCAGATTGCCTCAGCTAATAACTTAGCAGACCCATTTACTAAGACTCTTACTGAGAAAGTCTTTACTTCTCATGTTGAGTCTATGGGAGTTAGATTAGGAAGTAGTGATCTTTAGTACAAGTGGGAGTTTGTTGGGATTGGTGTATGCCCTAAAGCCCACTAGCTGTTTTTTTCTCTCTGTTACTGGATATTTATTGGTTTTATATATTGGAATGATTCTTTCTCTTTAAACATGTGTATATGTATGGTTGTGTGTAAGGCCCATTGTTTTCTAATAATTGAATCAGGTGTGAAGTGGCTTCACACAGATAGGTCTGATTCATGGATATTGGAAACAACAGATTAGTTCATAACTGAAAGATGGAGTTGGGCACTTCATCTTGGTATAAGTTATAATGAGATACTCTCCTATATAGGGTGACATACCTAAGTCACGGGAGGGCTTTCCCGGATCTATCTCATTAGTGCATGTGTCATGCATTGAACAGGACCATTGTAGGTGTGATCTCTAAAATAGTACTATCACAGAGAGAGATCAAATCACCTCATGCTACTAAGTGACCGGTGCTCTTAATCTTGAGCATTTGTGGATGAACTGACGAAGTCAAGTTCTTGTGCTTTAATTCACTATGGGTGAGATTCTTTTCTTAGGATCAACAGCTCTGTGAGTTAGGTACTCGGGCTTGATCAGTTGGGACATGCAAATGCAATATAGAATCTATGCCATCTACTGATGGATTGATCGTCCCCTTAGAATTATCCGATTGATCATCAAAATCTAAGATCTTAGTATATGGATGTTCCATATTGATATTGAACTTGTGGGTCGCTCCCTGGATCAAGAGAATAATATCAGGATGATGATTAAGTCAAGGATATGAAGTTCTAAGGATTAAGATTTAATCGAGAAGGTTGATAGTACATCGGATAACCTGACTCGATTGAGGATGTTACATAGAGGGGCATTTAGGTCATTGCACTTAGTAGGTCGGAGACAACAGTCAATTTATGACTTGCTTATTTCATACTTAATATTTGTCCCTGGAGTGCAACCATAACTCTCTAGTGGAATGAGTTAAGGTTAAAATGGTCTTAATGTTGCTATGGGTTTAGCATGGACATTTTGGTCATTTTGGGAGCCAAGGGCAAATATGTCTTTTGGTCCCTTCTCTAGTCACTTTCCTATATTGGCATGGTTTCCTAATATGATTAGGAGATGAGGTTGAATTATTTTATGGAAAAATAATTTTGAATTTAAATTCAAATAGGCCTTGATGGCATACATGAATTTAATTCTAGACAAATTATGGACATGTGGGCCATAGTGTGGGCCATAGCATGTGGGACGTCCAACATAGGGATTTCTTAGTGTGAGGTCTCCAACTTTGAGTAGGTCTCTCTACTTGGAAGGTTGGACTCCTCCTTGGATAAGTATTCCTATAATAGAGTTTCCCTTAGAAACTTAAATTAGTAATTGTTGCACAACTAGGATTACTAATTGCTAAGTTTAAGGGATATTCATCATAGTTTCCTTTTCTAATTTGGATTGTTTCTAAGAGGAAATTAATCTTAGGATTGAGCTTTCCTTTTAGGACTTCTAAGAGAATTAGTAGGAGAGACTTAATGGGAAAGGATTCCTTGCAATCTTCATAAAAGGAGGAAGCTTCCCTTGGGCGTGAACCACCTTAAAACACAAGAACAAAGCCCAAAACGTGCAGCCCTTGTTTCTCTTCTTTCTTGAGGAGATTTCCATCTCATATGATTCTAGAAACTCATCTCAAAAACCTAGATTAAGGTTCCACCACCTTAGCCAATCAGATTTGGAAGTGAGATAGAGGAGAAGATTAGAAGAAGAAAAATTCCTGCAGAAATTCCTGCAGCATAGTAGCTGATTGCAGACCTGATCTTGTCCCTTTTGCATCAGATTTTCAGAGGTTTAAAGCTTGCAAATCTTTGAGGTAATAGTCTTCTATAATCTCCTTTTAATTAGACACATGTTGATTATGATTTCATGGAGTTTCTACGCGATTCTTTATGGCTGATTTCCGCTGCATTGTGCAGAAATCAGATTTTTTAAAATCTGTCATGCTTTGTATCAGCCATAGTTGTCTCTATATGAGAAGTTTCAGATTTGAATAGCGGTTTCCTTCAGATGTGGATGAGACCTCCAAGATTTTATGGCTCTGATACCATGTTATAATGTATGGAAGAAGAAGAAGAAGAAGAATGGAGAGGTCATGCCTCCATAGAGGATCGACTGTTCTATTTATAATCTCAATATGCCTTGATTTTACTAATACAAATCAGAATAAGAAAGAATATAGAAAGAATATCTCCTAGTCTATACAAGCAATGAAAAGGAGAGAAATCAGCTATACAGGATGAGAGAAATCAGCTATACAATCTAGACTAAATCCCACGTGTGGGAGGCTATACATGGCCTTGTTGGGCTGGGCCTAGGGCCTGTTATCTTCTACATTGTTATCATAAACATGAGAGTTCTTACCCCAAAACTAAAAAAAAAAATGAAATCCTTACTGGATAACTCAATTGGCTTTTCAGGATCTAGGACTTGCCAATATATTTTGTATTCTAATCTAGTTTCAAAACTCCTTCCAACAGTTAATAAAGGAAAAGGATCACTTGCCACTATGTTTTGTATTCCAATCATGGCATGTCACTATGTCACTATCTTAGAATTCATGTTCTAGTTGTGATAAAAGATTTATGCCAGCTGTCAACCAACCTGACACAACCCTTCTTTATCAGGGCTTAGGACCATAATTTACAATAAACTGGCAGACTTATATTTATAATCCAATCTACTTTTAAAATGCTCCGTGTCACAGATTTCAAGGGAAAAGGATGGTTGGATGCATGCAAAACGAATGCATTTTCATATAATTACAAACCTAGTTTTCAAAATCGGAATCGTATAATAAATCGTTCATACCCATGAATCAAATCGAATCGCGAATCGTAGGATTTTTTATTTTTCTAATAAAAAAATCATTAAAAATTAAAATAAAAAAAAGTAATTATTCATAACCATCCATTTTCCCATTTATAGCAGCATAAATATAATAACAAGTAAGCCTATCATACGATATCATGATAAGTTTTTTATCAGTAACATCATAAGTATTCATGACATATATTAATATATATTTGAAATAAATGATGTGTAAATGGTTAAATAAATTTAAAGTATCAATATATATATTTTTATTATCTTTAAATCAAAATATAAAAATAAAAATAAAATTCAAACCATCAATCTTACACGGTAGGATATCACTTGAAGTTAAGAAAGTGTTCATAAAGAAAAAAAAAAGATTAAGAAAATAAGAAGTTATAAACGAGCACCATACGTATAGCCGAATGCTTTAATTAAATGCATGTTCTTTATTCATCTTTAAAACCTTATCAAAGCTGCAAAAAATTCTTAGGAGGTTTTGTTAACTACTAAATAACCTTTTAAAAACAAAAGTGCTAAAAGAAAGAAATAAAAATGGTAAAAGATTATTAATATTACCTTATTGGTTGTAGCTATTCTCACTTAGCCGAATTGCTTGAATCCTAAAATTTAATGAAGCAAGTATCAAATCGTAGGATTCATGCCTGAATCCTAAGATCCATTTGTAAATGGGATTCATTGCATAGATACGAATCGTTTTCCTAAAGATTCGGGATACGAATCGGGATTTGGGATACGAATCGTAGGATTTTGATAACTATGATTACAAATAAATTTTGACTTCCATATTTCCATTTAATGGTGTGCAGATAGCAGATTTTGGGTTGGTGAAATTACTTGAGAGTTCTCCATAAAAAGGAGCCACGGCATCTAAAGTAGTTGGAACATTTGGTTATCTTGCTTCTGAGTAAGTGAATTATTTCTTCTGCCCTGTTCTGAGGTTATGTTATTCTATTTTCGAATAGGGATTGTGCCTCCCATTTTACTGATATGCTTGAATGTTAATTTTTTTGCCACTTTGACCATATATGGGAATTGCCACCAGGTATATTCGAGATGGATTTGTGACTCAAAGAGTGATGTATATTCCTTTGGGTTTGTTCTTATGGAACTTATCACTGGCAAGCCAGCACTCAGTAGAACTGTCAGTACTGAAAATAACCAATGTACTGAACATCGATCTGTTGTGACTTTTGTAAGTATTTATTAACTTTTGAGTCTCAAATTTTCATTTTACAAAAGATCATAACATGTTACAAACTCTTTATTAAGTCCATTTCACTCCCTATTGTAGAGAAGACACTGTAGTAACTGAAACATTTATTGTGTCAATTTCTTTTTCCTTGGTTTTCGGTGTCTTGCTTTGTTTTCTTATTTAGAATCTTTCTCCTTATAATTTGAATTGTGTTAAAGGTTGATTCGGCACTTAAAATACTTTTCTACGCCCATAATGGTTGCACTCACTAACATGTTTCGATCAAGTAGTTAAAAACTTGAATGCACGAGTGCTCAATTTTGTTTTGGTCAACTCAGTTTGCATCCTCATAAGTAGGTTCAAGTTTTGACCAGTTGAACCTTTACAAGATTATGCTTTTGAAGTAGTCCAGTTGATTCATATCATCATACTTCTACTGCAGCATGATTGACTTGGCCTTATTTTATTTTATTTTCAGATGCGATCAGCTTTAGAAGATGACCATAATTCAATGGCTCAACTAGTGCAGTGTGTAGATCCAAATCTCACTCACTACCATAAAGATTCGTTACTGCAGGTATTCCACTCTTTTCATTTCTTTTCCCTTATTTTTTATTTCAACTAATGGTACGCTTTTTTGAAATTAGTCATTCAATAAATTTACTAGTTACCGACAAAAAAAAAAAAAAAAAAAAAAAACAACTAAAATTAGTCACCGAGGCTTTATTTATATTTATCAAATAGAAGAGAATCTTCTTGCATCTGAGATTCTTGGGTTTATGTGAAGACAAACCCTTGTGGAGGTAAAATTGTGTACACTGCGGGTTTTCTCCTTAAAATAGGAACTTCTGGAAAACAACTCATAGTCATGTCCTATGATAATCGAGATACTTGTACATGCCCAACGTATCCATGTTGGACGATATGTGTGACACTCGTACTAGCTCCTGATAATGCACTGATACTTCTATAGTACAAGTTTAGGATATCTTATTATACTAATGCCCATTATTTCATATAGTTTTATTAATTTTCTTACTAATCAACATAAAAAATGTTACTGAAGGACTGTAAACTATGAAAACTTCATTAATTCAAAAATATTTCTAAGAAATAATTAGGACAACCTGTATTTGTAAGTTAGGGGCCAGGCCCAACATACATGCGCCCATTCAACCACGTTGTAGCCAACCACCCAGCCAAAACCATGTCTCCAAGCCATGCATGTTCCTAGTTTCATGTTGCCAATCCCCCAACCATTTTCCCGCCTCTGTTCCATCTCATCTCCGTGCAAATTCACACCTCTTATACTTGTTCCTGATTTCCAGTCCATCCAATTCATGCACATCCATGTCTTGATACTATCCAACTCATCCACATCCACTACCCAGTCGCTGAATAATTCCATGAAACCTACTTGTGCGCATCCACATCTCCATACACTATCCAGTCACTCCCTGATTTCTTGCAACTCACGCACTTGCCTTGTTTCGTGCATTTATTAGTAGTCAGTTATAAGAGAGATATTTTAGGAATACTATGAAGTGTGTAACTATTTTGTAAGACTATGTATGGTTCAAGGAATGAAGTAATAAAATTGCTGAGTTTCTCTCCAAAGAAACTTTGTGCAAGTAATAGGACACCCTTTTCCTCTTACCTATGGGTGGAGAACAAAATGATTGCAGATGCTTTCTTCAAACAGTTCAATTAGATTGATGCAAGTTGCTATCATCGATCTATTCCATCTTAGCTCCTATTTCCACCATCCTCGCGGATATTGAGAGGAAGATGTTGGAACATATAGATGCACGGCCTCTGATGGTTCAGCTGTAGTCTGATCCAAACTCTAGGTGTTAGTATGGCACGTATGGACTGACATAGGTCCACTCACGGGTCAAGCCCACTGGGAGTGATCCAATACGAGTTTAAGAAGAACTTAATGCTCAATGGAACCCCAAAGGGCTTCTTCAAAGGGGTTTGGGGGAAAATGGAGGATTTGGATCAAGGAATGTGTCACTTCAGTCTCTTTTTCTATCATGATCAATGGAACCCCAAAGGGCTTCTTCAAAGCCCAAAGAGGGCTAAGGCAGGGAGACCCTCTTTTACCTTTCTTATTTGTAACTGTAGTTGAGGCATTGAATAAGATGGTGAAGGCGGCTGAAGCCCAAGGCTTTTGAACGGGGTTTAAAGTGGCCGCAACTGCTCCATCAGTATCCCTCTTACAATTTGCCGATGACTCGCTCACATTTTGTGAAGCGACTGAATAGCAAGTTAGAAATGTAAAAGCCATACTACTTAGCTTTGAAGTGGTGTCAGGATTAAAAATCAACTTCTTTAAAAGTGAGTTGATTGGGATTAGAGTTGAATATTCGGGGTTACACCACCTTGCAAATATCTTTGCAGCCCAGGATATCTGCAATATTGTAGAAAATCTTTTGAGATCTTCGTGCGATATTCAGGCAATTTCGAAATTTCAAATTGAAAGCCCTAATTAAAACGATCTAATTGCGGAAAATAAGGAAGTAAATCCGGTGAGAGCATCTATGATTGTAGATGGAGATTTCTCGAGATTTCCTATGAAGTTGAACCAATCTGCAGTGCAGAAGGAGGCTTTGGGATTTCGTCGCACGCCAGGAAGGAATAGGGAAATTGCAAGCTGCCCTACTATTAAAGGAATCTTCACTAAGATTCGAAATGACCTTACTACCCCTGCTACTTCTCAAAATCCTCAATTCGCCCTTAATAATATAAAGGAGGCTAATTGTTTACAACGGGACGATGTTTCTGCCCCAATGAAAGGCCCATCGGACATTCAGGCCGGCCCAAATGGGATTTCATACAATGCAGTGGAACTCGGCATTCATTGTAATTAAGGAAAACCAAGAAAGGGATGCTCGGAAATGGGGAGACTCGGACAAAGATTATCAGTCATCCAAGGAGAAGGATGAGGGAGAATTTTCGGCATAAGACCAAGAAAATGAGCAGGCTTTGGTAGTGGTGGATCAACCAGAAAATGTGCAGAACCTTGGCGGAACAAGTTTTTTCTGATAGTAGTGACAAATTTGATGATCGAGGAAAAATTGGCTGAGATATCTAATGTTTTGAGAATTTCAATGGAAGGAAGTATAAGGGATTTGAGGAGGTTCATTCATGAGATGGTGGCAGTGGAGAATGAAAAATGCAAGGTAGATATTCAGAGTTGAAAGAAATCAAAAGCACAACAAGAACTGGATAAATTGGCATTTTCATTCAATTACGATCGTCCAGTTAAGGATAGTCAAAATGGTGTGAAGTTATTGAAATTATGAAGATCATTTCCTGGAATGTTCGTGGTATGAATTCAGCTTCAAAGAGAGCAGTGATGAAATGGACCTTTCAATCTTATAGGGGTGAGTGCCTATTTATTCAAGAAACTAAAATGGAAAGTATTGATTATCATATTCTGCGGTCATTCTGCCCTTGGAGAAGTTGTCAATATGCAGTATGTCCTTCCATAGGAGCTTCTGGAGGTATTTTACTGGTGTGGAATGCAGCGTTTTAGCACAAAATGGATGAATTTGTGGGGACATTTTCTGTTTCAGTTCTATTAAAAGATGTTAGATGTTGAATGGGTGGCTACTTAAGTTTATGGGCGTACTAATGTTAATGAGAAGGCAAATTTTTGGGCAGAACTAAATCAGGTGGCTAGATTGTGGAATCGTCCATGGATGTTAGGAGGAGATTTTAATGTTATTAGATTTCCAACTGAGAGGAAATGGGGCCGTTCAAGTTCTCCAATCAATGCGGGAATTTAATAACTGGATTAGGTCTCATGATCTGTAATTTGCCTTTGAGAGGAGCAGAATTCACTTGGTCTAATTTGCTGGACTGTCAGTGATGAGCCGATTGGACCAGTTTTTAGTTTCACTGGAGTGGTTGGATTTATTCCCTAATTTTATTCAACGAGCTTTGACGCGACCGATTTCAGATCATTGGCTTCTGATGCCTGAAACAGGTATGGAAGATTGGGGTCCTATTCCGTTTAAGTTTGTGATTGCTTTGCTTTCAGAAAAGGGATTTCCTGATGTTGTCAGAGATTGGTGGGCTTCTATTTCTGTTAATGGCTGGATGGGTTATCAGTTAGCTCATAAGCTAAAATTCATTAAAGATAAATTGAAAGGTTGAAGAAAAGAAGTGTTTGGTAGCATTATGTTAAGGAAGAATCAGTTGTTAGCAAATATGCAGAGGATAGATGGGAAAGAGGAAGAGGGATAAATATAAAAGGCAAACCGAGCCAATAGGAAATTCCTTCAAGAGAAGTTTCGAAGATTGATCTTTCAGGAGGAGATCAAATGGCAGCAGTGTTCTAGAATTAAGTGTTGAAAGCAGGAGATAGAAATACAAAGTTTTTCCATGCCATTGCTACTGCCCGTCGTCGTGCTAATCGAATAAATGTTATTGAGGCAAGAGGAAGGATATAGGACAGAAGGCAGGATATAGAAAGGGAAGTTGTAGAATTTTTCCAGCATTTATATACTGGTGATGGCAGATCTAGGCCAAGAATGGATGGTGTTTCATTGAGGTTGTCAATTTCCAGTGCTTCTTCTCTTGAGTTCTAGTTTAAGAAAGAAGAGATCAAGGAAGCAGTGATCAGTTTAGGAGGTGATCGTGCTCCTAGGCCTGATGGATTCCCAATTGTATTTTTCCAACATTTTTGGGATATTTTTGAAGATGATATTTTAGTCTTCTTCAATGAATTCCATTCTAATGGAGCTATCACAGGAAAATTGGGTGCTTCTTTTATATCTTTGATTCCTAAGAAGGATGGAGCTGTTTCAATTAAAGATTATAGGCCTATCGGTCTGATTGAAAGCCTCTATAAGATCTTAGCTAAATTTCTTGCCAATCGCCTTTGGAAAGTACTTCCTCAGATAATTTTAGAATTCCAGGGTGCTTTTGTAGAAGGTCACCAAGTCCTTGAGAGCATTCTTATTGCCCATGTGTATACAGATTTGATAAGTTGGCAGTAGCGTTCGGGTTTAATTTGCAAGTTAGATTTTGAAGAAGCATATGACATGGTGGATTGGCATTTCTTCTATACATGATGACAAGAATGGGATTTGGTGCGAAATGGAGAAAGTGGATTCATTGCCGTATTTAGTCAGCTCATTTTTCTATTTTGGAAAAATGGTTCACCAAAAGGTTATTTCAAAAGTTCAAGAGACCTTTGGCGAGGAGATCCTATATCTCCTATGCTCTTTGTTATAGTGGCGGAAGCTTTGCATGCCTTAATGGAGAAAGTCAGGCACAACAATCTAATCAAAGGTTTTGTAGTGGAGAATGCCAATATTGAGGTAACACATTTACAGTTTGCAGATGATACCATTATGTTTTGTGATGCTTCTTTGAATCAGTTGCAAAATTTAAAGTATATTTTGAAATGGTTTTGAGTTCCTCTCGGTGTTGAAGATTAATTATGATAAGTTTGAATTGACTGGAATTCAAACGGAAGAAAGTCATGTTGCTTTTTTGGCACATGTATTTGGGTGTAAAGTAGGTAAGCTTCCTGCTAAGTATTTGGGGCTCCCTTTATGTTTGGGACTACCAAAGAAATATCTTTGAGATCCGGTTGTAGAGCGGATTGAAAAGAAGTTCTTGGAAGGTAGATATTTGTCTATGGGCGGTCATGTTACTCTAATTAAATCAGTTCTATCCAGTATTCCAATCTGTTTTCTTTTGTGCTTCCATTGCCTTAAAACGGTTTATAGAGGATAGAAAGAATTCAGCGGGATTTCCTATGCAACGATTCTATTGAGAAGAAAACGAATTATTTGGTCGAATGGGAGAATGTGTGTAAACCACTATCCCAAGGTGGTTTGGGTAGCAAATTATTATTTGTAAATATCAGTTGGTTAACGGTGGTTGGTGTGTTCCATTCCAAGCTAATAGAATTTTTGGTTTATGGAAGTTTGTTTTACATGTTCAGGTGGAGTTTGCTCAGTGTATTCAGTATAGGGTCCATGATGGTATTCAGGTCAAATTTTGGCATGATGCGAGATTGTATGGACTCAATCCATCAGTTGATGTGATAAATTGATTAATTTCTTTATTTATCAATAAAATCATGCTTTACTTTCATGGGATGAATGTTATTTCATTACTTCATGCACATGACCAATACATATGACATAATGGTTCATGAGTTGAACCGGGTCCCATTAGTATATTAGATGTGATATATGTGTATGGATGAGATCCACACACGGGAGACATATGTCACAAATCTTATACTTAAATAGCTTCACAACCAGTGATGAGACTGGGCATCTCATTTGATAAGGTTGCAGCACTTTGATCACTATGAGATAGTGTGATTTGTCTCGATCATCAGAATGGAAGATTCTAGATCATGGTACTGGTACATTGGATGTATTGAAGGACCATGAGAAGCACCTTATGGAATTCCGTATCAATAATAAGGTATGCTCTCATAATTCCCTTGCAATAGGCTCTCAATCCTGAGACATTGATGAACTCAAGTTTCTATCTATTCATTTGCTTTGAGTCACCAATGAGTGAGGCTAACTGTAATTCAACACCTCGGTGTCTTGGGTATGTGGTAGTAGGACTGTGGGAACATTGAATGATCAAGATGGAATCTATCTCTATTATCCCCTTGTGCCAATTAATGGATTTATCATTAGTAAGTGCGCACACATCTCGATTAAAAGTTAATTGGATGGTACTGATGATCACTGTGATTAATTGGGGCTGAAGGATAATAAGATGTGGAACTAAGATTGGAATAGACAGATTTATTCCAATTGATCCATGGATATTGATAGAGGGGCCTACTTGTGGTAATTGGGAAGTTTAGGGTCTTCTATGTAATTTATTCCTAAGACTGGAGTGCAATTGCATTTATATAGTGGTGTTATTTGCAATTAACTGTGGGCCTGGATTGCACATGAGATGTGGGGTTGCGTGTCCCAGTTGGAGCCAGCTTTCTATGGAATCCCTAGTGGTCCCCACGCTAGCCCAAGTTATTAGAAAGATACTAATCCTACTTGAACTCTAAAAGGAAGGAATTAGAAAGTTACTATTTCTATTTGAAGTAGGACTTCTAATAATGGTAATAGTATACTTACTAATTGCTGTGAAAGTGAGACTTCTATTTCAATTAGGAAAAGGGAATGTTGCTAATTTGTAATGGGAGTTAAACTTCTATTTCAAATAGGAAAAGAGGAGGCTTAAAGTGTTATAAAAGGGGAATTCTCCCCTCTTGGACGTCCAATAATAGGAGTGCACGCCCAGCCCCAAATTGTGCAAGTTGTTGCACAATTTCCTCTCCTCTCTCTCTTCTAGTTTCTTGGAGTTTCGAGTTGGGTTTTCTCTTGAAGATTCCACCAATATTCTTAAGAAAAGAGATCTAATTCGGGTCATAGCGTGGAAGGCTAAGAGGTGTTGGAGATTCTGATTTTACTTTGTAGAAGAGTTATACATCAACGAAAATCATCAACTTCTCCATTAGAGTACAACCGAGCTCCAAAGGTATTATCTACTTCGTTGCATGTTGTAGATTTTTATGGATGCTTGTTGGCTACTTGTTTCTATCTTTTAGATAGTTTTATTTACTATACATGATCATGAGATTGAGGGTTATGCATCCTGAATTTGGTTTATGTCCTTATGGGTACTTGATCCCTGTATCAAGTGGGTTAAAAGTTTTGAAAATCTATCCATGAGGCCCACCTACTTCCAACAAAATGGTGCGGACAATTGGTGTTTTTTTAATCAATTCCCAAATCCTTTTTTGTTGGATTGTAGACAACAAGGATCTGTTCCTAACAATTTTTCTATAGAGGCTGGACGGATTGTTTGGGATTTCTCTTTCAGAAGGAATATGGTGGATATCGAAATCTCTGACTTTGCTACCTTGTTGGGTATGCTCAATAAGATTTACTAGTCAGTAAATAGATTTGATGTAAGATTATGAAAACTAGATGCTAAAGGGCAGTTTTCAGTTAAGTCTTTCTATAATGTTTTGAATGATAGAACTGGACCAATGGTAGGTTGGAGTTATTTTTGGGACCCTTCAGTTCTGCCTAGAGTGTTAACTTTTTGTTGGATGGCAAGAAAGCATAAAATTATGACAATTGATAAGCCGAGGAAAAGAAATCATGTTATTGTTAACGGATGTCGTGCTTACAAGATGAGGAAACTGTGCATCATCTGTTAATCCATTGCAAGTTTGCTTGTAAAGTTTGGAATTTTGTGCTTAATTGCTTTGATATGAAGTGGGTTGTGCCAGGGATTGTTGAAGATCTTTTCCTTCAATGGTGTTTTGGAAGCAAGGTTCGGAGGGGTAAAATTTTATGAAAACTAGTTTTATGTGCTACAGTGTGGAAGATTTGGTTGGAAAGAAATAGAAGAGTTTTCAGAAATGCTAGTAAATCAGTCGAGGAGATAACTCAGTCCATTGTTTGGAATGTATCAGAGTGGGCTTCTATCAAAAAGGAGTTTAGAGATATCTTTATGACAGGTCTTAATCGATCTTGGGCTGCAGTTTTAAATGGGCATTGTCGTACAAAAGTGGTGCATATAGTTGAATGGTTGAGCCCTCCTCTTGGAACGTTCAAGTTGAGTTTCGATGACAGTTTTCAAGGAGTACGAATCAAGGAGGCGTGGTTAGAGATTGGAATGGCAATGTTATTAGAAACTTTTTTTGGGCCTATGGTCTCTATGAATGCTATTGAAGCTGAAGTGTATGCTGTACCTATTGAGTGCTATGAGTTGGAAAGGATATGTATGTCTCATCCTATTATTGAAGGAAATTCTTTTTCGACTATTCAGTCGGTTTCTGGGAAGGTTGTTTATCCTTGGCAGATAGTGGATTGGGTGGATGAGGTGCAGGATATTTCTAACAAAATGGGTGTTTCTTTTCATCACATATTAAGGGAGGCTAACTCAATGGCGGATGATTTGGCAAGGGAAGGAATTTCTTGATCTTCTATCATGTTTGATGCATAGTTTTTATTTATTTTTGTTTTTTCTTTTTTTTGGGCTTTTGTTTTGTTGTTTTCTTCTCTTCTGTCGGAATCAAAATTTAACAGTTATAAAAAAAAAAAAAAAAATTTGGGCCTCCTATTTGTTTAGGGACGGACGACGAGGAAAAAGGTTTGGAATCCGGTGGAAGCAAAACTATCTACTTGGAAAGCCAATTACCTCTCTAGAGGAATAATTACCCTCATAAAAACGAGTATGACAAACCTTCCTCAATTCTACTTTTCCATTCTAAAGTCCGAATATCGGTGATTATCAGGATAGAGAAGCTGCAAGACTTTCTTTGGCAAGGGAGGTCTGAAGAAAGGACATATCATCTTGTGGGTTGGGCTTAAATTTGCTTATCCAAGCTGGAAGGTGGGCTGAGCATTAAATCCCTTTGGGCCTGTTTGGATAGGTAAGTAATGGAATAAAGTGAAGTCAAATGAGCCCCAACGGTATAAAATTTCAACTCAATGATGTTTGCATCGGCCTGGCCCGACAGATGAAGTAGTGTTGTCGGTCCACGTGGATCCCATTTCACTTCAACCCTAAACACTTCGGTTCCCTGAGTAAAATCGATTCTACTCCATTCCTTTCCTCTCCTCTCCTCTTGCTAGAAGTCGATTCTACTCCTACAAAACAACTGGATGAAGAAAAATGTAACACATCTCAATTAATATTCCTCTCTCTCTCTCTCTCTCTCTCTCTCTCTCTCCATAATGGGTTACGAATTTTAATTTCTAGACATGGTTTCAAGAATTGGGTTAGGGCTTATGATTTTGTTGCATGGTTCTTTTCCACTGAAAGTTTTGATAATGGTTTTTCAAAATCTAGTTTTGGCAAATGTCTGATTCTGGTGGAATATTGAATCATTTGGGCTCCTAGATTTCTGATTTTAGATTCTTAGTTATATGTGACGCCCCAACCTCAATCTCCTGCCTCCGCTGATGCAACACCCCAACCCCAAAGCCCCACCCCACCCATCTGCCTATTCTGTTACGAATCCACCCACCCTCCCACTCCCAAATTACAATGGTCATGTGACAGTTTTGTATGAAGGATTTATCCTGATACTACTAAATTGGAAATTACATTATCATTTGCATGGTATGATTAACAAGTGTTCATGCCTTCTCTGTTTAGAAAATATTCTCAAAAAGTTTCTAGTGTTTCTAGTGTTTCTCACAACATTAGTGGTAGTTTCTCCTATTTTGATGACCCGTTTAACCATCTACAATAGATAACTTCTCATAAGTTTAACCAGTTGCATGACATTTATCATTCCTTTTGGTGGCATTATCTTTTGGTGCTATTGTAGTCCTCTTAATTAGTGGAGAGGCCTGATCGTTCTCAAGTTATTTGGGATGCATTTGGCCTTTATGCCAAATAGGCCAAATGCAAAGATGATTGAGTTTTAATTCAGGCTTGGATTTGGATCTTAGTCCAGTCAGTCCATTGTATGAAAATAAATCTGGGAGCAGACCCTTTTTCATAACAAATTCATTATTCATTAGAGCATCTTTCTGCCACAAATCAAGGAAAGTCTTAAAAGGGAATTTCTATGCACTGAAAGTGTGATGCCTAAACATAGATGATTTGGGTTTGAGAGTATTGGAACCCAAAAGTCAAATTGGGTGGTATGCCCAAATGTTGTAAAAAAAAAAAACCCTCTGTTTCTCATGGTTCTGTACCACATTATGATCATTATTTTTTGTTTTGTGAAGCCCAGCCAAATCATTTGCTAGCCAGCTTTCTTTGTTTACACCTTATGGAAGCTAATTCATGTCTTGACAAAAGACATCCATGTTTCCTGTGATTGGTTCCTGTAAATTCCCTTCATGCTGGTTTTTATTAGTAATTAGACACATTGGATCAATGGTGCTTTTGTTGTGAGATTTTTACTTTTCACTTCAGATACACTTCAGAAGTTGTTCTAGCTTAGAGTCTGTTTGTGTATAAGGTGGAAGTTAAAAATCATCCTTAATTCAAATTTGTACTGCAATCAGTTTCCTAAACTTGTTTTTTTTTTTTTTTCTTTCCACTGTTTTCTCTTCATCCAAATGATCTCACAGAAGGATATTTTGTCCCCCTCTTTTCCTGCTTGGCTGCCACATTGGCTGCCAGGATAACTTGATTCAGGGTAAGAATAGGAAAAACAGACAATAGCTTTAGTTGAATTCATCAAATTATATGAGTCAGTACAGTTCTGACAATAAGCCTGTCATCAAAGTAGATCTCATTTTATAACTGAAACACATTTTAGATGTGGACCTCACATCTACATGGTCCTACTTTGACTATACCCACTCTCATAACTCGCGCACAATTTGTTTTGAAAATACTTGAACTATAAGATTTCCCATATCTATCCACTTAACCTAGTTGGCACAAGGGCTTTTCAACTAGAAGTCTACACCGGTCTTCTTGATAGATTGGGATTCACTATAGGATTATGAAGACAATATATAGGGCCATGCTACTATTTACTTGTAAAAACCATCTCTCTTATTTTCTGTTGTTTCTAAGTACCATTACAATTACAGTTGATAAGATGGTTTCTATTTACTTTTCTGCTCTTATTTACTTTTCCATTCAGTCTCTTCATTAGCTTATTTGTAATTTCTTCTTGATTGATTTCGTTTTTCCCGATATGATTGTGTTGTGATATGACTGAATGCTTACTAGGGCTGTTAGTGTATTATTTTCGATCTAAATATTGTACTTTGACAGCTTGTTTAATCTTGATGAAGAAATGTTTTCTTTCATCCTGCTATGGAGCCTTCTCCTTTGGTTCATGCATTTGTTATTTGTGGACTTGTTACCCCTTTTGTTGATGTGTCTATTAGGAAGTCATTTGTGTACAATATTCTTTTTTCCCCTCCCTTTTCCATGGCTATAGCTTTGATTCATAGTTATCCTTTTATGCAACTCCACAAAAAGGGTGGATGCTGATGAGTATTTGGTAACAGCAACAAAGGTAAATGATCAGTTTTCTTTTTCAGTATAGGGTTTGCCCTTTTGAGATCTCTTTCCTTGTTTTCCTTCTAATTTTTTTTTTTTTTTTTTCAATCTACATTGGAGACTTGAATTAAGGAAAACCTTGAAAAGTTCAACAAAAGGATTTATTTAACATCACATTTATACCATGAGATTAGGTTGATTTTATTTCTTAGTTTTTGTGCTGGTATATTGGTTTGTTATTGGGGTGCTTGACATGCGGTGGTGGGAAGGGACTTATATGGAGTTTTGTGTCTCAATTTCCATTATGGTTGTATTGTTTTCCTAGTGTGTTAAAACTTTTAATTTCCATAAGCTGTTGGACTAGACTTTTGTTTCATTGGTTTTTCAAGTTCTTGATTCTGTTGGTGGTTGCTTTATCTTATTAAATTAAAGGTGAGTTTTAGATTTCTTGTTCATGATTTTATAAATATGCGAAAGATATATATATATATATATATATTTTTGTTCTCTTTGATTTGAAGTTCGATATTGGAAAATGAGATTTGGGCTTTGGTTTGTTTGAGATTTAAGGAGAGCATTATTTTCACAGCTAAAATTCATCCCCCTGCAAACTTTTTTTTTTTTTTACGGAGCTCAGTTTTTTAATTAGGTGGGGCACTCTACAGTTAAAGTTTTAAGTAGATGGGGCCCACTATGAACACGATCGGAGGATCTAAACTCGATGAATATTTGGGTCCAATTCTCTTGCACTTCCTAAACTAGAATTATTGCCATTTTTTCACTTGATAGTGTTGTCCAATTTTTACTTTACTCATAAGTATCCAAACACATTCAAAGTATTTTAGATTTCACTTTACACAAAGCAACCAACCAGAGTGAAGTGAAGTACTCTAATTAACTTCAACCCACTTCACCCCACTTCACTTCTCATGTGAAATTTACTCCACTTCACTCCACTCCTTAGTTATCCAAAGAGGCCCTTAGAGACATGAATGAAGCACTACTAGGGAAATAGCTATGGAGGTTGGGAGAATATTCGGAAGGCCTATGAAGGAAGGTTCTGTTGGCTAAATATGGCAACGAAAGGGATGTCTGGGAGATTACAGATCACAGGTACAGATTCTCACCATTATGGAAAGGCGTAACATCTGTAAAGGAAAAGTTCATGCAAAACATCAAGTACCAAGTTTGTTCAGGGGAGAAGATTCTATTTTGGAGAGACACATGGATAGGGGAGAGCCCGCTTGAAAAGCAATTTCCAGATCTATTTAAATGTGCCCTGGTGTAGGAAGCTACTGTTAAAAGCTATTATGAAAAAGGCAACAACAAGGAGGTGATCTGGAGCCCCATATTCCGTAGAAACTTGAGGGACATTGAGGAAAGGCAGTTTCTGTCACTTCTTAACCTTCTTAAGAATGTGCTTATCTCGGAAGAAGGGGAGGATACCAGGATCTGGAAAGCTTCAAAAGACGGCTCATTCTCCGTAGCATCCTTTTACTCAGTAAATTCCACAACATTAGAGAGGAGACCCTAGACAAAAAGTATTTGGAACTTCAAAGCCACGCCAAGAATTGTGATTTTTGGTCGATTAGTTCTTTGAAGATGGATTCTAACTATGGACAACCTCAAACGAAGAGGTAAGATTGTGGTCAATGCTTGCCCCATGTGCTTGGAAGATGAGGATGTAAGAAACCATGTACCAACCCAAAAGCTTAAGCTGATAGGTGGAAGGCCTATACAAGTATATTAATACATGACAAGCCTATTACTTAGGCAATGTGGGATGTGGGACTTCCAACACTCCCCCTCACGTGCAGGCCCAACAGATTTCATGGACGGGCCTGACACGTGGGCTACACAAGAATAACGGGATCGAAACCCGCTCTTATACCATGTAAGAAACCATATACCAACCCAAAAGCTTAAGCTGATAGGTGGAAGGCGTATACAAGTATATTAAGACATGACAAGCCTATTACTTAGGCAATGTGGGATGTGAGACCTCCCAACAGAGGAAACAGTAGATCACCTCCTCCTACGAAGCAATATTGCTATGAAGATTTGGAATATTGTTCTAAGTTGGTTTGGTTGCAGTTGGGTCCTCCCAAAGCAAATTCACGATTTGTTCATGGCTTGGAAACCTACCATCAGATCACATAAGGGAAAGAGATGTGGAAGCTCACCTTTCTTGCAGTTATTTGACATATATGGAAGGAGAGGAATGCTAGATGCTTTGAAGGAACCGCGACGAATGGAGAGTTGACTGGTGGAAAGATCAAATTTTCGGTGGCTCAATGGGTGTTAATAAACCCCATCTTCAGAGATATTTCTATAGACCAAATCATGTACAATTGGAAGAAAGTGGCTATCATGTAGATCTGCTTAGCGGCTGCCTGTACTTTTGTTTAGTTCGTAGGGTGTAGGGCTGTCTTCTTCAGGCCTGTTTTAGGGGTCCTGCTGCTGTTGTTCTCTTCTTCAGTACAAGTCTCTTGTACTGTTTGCTTTTAATGAAATTAACCATTCAAAAAAAAAAATTTAATGCTCTATAGCAGAATCATACTTGGGACATTATTCCCTACCCACATCAGGTCAAAACCAATGGATGCTAATGGATCTTCTCCATAAGCTCAAGTTAGATGGATCGTTGGGCCAATATAAGGCTCGTCTTTTTGCTTTAGGCAATAGACAGGAATATGGTCTTTAACGTGATGAGACTTTTGCTTAGGTTGCAAAAATGACGACAGTTCACATCATTCTAGCAATATCCGCTTCCCGGTCATGGACACCTTTTGCCCAGGCTGCTACTGCTCGCTAGTCGAAGCCACTGCTGCATGCCATCACCATCACGGTCACCATCAATTGTCTTCTCTCCTCCCCCCCGAAACCCATCTCTCTTTCTCTCTCCTCCTCCCCCTCCTTATTTCCTCTGTTTTCTTCTTTCTTCTGTTAGTTTGCCTTGCCCTAGAATCTGTTTGGGGGCGACGCTTAGAGAAAGGCACTTCCACCTTTTACATTTGGTGAATTGGGCCATGCTTCGAGAAGCCCACAAGGGGCACACCTCATTGAAATATAAAATGGGCTACAGAGTTGTTGTAGTTGAGCACTTAGTTCCTCAAGTTTAATCACTCCTAGTCCTAGCACACTGTAGGGAAAAATAAATAAATGGGCCTAACAAATATATATTACATATCCTTTTCTTAGCAAATATAATATATAAACTGGGTCTAGCCATTTCTTAGCAAACTAGGTCTAGCCATATTTTTTATTTTTAATATTATTCATTTATTTTTTTTATATGTATATATATTTTTGAATTTTTATATTTTTCTGAAATATAAATCCAAATTGTTATGCCGAAATCTCAAATTGGCTGAAATATTTTGATTTGGGGGCCAAACCAAAATGGTGAAAGAAACGAATATCTGAACACTAGTTGGAGCATTTTCTTGATTTCGTACCATGTCATGACCCATCCTACCATTTGCCCACCTCTATTCCATCTCACCTCCATGATAATCTACATTTCGAATACACATTCTCGATTCCATTCCATCTAACTCATGCACTACCCAACCATTTCCAAATTTCATGAAGCTAACTCATGCTCAGCCACGTCTCATACACTACCTAGCCAGCCTTGATTTCATGCAACTCATGCACTTGCCTTGTTTCATGCAGTTATTATATTTGAAAATTGTTAGTGTTTTGTAAGGCTATTTTAGAGAGAGAGAGAGAGAGAGAGAGAGAGAGAGAACCAGTTAACTGTTTTGCAAGACAGTAGACTTTAACTACTGTCTTGCAAAACAGTTAACTGGTTCTCTCTCTCTCTCTCTCTCTCTCTCTCTCTCTCTCTCTCTCTCTCTCTCTCTCTCTCTCTCTCTCTCAAAAAAAAAAAAAAAACCGCGCAAGCAAGAGGATACCCCTCTCTCTCTCTCTCTCTCTCTCTCTCTCTCTCTCTCTCAAAAAAAAAAAAACCGTGCAAGCAAGAGGAGACCCTTTTCATCTACGTGTGGATAAGATAAGGGCCCAGGCCAACTTGAAAAAAGAAAAAGAAAAACAAGTGCAATGTTTGAGCCTGGACCCAACATACATGCATCCACTTACCACCTACCCATATTGATGTCATCATGCCATGCATGTTCATAATTTCATGATGCCAACCACCCAACCGTTTGCCCACCTCTATTCCATATCACCTCCATCCAAATCCACATCTCTAGTACAAGTTCCTGATTTCCAGTCCATTCAACTCATGCACTACCCAACCACGTCAAATTTCATGAAGCCAACTCAGGCACATCTACATCTCCATACAGTACCCAGCCACCCCTTGTTTCATGCAACTCATGCACTTGCTTTGGCTTCTTTTCATGCTTCTCTAATTGTGGAGAGTGTCTAATTGTGGAGAGTGACTCTCTCAATGCTATTCCTTGGGGTTTCTTCTTCAGCTAAGTGGACTTTTATTTTTATTTTGACGAGATTAACTCTATTAAGTCTTCAATCAGCACATAGGGCGGGAGGCTAATAGTTCTGTGGATGCATTGGCAAAACTAGGGGTGGATAGGGTTTCTGATTTGGTTGCTTTTCACCTTGTAATTTTTGCTTCTTTGGTATATCCCTTTTATACCACTGGCTGCCCCTAACTATATGACAGGGTGTTTGTCTGCATAGAATTTATCGTTACTGATTAAAAAAAAGTCCACGGTGTAATATGACTGTATTTTAAATTTGTTAACAAAATATTTATAACCCTTTTCTTTTGAAATCCCTATACATTGGCATTATTCTGAAGTTTGTGAGTTCCCTATGATCAAAGGTGGCTCTTTTATCAAAGGACTGTGTGGATGATGATCGGAACCGGGGCCCAGACATGAGCAAGGTCGCCCTCCGCCTTTCACGCATTCTTGAGTGCTCCATGGAGTGGGAGGTATCAAAGGAAATTTCATTCTCATTACAGAATTTTCTTTGTTATTCTCTTATACATTTGTTGATGATTTGGTGCAATTCCTCAAATTAGTGCAAAGATGATGATGAGATGATGGATTCTGAGTTGTACATAACTATTTTTCTTATGCAGGGTGGAGGTTGGCCAATTTGATTCAGTTTTGTGTTTTTGAAAGAGGGTTTTCATGGATACAAAATTGTTAGATGCGATGGAACAAAGTTGTGCACATTTCTACATTTTGCATATGTTGTCCCACTGTAAATAATTATAGGTAGTGTTGCCTATAGAGGAAGAAAAATGGATTCTAGTATCAAAACTCAGCATTTGTGGAGGGAAAAGCGGAAAGTTTGAGGGAAAATTATAAGGGAATAGGAATGGAGAGGTTTTGCCTGAAAACAATCTTTTTTAATCCTAATGTATGTAATGTTTTGCAAGCCTATGGCCTGTTTGGTGCATGAATTATTCTGCCCAGGATAAAAGGCCTCTGGCCTTTGTAAAAAGCAAGCTTAATCATTGGTCACAAGCCTGAAATATCCGTAGGCACCCTAAAAAGTAAGCACGAACTGGGTTAAATGTAACATATGTTTTTTTCTTCACAATTCCATCATTACCTTTTATTTTAATTAAACTGCTCGAATGTCACAACAACATCCAGTCTCCCATTTTTGGTAGCCTGTCTATTGTAAACTCTTGATCCCATTGCATCAATGGAAGCGCTCAAATTCACAATCATTGGCACCTTAATCTGTTTATTGCAAATGACTATGCTTCATAGACTTGATGAATATATTTAATTAACATGAACAGGCCCGTTTGTTTGCATAGACTTGAATACATAGGAATCATCAAATGGGCTCCAACAACGGATTATTAAAGAGGTGGGGTGAAAGATATAAGGTAAAGATTTAGATGAGACCTTGACTTTCCTCGGATTTGAATTACTATGGTGTTGGGTTGGTATTCATTTTCCATCTGATTGAATTTGTATTAGAGGGGAGATTATTTGTTTTCCATTTTTGGATACTAATCTTTGTTTCTTCATTTTTAACCTACCAATAAATAAGAGAAAAAAAAAGCAGTGCTTATAGACCTTTGTAATAGTTACTATGTAACTCTGAAAAGTGTGAAATTGTAGAAACTCTTCATCCCTGATGTCATCCTCTGGTTCATCAGCAGAATTCCCATGCACCAAACAAATTCTCATCTGAACTGGCATGTAGACCATCAATGTAAAGATTCCAATACAACTTTCCTTCCAAAAGATATCTGAAGTGAAGCAGAGGGCTCCCTCGACAACTCTTCATCTTCCATGCCCTCAAGCATTTGAGCAGCTGCTGTGAGACTGCAATCACCAATGTTAGCAACTTATTATTTTGCCAGTTTGAAATGGACTTCGGCTTTACTACAGCACCCTGAGCCATTTTTACCTTTGGAATGATTCAAGTTTAAACTGAAATATGTCGACAATTATGCCTTTTCTGCAACTATATGAGAGCAATTGGAAACGAATGAATGAGATGTTTTTAGAAGTCGGACATGTGGAATGAGAAAGATGTTTCTGGTGGTCATATATTGCTGTGAAGTGCTGCATTGGTGTTTGTTTCATTGTGCCTTTTTCAACCACACAAGGGCGGATTTTCAATACTCCCTGGCCCTTTGAATTAAAGGCGAGACTGAAGATCCTACAATGTAACCATAGGAGAAAATCATTTCCATACAACATGATTCGGTGGAAGTATAAATGGATGTAGGTGTAATTTCTCTATGAGATTGGCTCAATGCTTGGTGGCTAAGGGTATGACTGATCAATATTTACACCATACGTTGGATTTGCATGGAAATCACTAGGGATGGGGTTGAATTGGGATGGAGATGGGGCAGGTCGGGGTAGGGTCATACTAATTCCAAACTAGCCCAGCTTGATATGCAACCTATGCCAAACCCGCCCTGCCCTGTGAGGGGTCTCAGGTCATTAATTTTTAACCCGCCTTGTAACCTTCCATTGAACTCCATACCCACCCCGAGCCGCCCCATTTGTGATGGTTCGGGCTGGGTCGGGTCAGGGGTTTAGTGGTATATTTTTAGCATGAAATGCCACAGTAAGAAAATAAAATATTAAAATACCAATTCTAGAAATATTCAAAAAATAAAAAAATAAAAAAAAGAAAGTTACAGTTTGCCACCTAAAAAATGTGAACAGTCAAAATATTAAAAGGCAGTGTGTACCAATTCAATCGTTAAAAAATCTTTAATTCAACTAAAATCTCAACTCAATCAACCACAAATTCTTCATTTCAACTTTATTTCCAAATCTATAAGCCAAATGAATTTTTTTCTTGTAATTTAACTCAAATCCATATAAGTTGAAGAAACACCCAAAGACAACAAATTGTCCTTAAAATCCCAACTGAATCAATCAACCACTTTAAATTTTCAATTCAACTTAAATCCCAACTCAATCAACCAAATTAACTCAGTCACTAATGGGCAGTCAACTATGAATTAATAGGCGTGAATGCATACTGACCCATCGGGTCAGCAAGATGAAACCTGAACCTGCACATACCCTCACTGATTTTACAATGCCAGACCTGCCCCTGAGGTTGATTTCCATTTAAACCAGACCATTGCCACCCCTAGGTTGAGATGTTTCATCATTGGTTTTTAGCAGATGGGTCCCACATGGGCTTCATATGATGATTGAAATTATTCGATTAAGGGCCACATAATTTAACGGCTTCGTTGATGAAAATGTGTAACCACTATATGTTGTGGATTTTTTTTATTTTATTTTATTTTATTTTTGTGGTTTTTGGGGGGGGGGGGGGGGGGGGGGGGGGTGGGGTTGGGAAACATGTTAAGCAAGTGGTTGTGATTAACATCTGATAGGGTCCTAGCCCCTCCTCTCATCCATGAGTAGATACATTCATACCCCTTATGCCCCACTGATTAACATGCATTCAGGTGGGCCCCACCAGCAGGGTTCTCCACGACTAAAACTCCTTTCTGGACCCCGTTTTAATGATCAGACATCCTGTGATTCCCTTAGCATCTTCCTGGCTTTTGATGCCTCTTGTCAACATAAATAATTGCTAAATGTGCTTTTACTACATCAGTATTTACATTGCCAGCAAAAGAGGTAAAAACCGAATCAGCATTTGCTGGTCTCGTGTGCGATAGGCCAGCTGAGCTGCCATTTGTTCTTTTTTTTTTTTTTTTTTGAACGGTAACAAAAGATTTCATTCAAAGAAAGGAAGGTACAAAGAACAAAAACCAAAAAAAAAGAGAAAGAGAAAGTGCAGGAAAAACGAACCACCCACCCAAGGAAGCAACCTAACAACCAATTACATAATCACACCCACCCAAGGAAGCAACCTATCAACCCCTTACTTGGCTAACACATCTGCCATGGAGTTAGCCGATCTAATCTCATGACGGAAGGAAACATTGATTCCAACAGATAATTCTCTAATTTCATTTAGGTGAAAATGTAATTGCCATTTGTAAGGGAACAAAGAGGCTTCGTTCTCGAAGACAATACAGCTGAAAAGTGGGAATTCCATATTGGTTCACCTCTTGTTATATTTGTTTGTTGGGTATTTGTGGGCGAAAACTGGAGGTGGAGAAACAGGCTTTGGTTACACAAATTAAATTTCACTAAAAAACAATAACAAAACTCTTAACATTCTGAAAATCAAACTCAGCATTCTTCTATCAAGACAGCATCAAACCACATGTTCGGATTATACAGTTTTCTCACACAACAAAGATGCCTTCAACAGAAAATGGATTTCATTCCTGCTGAATATTGATAAAAATAAATTTCACTCTTTATAGAGTATTCCAGATTTGCTAAGAACAAAAATATATAAAAACAAGAGCGGGAGGGGAAAAAAGAAAAACACACTACAAAACAGGAGAAACTGAAATTTGACTATCCTTGCAACAATGCTCCATTTCTCTCATCAAATAATTATGCTGGGATATCAAAAGTGAGCCTTTCGTTTGCGTGCGGTGTATTTTGTATCAGGAGGCACACTATGTCCTTTTTTCCTCATCTGTTCTTTCTTCTTCACAACCCATTCTCTTCCTTTGCCTTTCTTGTTTACTTTCCGCTTTTTCCATGGCCGGCGCCTGTCTGAAATGCTAACCTGTAACATAAAAAGATCATTCAAGTCATAGCTAAAATAAATAGAATAAATATGTAGCGAAACAACACATAAAAACTTAATATGCTTTGAACCTCAACTCTACGTATGATATCAATCCCAGCCTATTAGTAGCTTATTAGTCGTGGCACAGACAAAGTGGCAAAAGTAGAGACAATGGAAATCCTAACAGTATTGATAACATCATAAACCAACATTATATATATAAGGAGATGCTCCTCTGAGAGATATCTCTTACCTTAAATGAGAGATTGGGTGGGGGCCCTCACATTCATATCCAATGCCAACATCTATCTCTCTCATAGGAACATCTCCCATATAGGAGCCAGCTCTCCTAAACTGCAGTTTAGCTTATCCTAAGCTAAAACAGGGCTGATCCCACAAATCAAAATCGATTATGCTATTTTTTGCATGATGATCGTCTCTAAAATCAAAATAAATCCAATCAGAGCTGGATTTTTCAGTTCCATCATGCAAAAAACAGATATAATCAACTTTGATTTGTGGGACCAGCACTATTTTAGCTTAGGATAAGCTTAGCTGTAGCTTAGGAGAGCCCTGTTCGTATATATATATATTATATATATACACACACACACATACACACGGAAATATTCGGGTGAGAACTATTATATGAGAACTTTTTTTGTGGGGCCCACTAAACAACCCATCCAAACCTAACAAGTTCAATGGCTTCATATTCAATAAAATATTCAACCCTCAATTCAACGGTTCGGTCCACTCGGATGTGTGTCAATCCTTGGGATCAATGACTATCGGGAGTTCCCTATTGGTTGTTAGGTTTGGATGGGTTGTTTAGTAGGCCCCACAAAAGAGTTCTCATATAATAGGTGAGAACTGAATATTTTCGATTCACACACACATATATATATATATGAGGAATTCTCAAAAACTCCCCATTTTAAAAACTCCCTCTTTGGCTCCCTTATGTTTTTAGGGCGTGGAGCCCCCTTGAGCCAATCCAATCATTTCACACACACTACCCCTTGTGAATTTGTCTGAAGCCCAAATTTGACACTCATCCAACTTTTACTCACATTTAGTTTGAAATCACAAGAAACTAATGTCTCTAAAACCATTAAACTTTGGGGTCATGGATCAAAGGGGTTAGGATAATCTCATGGAGTTGAAAATCTTCAAAGGTAGATCTCATCTTGATTATTCCATCCAGTGGTATATTCCATGGTTGTCATACCCCATAGTGGGCCCAACTGGTAGGGCGATTTTGGTAAAAAAAAAAATCCCAGGAAGTTTTCTAACTGATGTAGGCCCTAGGGCTATGGCTTGTGTGAGTGCCGAAGCACGTGTCCAAAGACACCTCAAATCGTCCCCACAAATACTTCAACACGAGGACGCACCTCTCCGAGGGAAAACCCACAATTCTATTCAGTTTCAAAGTCTGAGATTTTCATTCTACAATGTAATATAAATAGATAAGCAAACTTAGGGCCTAAGCAATCCTAAACTAATAATAGGAACCAACCCAAATACAATTGCTAACTAACAATTAGGAAAATAAAAGGAAATAAAATAAAAAATATATATCTCCAATTGGGCGGGACCACTTGTGGCCCATTCTGCGTCATTAGCGCTGAATGATATATAATTGTTTCTCTAGGAAATCATTGATAACACACAAATGGAACGCATAAATTAGACAAAGAAACAATTAGTGAATTCAATTTCGTGAAACAAATGGGCCTAGAGGAACTACTGCTGACACTTAATTATTTCTTTAAATTAGACAAACAAACAATTAGTATCAGCAGTAGTTCCTCTAGGCCCATTTGTTTCACGAAATTGAATTCCAAGAAACTAGACAAGTATTCTTGAAAGTGGTTAAAATTGAAGAAACAAACGTGAATATCAAAAAATGACCATCAATGAGATGGGAAATGAATACCCATCCATCACCTATCTCCACTAATACCCTTCCCCCCTCACCTCTTTAATAATCCTTTCTTAGTGTCAATTCGACCATGAATTTCCATGCGAACAAATGGGCCCTTAAGAGTCCATGTTCAAGAGGGGCATTATCCAGAGAGAGGAAAAACTTATCCTCCTAGAATATTATGTACAGCTCAGTCAATAGGAATGTCCACCAAATAATTTGGGTGCAAATAGCACTTCAAAACTCCCAGTCACAATCAGATAATGCATGAAAAGAACCAATTAACTGGTTACTGGAACCTTTCAACTTACTGCAACTCTTAAATATAAGTGACAAGGTGACGGAAATTCTGGAGGATTTTTTCTTAATAGGAAAACATGATAAATCTTCTTCTTTTCCACAAAAAACAAGATGTCACAAATATGTAAAGCATGCTTTCCAGCTTACTGTTTTATTTTCTTCTTCGCTATCACTGTCGTCACTGCAACTCTCTCCATCTTCACTTTTGGCCTTTGGAAGTGCTGAGCTTAGGGATGGTGGGCCACATGTCAGGACAAGGAAATACTTCTTTGCACGTGTACTGACAAATATACAAAATTCACAGGCTTATAATAAGACACTCAAATTGCCAAGAGCACAAATACAAAAGCTCAAACTGTTGTAAACAAAATTCCATGGAACTCTGGCAAAAAGAAACAAGAAAAAAGAAAAAGAAAAAGGACCAATATATAAACCCTATCAAACAGCTGTATACAAGTTAAAAAGAAATATGACGAATGGTTAACCCTAGTTTTAATCCCACCGTATGTGTGTGTGTGTGTATTCTCCTTAAAAACCTGTGGTTGCATAATAATCTAGGTTATATAGACAGAGAGTAAGGCAGCTTTTGCATAAGAAGAAATAAAACCTTGCATTACCTGTGGGGAAAGTCAACAACCACGCCCCCGGCAAATCCAGAGCGCATAGCAGAAGCTGTGATCATCTCAAGCTGCGCTTCATTCTCAGGGTACAGCTGCAAAACTGCTCTCGCTCCCCTTGTTAGGCATCTATATAAAGACCCAAAAAAGGCCCTGAAGAAAAGTTGAGCCAAAGTCAGATGAGAGAAAGAGGAAGGAGTTGGGGGTTGGTGTTAAAAAAAAAAAAAAAAAGAAGAAGAAGAAGATCACACTACACGAGATGGGTCTCGGTGGCAAAACTTACTTTAACCTCAACCTGGGCTCATTAGAGGACTTGTCAGCATTACATAACCACTGTCCAATACAAAACCATAAAATTATAAAACCCACAGAGCTAGATACAAGGAAGAAAGCCATGAAAACAAACACAAGATAGTGGAAATGAATCAGTGTTCATTGAGTAAATAAAAGGTAGTAAGCACAAGAAAACCCAACAGACAACATTATAGGCACATATTGAAGAGTACTCTTCAAACATACGATTTGCTTGCATCAAGAACCAGTGTCCAAAAAGCTCAGTAAATAAAAATCAGACCCTCATTGTGGAGAAGTGAGAGGACCACCATAGAAAGTTGAAGACCACTAACCTGGACCGCCGAGATACTTATGGCACCATCAATAACTCCAGGTCGCAAAGCTAAGCCCTGGTACAGTCACTAACAAAAATAAGGCCTACAATGCCAAGCAAATACAAATACCAATGGAAGTCCACAGAGAAATCTTGGAACAACTGCCTACATGTCATATATCTTTCATGCATTAATGCAAATGAGCTTTTTTTTTTTTTTAATAATAACTTTCATTAAAACCAAAAAAACAAATCAGTACAAAAGGTTTCTACTGGCCCGGACAGAAACAAGAAAAACAAACAATGGGACAACTGAATAATTATGCATTAACACCTTGAACAACTGATTAAAAAGAAAGAAAGAAAGAAAGAAAGAAAAACCACCTGAACCACATTAATAGTTGCAACATCGAGGACATGGGTGTCCTTTCAAAATATAGTCGTCCCTCATTGACCTGTGCATCGTAGTTATCCCATGTATTTTCTTCACAAAGAAAATGTGCAATCATCCAAAGTTCACAGGCTTCCCAAGTAATGATCCAATCCTTAAGATCAACTACGAACTATCACAGATACTATTAGTAACTTAAAAATACTGTGTCGTTTTCCTAAAACAATAATAACATGATAACTTTGCTAGAAACTCAAAACATTGTTAAAAATTAAAATGGTGTGATATTTCCATGATATTATCATGGTTTTCCTTTAAACCACATATATCTTAGATTTTTATTTTTTTTTATTTTTTATTTTTTTTGTACTTTAAAAATATTTATCATTATTTTTCTTTTTTTTTTAATAATTTATTTCCACATTATTATGCCACTAAAAACTATAAAAACTAAAGATTTTGAAATCCACAGATTAATGGTAATTTTTATAATGCTGCCAGGTACGGAGTTTCAATAAATTTCTAAGCTATGATGACCAACCCAAAGATATTATCATTGATGCCTTCTCATCTTTTACGTTTGTGTTTTAAAATTTCAAGATCAAACTAAAATACACTGCTGATGTCATGAACCAATATCAAAATGATAACATAAACAAAACCAATCATACATTTTAAGTTAAATGGATACACCTCATACCTGACCCATATCTGCAAGCAAAAGATCACCATCCACTTCGCGCTCCAGTGCAACATCTGCAATGAAATAACTATTAAAACACAAACAAATAACAGGCAAACAATTCAAGTAACCTCAAAACCAAACATTTCACAAACCAAGCATCGACTTTGAGATATCTAAGCCAATCCAGTGGTGTTCTTTCTCAGATAATGTCTCCCCACTAAGCCCTGACCCACAACCTACAGGAAAGAACTGAGCTATTAATCAATTTAATGAATGCAATGGTTGTAGCTTGTAAATCATCACTCACGAAAAAAGGAAAAATGCAAAAGTAACATTTGTTCGGAGTTGGGCTGGTCTCTGATGATAATTGCATGATGGTATTAAAATTTAAAACCCAGTGGTGGCATCCAAGTCTCTACCGCGCTGGTATGACTTACAACTCGACTGGATTTAATACCATGAATTGGGTTCTTCGAATGCTGGATTTGAAACAATTATTATTGATCAGTCATGGAAAATTTCCTGAAAGAAAGAAATTTGACATACAAAAAAATAAATAAAGAAAGAAGAACAATTTTCAAGGGATATGAAACAATATCTCTGCAACAACATCAAAAATACGAATAAGGGGTCATCCAATAAAACACGCTTCTTCTTCTTCTTAAAAATAGAAAAAGAAAAAAGAAATACCCATCTCACTATTCAAACATACAAATCTATTAAAATGATTAATCAATTGATTTGGGGATGTTTGGATGTGCAATTTCATTGATTAATCAGTTTCCCCAATAACAATTAGGTTCTTTCTGCTGTGAATTTGAAACCAACCAAACAAGGTTTCAGAGTTAACCTATATCAAGCAGAAGTCGAGGGACCCCGTCGTCAGGCAAAGCAAGAAGCTCCAATGCTCTCTCTGTGAGCTTCCCCTGTTGTTCACAAAACAACAACAACAACAAATATAGAAGAAGAAGAAGAAGAATAATTTTATGGATGGAATGAGAAAGAAGGAGACCTGAATTTCGATAATACGAGATGAAGTTGTATATTTGCGGGCCTCTTCCTCGTCGTAGAAGTACTCTGGAGGTGCTCTTAATTCCGGTCTCGATGGCATCTCTCTCTATTTCCTGACCCGATAGATAGCTTTGAGAGAGGGAGAGGGAGAGGGAGAGGGAGGGGGAGGGCAAAAAGTAGGGTTTGGGAAGGTGAAGACCCGCCGTCTTGAAGATCGGGTTGGGAACCGCAGGATGAATCCTAAAAATGGACCATCCAAAGCCTCGCCACCATATGTCACGCATCTCATGGTGACTACACCAAACTAAATGGACTGGTCTTCTGTTGGATAAGATTTCAAAATTTTTTCTGTATTTTAAAGTTGTTCATACTTATTGACCACAAATCAAGGGGTTTGGATCACTGGATTTACTTGAAGTTTCATATTAGGGTTTGGATCCACCGAATCGACCATGATAATGGGACCCCAAGTGGCCCATCTCCTCTGAATTGATTAGGAAGGCAAACGGGTTGGGTTGGAGATAGAACTATACTTACCCCCATTACCCCAAGACAGACCCGCTTCGTTAAGGTAATTCTGGATTCGGTTCCAAACGGAATGCACTTGTTTGGTGGACTTTGTCCGAACGACACTGATAATGTTTTTTTGATAACGCAGGTTCCCAACCCTTTGGGTCAGAATAATCCCTACGGGTCCAGGAGAGAAAGCCGATTAAAATTCCCCTGTAGCCCCAGTGTGATAGTGTAGTTTCGAACCCACAACCTCCGGGTACAAACCGTGATCCTAGGCCAACTGAGCTACCCCTCGGGGTTGATAATGTTCGAACTTAAAAGTCCGAACAGTTGCGAAAAAAAAAGAGTGACGCCGAGATTGATCAAAGGAGGGAGTGAATGGCCACTTTAAACATCTTAAGCTTACCATAATGCGGCGAAAATAAATATCTAATGAAATGAGAGATGATAAATGGAGAGAAGCATTACCTTTTAAGACCTGACTCCTAATTTTCATGATTAGTGTACTTTTTTTTAGCTGTAGGTTAGTTCTCTACTTGAGATTTGAGCATAATTGAGTTGGCTTGTGGTTTAAAATAGTTTTATATAGCTTTTGGGAATTTTGAGAGCCGTTGGATACAGTCAGGCAATCAGGGACGCCTTGGGGTGCACGTGTCAGTAGGGGGATTGTTCTTGATTTTGAAAATTTTTAATTTTGGTTTCTTTTGATAGGTTAAATTAGCCACAACAACTTTTATGTTCACAACGATCCCATTCGAAGCCCCGAAAATCAGTTTTTTAGCCCTAGAGGCAAAACAGCCTTTTCACATTAAAATTTGAGCCCAAATTTTGAAATTCTTGAACCATGTCAAAAGTATACTTTTTGAAAATTAGATTTTATGATGATCATCTTAGTATTCTTCGTCGATCTCATCCGAGGCCCACAAGAATATGTTTTAGCCATTTGAAGCCTTAAGACCCAATGAGGCCCACAATCCACTCAGCACTTAAACCCATCTCCCTCTCACTCATGTTTCATAACTGGAACTCCATCTCAGTTGCAAGAAAACTTTACTCTTTCTCCTCCATCTTTTTCCTCTTGCATGCCTTACCTTTAGGGCCAGTTTGGTAACTCTACTAATATAGTCAAGTCCAGTAAAGTTGATTTTGAAGAAAGAATAAAATATAAGTGGGTTATGATAGTATTTTATTTTTAGTTGTTTGTTATGAAATCTTTTATAATTTTTTGTATGAAAAAGTGGAGTTTTTTTGTATTTTAGTGAATAAAGGTAGTTGCTTTTTTACTTTTTATATGAAAAAGATGGAGGGAGTTTTGAATAAAGTGTATTTGATGTGACATCTTGTCTGGAAAATGGAGATTTTACTTGACTTTAAGTGTATTAGTAAAGTGCCAAACGGGCCCTAGGGCTTGGATTGAAAATCTGAAAACACCATTCTCTTCCTCTCCTTCCAAGTTTTCCATTGCTACTCCTTGTTTGGAAATCTCAGCTGGACAGCCCCTTCATCGTCTTTCTTTCTTCTTGCTTGGAAATCTCTAAATAAGAGCTTCAGCCCATCTCTTCAATGGAGTTCTTTTGGCTCCTAAGGAACCCATTTTTCATACATGGAACACCCATTTTGAAATGGGTTCTTTGTTTTCAAAATTTGTTGAGTTTTTGAGATGTTTTCTTGGGGGTTCTTGTAGATCTTCGTTCAGCTGTAGAGAGTGATCTTTGAGGAGGTATTTGTGTTACATTTTGGACCAAGACAAGTGATTAATCTAGGTTCCTCGATGCATTAATATATTTTATGTACATTTTGGTTGCAAAGTGCAATTAATTATGCTTGATAAGCTTTCAAAACATGTGTTTGTCAATTCATCATAGCATGGTTTCAATGAGGCAAGTATGTGTTCAAAGACTTACAAATATGCAATAAATGTGCTGACCGATCTTCATAAAATGTGTCACAAAATGAATCAACTTGAACTTAGAGGAGAACATATATCCAATGGAAAAAACAAAGTGGTTAGTGATGCAGTTAGTGATGTAGTGTAATTGATTAAACCACCTCATGCTACAACAAAGGGCCATCCAAAAACACTAAAGTCATCAAAGGAGAAATTAAGCTCAAAAGAAAGAATGACTTTGTCATGGATGCAACCAGCGTGGTGTTTCACATGACAAACGGAATTGTCCAGTTCTCTTGAATAGGTGATTTTTTCCCTCGGTTTTTGTTCTCCTCAAATTTTGTTCAGTTTTGTTCTTCTTAGTTTACATCACTAATTACGTTGCCTATTTTTATATTTCATGGGTACTGTTGATCTACATGTGGACATTCCAAGAATGTTAGAAGCCTTATCCGATGCGACTATTGAAGGAAGTGATTTGGATGTGTCCTTGTCAAGGATGAGATCATCCCTCTGTCGTTGTTCTGCTTTGGTGCGGAATGAAATCGAGCCCTAGGATATGGGATGGCTGCACGACGAAAGTGATGGAGACGAGAGATAGACGTTGACAAGAGGGAAGGAGGAGGAAGAGGATTGATCGTCTGAATCCTGCTTCGATGACGTGTGAGACCGTGCCGAGAAGGAGGAAGAGATCGTTCTGATTTGGGGCTTCCTATCGATTTGAACGAGTCACTCCACATTTTCGTTTTCCCTCCTTTAGTTATATTGGGAACATGACAGACATTGGATCAGCTTGCGAATCGAACGGCCCTGAGTGGTCCATACATAAAACAGTAAGGATGGTCCTCACTAGGCCGTCTCCATAATATATATATTAATATATATATATATATATATATATATATATATAGGCTTTGTCCTAGTAAGAACTGTTCTCACCTAGTCATTGTGAGAAATTTTTATAGGGCCCATTTGTGGGTCCCATTTAGGGATGGGAGCAAAGGGGATGGAAAGATCTATGTGAGAGCACCCGAAGTATCAAGTTTGACCCTTGTTCCATGCCTCTAACCCTTTCATCCATGGCCCACGAGTTTAATGGCTTCATCCATTCAAAGGCCCAGTCCATTTGAACGGGTGTCAAACCTCAGGATTAGTAACTATCAAGGGGAGGTCACTATTTATGCACGGTTTGGATTGGTTTCTAGGTGGACCCCACCAATAGTTCTCATGGAAGCATGGTGAGAACTAGTTTTCACTTGAATGTTTCCATATATATATATATATATATAGTGCCCCAGCATAAAGCTGGTGTATTGTATCGCCGAGAGTAAGAGTGTGAATGTGGTCTAGCTCTTTGATCCATGGTTATTGCTTTGGGAGTGATGTGACCTTCCCCAACTATCTTTTGGAAATTGATCCTTCACAATCCTTTTTGGCCGTCTAGTCTTTTTGGTTGAACTTTGGTTGGCACTCGACTGCCCCTGGAGTTCATGTGTGAGTAATGGTTTTGTGTGTGTGAGACAGTGACCCGCCATGCTTCCTTGGTGTTGTGGTTACCGGCCACTCCTCACTCGGTTCGCTAGGCGAGGACCCATGTCATTTCAGCAGATTGGATCTGGGTTTTGTGAATGCTCTTTCTCTTTCTTTTTTTTCTTTTTTTTCCCCTTTTTTTGTCTCTCTCACTCCTTTTTTTTTGTGTGATTTCTAGGCATAGAGCGTAGGGAGCATACCCGCACTTTGTGTGACTCTATCTTTAAAATATTTTTTTTTTTGGGACTGGCATGGGAAAGGGGAACCTAGGGTATTGGCTTCTAAAGCATTAGGTATGAGGAGCATATCCATATCTCATGTGACTCCACTGTGGCTTTTCTTTTTTTGGGACAAGCGGTTGGGAAGCTTTCACGACACAGGTGAACTCACCTACAAACTTTTACGTCGAATGGTTTCAACTGTACAAAACATTATGTGGGGCAGATTCACTACTTTGGTCTCTCTCTCTCTCTCTCTCTCTCTCTCTCTCTACGTGACAGTGTGTGTTTAACTTCCGGGCTTGGCCATAGTACGTCTCCTCGGTCCTTCCTACGGGGTTTATACAACCATATCAAGAGATAGCATTCCATGGATCGAGGAGCTCTTCCCCTTTTACATTTACTAATCTATATGCATTGCCAGAATATACTTCTTTAATCACATACAAGCCTTCCCAATTGGGTTGTAACTTACCTCGCAAGTGCGGGAGCTGGGATTGAGTGATGCGCTTCAACATGAGGTCGCCGACCATGTCACATGAAAATCATGCGACATGGAAATCAAAGCTTACTTGAAAAGATTCAAATGTTAAATCCAAACTTTTGCATTTCCATTGACTCGCTAGCCTTCCTCGGCTCATTCTCCTCGGCCCTCAAAAGCTCTTGAAAATTCCACTTTCTGGGCTTTGGGATGAGCTAAAATATATAGGAGAAAATTTCCCAACAGCTAGTTCTCGTCGACTGTGGACTAGGAACGGTCGACCGTGGGCTCTAACGGTCGACTCAACAGCTAGTTCTCGGTCGACCGTGGCCCAGTTCTCGGTCGACCGTGAACACAGTATAGTCAACTTGAAATTCCCAGATTTCTGATTTTTGAAGAGATTTTCTAGTGGGAGTTTTTTTTTTCCTTGGAAAAGCATTCTTAGATTCACGCACAAGGTGATTCAAAAGTGCTTAATTTTCAAAGCATGAACCTAATATGCCTAAGATAATCTGACAATAAAATCACAACCATGCATGTCAAAACTCAAGTTATAAAGTTAAAACCTTGCATGAGACTTTCAGGATTTGAAATTTAAAAACAAGTATGAAAAACTAAACGCAAAATCAAGCTTAGCAAAGATGAGCATAGATCCAATCAAATTACAACACACAAAATTCCTAATACTAATTTTTTAACGATGCTAGTTCACAAGGGATGGTAGTATGACCATGAAATCAATCATTAGTGGGTTCATTTGTGAAACATGAAAAAGGCACATAGATTATAGGTGTAATAGTGCATGTAGAATTTTTCAAATTTAACGACTGGGCTCGTCAGGGGATCCCCTTTGTGCTTTGTCCTTCCCTTTATCCTGGTGACTAGTGACTACGCACTCATACATCTAATGGCGCTGTCCTCCAAGGCTAAATTATGCCTCGTAAATAAAAGAAAAGAAAAACGGAGACTAAATGTTCAGGAGGGTTCGGGTTATTTAAGCCTTGAAATAAGAGGCTAGGTTATTTTATTTTATTTTTTATAACCCATAGTATCTCCCTCCCCATCCAGTCCAGTAGCCTTTTGCTCTGAGTCCGAGGGATACTTAATTCTGAACAGCTGAGAACTAATCCTTAGGGGCACATGTAAACGCTCCTATGACCTATCCACATGCCCCGGGCAAAACTATGGGAGGTGGCCAATGAAGTTAATAAGAGGCCACTTTATTGCAATTGATCATGAGGTCCCTTCAACTGCAACCCATCACAAGGGCTTGCACGGTTGCAAGACTAATCCAAGCAATCTAAGTCTGTAACAGTCGATATGAACCGAATTCATGCTTTTTGTCAGTAACCTGACGATGGACTGATCGCATGAATAAGATGCATATGGAAAAGGTGATAATTCTAATCCTTCGGTGGTAAGAGTATGAAACCGTGTCAAGTCGATATTTGTAAATCATGTTAACCTCTTTAACTACCGAGTGAAGAAAAATTTAAACAAGCTTGAGAGAGGTCATCGAGTGTAGAATACTCTACACAGAACAAAATGACGAAATTGGGCAGCAAACCCAAACTCTAATGGATTCAGCTGGTAGATCCAAGATCCCCAAGAGGACAGTTGTTGTTCCCAAATCATTTGAATCGAACTAATGTACCGCCGGATTAAAACTACGTTAAATTAGAATATTGACGCCCCCAAGTCCCTATTTCTTTTTTATGGAGTGGTAAATGTAAGTAAACATTATCCAATGGGTGATTCTTGTTATATCAAGATGGTCCTTCATGTGCTGCTCTTGTAGTGCTCCAAAATGGGCCTCGCAGAGAATCATTTAGGCTGGTTCTTTTCATTTAGCACAAGTAGTTTCACTTTTACCATTTTTGAATGAAAAAGTGGGGTGAAGAAGTAAACTTATGATGTGACACCACTGACCATTTACTCCTCCACGTCCTTTCTATTTTTACAAAAAAGAAAAAAAAAAAAGAATTTATAACAACTTGTAGGGTAGTAAACTTTATGGCGGAAAGTTCTTTTAATCTTACACTCTTTCTCACTTATAGTTTCCCTCGTATTAACCAAACAAGGATTTTAACACCCCTCTACATTTTACGTCAATATACCTTATTTTTACATTTCCATGATTTGACATTCATCACCCTTTTACTCCAAACATATAAACTAATAGGCTTGACTACAACGGACATGGTTGCGCGTGCAATATCTTTGTGAATCCAATCAAATTTCAGTTTGATCAGAGTACAGTCAATCACAATTAAATTAAATTACCTTAAAATTAGAATGGCATCTGGAAACCCATGACACAGTCCTTATAATTATGGCTACATTAAGGTGGAGAGCTTGATCAACATTACTTTATAAGTAGATAAATAAGGGTGGCATGTTCTCTCTAGTCGCAGGCACGCTCTTGCAGTTCGCATCACATAGCCTTTCTACTTAACTGGATGTACAACAAATTGAAATGATGGGGGCACACTCTGAAGAAGCAAGCAGGAGTGACAAGCCAAAGCATCCAAGCTGAACGAGTTGAAAGTCTGGGATCCTTACCCTGGAAGGGGGTGAATAGGGTGAGCTACACTTAAGTGACCAATAATGCCCAATTTTAACTTCTTTAAATCAATTAGTCACTAGTGATGATTATGAACTAAAGTACGGAAGCTAACAAGCACAATCACTATAAAGCATTCACTATAACTAAATGATTTATAATGGTTCGGCCTTAATGCCTACATCCACTATCGGCTTGTACCCCACCGGATTTCCACTATCTATGCTTTTCAATAGGCTAAGCAATAACCTTTACAAGATGCTTTTCTAAGGTTAAGCAATAACCTCTACACTATGTTTTCCAAGGCTAAGCAATAACCTCTTGGGTTTTATGGTTCAACCCTAACATTTATAGATATTGGATTTCTCAAGGAAGTGTCTACACAAACACTTGATGAGATACAATTAAAGCTTAAATACAATGCCTCTTAATTAGGCGGATATGAAATTATGAAATTGTAAACTTGACTCACACAATACTTCATGAAATGCAAGGATGAAAGTTCAAAGTGTTTGTGTGAACCTTCAATCAAGACGAAAAAGAAAGCTCAAATAATATGTATGCTTAAAGCATTTCAAAGTTTGAAGTACAAAGATAGATTGATTGAAGTTAAATTGCAAGTCACATGATCTTTTTAAAAGACAACTTGTAGATATCTCATTAATCAAGTAATGCAAGTTGTATGAAAATTTAAATCTTAGAACATGTAATGTAAGAGCAAAGTTGTTTTCAAAACATAAAAGTTTTCCTCTGAGTTCATGGAATGAAAACAACTAGCTAAAGACTCAACCAAGTAATAAGATCATGCATCAAATAAAACCAAAGATGTTTAACAAGCATGATTTATAAAATAAGACAATAAATTGGTTTAAATCTATGTGAAGAATCCAAAACAAATAAATCCAAAATTCAATATGGTAATGGATTCAACACATCATAGTTATCATGCTACAAAGGATTTTCCAATGAATTAAACTAGCATGCAACTAATGATACGAGATAAACAAAGCTCACTTAGGTGTTTAACCAATGAAACCAAGCTTTGGCTTGCAAAGATGCTCCTCATACCCCCTTGAGTTGTTCCCAATCCTAGGTTTGAATGATGTCCAAAAAAACCCCCAAGGTTGGTCTCCCAAAGACTCACCTCAAGAAACAAGGAGGAAGAGCAATTATAGAAAAATTACTTCAAACAGCTCTATGGTCAGTCAGCCGACAAACAAGGTTCGACTGACCGAACCCAATGGATAGAATCCCAACGGTCATATTTTTTGAACCAGTTCTATTGTCGGTTCACCAAACTTGTTCAGTCGACCGAAAGGTGACCGACACCGGAACCGACAGAACAAAAATCTGAAATTTCATGCTCTCTGGTTTTGGAACCGAATTGAGTTCGGTCAAGGTCTGAAGCAAGTTCGGTTAACCGAACCTTGACCAACAAGCTGACTGACAAAAAATGTACCTTATTGGAAATGGAACAGACAGAGGTTCATTTAAGCTCTGTTCATCATTCGATTAGCCGACACCTGACTGACAAGCTAACTGACAGTGTAACTAGTCTGATTTCTATAAGATCTGAAGGTTTGACATAAAAAACTTTTTGAAAACAAGTCTTACAAAGAATTCTAAAGATTTTTTAAGTCAAATAAAACATGATAGAGCAAACTCAAACTTGAAGACATGATTTTCAAGATAGCAAGATGCAATTTTGAAACTAGATAAAGTGATGACAATGAATGCATAACTTAACCATCAAATTGCAAAGCAACATAGATCTAACACGAGTTACATGAGTGAATTTCCAGAATGCGCCAACCAGTTTAATAACTCTGTTGAGTGATGACTGAGTGAACAGAACATCGCAAGTAGGGAAAACGACATTGAGTTCCCATCAAGTTGGTCCCTCGTACATCCGCTTCCAGCCCTGAAGGAAAAATAATTTGATCAATGATAAATCCTTCCAAAGTCCTGTTAATTTTGTATATGGATAATAAAGCTACTATGCCTTCATAAAAATCAACTGAATTGAAGGCCACAGTGACAGTAAGTCTGAAGCAGTTGTCAGATCTTGTTAAGTTGACCCATGAAGGGGCCCAAGGCCCATCAATCCAGTCCAGCAAGCTATATCTCACGTGGGTTTTGAGTTGGTCAATATTTAGATAGCTGTACATATTCTAATTTGATTGCTTTCCAATTTTAGATTAGTGATTCATGTAATTACCTAGTTTCCTATGTAAGAGCCTTGATTAAGGCATGTATATTCCTATATATTGGTGATCATTCTCCAAGAGAAGACAGACAAATTAATACAATCAGTTATTCCAGAAGTCTCATTCGATCTCTGTGTTTTGCAATGGTGAGAATGACATGGTATCAGAGCCTTGTTCAAAGAAATCTTATTTTGTGATCTCATATAGCATTAAGGCATCAAGAATAGAGAGAAATTAATCTCTCTTGTGAAGATCGACAGATCAAAGATCTGTTTCAAGGAATCTAGACGCTGCAGCATTGTCATCTTTATGGTGGCCCACCTCTGATCATCAAACCACCATCAGAAATCTCCCCAGTCATGGTCGCCTGGATCTTCTAGGAATATTGGAGATTTTTTCAGATTTTTTCAGCACTTCCAGGTTGGTGATTTACTCATTCTAGAGATTTTCCAGATTTTTAATATTGTTTTCATCTCGACCGTCCAAAATCTTGGATCTGTGGTAGAATTGGATAATTCTTCTTCCATTAGAAGCCAGAGTATTGTGTGTCCTCAGATCAGTGATCTGATCATTGTTCAGATCTACCAGCGGGGCCCACGTCAAGGATCAGCCTCAAATTTTCTGGTCGCCGGGGGTGTTTTCTTGCTTGTTTTTTTGTTTTATGTTCACTGGTTGGTCCGATCTTGGTACTGCACACTCATAAGTTTGTTATCAACTTTGAAACTCCATCTCTTCTCTGTTTGCTGGATCTGCTACTATCTTTTCACTGTTTCACTCAGTGTGTTTGGACAATCTTCATTAAAGATGGAAAAATCTGAGGTTACCTTGACCAGATTCACGGGAAAAAATTACCCCGCTTGGTCGTTTCAGTTCCAGATTTACCTTGAATCCAAGGAATTGTGGGGCTATATTTCTGGATCTGATCCTAAACCCACAGAAGATGAGAAGAAGATATCCACTTGGCTTACTAAAGATGCAAAAATAAAAACTTGGATACTGGGTTCAGTGGAGCCACACCTGATAATGAACCTGAAACCTTAACCCACTTCTAAAGATATGTGGGGGTATCTGAAGCAAGTATACCATCAAGATAACTCTGCACGTCAATTTCATCTGGAATGTGCAATTGCTGAATATGCACAAGGGAACTTGTCAATCCAATATTACTACTCAGGATTCCGAACCCTTTGGTCGGAATATGATAGTATTAAGTATGCAGATGTGGCTGCTGACGTTCTAATCGTAATTCGCGATCTTCAGGCCTCTAGTCAGCGGGATCAATTTTTGATGAAATTACGGAATGAATATGAAAGTATTCGATCTGCCTTAATGAATCGGACACCTTTACCTTCCTTGGATGTCTGCCTGAATGAACTTTTACGCGAGGAACGACGCATTTCAACCTCCGCACATCTGGCTCAACAAACGACTGAGACCTATTCAGTCGCATTTTCGGCCAATAAGGCTTCTCAGCCTCCTCCTCGGGACTTGAGCAAAACACAATGCTACAGTTGTCAAAAATTTGGGCATCTTACATCTCAATGCAAACAGAAAGTATGTAATTACTGTAAAAAGTCAGGACATATTATCTCTGAATGTCGCCGTCGCCCACAACGTCAGACTCCTCAGCATCAGGCTCCACAGTATCAGGCTTCGCTGTGTCAGACTCAGTCTCCGACTCCACATGCTTATGTTGCCTCTTCCGATATGCCTGCTCCTACATCTGCACCCTCACAGCCTGGGGCCTCATCTTCTCTGACTCCTGAATTGGTTCAGCAAATGATTGTCAATGCTCTTTCTGCATTAGGTCTTTCAGGTACCTCGCCTCCATCTTCTACTTGGTTTCTTGATTCCGGGGCCTTTAATCATATGACATATTCCCGGACCCCTCTCTCCAATGTGAAAAAATACAATGGTAATCTTCAAATACAAATTGCCAACGGAGGTACTGTTCCCATTACTGCCCTTGGAGACATTCCTGGTCCCATCCCTTTGAAAAATGTCTTCCTTTGTCCCAATTTAACTTCTAATCTATTGTCAGTCGGGCAACTTGTTGAAAATAATTGTAACATATCTTTCTCTTCTTCTGGTTGTGTTGTGCAGGACCAGATGTCCGGGAAGGAGATCGCGAGGGGACCTAAGTGTAGACGCCTGTTTCCGCTGGATTTTTCTCAAATTCCTAGGACTAGAATTGCCAATGATGTGTTTTGTTTTTCTATTAGAGATAACTGCCAATTGTGGCATAAAAGACTCGGACACCCTAATTCCAAGGCTTTGTCCCTTATGTTAAATTCTGGTTTATTAAATAAATCTATTGGCTTATCTTCTTGTGTGCCTTTTGATTATGCTACCTGTAAAATGGGGAAGAGCAAAACTCTTCCTTTTCATATTTCCACTTCACACAGCACTCGGTGTTTTGATTTAGTTCATAGCGATGTATGGGGAATTGCTCCAGCTCTTTCTCATGCTCACTACAAATATTTTGTGACTTTTATTGATGATTTCAGTCGTTTCACATGGATTTACTTTCTGCATTCCAAATCTGATGTTTTCACTGTTTTTAAATTTTTCTTAGCTTATGTTGAGAATCAATTTTCCACCTGCATCAAAATCTTGCGATCTGATTCGGGTGGAGAATATGTCTCCTCTGATTTTCAAAAGTTTTTGCAACACAAAGGCATTATTTCTCAGCGAACTTGTCCCTATACTCCCCAGCAGAATAGAGTTGCTGAACGGAAAAATAGACATCTGCTTGATGTCACTCGCTCCCTACTTCTTGAATCATCGGTTCCTACCCGTTTTTGGGTTGAGGCACTGGCTACTGCAGCTCATCTCATAAATCGTCTGCCTTCTGCCTCTCTTCAAAATCAAAGCCCATATTACCGATTGTACCAGACCTCTCCATCTTATGATAATCTTCATGTTTTTGGCTCCGTTTGCTTTGTGCACTTGCCTCCTTCCGAACGAACAAAATTAACTGCACAATCCGCTAAGTGCGTGTTTTTAGGGTATGTCCCCTTCCAAAAAGGGTACCTCTACTACGACCCTCACATTCGTCGCTTACGGACTTCTAGGAATGTTGTTTTTTTTGAACTACAGTATTTTTTTCAACAGCACCTTGAACATCCTGACTCCTCTTTAGTGTCTTTACCTGGTTTCTCTGACAACACTTCAGTTGTTCGTTTTAATCCTAACTTTGTGTACCATAGATGGAATACAGACGCGCCTCTCAGGGATCCCCCTCCTGATCTTCCTCCAGCATCTGGTCCACCTCCGGCAGTTGCTCCTTCTGGGCTTCCTACATTGCGTCGCTCCACACGCATTTCGGTACCCCCTGACCGCTATGGGTTTTCCCATACTTCCTTAATGTCCACTTTGTCCTCTTCTTCCATTCCCCAATCCTATTCTCAGGCTGTGCAGGACAAATGTTGGAACCAGGCTATGGAAGATGAGTTGGAAGCCTTAAAGAAAAATCATACATGGGATATTGTCCCCTCTCCTTTGGGTGTCAAACCTATTGGCTGCAAGTGGATTTTTTCTCTCAAGTTAAAACCAGATGGCACTCTCGATCGATATAAGGCGCGCCTCGTTGCTCTCAGCAATCGTCAAGAATATGGCATTGATTATGCTGAAACCTTTGCTCCCGTCGCTAAGATGACCACTGTACGCATAATCCTTGCTGTTGCTGCATCTCAGTCCTGGCCTCTCTATCAAATGGATGTCAAGAATGCGTTTCTTCATGGCGATCTCAAAGAAGACGTTTATATGCGTCTGCCTCCAGGGTCTTCCTCTGGGCCGGGCATGGTTGCTAAGCTCCGTTGCTCTCTTTATGGTCTGAAGCAAGCTCATTGCGCATGGTTTGAAAATTTTCAAGATGCTCTATTCTGTTTGGGTTTTCATCCGAGCCAGTATGATCCTTCTATGTTCTTACATCATGCTCCATCTGGAGTTACTGTTCTACTGGTCTACGTAGATGACATTGTCATTACTGGTCCCAATGCACAACTGATTCATGAACTTCAAGCTTTTCTTCATCAGACATTTCAAATGAAGGATCTCGGCCCCTTGCACTATTTTCTCGGTCTTGAAGTTCATCAATCCCCTACTAGTATAGTTCTCAATCAGCACAAATACACTGTTGACCTCATTGACTTTGCTGGCCTTGCTGATTCCGCTCCGGTCGATACGCCAATCGAACTGAATGTCAAACTCAGTAACGAGGAGGGTGACCTTCTTCCAGATCCTACCGCATATCGCCAGTTAGTAGGTAGCTTGATCTATCTTACCATCACCCGCCCTGATATTTCCTTTGCGGTCAACCTTATGAGTCAGTTCATGACTGCTCCTCGTCATCTTCATATGGCTGCTTTCGCCGCATCATTCGGTACCTTCTTCGCACTCCGACTCGCGGATTGTTTTTTCCATCCAACAATCCTCTATCTCTCAAAGCTTATTCAGATGCTGATTGGGCTGGTTGTCCAGATACTCGCCGATCGACGACAGGCTGGTGCATGTTTTTGGGAAATAGTCTGATTTCCTGGAAATGCAAGAAACATGACAAAGTTTCAAAATCTTCTACCGAGGCTGAGTACAGAGCTATGTCTGCTGCGTGCTCCGAAATTCTTTGGCTTCGGGGTCTGCTCTCTGACATTGGATTTCCCGCCGAAGGAGCTACCCCCCTCTATGCTGATAATACCAGTGCCATTCGGATTACTGAAAATCCGATTTTTCATGAACGCACTAAACACATCGAGGTTGATTGTCACTTCATACGAGATGAGCTTAAACGTGATGTTATCAGCCTTCCGCATGTCTCCACTAAGCTTCAAATTGCATATATTCTTACTAAAGGTCTTCCTCACCCACGGCACCAATTCTTGGTTGGCAAATTGATGCTCGTTGATTCTCCCGCATCAATTTGAGGGGGGATGTTAAGTTGACCCATGAAGGGGCCTAAGGCCCATCAATCCAGTCCAGCAAGCTATATCTCACGTGGGTTTTGAGTTGGTCAATATTTAGATAGCTGTACATATTCTAATTTGATTGCTTTCCAATTTTAGATTAGTGATTCATGTAATTACCTAGTTTCCTATGTAAGAGCCTTGATTAAGGCATGTATATTCCTATATATTGGTGATCATTCTCCAAGAGAAGACAGACAAATTAATACAATCAGTTATTCCAGAAGTCTCATTCGATCTTTGTGTTTTGCAATGGTGAGAATGACAGATCTAAGAGGAAAAACAGGTGCATTTTTATCCAACTACAATATATTTCAGGTAATTCTTCTCAAGGGAAACTGGCCAAAACATAGCCCTGGGCCTGGACTACTACGAATCAGATAAAGTGTAGTGCAGCTTAATTACAAAGATGGACATGCAAGGCACATATTGTGACTGAGTACAAGTTTCTGCTGCATTTGCAAATGGCAGTTATGTAATAATGTCCACCCTTGAGACCCCTGTATATGTCCATCGGTATCTTCTCATTCACATAGCTTAAAGGATTACCTTGCTAAAGTACCTTCTTACATTAGTTACCAAGAGGAAAAAAAGTATATTCTTAAATTTCTTCTATTGCTGAGAACTAAGTATTGTGACAATGCTCTTGGTGTACTTTTATTTTGTTTAATTACTGGACATTGCAGTTGGGACTAATAAATTGGTTAACTTTTTTTTTTATTTAAGAATTAATCATTTTAATAATTGTTGCAGTGATTCTTCAGAAAATTACAATGGTTTTGAAATGAGGGGAGAAGTAATAGTTCAAAAATATGATACTTGGATACTTGTACAAGCCCAATATATCAGTGTTGGACCGGACACTTATATTGGTACTCAATAGTGCACCAATAATTCTAGGTTACAAGTTTAACATATCCTACCTACCAATCCATTTTTTTCACATAATTATTTTAATTTTCTTACTGCTCAACACAAAAAATGCTAGAAAGGAATGTAAACAATGATAATTTCATTGATTCAAAAGTCATCTAAGGAATGTATCCATATTTGTGCCCTCAATTTTCTTAAGTGGGAAGCGGTATCTCCGATCTGCATATTAGGGTCCATCTTCATATCCATGACTGGGCATCATGGGTTCAGAAAGTCCAATGGGTCTGAAATGTGGAACGAAAATCATGTAAGGTGGCCTAAATGTTAACGATATCAGGTGGAGTTTCATGTTTACGCCAAGCTAATGATGTGGCCAATACATCAGCTAAAGAAGGGGTGGATAGAAAGCAAATGCACAAGGGCTCTTCTGTTTAAAGGTCTTTATTTTTTTTTAATTTTTTTCTGTTGTTCTGCTTTCTGCTTTGTTGACCAGTATGGTGTCTCTTGTATTGGTTTGGGATTTTTTTTTATTATTTTCAAATGGTCTTTGGCATCTCCATTTTAATCTTCCAATTTCCTTTTTAATGAAATTGTTTCTTTTTTAGTGACAGATAGGGAGCTGCTCCCACTTAATTGGTCTTTCACTACATCAAAAAAGAGAAATCAGCGGCTACAAAAAAGCACTAAAGACGACTGCCTTGGCTATCATTTGTTTTCTATGGCTTCAAATGCTCGTTCATCTGTGGAACGTCCAAGGCTTTCTCGAAGAAAAAACGACAGCTTCAAAACCGTCGGATTTTGAGAGTTAATTGACAGCTGGCTGGCCATCAAGTTTTGAATAACGTGGTAAATTTAAAAAAAAAGCAGGGACGATGCCCCCAAAACCCCCAAATCTTCTGTTTCACTGCAAGAGTTGCTCAGATGTTCTTCTCATCTTCCTTGTCTCTCGACTTCCAACGACTTCCCAAGCCCTAGTTTGCGATCGACTAGGAACTCTGCACAGTTTCTGTTCGTAGCTTCTTAGAGTAGAGTATAAGAAGAGTTTCTGTGCAGTTTCTGAAACTGCCACGATCGATTAGGGTTTGTTTTTCTCTGCATTTGGTTTGTAGCTTGTGATCTCGATGACTTTTTCTCTGCATCTCTGCCGGTCAGCATCCCTTCGGCAGTGAGTTCATCCTCTTCAACTGCTGCTACTTTTATTATCTGCAGGAGAATGGAGTTTCTTGCAGATCTAGACTCAGAATGCTTCATCAGTTGATTTGCATAAGGAGTCATGATATATTTCACCATCTCTGTCTGTTTTCATCTTCAAGAAGCGATGATCGATCGACTTGCGCCATCCTCGTTTGACAAGGGATTTTGTAACGTTTGTGATCTTCGTGCAAGCATCACTCTGTTAGTCTGTTCATCCATTGTCGTGGCAAACTGTATTTGGGATTGAGATTGTTAGACCCCGGCCAGACCAACTCGATTAGTACTGCTTAAGTGAGTGTTTAATTTTAAATGAGTCTTAGTACTAGTTGGATTAGAATGTAATTAGATTTAGTCTGGATTATAGCTTTGGGGATTTTGAGGACGTTTAATATGAGTCAGACAAGCTCAGGGGCGCTCTGAGTACACAAGTAAGAATGGGTTTTTGTTCTAGATCTTTGATGTGGATGTGCTTTTTATTTCTCTTAAATGGTTTTATTATTTCTGGCAACTTTCGTTTTTGACTTGCATGCATTTGAGGCCCAGAAACCCAAGTTTTGGCCCAATAAGGGTAAATTTGACTATTCATGCTAAATCTGGGCACAATTTTCAAAGTCGTAAAACTATGTCAAAATTATACTTTTCCGAAACTAGATTTTTCGACGATCGTTTTGTTCTTCTTCGTCGTTTCCATCCAGGGTCCACAAGACCATGTTTTAATCGTTTCAAACTTCAGCTGTAAAGGGACCCACTTCTCAACCCATATAAATATTCTCCTATTCTCTCTCCTCCATTCTTTCTTCCCCATTTTCCTGCAACGATTTTGCCCTAGAGTGGAGAAGAGAAGAAAGTTCCTTCTTGATCTTTTTCCCTTGAAATCATCTAGCAAGAAGGCTCCAATCACTAATTCGACTCTGCCATTTTCTTCCTCTCTTCTCAAGCTTCAGCTGGACACGTTTTGGAGCCAAAACCATTCACTATTCATCATCTTCAACCTTTCTTCTCCTTATTCAGCTAGCTCAAGGTTGGTGTTTTTCTTCTTTTCTTCCATTGATATTCATTTGGCTCATTTAGAGCTTGCTTTTCATGTTTTCAAATCCATTTTCGAAATGGGGTTTTGTAGTGACCAAAATGGTGATTTTTGTGTGTTTTATTTTGGGGGTTTTGTGTAGATTTCGTGGATCTCCCCCTCTTGTTGGATTTAGTGGAGTTTTGCTTGGCATTGGTTAGAGGCAAGTAAACTTTATGGGTTTTTCATGTACATTGTATTGTGGTTTCATTTCTTCCATTAAGACATGATTTTTATGCTTGAACTTATTAATGTATGTTATGTCTATGTTCTCTTAAATCATTAGTTTGAGCTTCTTTACTTGTGTTGTTGTTAATGACTTTTCCAAGTTCTTAGAATCATGTTTGGTTTTGTAAGTTTTATGAAATTGTACATGGAAATGCCTTGATGTTCTCTTTGGAATGAATGGATTAATTGGGGATGGAATGCTTTAAAAATGTATGAAATCATCCCTTGTAAAGCATGTAGGCTTGGGGAGTGCAGGTAGTGAAAGTGGGGGTGTGGAGAAGGGAAAGAAAGTTGTGAAAAATCTGAACAGAATGCATTGCCCGTGCCTGTCGGTCAGCTCGGTCGACCGACACTAGCCGAGGATCTGTCAGTTCAAATTCCAGAGAGCAACATTTTTGTCAGGTCATCCGTCGGTTCAAATTACAGAGAGCAGTATTTCTGGGCCGGATCCTGTCGATCATCCATCGGTCGACCGACAATTTAACGTCGGTTGACCGACAGTTACTAAAAGAACTGTTTTTGAAGAATTTTTGCGGGAATGAAAACTAGACTAGGTTTTAGACCTTCTTATTGACCTTGTGCACTTAGAATTTCCAAAATGTACTATACCTTTGGGGACACCAAGCTACATAGAATTCCGACATTTGGTTTTCAATTCCACAAGGGTCAAAGATTGGTCTTAGCCTATGCTTGATAGAATTATGTTTGAACTCTTGTTTTGATGCTTCATGCATCCTCATGTTCTTGTTTGATTTTTCAAGTACAAGCTCGTTTTAAGATGTGTTTCTAGAATAAGAAAAAGGGAATCATTTCTTAAGTTTGCTAAGCATTTATACTATGCTATTTTGCTAGTCTTGTCGTGTTGAGTTTGATAAATGATTTCCCTCTTGTTTTGTCGTGTTCTCGAACGTGTATCGCCGTGTTTTGTGCATTCATGATATAAGTGAATACCACTGACCTTGGACTGCCCTTTTAGCTTGATCCACTACCTGGGGATCCTTAAACATGTGGACTGTCTTCAGACTAGTCGTGTATTATATTACACATCGTGCGTGTTCGTGATCCGGTTCCGCGGCCGGATACCCCGTCTACCTTGTGTGGCGTGGGATCGTTTTTTCGTGTTGTGCTTGTCGTGCGTGCTTGCTCTTGTCATCATGTATGACGGAGAAATGATGAGCTCAATGTGGATTTATCTTTTCATGATATTATAAGTATTCATGCTAGTTTCGTAAACTTGAAACGTGTCTTTAAATTTTGAACTGTTTTAGCATTGTTTCTCATATTCATGCCTAAATTGTTTATTTGCCAAACCGTCGTGTTTGATGCTTGTTATTTGGTGTCCAGGTGCAGGAGAGTTCACGTTTGATGAGGAGTGCCCGGAGGAGGCTGTTGAGCCACCCCCAGCACGAGAGTGGCAGCCCAACGACGTCATCTAGACGCCGGTCGGGACTTTGACTTCTCGCTCACCTAGTTGGGTTATTATCTTTTGGGTTTTTAATTGTTGTATTGGCCTTTGTTGGCCTCTCTTGGTTGTATAAATTGAATTAATATACTTTGTTAAATGTTGAAACTTAAATCATGTAGGAATGCTTTGTTGACATTCTCTTTTGATGCCAAGTCTTGATATTATATAATTCTCTTGTATCTTATTGTTTAAGAATCGTGTCATTCGTTTTGCTACAAGCTTCCGCATACTCATTCGTGTGAGCTAGACCCGTGTCTTGGGATCCTCACCGTGGAAACCTGTGGGAGAAATATAAACAGCGGCGGTGTGTTTTGTGTCAGTTAACCATACTGCCGCACGTCGCGGGCCCGGGTCTCGATTCGGGGTCGCGACAGAGATGCTTCCATGAGAGATAAGGGTTACCACGAGAGATAAGGTGTGGTCTTTATATCCATATCCATTGCCAACAACTTAAATGCGAGGGCCTCCACCCCTATCTCTCATAAGGTGAGAGATACTCTCACGTACCTCCCTAAAATATATATATGAAATTCTAAAAAACGCCCTACTTTAAAAACTCCCCTTTTTCCCACCCTTCTTTTTTTGGTCATGGAGCCCCATGTATAGTCAATCTAGTGTTTTCACACACTACTCCCACTCATCAAACTTTTCCTCACCATTGGATTGAAATCATAATAAAATGATGCCTTGAAACCATTACATATTAGGGCCATTGATCAAAAGGTTAGGATGATCTTATGGACTCAAGATTTTGGATATAGGTAGGCCTCCTATGGATCTTTCCATCCAATGGACTTCCATGATCATCATGCATCTTAGTGGGCCCAACTAAGAGGGGCGTTTTCTTCTCCAAAAAAAGCTCAGGCGTTGTGTAACGCTACCCTATATATATATATATATGGGCCAGCTCTCCTATGCTGCAGCTCAGCTTATCCTAAGCTGAAACAGGACTAGTCCCACAAAATTAAAGTCGATTATGTTGTTTTTTGCATGATGATCGTCTCCAAAATCAAGATAAATCCAATCAGAACTGGATTTTGCAGTTTCATCATGCAAAAAACAGATATAATCAATTTTCATTTGTGGGACCAGCACTGCAGTTGAGCTGCTCTCCTACACTACAGTTGACCAAAGTATCAGCTGCTTTGTGCGAGTCGCACGTGTGGGCGGAACAACAGGGTTACATGGATTGAAATTTGCTGGCCCTGTGCTTTCCCCTTCCCCTCTTTTCATTTCCCCCTTCTTTGCCAAACCTAATCGAGAACTCCCTACTGCTGCACTCCTTTCTCTCTCACCTAATCTCTCTCCCTCGCTACTGCTCTCCTCTCTCTCACCTGACCTCTCCCCCTCGCTGCCCTGCTCCGCTCATCTCTCTCGCCTGATCTCTCTCCCTCGCTGCCCTGCTGCTGCTCTCCTCTTTCTCTCCTGATCTCTCTCCCTCGCTGTCCTGTTGCGCTCATCTCTCACCCGATTTCTCTCCCTCGATGCCCTGTTGTTGTGCTCATCTCTCTCGCCATATCTCTCTCTATCGTTGCTGCTACGCTCATCTCTCTCTATCGCTGCTGCTCTCTCTCTCTCTCTCCCTCTCTGCTGCTGCGCTCATCTCTCTCTCTCTCGCTCTCGCTGCTGCTACACACATCTCTCTCTCGTTGCTGCGCTCATCTCTCTCTTTCTCTCGTTGTTACTCTCTCCCATCTTGGTCTCGTTCTCTCCCTCTCTGCTGCGATCTCTGTCTCTTGCTGCTGCTCTCTCCCAGCTCAATCTCACTACCACGCGCCCTCTCTGATGCGATCTATCTCTCCCCCTCTCTGCTGCAATCTCTCCCTCTCTGCTTCGTCTCTCCTCATCTCTCCCTCTCTTGTTGCTGCAGGTTACTGTTGATGTTGTGTGGAAGTTTATGAATGGATGGAAGTTGTCTAGGAATGTTGTCTAGTCATGTTGCAGAAATTTTGTTGCAGAGATTGTAATGCACGGAGAGACTTTTGTTGCAGAAATTGGGTTTGTTTCAGCTAGTGCAGAAATTGTAGAAACACTTTTTTGCTATTTTTAGATAGTGCAGAAATTGCGTTTGTTTCAGCAAGGTTCTGAAATTTGTTAATGTTGTGTGGAAGTTTATGAATGGATGGAAGTTCTCTAGTCATGTTTTCTGTTGTCGTATGAGTGTAAATTATTTCTTGAGTGTTTCCCTTGTTGAAAATTATGGAATGGATGGAATTTGTCTAGGAATGTTGTCTAGTCATGTTGCAGAAATTTTGTTGCAGAGATTGTAATGCACGGAGAGACTTTTGTTGCAGAAATTGGGTTTGTTTCAGCTAGTGCAGAAATTGTAGAAACACTTTTTTTCTATTTTTAGATAGTGCAGAAATTGCGTTTATTTCAGCTAGTGCAGAAATTTAGAGGCCAAATTTAGTGCATAAAACAGCAAAACCAAGTTTTAAAAAACCCACACTGCAATCCAATTCAGTCTCAATATATCAAATAAAATCCATTGACCAAACTGAACCAGCAACATGGTAAGATAACAATCATAGTATTCTAAAATCAAATTGAACACAAAATAATGCTAATTGGAACAACATAAAACCTACAAGTGTACATATATTAAACAAAAAGAAAGTTTTCCTCCAAGCAATGACTCACATGTAATACCACGATGGCAACAAGGACCTTTTTTGGGCATTTCTGTACTTACTCCCTCCGATATTAAATCCCACAATGTTGTCCAATATGTTTCAGCAGATTTGGCCGATAGGATAGGAAAAGTGTGTGAGTTGAAAATGTGGCAAACACGATTGATTCCTACCAAAAAATTGTAGATTTGAAGTTCATCATATTTACATTGAAACCCCCAAATTTCGTCCAAAAACTCACTCGGGAAGAGGGTCAACCAGTGCCCCACACAGGGGTGCTCAGCAAGGTTTCGGCAGATTTGGCCGACAGGATAGTAAAAGTGCGCGAGCTGAAAATGCGGCAAACGCAATTGATTCCTACCAAAAAATTGCAAATTTAAAGTTCATCATATGGACTTCAAAACCCCCAAGTTTCGTCCAAAAAATCCCTCGGGAAGTGGGTTAACCAGTGCCCCAAACAGAGGTACTCAGCAAGGTTTCAGCAGATTTGGCTACAGGATAGGAAAAGTGCGCGAGTTGAAAACACGGCAAACGCGATTGATTCCTACCCAAAAATAGCAGATTTGAAGTTCATTATATGAACTTCGAAACATCCAAATTTCGTCCAAAAAATCCCTCGGAAAGTGGGTTAACCAGTGCCCCAAATACGGGTACTCAGCAAGGTTTCAGCAAATTTGGCCGACAGGATAGGAAAACTGTGCGAGTTGAAAGCGCAGCAAACGCGATTGATTCCTACCCATAAATTGTACATTTGAAGTTCATCATATGAACTTCAAAACCCCCAAGTTTCGTCCAAAAAATCCCTCGGGAAGTGGGTTAACCGATGCCCCAAACAGAGGTACTCAGCAAGGTTTCAGCAAATTTGGCGACAGGATAGGAAAAGTGCACGAGTTGAAAACACGGCAAACGTGATTGATTCCTACCCAAAAATTGCAGATTTGAAGTTGATCATATGAACTTCGAAACATCCAAATTTCGTCCAAAGAATCCCTCGGAAAGTGGGTTAACCAGTGCCCCAAATAGGGGTACTCAGCAAGGTTTCAGCAAATTTGGCCACGGGATAGGAAAACTGCGCGAGTTGAAAGCGCGGCAAACGCGATTGATTCCTACCCATAAATTGTAGATTTGAAGTTCATCATATGGACTTCAAAACCCCCAAGTTTTGTCCAAAACCTCCCTCGGGAAGTGGGTTAACCAGTGCCCCAAACAGGGGTACTCAACAAGGTTTCAGTAGATTTGGCCGACAGGATAGGAAAAGTGCGCGAGTTGAAAGCGCTGTAAACGCGATTGATTCCTACCCAAAAATTGCATATTTGAAGTTCATCATATGGACTTCAAAGCCCCCAAGTTTTATCCAAAAAATCCCTCAGGAAGTGGGTTAACCAGTACCCCAAACAAGGGTACTCAGCAAGGTTTGTGCAGATTTTCTTAACTGGGTTGAAAAAGTGCCCGAGTTGAAAATATCGCAAACATGATGGTAATTAACTGAAAAATAGTATATTTTAAGTTCATAATATGGACTTTGAAAGCCCCAAATTTCAGCCAAATAAAAAAAAACCCTCGGGAAGTGGGCTAAAAATTGTCCTAAACAGGGGTACTCAACAAGGTTTGTGCAGATTTTTTTAACCGAGTTGAAAAAGTGCCCCAATAACCGATTCTTAGATTATTTTCCCTCTTTCGTAAAAGCCTCTGTTTGATGGTGTTTCTCTGAAAAGAAGAACGATCTCATTGAGATCTTTGCTATAATTTTTTTTTTTTTTTTTGGCTAATCTCTTTTCAATAGGCCATTCTTTTCTGGTTTATTTAATTCTTATTTTCTTCCTACAGGAGTCCACAAAGTTAGAAGAGAAACATATTGGACAACAATTGTACTGATGGAGTCTATGGAGATGTCCTAATATTTTGTTAATTTTATAGATTTTGTGACTGGTTATTGCAGTGATTGGTTATCTTCTTTTGATCCCACTAGGTGCCCGTTAAATCTGTGAACATGAACACATTTAGAACCAAACTCGGTTTTGCCTATCATATTCACATTCAACATCAACTATAATTTATTCATCAAACATCCAAGTTGTGCATTAAACAAAATCATTTTTCTCATGCCAATATGCCATCTTCAAGCACTAAGTCTTCTTCCATTCTTCATTTATAGATTTGAGTTTTTTTCCCATATTTAAGGTTTGAACCATTTCTTTGCATATTGAAGCAACCCATTGTCATCCACAACACATCCAATCAAGCCCACAATAAACTTTTATTAACAAGTTTATTAACAAAAGAGCATTGAATACAACCGTAAGTTAGCCAATAATGGGTAATGACCAAGATTTAAAAAGTTCATCAATTCATCATTCATCATCCATAGCGTCTTCCAAGTTCGACTTTGTTGAATACATTAAGTCAGCCAATAATGGTTACTGACCCAAGATTTAAAAAAAAAAAATCATCAATTAATCATTTATCATCCACAGTGTCTTCTAAGTTGGACTCCACTCAAAATGCTCTAAGGCGCACTCTCCAAGCAACCTACATGAGCCGAAGTCCTCTTTGAGCTCTCAGAGGTGGAGGAAGACTTTCACTTTGCATAGCATAGAAAAAGAAAAGAAAATTCAACACAAACAATTAGAAAACAAAAATCCATTCTTATTACATGAAAACCACATCACAGAAAAAGAACCTAAGATGAGAGAAATTAACATTAGTCCACATTCAATTGTTCCAGAGTTGTTGTTTGAAGCTAACCACCCATTAAAAAATAAATCTTAGAAAATAAATGAACCAATCAAACCCAAAAATTGGAAGGAAACACAACAAATTTAAGATAATAAAACTAAGAGACACAAATTGAAACGTGCAGAATACCGGAGCAAACCCCATTAAAACTCAAATCCAGATCTCCAAAATGAATGAAGACAAGACAGAAAAACAAAGGAAGCCCAGATCATAAAAAATAATAAGAAAACCTAAAGCCAAAATTGCAAAAGAAAATGTAGAATCACACAAAACATAGAAAGTTTTCAAGTGATAGAGAGAGAGAGATAACTGGTTTCTCGGCAAATGGAGAAAATCCCAAATCCATGGTATGTGTAGGTATGTATTAAAAAGAAAGGGGAATGATTCAAATAAAAACCGAGAAAGAACTCCAATACCCCATCAACATTTCAATTTAATGTGTAATGCATTTAAATAGAAAAAAGATCTCATACATCTCATACATGGGTGCCTCACTAAAGAAAGAGAAGGAAAAGAGGAGGCGGTCCTGCTGTATTTTCTCCTTAGATTGATCGGCAAAGAGAGGATGAAGATAAAGGGCAGGGAGTGATTTGGACAAAGAGGAAGAGCGTAGAGGGACGGGAGAGGGAGAGAGAGATCGCAGCGAGAAAGAGAGTAGCAGCGAGATGGGAGAGGGCAACAGCGAGATGGGAGAGAGATCGTAGCAATAGAAAAAGGGGAGCAACGAGAGAGAGGGAGAGCACCAACGAGGGTAGAAGAGCTCGACGAGATCGGGAGAGATGAAAGCACCTCAAAATCGGGAGAGATGATAGCACCTCGAAATCGGGAGAGATGACGTGCGAGAAGCTGGCAGTAGCGAGAGAGAGACTTCGACGAGAGAGGGAGTGCAGAGGCGAGAGAGCTCGATCGACGAGAGAAGAATGCTGCTGGCAAGCTTCTAGAGATTTCGACGAGCGACGCTCAGAGGGAGAGATCGAGATGAGAGAGAGCAGAGATCGAGCTGAGAGCTGATAATGAGGCGAGAGAGAGAGAGAGCTTCCCTGAGAGAGACCGGCGAGAAAGAGAGCTTCATTGAGAGAGAGGCGAGACTCAGGGCGGGGAGGTCTAAGAAGGGCGGAAATGAAAAATGAGCGGGCCCAGCGAAAAACTCACCTAATTGCATTTTATGTTCCGCCCACACGCTGCGTTTCGCCCACACGACCCCAGCTGATAATATGCTTAATTGCAGTGTAGGAGAGCAGCTCCCATATATATATATATATATATATATATATATATATATATGGGCCAGCTCTCCTAACCTGCAGCTCAGCTTATCTTAAGCTGAAACAGGGCTAGTCCAACAAAATCAAAGTCGATTATGCTGTTTTTTGCATGATAATCGTCTCCAAAATCAAGATAAATCCAATCAGATATGGATTTTGCAGTTCCATCATGCAAAAAGTAGATATAATCAACTTTCATTTGTGGGACTAGCACTATAGCTGAGCTATAGCTTAGGAGAGGCCCGCTCATATATATATATATATATATATATATGGGAACTGGTCTTGTAAGGATGGTCCTTACAAGCTTACGGTGCGGACCACCTAGTGGGGCCCACGGTGGATCCCACTGGTCATGGAAAAGAGGGGGACCGAAAGATCCAAGTGTGGCCAAGCTACCTATTAAATTTGAAGTAAAGCCAATACCTCTAACCCCTTCATCCGTGGTCCACAAGTTTAATAGCTTTATATCAAACAAGAAAAAATGACCCTCAATACAATGGTCTAGTTCATCTAAATCCATGCAAATTGATGGGATTTAGAGCCTATAAGGGGGTTGTGAATGCGTGGTCAATTTGGATGGATCATAAGGTGGGCTCCAGTGAGTGTTTTGAACAATGCGGACCGTCGTTATAGGACCGGTTCTATATATATCTATATATATATGAAGATGCTCCTATGAGAACATCTCTCACCTTACTGTGAGAGATAAGGTGGGTTCCCTCACATTTAAGTTGTTTGGCATTGGATATGGATGTGAGGGCCCTCACCTTATCTCTCATAGTAAGGTGAGAGATGCTCTCATAGGAGCATCTTCTATATATATATGGCAAGGCTATGAAGGCAGCTCTCCTAAGCTAAAGCGTAGGATAAGGTAAGCACAAGTGTGTGGTGGGGCCCACCTGGGGACCCACATGGGGATTGGGATGGGGGGATTTCAAGGACTCCCTAGGACCCTCTACAAAAGAATCAACCCCAATCATGATTTTTATCATCTCCATCTGGGTCCTAAAAATTTAATGGTCAATAGTCCATTCGGATCGGTACACGGTCGATCCAACGGTCCAGTAAATTCGGATCTGACCGAAAGTTGGTAGACATGTGCAATTTGGGTGGGGGGGGGGGTGTTTCGTGTGTTTGGTCCATTTGGATGGGCCAAGGGTGGGCCCCACAAGTATGAGCTTACTAAAGCTGCCTATACACACACACGCACGCACGCGCGCGCACACACACACACACACACACACACACACACACACACATATATATATATATATATACACGTGTGTGTGTGTGGGAACCGGTCCAATAAGGATTGTCCTTACAACTTACGGTGTGGACCGCCTAGTGGGGCCCACAGTGAGACCCCACTTTTCATAGGACGAGGGGGACCAAAAGATCCAAGCGGGGCCAACCAACATATCAAATTTGAAGTAAATCTAATACCTCTAACCCCTTCATTTGTGGTCTACAAGTTTAACAACTTTATAACAAATAAGAAAAAATTGACCCTCAATCCAACGGTCTAGTTCATCCGAATCCCATGAATAAGGGGTTTGTGAATGTATGGTCAATTTAGATGGGTCATAAGGTGGGCCCCATTGGGTCGCCCTCTCTCTGCCACTGATCTCTTCCCCTCCAGTCGCAAAACAGGTATCTTCTCTCACTCTTTATGCATTTGGTTGTGTGTTGTTCGACACGTGCTCACGTTTGGATCTCATTTCATGGAATTGTATGGGGATGTTGAGTCCCTTTGAGACCTATTTAAGAAATGTTTCTTCAAGGTTGGGTCATGAAACTGATGTGGTGATTCCAGTTAGTGGGCTGATGATGTATTAGCTATCAAGTTGGAAAGTTAGATGGGTTTTTGCACTGTACCACATTTTCATTGTTTCGATGATTTTGGTTCCTTTTTTAATCAATTCGGTGCCTATAAGGGGGTTGTGAATGTATGGTCAATTTGGATGGGTCATAAGGTGGGCCCCATTGGGTCGCCCTCTCTACTTCTGATCTCTTCCCCTCCAGTCACAAAACAGGTATCTTCTCACTCTTTATGCATTTGGTTATTTGTTGTTCGACATGTGCTCACGTTTGGATCTCATTTCATGGAATTGTATGGGGTTGCTGAGTCCCCTTGAGACCTGTTTAAGAAAATGTTTCTTCAAGGTTGGGTCATGAAACCTGATGTGGTGATTCCAGTTAGTGGGTTGATGATGTATTAGCTATCAAGATGGAAAGTTAGATGGATTTTTGCACTGTACCACATTTTCATTGTTTCGATGATTTTGGTTCCTTTTTTAATCAATTTTTGTGCACTGTGAAGCATCACTACAATTCCTTTGGATGGAAAATACATTAGATGAGATAAGTGTGGGTGCATCCATACAATTCATCTATTGTATGCATGTCATTTTCAATTTTGGCAGGCCAAAGTCATATCTTAGATTGAATATGGTCCTCAAATGTCTTCACCATTTTAATCAATTCTGACTGAGCCTATAGTGTGATCTGATCAGCTTAATTTTCTAACCGAAACGACGACTGAAACGAATTTCTCAACACTGATATAGGCACTACAGAACTTCTCCATTCACCTAACCTTTTATGTCTTTAAAATCTTATTGAAGAGCCTAGTTAATCAAACCCACCAAATTTCTCCTAAGGATTTCCAAGCCTTTATCAAAATGGCATCTAGCTGCATAGTCTTTCGTGTCCTCGTTCTTCCAAATACTTCACTTCTGCTACGCTAATTCTGCGGTAAAAGATATTTCTTGCTAATGAAGTATCTTCTCTTATTCCTGAGCCTTTTATAGAATCTTCAATTAGAAGTTTGTTAAATACTTTCTACCTTTCTTGAATATCGTTGTCCTGAACAAAAAACATTTGGTCGTTGCTTTTTATACCTATATTATGATCCAAGTCCTCACTTTTTTCCCCTCATTCTTGCAAGCTGGAAAATCTCCCCTGCCAACTTATCATATAGGTGATGATATGGTCTGGATTTTACATCACTTACTACTTTTTAACTTCTTTCTCGGTTTTATTATACATTTCATAATTTTTCATATTCTTAGTCCTTTGCCAAACTTTGTAGCAACGTCTTTTCTCTCACACAACTTTCTAAATCTTTACACTCCACCACCGGGTTTCTTTATTTAGACTTTTTTTTTTACTTTTTCCCTTTTGACTCTCCAAGAACCTCTTTTGCAACCTTTCTAATATAGTCAGCCATTTCGGTCCACATCACCAGCGTTTCTCCCTCCAATTTCATTCTACCCGTCACTCAAATGTCTCACGGCTTTGTCTCCTATACTCAAATGGTTGTGACTAGAACTTAGCTGCTGTAGGGTTCTTTCCAAAAATGTTTCTTTAAGTTCGGACTAGTTTCATAGATTACCCATTGTTTGTCAGCCAGAAACAGTAGGTCAAGAAATTAGTTCATTTCATGGATTCTCTTTATACAGAAATGGGCACTTTCGAGCAATTTATACTATTAGGTGCTGATAATTGGAAATGCATAATGCTTGATACTAACCTCTAAGACAGACTACATGGTATCTTGCACTCCAGATAATGAATCTCTTCTTCTCAGAAATTGAAATGCATTGACTGTTTGGGAGCTTTGAGCAAAGATATACAAACAAAATAAGCATAGTCCTGTTTCAATACATTCAAAAAAAAATATTTTAGTTTTCAGAAATCACTGTGTGAGCCATGTGCCAAGTCAAATATGGATGATTTAAATGGGCCTGAGCATAAGGAAATGTATAGTAATAGTTCAGTTTTGAGAAACCACCGTCAAAGATGGAAGACTTACAGGCCTGAATTAAAGATCCAAAGGGCTGTCATGACTCATGATAGGATCCTGTGTAGATGGGATATGTTTGATAAAGGTTGTCATCAACTTTATTTGGGTGTTTGCAACCAAAAAAGAGACTAGGAATAACTAAGGTTTATTTTATTTTATTTTATTTTTATTTTATTTTATTTTCTCTCTCTCTTTATGCACGCATGAAAAACCAAGATGAGCTATATACAATTACAGACCACAAGTCTAGCTGTGCTGGGCATATTTTTAGTCCGGTAGCTTTGGAATTTTATGATAAAGAACTCAGGAAACAAAATAAAAACCTAACAAAGAGTGAATGAATCTGTCAAAGTATAAAATACTTAAACAACCAACAAAGAAAAATTCCTGAAGAACGAGCATAAACAGTCATTTGAAGAAAGAAAAACTAGAATAATCAGTCAAAATAGTGCTCCTCCAAGGATTTTGGATTTCATTCAGTATCAAGTCTTTGAAAATATAAGAAAGAAGAAAGAACAGATTATATTTCTAATGTTACAGAAAAATCTTTTGATTTGATGAAACAGTAACAGCCTGCTGACAGTGGTTAACTTTGTACACACAAAGATAAGAAGCTCGACAAGGAGACATACTCAAATGACTCAATTCCTGTCCTTGTTAGAGTCCCTTATTGTAATGAGTTTTATGTTTCTCTCTCCCATTGATTAAAGCTAAATAAAACTGAACAGAACCTATCTTTACAATTGATTAGGTTCAAGGATCAAAATAACCGTCGTTCTAGTAGGGTGGTGCCTGGTATATAACTCTTGCTCTGGCACTTTTTTGTGATGGTTCCAAGAAATCTCTATTGTACTATCTCTTGTATTAGTATATCTTTGTTACCTCTTTCATAAAAATAAAAATAAAAAGACCACACAACCATAGAATTTAGAGCAACAAAAAGAAATTGAAGTAGAAGTGGCTTGTGGAAATCTATACTTAGAGAAATGACCACAACCATAGAATATAGAGCAACAAAAAGACATGGCATGACACTTGATCTCCATGGAGAATTTGAAAAATGAGTTGTTTCTTAATTTTTTATGAGGAACTACTTACACCATCTTCTTGTAGATCAAGGAGCGACAGGACATCCAGCCAAATTTTCAATCAGCGCATTGAAATAAAGGACCTTGTAGCTCAGTAGGAAGGAGCTTGATTCCACAACCTCCCAAATTTTCAATCAGTGCATTGAAATAAAGGAGCTTGATTCCACAACCATGAGGTTGTGGGTTCAATTCATGTTACATACTAAAAAAAAAAAAGTCTTTGGGCCGACCAAACCACCAAAAATATTAAGAATATGTAAGACAGAAACCATACCCAGATGAGGAGGATTATGCATGGATTGAATTGCATGAGAAATTTAAAGCCTAGTCATTGTAAGATATATAAGATTGCCAAACACATTTGTTTTCATGGAATTGAATACATAAGAATTCATGGTCAATACATAAAATTCGTGGTCAAATGGGCTCGAACAAAGGAATTATAAAGAGGAGAGGATGAAGGATATAAAATAGAGACATGGATAGGATCTTGACTTTCCTGGGAAGTGAGTTACTAAAGAGATGGCTGGGTGGGTATTCATTTCCCATTCTCCTTTATTCATTTTCCATTAAAGGGGAGATTATTTGATCGACATTTTTTAATATTCACCTTTGCTTCATTAAATTTAACTGCTTCTAGAAATAAGATCCTTAGAATTCATAGGAATTCAATCAAATGAAACAAATGGGCCCATAATTTTGGATCCAAGACATGGTTGCCATCACGTTTTTGAATAACTGACATTTGACTCTGAGGGGTATTAACTGGTCAGGCATCAGATTGCCATGCTAGTCCTGCAAGTGGCATACTTATGTCAACTAACAAAAAAAGAATAATGCAAAATAATGAACCTCTAGACCTAGAAAATAGGTCTTAGGTCCTCAATCTTTTATATGAAATGAGGGCTTCGAGAAAGTTCATAAATCTTAAGAATTGTGATTCTTATCTGAGTGCCCAAAAGCATTAAAAGGTCGTAAGATCGTATCTTCTTGCCAAAAGCTGCCTGTAGAATATTGGTCCAAATATTTTTCAAATAAAGTCTGAGGGCTATTTCTATCCATATAAAGAGCAGTTGAAATGACATAAAATTTGAATAATCCACTGTTATTCTAGTAGGAAGATGCATGTGCACTATCTCATGAAGATTGCCACACAGTAAGGAGCTTTCTTTTTGTCTTCCTTTTTACTTCCTTCTTCAATTTGTAATGTAGACCAAGGATTATTGACAACAATGGCAAGAAGAGTGTGAACAATATCCATTTTTGCAACAGAAGTAAAACTGACCCATAGTGAATATCATAGTCATGTCAATTTCCTCCATAAACCAGCTGAGCATTACAATTATCCAGAGTTCCATGAAAATTTGGATGCAGCTGAATATACCAACTTGTATCCAAAAGCTATGATACCTAGATACGGCACAGATACAGTAAGGAGTAAGGACACGCCATACACATGGTAAGGACACGGATTTTAAGCATAAAAAGTGAGTGATGCAAAGCGGGGTACCCGATGCGGGGAGGGTAGAGACGGAGGGGTCAAAGATGGAAGGGATAGATCAGGGTTTCGCCTAAAAATTGCCCTCACGCCAAACTCCCCATCACGGGCAAGGAAAAAGAGATAACATGGGTAGTCCCAAAATCACTCAAAGGAAATTTCATTAATCATCAACTTAATAGCTTAGGAGGCTTTACAATGCTTAAATATGTAAAAACATAACCCTAAAGCTGATCTGGACCATCCAACTACACCAATGGCCAAGATTAAAACATCCACCTAAACACAAATTAGAACATAAATGGGTAAATAAAACTCTACATAAACTACGCTAGGTGGGCTAAGTACAAAGAACTGGTCGACACGGATGGGCTGGGCCCCATTGGCGGGTCAACCCATGGGGACCACGGGACTGTCCTGCATCAGTGAGGTATCGGATACGATATGACACAATACGTTGCCTATTTTGAAGTATCCTTGCAATAGAGTCCAAAAAGAGTTACGTCAATACAATGGATGAGTTCTTGAACGGGATTAGCTACTAAGGTGTTCTTCATCCATGGTTGCCAACCAATAGTTATGATGAAAATTTTGCTTTGAAAGAGTGAGGGCCAAAGATCTTTTACAAAGAAGCAAACAAGAATGTAAGAGGAATACCAAAATTAATGATGAAACAGACGAGAGAGTCTACCAAGTCTAGTTGACTGGTTGTACTGAGATGTAATCAAGGTACTCAGAGTGGTGTTGTACTATGATGTTTTAGTTCGCTTTCATTTCCAATAGTGACCATCTATTTAACCTTTCCATCATTATTAGTAGGAGGGTGATTTTACTTTGTTACATTTGGTTCATGTAATCATATACAGTTTGTCTATATGGACAAACTCATGGACAGAATTTGGGACAAACTGTCCACGTGGCGCAACGTGATTGGGACAATGCATTTCAACTTTTGAGAGAGCCCAATCACGTTGCGCCACGTGGACAGTTTGTCCCAAATTTTGTCCATAGAGTTTGTCCAAATAGACTTTTTGAATCATATAAACCCAACTAAAGTTAATGATAGAATAGAACTGCCAATTGTTATTTTCCCCTACAAAATTATCTCTTCGGCATGACTTGTCTCCAATCCCCACCTTCAGTCAAGCATCATAGCTTGGACAATTGAGGATTTCCCATTTACTAACGTCAAGCAACTCCATGGCCCCAATTTACTTTTAAGCCATCTAAGAATATTGAATCAAAGGAATAGCTTGATTATTTAACCATACATAAAATTATATAAACACCCAACCATACATAAAATTATATAAACCACGCCCCCCCCCCCAACACACACACATATATATATATATATATATAATATATATATAGAGAGAGAGAGAGCATAAAACTCATACCAACATATGCCACTGTAGCACCTGAGGCCAGTCGTCCCAAAGCTGATAGCAAATAAAGAATAATTACCACCTTAGAAGAAGAAAAAAAAAACTTGTAAGTACACAAATTCCATTTATTCATCAACACATTAAGATGGAGTACAATATAAAATGCTACACATCATGGGTTATGCACATGTAACTTCCATGTGGATGTGCCCATAGGTTATGGGAAGTCCAATCAGATAAATAATTTCAGAAATTTAAGTGATAACTAAGCCCAAGTTAATAACGATGGACAAATTGGGGAAGATGTAGGTCATAGCCTCTATGAAGAAGCCACTTCCATGGAGGCATGTCCATTAGCACCCTACTTCTACGGAGGCATGCCTTACACCACCAAAGAACATTCTGCCACCATCTCCATAAAGGAGTGACTTCCATGGAGGAATGCCCAATGGCACCTTGCCTCCATGGATGGGACACTTCCAAGGAAAAGGTGTCCATAAGCACCCATCTCCATAAAGGAGTCACTTCCATGGAGGCATGCCCAATGGCACCTTGCCTCCATGGATGGGACACTTTCATGAAAAAGGTGTCCTTAAGCACCAACTTCCATAAAGTAGCCACTTCCATGTCCAATGAGACCTTGCCTCCATGGATGGAACACTTGCATGAAAAAGGGTCCATTGACACCAACTTCCATAAAGTAGCCACTTTCATGGAGGCATGTCCAATGAGACCTTGCCTCCATGGATGGGACACTTACATGAAAAAAGGGTCCATTGGCACCCCACTTCTATGAAAGCATGATATAGACTACCAAAGATTAATCTACCCCCACGGAGGCAGTCCTCACAGAGAGGCAACCATCATAAAGAGGTCCTCATGAAAATGGCCCTCCGGAGGCGACCTTCACGAAGGTGACCTCTTGTAGGGATGAACGTGGTAAGACTTGGAGATCACGTGACTAGCCTACAAGACCCGCTGAAACCCGACACTTACCCGACGGAAGAAGGAGGCACCCACTACCTCCACCGAAGGGGACCTCCCGCTAGCTCACAAAGGCACTACTCACTTACAAAAGTAGCTCTTACTCACACACCAACCGAATGAGGGTCTCATTACTTGTTAGTCACGGAAGACCCCAGCCAGCTGGAGATATTTTGTATTGCAATAGTAGGGTCCACACCAAAAGGTCTATAAATAGCAGCGATCCCCAGGCAACGAGGAGGGGGAGGAGGAGGAGGAGGAGGAGGGAGGAACGAGAGCCCGACCTTAGTCTTCTAGCTTCCTGGTTCTTTTTGTAAAAGGGGCACCGGCGATTAGTGTTAGCCCGGAACCTCCATCACTGTATTCATCTTTTCATCAATAAAAAATCTAACTTGGTCCCTCCTTTGGGTCGTGGATGTAGGCAATGCCGAACCACATAGATATCATTGTCTCTTTTATCTCATGATGCATACTAACTTCTAACCCCTGCATCAGATTTCACATCAAACCATCATTTTTGTTCTTACAATCCATAATCCATCAATTACGTCCCAAATCAATACAAAACCATCTCCATATACCCTATCAATCATCATCAATGGGCCATTAATCTTCCAAATGGGATTCTAATAGATCATTCATTTAAAAGTGACGAGAAAGAAATATAAAAATCACATAGATTAAATCAAAGATCTACTTAGCTTCATATGTGTGCTCCAATCCAGAAATCTAGCCAGCCATTGAAAAGAACTTTAGAAATAATTTCATTGATAGCATGAGGTCATCTAAATATCCTAGCTTTCTCCTTTTACAATGCTGTCATAGAAATCTCTCTTCTAAATATCCTAGGTTTTAGAATAAGGCTCCAGAATACCTTTAAAAAAACATAAAATCAGAAAATAGTAGAGGGAATAGAGGTGGGGAAGAGAGGAGAGAGGGGAGGCTTGGTCGTCTAAGGGAGAGGAGAAAAGTGCCTCACATACACTTCATGGATTTCTTTTATTTCTCTGGTTATCTTACAAATTCATTGAATTTGGACACCTTCTCTGCAGATTTGATCTATCGTCTTTGATGAGGTAGATCTCTTATGCTTTTTTTAATTTGAATGAGGTAGAAGCTTTTGGAAACCTCTAGATGGCTTGTCCAATCTTCGGATGGGGTACAAGAGTAGGATGATTGAAGTGGAGACTTTCTTCTGGATTGCTTTATGATCGGAGGATACCACCAAGAATGAAGTTTAACAAGACACTGATTAGACCATCCATGATCAATAGAGCAGAATGTTTGTTTTTTTTTTTTTTTTAATTACCATTTCTTGAAAAACCTTGACACTACAAGAGAGCTATATTGAAAAGCCAAAAACAAAAGAAGAAGCAAACACCACCGAAAACAATAGCTCCTACCACGATCTCCCTACAAAAGAAATAAAAGAAGAGAGAGGGTCTAAAACATCCTGAAAGCTAGCATTATAATATATGAAAGACCCTAGTTCAATTGGAGTCGATTTTGCAATTAATTGCAAAACTGGCTCCAATTTTGCAATTAATTTTGACCTTGATTTTGAAAAGGGAGAGATTCTAGGGATCTAGAAGTGCTTGCTAATTGCAAAATTCACTCCAATCTTGAGAATTGAATTTGATTTGAGCCATCTAAAAGTGTTTGCTATTTTTTTGGATCACAATTTCTGCACTCAATTTACAATTAATTTGAATTATGATCAATAAGAGGCCAATCTAAATAGGTTTCCTAACCAAGGAGGTTTTGACAATTTTTCTCCTTCTAGTGGACTCTTTATATTATATATATTAAACGGGATAAACTTCATAACTATCCCTTTTAAAGATTCAGCCCTCCATCCAATCCCCAATAATATCTCTATATTTCCAATTGTGCTTCTTACGTTTTGACAAAGGATAAGAGTCTCCTCAATCTCATAAACTCTAACTCACCTAAAATCTCTCCTAATAATCCCTTACTAGAAATCTCACGTAAAAATCTCTCCCTAGAATTCAAATCCTTACATTATACAGTTCCATCTCATCATTAATTTCATTCAAATATCTTTAATAACTTAATCTATAACATAAAAGCTTCCTAAATCTCTAAATCTCTCAAAATTAATATCATGGCCATAAAACAATTAATCTCTCACAATTAATGTTCTTTATATAAGAATTAAAATAATGCTGCCTTCTTCGGTCCCTAATGTCTCTCGAATTCAATCCTTAATATCATACTGTATCCAAATGCAACGTTTCAGAAGCTTTGTTGTGAAAGAAAATAAGTGCATACCCACAATGAGAAAGACTTGAGGGTCAAAAAATCATAAATCAAAGAAATAACCTCGCTCAATCGATCAAGTGATCAACACTCTCTATTTCAGAAGTTAATGGTACCCTTCTCAGAAAAGTATGTTGTCTTTTTCGATTTTTTATTGTCTCATCAATACACATTGCTTGATGTCCCTTTTTCTTTTTATTTTGTTGCTTTGGCCATCTTCTACCAAATACCCAATTGCTAATTTTTGTTCATTTATGAATTTTTGTATTTTATTTTATTGATTGATTATGGAGAAATTGAGGAATTGTTGCTGCATGTGGACACCTGTAGGAGAATTTTTATGCTGATTTAAAAAAACTTTTATAACTACACAACATAATGTTACATATATAATGTACCCTGTATTCATAGTGCATCTGGTGGTACAATAACTTTACCTTGTTTAGAAGTCTACTTTAATTGTAACTTGTTTAGTGTACAGTTTGTCAGACCATACAACTCTTCCATTCATATTGAAGAAGATGCTCTATTATTATTGGAAAAGGATTTGACATTGATATAATTAAGAGGGTTTCCGGGTGGGTTATTGATGCGGAGCGGGGTACCAAGTGCCGAGCGGGTAGAGGCGGAGAGTAACTATTTACAAATCATTTATTATATATATGTCATAATGTTTTTGATATGATTGTATAATAGACTTACTTATTATTATATTTATACTGCTATAAATGGGAAAATGGATGGTTGTGAATGATTATTTTTTGCCTTTTCTTATAATTTTTAATTATTTTTACTTTTACTAGAAAAATAAAAAATCCTAAGATTCACAATACGATTTGCGATTCGATTCGATTTATGATTATGAACGATTTGCGATACAATTCTGATTTTTAAAACTATGAAAATAATAATAATAATTTACCTTAGTAACTCAATGTCTCCACAAACCTCTAGCTGATTTGATCTTATCAGATTATCCTACCATAATTGCTATTTTATTAATTTATCCTATCATAAACACTAATGTCATCCTATAAACTCTCCATTACGCATACACGTATGGACTCTTACACAATGCTTTTACCATTAGTGTGAGAATAAGGTGATTGATAGGAAAACAAATTAACTTGGTTTCGATTTTGTTTGCCCCATTTCATTGGTTAGATTTGGGTTGGGAGTGTGCTGTTGGAGGGTGCAGAGGCACCGGAGGCTCCCTAGGATGACGTGCAGCTTTGAAGGGAAGCAGAGCAATGGAAGTTCATAACTTTTTTGTTCTTTTTTTGCTGCAATGTTAATCTACTGCTCTTAAGTGATACTGTAGACTTGAAGGGATCAATCACGTGTGAAACCAAAGGTGCCAACACCACTCAACCATGAGTGTGTTGGCACTGAAGTTCATAACTAAATAAGAAAAAGATATTCATTCCTTTCTGCCCCCTTGTCTTTACCTTCAACTTTTTGGTTCTTTTTTTGTACCTTTCTTCTTTCTTTTTTAAATGGGAAGCCATGAGATCTGGAACTACCATAAAAAAGTAGATTTTTATCAATGTGACGCAGAATGGATATGCCCACAAGTGGACCCACCCAAGATAGTTCATGAATATTTTTTATGTCCTTTTATTTTCCTAATTATTAGATAGTAGGTTTCGAATTTTATTGAAAGAGTTGTAATTAGGATAGTTTATATTGTTGGATTAGGTTTTCTTATTCCCTAAGTTTTCTTTTCCTATTTATATGGCATTGTAGAGAAGGAATTTTCAGAGACTTTGATTATTGGAATAATATTATCCTAGGTTTTCTATCCCTTAGAGGTGCGTCCTTGTGTTGAAGTGTCTGTGGACACGTGCTTCGGCACTTCCACACAAGCTCTAACCCTAGGGCCTGCATCAGTTTGGTATAAGAGCGAACTATCCTTGTGATCGATCAGTGTGATCCATCAAATTCGTACCGATCCCACTCCATCACCATTCATCCATTCCATCATCACTTTCCCTACCACCCCTTGCCAACCCTATTGTTCCATAACCCATACCCGAAGCCTCATCTCCATCATCCTATCCAATCCCAATATAGCGGAAAACCCTAAACCTAAATAGCTCATCACCGACCACCCTACCAATCACCAAGGCCCTTAAAACCCTTTCTAAAACCCTAATCGATACTTCACAACACCCCACAACCAAACCCCAACCATTCCCACTTTAATCGAAACCCATCCCTTACCCTACCCGAACCTCACTGCTGTCCCAAAAATCTCCTCAAACCCAATCGAAGCAACCCCATTCCCGTCCCACCAAAGCCCTATTTCCAGCTATTGAAAACCCAACCACCCACTATCTCTTCAAATCCCCAAATCTAAGCCCCAATCTACCTCATCGTCCCATCTCCCATAGGCAGAACCCTATTCACACCCATCGCCCAACAATTCCACCCCTACTGTGCCTTCACACCCCATCTTCACACAAACTCCAACCTTCAACCTAGAGAGAGAGAGAGAGAGAGAGAGAGAGAGAGAGAGAAGTAGCAAAGGTGAAGGAGTAGAAGCATACCTAGACACATTGCATCATCGTCACAGTCAGCACCTTCAACCACCCAAGCTCATCCTCGGCAATTGCCAATTACCATGTGGCTTGCCCTTGGAGCGCTAGACTTCATCAACCATCATCTAAGTCAAGTCAAACCTCTCCTCGTCGACACACAACAGCATGAGGACGGAGATCCTCTCCCACTATTTCGAAAAACTAGAAAGCAATGAGAAAGGGGTTCTTTAACCCTTTTGTTCTCTCTGCAATACTTAGACCGAGACAAGGACCGTTGGTCGATTCAAGTCCAGGTCAGTTCGACTGTAGGCTAGACCTGACCCAATTGGAGCAAAAACCCAACAGAAGTCTAGGCCTTAAGGTTTATTCAAACTAGATTAGACTTGGGCCATTACACACCCAAATTGAAATGGTATGGGTTGGATACAAGTTCGGGTTAGATTTATAATTTTCTTATTTCCATTAATAATTTTTTCAGGGCCAAAATATATTTCAGTGAGGATTTTAAGATTTCTCCTTATAAGTTGTATGTTTCATCTAATGCACTTTCCTATTAAATCTTGAGGAAAGTTATAAAATCAAGGGTTGGTACAAGGATTAACTAAAAACTTGAATTTGAGAGTATACCTTCTAAGATGCATGTTTCATTTCAAATCCTCAATAAAGATAGAAAAAAAAAATGGTGGTCAATTGAATAATTAAAAAATTAGTTTTAAATTATGCCTTCCAAAATGCATTGAGATTATTTTTTTTATTGAAATTTGCTAACATGAAAATAAGAAAATATTATAAAGGGGTTCTTACATGAAAAACACTTTACATGGCCAATGCACCAAACAGGGAACATTAGGCAAACATGCACCTAATAGGGAATCCGTATAGAAAAACCAGTTTTTTCCACCATTTTTTTGAGTGGTCACTATCGACCTTCATTTTATGTGTTGAGGGTCAACGGCGACCCTCACTATAACAAGTAAGGGTCACAATCGACCTTGAGCAGGCATAAACTCATCTTTTTCCTTCTTCCCCTCTTCCCCAAACTCAATCCAATGATGGAGCATATACAAATACACACTCAGAGGGGTACCCTTCTAATGTTGAGATGATTTTTGGGGCCCATTTGGATGTGTGCCAGTTCATGAAGGGTTGTAAAATGTAGGGGATATCATGGGTGTGGATATACTTTATCCAATCGTAATTGCCCCTTCATATAAGCTGTTGAAACTTTTACGTCTTTAAAATGGACAAGACAATTTTCTCTTATGTTCAAAGACTGGATTGGAGTAAAACTTCATCCTGTACCTATCAAAACACAGATCTACAATTACCATCCACCCCCTCCCCTTGTGTGGACCCGGTGCGCCCCACAAAATCATCATCAGTATATGCTCAAGTTGCATATTAATGATGCAAGGCAGGCTCTCCCATAGAAGAGTTGTCACGATGTTCCTTCTATGGCGAATGTTATAAGTTGAGGCCTTGCCATTTGTAGGAAAATACACTATATCAGTTCCAGTCATTGTAAGTGATCAAATGTACAAAGTAACTTAAAAGATATTTACAAGCATCGACCATAATATCATCTCATTGAGAATTTCATTTGTTTGATGTATTGGGAGATTTTCTTATTTACAGCTATGATTTGGACAAAATCAATGTATCCTAAGCGTCACAAAATCAATCTTGATACTAAATTATATAAAAATAGATCAACTACATGTCATTTGCGCCACCCTCGCTGGAATAATCTATTACTGCGCCATTTTCTCTTGTTCACGCCCATCTTTTACCATACCGAAAAGTACAAAACAAACCTCCTTCGAGGCCCACCCACAAGACTCGATCAACGGTCCGGATCATGACATGCTGTTGACATAGCAAGGAAAAAACATGCAGCCAAGCTACTTAGCATGTCTTCACGGGAATAAATGCAGACAACGAACAAGCGAGTCTTCCCTCTCTCCATCATTGGATTGGGTTTAGGGAAGAGAGGAAGAAGGAAGAAGATGATTTTATGCCTGCCGACCCTGTGACCCTCACTTGTTATAGTGAGGGTCGGCATCGACCCTCAACACATAAAATGAAGGTCAATAGCGACCACCCAGAAAAAATGATAAAAAAAAGTTAATTTCTATACGGATTCCCTGTTAGGTGCATATTTGCCTAATGTTCCCTGAATGGTGCACAGGCTACGTAAAGTGTATTTTCCGGTAAAAACCCCTATTATAAAATTGCAGTAATTTGTTTTTTAGAAGGTCTATTATTTTTTATTTGTGCTTGTTACAGATGAATATGGCATCCTCCTTATTGGTGATTATAACTATAGTCTATAATATTTTTCATTTTTTAGAAATAAATATTATTCTGGATTTTTGATAAACCAAACACACAAAACCCAAATCACCTAAAATCAATTTTGATTGTAACTATTAATATTTATAAAAAAAAATGAAAATAATGATATTTTTTGGCTATGAGTTCTATTACCTGCACTTAGCACAGGTACATTTTTCTGTAAACCCTTAAGAGGAAGGGCCACCTCTCCCCAATTCCTCAAAATACGGTCAATATGAAATAGGAATCATTTGGAATTGAGGAAGGAACCATGTCCATGAGGCAATAGTGAACTTAAGCCTGTGAGCAAGATCTTTGGTTGGAGAGATGAGATCCTCAAACTCAAAAGTCAAAACATCACGAATTCCTCTACTTCCAAATGATCCATAATACTAGACAAATCTTCACAAAACCCTTCCTTTAACCGATCCAACCTCCAAGCATCAAGCCTCAAACAAGCCAAAGATGTAACTTGGATGAGCCCAACTGCAACCAAAACAACTTAGAACTTCAGACCAAAGCCCTTGCATTATTTTACAATTAAATAAGAGGGGATCGACCGTTTCCTCTGTAAAGAAGAGAAAGATTGTGGGAAAATTTCATGTCACCTCTTTGAGGATTGATTGTTCCTATATATTGCCAAATCAAGGCTACAATTAAGAAATTACAATTGCTAGGTATATTGCATGATTTCCTAATAAAGTAAATGCATAAGATACAGGGTAAATACAACTAATACAAACATGCGGATGACTTGGTCAAACTGTGTGGGTCCCATAGTGGGCCACTTGTTTTCTATATCCTCGTCCGCTAAGCACAAGGGAAGAGTGTTAACAAGGATCTTCTTACGCCAGAGCAAATTATCCATAGAGCATAATGTTGGCCAATTAAGAAGCAACACATGCATAAAATGAGTGTAGCAGAGATGAAAATGTTAAGATGAATGTGTGATAAAACTAGGAAAGAGGGAATACAAAACGAACACTTTTTGGAGCATTTACGGGTAGCATCAATAGAGGATAAATTAAGAGACTTTTTTTCCAAATGGTACTGGTATATCCAACGCAACCTAGCAATGACACCGTTGATAAAATGTTTGTCTATGCAAGTTGATGCCCCACCAAGGAAAAGGGGAAGGCCCAAGAGGACATAGATAGAAGTAGTAAATATAGATATAAAGAAATGCAACCTACCCAAGGATTTGGGTAAGGATAGACCGGAATGAAAATACATAATTCATGCAGCTGACCCCAACTTAGTTAGACAAGGTTGATGGTGATGATAGGATCCATGTTGAAACATTGGTTTAAGACGTACACCCATAAAATGGGAGATCCTACATCAATGAGTGAAGGAGTTCCACCATGAATGACTAAAGGAAGTGATGCCTTAAGTGACAACCAAAAGGTCAATAAAATAACATAACATGTATATGCTTAAAATTTTGACAAGAAGGAATCCAGATCAAACAAATGAAGACTTTTGCACGAATGTCAAAAAGAATCCAAAACCAATAGAAAATTGAACCAACACTCACTAAGGCTGAATTAACTTAAATTTGGTGGAACAGAATATCCTATCTATTGACTCTTTTGAGGAGGCAATCACTTGACTGCATGGGGCATAATTGTGTTTTCCCTCCCCAAACTGGTTTAAATTTGACTTCAAGGCAACCATTTGAAATACACTAGAAATCTCATAAAGAAGAAAACAGGCTCAAACAGCTATACAAATACTAGAGCACAATAACATCTACAAATAGCCTGTAAATGGTCAGAAATCAAAACAATAAAATATAAGTACCTTAAGAAACAGCAAATAACATCTACAAATAGCCTGTAAATGATCAGAAATCAAAACAATAAAATATAAGTACCTTAAGAAACAGCCTTTTATCATGTCCAGTCGCTGCAACCCTAAGCACGGACTCAGCAGCTCCTATCGTATTTGCCAGGCATGCGACAATGCCATTGGCAGTGTCCTGAGAAATTTGCCACTCAAGAGGGTCAACAGGCACCCTGCACACAGTCCCATTAAAAGAGCTGACTTTTCAAAGCAAACTAATATTTTCCTATATACAGTAAATTTAAGGTGCACTGAGAAGTGTTCAAAAAGGTGCACTCAGCAGAACAAAAGAAGAGGGTAGTGCTTCTACTGTAAAAGAAAATATGTGCAATTGATAATTTGGTCATCAAGTCTGTCTGAGGGAAAGTACTAATTCTCCTCTTAGATGCACTGAATATTGCAGGGATGTGTTGACATGGAGGAACTTGAAGCAAGGTTACTGAACTCCAGCGTATGTGTCTTCTCCGTCTGGGCATTGTTGGTTGATTTGGAACTGCACCTCAATGGTAACAAACTGCTGTGTGCCAACTGTACTCTATCATTCACATCATGAGGCTTTCTTGGATGAGTTATAATATAACGGTACTAGTAGCAAAGACCTAGGCTAAAAATAAAAATATATTAAAATATGAGATTTTTCTTTTAATTATTAATGGAAAAATGAATTTTACATAAAGAAACATATAATTTTGCGGAATTATAGGGCCCAAATCCTGGAGTTCATCCTGTTCCAAATCTGAGTACTATGTCATTTCCAGCCAGTAATAAATAATCAAAGCCCAAATCACGCTGTTTAAAATTTGAATCTAGATACTGTCCAAATGTATACTCGAATTTCCAATCAGAACTTAAATCCAATTCAGACTCTAAACATGCATGCCAATTAAAGCCCAAATTCGAATCTCAAATCTCAATGAGAGTAAAAAATTCAAAAAAAAAAAAAAAGAAAAAAAAAAGAAAGAAATGCTTCAAATGGGCTTATTAGAACTGGACGACACTTCAAAATTATGGGGTCTTCTCGTAGGAGAAACTTGGTAAAGTTATATACCCCTACTTTCTTTATGGGCGGGAATGCCCTCCACATGGATAGGAAGAGAAAATGACCGACACTTCAAGCTTATCTCAATGCGTGGCAGTGTGGGTCTCCTAACATTGGACCAAGCATGATCGGGGCGGGTCACTCCTAATTAAAGGCTAAGATCTCACACAAAAGTTACATTCACCATGGATATGCTCCTCATCTTGATTCATTTGGTAACTGCAAGCAGAAGTCCAGATCCTCTCAGGCTTTAACCTAGAGAAATATCCTAAGTTAAAGGTGTGGAATTCCATGTTGGAGCCCCAAATCCATTTCTTACCAAGAAAATAAAAACCTTGCTCAATTCATCTAGATCTAGGCAGAACAGTATTAATGTATAGGAGTATTATGGAAAGAAGAGATGTAGGTAAGGGAATCTCCAGAGTTCAAGCAGTGGAATTCCATGGTGGAGCCCCAAATCCATTTCTTACCAAAAAAAAAAAAAAAACCCTTGCTTAATTCATCTGGATCCATGCAGAAGAGTATTAATGTAGAAAAGTATTATGGAAAGAGGAGATGTAGGTAAGGGGGTTGGGGGTTAAGAAAGGATAAAGATGAAAAAGTTGCTTAAATTTGAATCTAGGAGACGTAGGTAGCGGGGTTTAAGAAAGGATAAAGATGAAAAAGGTTATTTGAATTTGAATGTGATGTAATGAGATGAGATAGATCTAGAGAGGTGCAGTGGCCCACATCAAAACCAAAGCCTATACTTTTTCTTGCGTTTTTTTTTTTTTTTTTTTTTGATAAGAGAGCTTCATGGGTGATGATGTGGCAACACAAATCCTATTGCTTTAATATATACATATATATAATGGTGCTTTGTGTGCGGGTGGAGACATTAACATAAAAAGGTTCTACAATGGAAGGAATGGAGGCATGTAGCATAAAATTTGCAACGGTAATTCTCAGACTGGGTAGCTGAAAAATGATTGATTTCTTTTAAGGTTAGTGCAAGCTTCACTTGGTCCAAAAGTTGGAGAGGCCACTGATGGGCATGGCTATAGAGATTCCGGATTAACTTGGATTGAGGGCCAACATCACCAAGTGTGTCAGCTAGCTCTGTAAGGCCAGCTGGAGATCACTATCCCATTCTGAGGATTCTTGTTGTTAATATTAGGTCCTTACTCCATTTTGTTTGAAGCTAATGTGGATGGAAATCAGAGAACTCTGGCATTTCATTAGGCAGAGGTGGACAGAATCTCAAGTGGAAGGATGGCCAGATCATCAGTTGGTGAAAAACACTAAAATATGTTAAAATCAAGGGATAAGTGAAGAACAATTATGGGGTGGAGAAGGAGGTGGGACACAATTCTTAATGAAAACTAAAAAAGATAACAAGGCAGAAGAAGCCAAGCAGATATGGGAAGAGGATTGGGTAGAGGTATCAAGACCTAAAGAAGATGTTCTTAGGTAAATTTTGCAGAGGAGGAAATCAAGTGGAAGCAAAGATTAAGAAGTAAACGGTAAGAAGGAGATTGCAATACCAGGTCCAGTCATGTATGTGATGCAACCTAGGGTTAGGATGCAAGTGCAGGGCACAATTAGGGTTCCGAAGAACAATCACTCGAAGAAGAAATAGTCTCCAACGAAAAATCCACACAGGGAATTCTATTACTCAATTCTGATCTGAGAAATAATTCTCTACAAGCCATATAATAGTATTAGAACCTTAAACCCTAAGAAATCAATCCTAATAAAATTAGGAAACACAATAATAAACCTATCCAAATTAGAAACTAATTCTAAATACAATTACTTAAATAAAATTAGAAGCTACTAATAATTAATAAAGAATTCCTAAACTTCCTTGGGTCCCACATGTGGACCATGAGTATATGGCAACCGTGTGCTACTGCATCAACTCTCCCCAGGAGGGAAAAGAGTTCGTCCTCGAACTCGACTCTTCTTCGTGATGTTACTTCCGTAGATAAATGTGTACGTGAAGCACATCCTTGGTGAGATGAGAACTTGACCCATGCTTTGGTGGTGTTGACTTCAGAGTATGGAGTTTGACTTGCTTTGCACCATGCATAAATGTTTCTGTTGTCACGCATGCCATTAGTGTCATTCTTGTCATACATCCACGCACGACCCAACAAGATATCACAACTATCCATGGATATCACATTACACCAAACTGTATCTGTATAATCTGCACTAATGGAAAAGGTAATTGGACATGCATATCGGACTTGCACTTCATCAACTGTCATTAGCCATCTAGCAAAATATGGACGATGATGCTTCCGAACTTTCAGTTGTAAACGATCCACAAAAGCTTGGGATATTATATTCTGACAACTGCCTCCATCAATGACGACTGTGCATTCGTGACCATTGACTGTTCCTTTCGAGCAGAAAATATTTTCTCGCAACCACTTCATCTCAGTAGTGGAGTGTTAGTGAGTATCAGGAGGGATTCACCTTCAACTGCATGGTAGATCTCTAAGTCTTCGGTCTCAGTTGCAACCTCTTGCTCTTTAGGATCATCTGGAGTATTAGGCTCACCACTTTCAGTCTCAATGAAGTGGAGGCGGGACATTCTGCTGCACGATGCCCTTGTTGTTTACAATTAAAGTATGTGATCCTATTTTGACCTTCGGGCTTGGTGAAAACTTTCTGCGATAATGGACTCGGTTTAGAACTTGCAATTGAGGAATTCTTCTACATAACCCATTTAGCTGCATTAAGTTTTTGGGCTTGATGGTGTGTAATTCCCTCAGCTTTGAGAGCATGCTGAATAATTCAATCAACATTATCGAAATGTTTGAATGGGACGATATCTTGAATATCAAGTGTAAGCCCATTAAAGTATCTGTCAACTAATACCTCATCATCTTCATTCAAACCACAGCGGGCTTGCATGGTCATAAACTCCTTAGAATACTCAACAACTGTCTTAGATCCTTCTTTCAAGTATTGAAAACGTGAATGCAGATCTCTGGAGTAATTGACAGGCAGGAATTTCTGTTTCAACAGTTTTTCCATCTCAACCCACGTGTAAACAGGGTCAATTTGTTGGTATCTCCTCTTCTTTTGCAACTCCGCCCACCATATCGCAGCATAATTGCGAAACCGAGTTGCCACCAGTGTAATCTTATGACCATCCGTCATTGGTTTATGTGCAAAAATATTTTGAATGCACACTAACCAATCCAAGAATTCATCCAGCTTCAATTTTCCATCATATTCGGGAATCATGAGTTTAATACCCAAATCTCAATCAACATTTACGACATGTGGATCTCGTTGATTCCGATGATGTCCTCCATCATCCCGATGATTATCTTCATGCCGATTAGTTTCCAAATTGGTTAATCGGGTCTCAATCCTTGCAAGAGTCTCTTGCATTTGAACCATCATGGCGGATAGTTGCCCAACGGTTCCCCGCAAATCATCATCATTATGGGAGGAAGGCTCCACTTCTACGTGCTTCTTGGGAGGCATTTTTGTTTAAAGCAAATTTAAAATTTCTGACTAATCTGATGTGTAGATCTGCTCTTCATGATGACGCTAGCGAAAACGGATCGAAAATCGGGCTTCAGATGGATCCAAAATCGCGACAAAAAATTTTGGCCTTTGATCTCAGGTGATTGTTCACCTTGTTTGAGCACTGTGAGTCAGGAATGGGCTTCAAGCACAAACGGGTCAGATCAACCTGGGTCCAACAAGGAGTTACTAAACGAAACACATGGGTGCAAGACAACCCTCTTTTTCCTTGGACTTTGTGCAGAAGAGAATGAAATCGAAGAAGTTGAATTCAAGTTTACTGTTTGGCTGCAATGAAGAAGAAAATAGAGCAGGGCTCTGGATCTGGCGATCGAGCAGCGCTTTGGAGTTCCGAAGAGAGCGGGTGACAGCTGCAGGGAGTTGATACAATGACGGGGATGGAGAAGATGCTGCTGGAGGTCAACGGCAGTACTATCGATGCTTGGTGTGGGTCAGGCTGCTGGAGATGCAGGGCGCTGGCGGCGACGGTGCAAGATACGCTCCCTTCTTCCCTTCTGCTCTTTTCCGTCTTCTTTTTCTTGTCTTCTTCTGCTTCCTCAGCTTTCATTTTTTTTTTTTTTTTTAGCTAGTGGTTGCGATATGGCCGAAGAAGGGGAAGAGTGCTGGGAAGAGGGTTCCGATGGGTTGTGGGGGTGCAAGAAGATGAGGGATGCTCGTCTTGGGTGGGTGGGTGGGTGGCGGACTAGGTTAAGGGATTCGGCAGAGGGGTCTCTGGTCTTCTGGGGTTATGCAGGGAGATGAATGGTTGTCACAAGGGACTGACGAGTGGGTTATGCAGGGAGATGAATGATGGCTTGGGAAAGGATAGGGGTAATCACGCCGTCCGATCGAGGGATCGATCAGCTCTGATACCAATTGATGCAACCTAGGATTAGGATGCAAGTGCCGGAGCACAATTAGGGTTCCGAAGAACAATCACTCGAAGAAGAAGCAGTCTCCAACGAAAAATCCACACAAGGAATTCTATTACTCAATTCTGATCTGAGAAATAATTCTCTACAAGCCATATAAAAAGGTAAAGAAACTTAAACCCTAAGAAATCAATCCTAATCAAATTAGGAAACACAATAATAAACCTATCCAAATTAGAAACTAATTCTAAATACAATTACTTATATAAAATTAGAAGCTACTAATAATTAATAAAGAATTCCTACACTTACTTGGGTCCCACATGTGGACCATGAGTATATGGCAACTGTGCTACTGCATCAGTATGGCTTCAAAAAGGATAAGATCATCAAGGCAGCAAAAAGCATATATAAAGCTAAGAGTACAGTAGACGAGTGTTGTATTGTAAAAACTTATAATTTAAAGTAACGATGAGGACAGGGAAGACTGGTTGGAGCAAAGTTTTAAGAAGTGAAAAAGGTGGAGTTTGAGTTAGTTGGAGAAAGATTGCTAGATGTGGATGGCTTCAATTGGAATCATTCCAACTCTTTTTTGTGTGCCCAATAGATATATCAAAATCAATGCGGACAGTGCATTGAAAGGTAAACAAGGACTAGTAGGCATTGGTGGGGATGTTAAGAAATGAACAAGGAGAACTCTAATGGAGTGTGAATCTATATGGAGTCTTCCCACACAACTTGAAGCCATGCCAATGGAGCCCATACCCATTGAAGAAGCAAAGGAATTTTCGTTCAAGGTGCTGATTTAGTGTTTTTTTTTTTTTTTTGTTTTTTTTTTTTTTGGAGCCTTTACAAGCTTTGTATAGAGTCACCAATGGCCAACAATCTTGGCTCCCAATTAGAGAATAGAACGTCTAATCAAGGAGGGTAATGATCTTAACTCCTAACTAGAGATTGCCTCTTCCAATTATGTCTTCTAAAAATTATTGATTAGCACTTCTTACTGTACTTAAACATAATACAATCAAACGGATTCTCTTCATACAAAACTTCCTAAAAAACAAGATTGCAATTGACTAGGCATGTAACTTGACTGCAATGGCCTCATTCTTTATGTGTGAGATTCCTAATTTTAATTGTGTGCTATATAGATAATATAATCCTATTTATTAGCTACATAAGTAGTTTTGCATGTTAGATTATCAATAGGATAGGTTTGGTGGGATTTTGACACTAGAAAGGACCTATTTGTAATTTGAGAGACAACTAGGGGGCTATATGTAAATATTAGATTTATGTGTTCTTTGCTTCGTTGGTCAGAGGACGTAATTCTGAGCATCTTTTGGTCTTGGACTCTGTTCATTTGGTGTACTATTTGATAAAAAAATGATGAATTTATATATATTTTTTTAAATGAATGAAGTATGTATATTAATGTGGACTTATTTGTAATTCTGTAAAGTATCAGCCGATTTACAAATCTCCAGTACCTTCTCCAATTTTCTTTCATTTTCTCTATTATCTCTTCCCTTCTCAGTTAATTCAGCTGATTTTCAACTAATTCTCATGGTCAAACATCATCCATCAATCATCTCATCTTCACCTTCTTTCCTTTCCATTGTTTTATCTTGTTGAGGCGGTTACTTGACGCTTTGAGCTTCTGCTGTGAGGTTCTGAGAGAGAATTAGTCTTAGACCCAATTTTCATGCATTTTTTATCCCATTACAGTTCTCTATATTTTTAGCCCTTCTTTATCTTGTACAGGGCCTTGTTGTATAATGTTGTCTATGGGGTCTTTTGTATTCTGCTGTAACTGGGGCTAACTTTGAATCAGCCATGTTTTCTTTGTTTTCAATATACACCAACTTAAAAAAAAAAAAAAAAAAAAAAACCCTAAATTTGAAATATAAACTGCCACTATTTAGTTATTTTTATCATCTCGGATACCTCTACTAAGCTATCGTTATCCAAATTTGAAGTAGAAACCACCTCTCTTAAGTAATCCTTATCATCTTGGGTCCTCATTGTGGATTTCTATGTAAGCAATTCGTATCATATTAGAGTTCTTAGAGTCATTCCTTCCTTACCACTGCCCCTCAAGCAGGAGGGTGATGGTGACAGCAAACCCAGCTTGGTGCATAACCCTCAGAAAACCAACCATTGCAAGTGGCTTCCACAACCTATTTTGAGGAAATTAAAAAAAGATTATGTAACAAGAGGACTTAAGGAGAACTTTTCTCTCACAAAACAGTAGTCCATGTTAATTTGCTTCGTTCATGCATGAAAGACAAGATTTACAATGAAATAAAAACCACCATTTTGTTCTAAGGAGACCTTACGACTAGTCGTACGCCATCCCATGGCGAGCCATAAAGCTAGCCATAGTACATCCAATACCCAATTTAATTTCAGACCTAGTTTTCTAGCTTGGAAAGGTATCCTATGATACCCCAATGAACATGATTTTCTATGAGACCATAGTAGGGGATGTCTAGAGCTGACATTGACCTACAGTTTGATTTACATCATCAAATCAATAATGTGTTACTTGAAGGGTTATGTTCATTAAATTCAATTTGGTAACGCCAACAAAGGAAACCCTAAAGATATTTATGGTTTAATGATATTCTTGAGCAACCTAGACCCAGAAATGAACCTTGTAGTTATTTTCATTGTCACGCATCACCATTTCCAGATTCTGTATTTCTATGATTTAATCATGTCTTTCCACGTCCTGTTTATTTCTACTACGCATTTTGTTTATGTTTTATGATCTGTTAAAAATAGGATTTTACAAAATATGAATATGTTATGATATGTTACAATATTAACTGAAATTAAACCCGTTTTCAAAAAATAAATCCGTTTTCATTAGAAACGTGTCTGATCATGTTACTCCTGAGTCGACACCACTTAGCTGCAGTGTTTTTTACCTGTTAGACTGACTGCAGCTTAGTCCCCTATATGTTATGGGATTATACTCCCGGCACCCCTGAAATGTAAGGTGGCCACACTATGATAACTGATGGTACCCCGGATATGTTTATTAAGTGTGTTTTTTTTTTTTTTTTTGAATGATAGCTAATATGTTTATTATTATTTTATTTTATTTTTAATGATAGCTAATATGTTTATTATGTTTATGTTCTCTTTCGAGAGAAAGTAGCTAAAGTGGAAATAACATATGGTTTGCTAGGATTTCTTGTTAGATGTGTCATCATGATCCACGTGTTCATGCATTTATACATGTTCATTTATTTATCTGTTTATATTCATGGTTCTTAGCCTTAAATAGAATATTATATCATCTTTCGGTTTATAATTTTTTTTACAATGGTCATCTTTATGTTTATTATACCAGTATACTTGCTCAGTTTCTGATGTAACCTTTGGCGTTACAAGAGACTCCACCTTTGCTCCTGCCCAGGAGACTGCAGTGAGAATAAATGAATGGACCCATGATGATGTGGTATAGTCATCTAGTTCTGAGAGTTCATCACAAGGAGAGTGATCCGTGATGGCTATTTTTGGGAGAGTTTCCTATGGATGTTGTGATGAACTTTATTTTAGGATTGTATATAAAACACTCTTCTGTTATGTTGTACACTTAAAAGAGTTTTGAATTGTAAATATTCTGAGACTTCTGGATTGTAAATATTCTGAGACTACATCATCATCATCAAAGCCTTGTCCCAACTATGTTGGTGTCAGCTACACGAATTTTTTTTCTCCATTCCGATCTATCTTAAGCCAAATTCTCAGATAAGTTACACTGCCTCATATCCAATTTTTTACCACCTCCATCCACGTCCTCTTTGGCCTATCCCTTCCCCTTGGTGGGCCATCAACCTTCATGGCCAAACTTTTCCTTACCAGCACCGTTACTGGCCTACATTGGACATGCCAAAACCATTTCAAACTGTTTTCTGTAATTTTATCCCCTATTATTGCTACCCCTAAATGATCTCGAAAGCGTTCATTTCTAATTATATCTTTCCTCGTTTTACCACACATCCACCTCAATATTTTTATCTCTGCTACATCCATTTTGTGCATATGAAACTTCTTGATTGGCCAACATTCTGCTCCATAGATCATAACTGGTCTAATCGTCATCCTGTAAAACTTTTCCTTCAATCTTGTTGGTATTCGTCGGTTATCAAGAACTCCAAAAGTAAGTCTCCACTTCAACCATCCCATTTTTATCCTATGTTCGAAATCTTCATCAATCTCCCCATCATTACTAATTATTTTTCCAAGGCAGCAGAAAAAATCACTTTGTGGTATCTCATGGTCTTCAATCCTCACATAGTTTCAGCTCTTTCTATATGCCCACTAAAGTTACATACCATATATTCCATCTTTGTACAACTTATTTTAAAGCCTTTGGATTCTAAAGCCTCTCTTGCCATCTTTCGAGTTTTGCATTCACACTATCTCTTGATTCATCTACAAATAACATGTACAAAGGTACCTCTTCTTGAATATGAGCAGTTAACTCATTCATAATCAGTGCATATTAAATAAGGGCTTAGGGCTGACCCCTGATGCAAACCTATGGTCGTTGGAAACTCCCGTCTCTCCACAGGTAGTTCTCACACTCGTGGAACATTAGAACATTCTTTTTATTTAAAACCCACTAAATTAAATATCTACGTACCCCGTCGTAGGCTTTTTCTAAATCGATGAACACCATATGCAGATTTTTCCTCTTTGCTCGATATTTTTTCATTAATTGCCTAAGTGAAAAGATAGCTTCCATCATTGACCTCCCTGGCATAAAACCAAATTGATTTTCAGAAATCTTGATCTTCTATTTAAGTCTTCGCTCCTTTACATTGTCCCATAGCTTCATAGTACGACTCATAAGTTAATCCCACGATAGTTGGTACAATTTTGTACGTCTCCCTTGTTCTTGTATATAGGTACTACAACAATTCTTCTCCATTCATCCGGCATTTTCTTTGTTATTAATATCTTATTGAAAAGTCTAGTTAGCGAAATCTCCCCAACTTCTCCTAAGCATTTCCAAACCTCAATCGAGATGTCATCCGGGCCCATAGCCTTTCCTGTCTTCGTTTGTTTTAAGGCTTTCCTCACTTCCACCATCCTAATTCTACGAAAAAAAAATATGCTTTGCTACTGAAATATCCTCTTTTATTCTTATGTCTCTTATCTAGTCTTCATTTTAAAATATGGTAAAATATTCCCTCCACCTTTCTTTGATATCGTTGTCCTTTTCTAGAACCTTTTGGTCACTGTTCTTAATACATTTGACATGATCTAAGTTCCTACTTTTCCTTTCTCTTATTTTTGCAAACTTCAAAATATCATTCTCTCCCTCTCTTGTTCTCAACCTATTATATAGGTCATCATACGCTTTGCACTTTGCATCACTTGCTACTTTCTTAGCTTCTTTCTTTGCATTCTTGTACATCTCATAGTTTTCCATATTTCTAGTACTCTGACAAACTTTGTAACGTCGTCTCTTCTCTTGAACAGCTTTTTGATCCTCTACACTCAAATACAAGGTTTCTTTATTACCGTCTATTCCCTTTCAACTCTCCAAGCACTTCTTTAGCAACCTTCGTAATACAGTTAGCCATTTGATTCTACATCACTGTAGTTTTTCCTTCAAAATTCCATTCTCCCTCATCTAACACTTTATCCTCAAATATATTCATTCTTTGTCCTTTCAAATCCCTCCACCTTGTTTTAGGGCATATTTTATTTACTACCCCTCTCTATCTACTTCTAATGCAAATATCTAAAACTACTAGCCTTTGTTGCGTGGTCAAACTCTCTTCTAGGATAACCTTACAATCTTTACAATCCAATCGGTCATGTTTTCTAACTAGAAAAAAGTCTATCTAGCTCCTACTAGTTCCACTTTTATAAGTAATTAAATGCTCCTCTCTCTTTTTAAAGCAAGTGTTTGTTATTACAAGGTCAAATGTGATGCACGCCAAACAATAGGTCGGCCAACCCATTGGGTTCAATCTACAGGCCCAAGGGGGCATTCCTTTATTTAGGGGTCTGATTTGTTTAGGATTAATATTAGTATGTTTCCTATTTTAGGTATTATTCAGATATTAGGAAATATTGTTGCTTAAGGATTAAGCCAACTCCTCTATATAAGGATGTCAAGCCTCATTGTAATGCAATGCTTATTCCAATTAATAAAGTTGAATGAGTTTATCATCAGTTATGGAGTGTTTTATGATTTTGCTCTTGCCCTAGTGGCTGGAATCCGTTTTGGATTTGATCAATCCGTCGGGAGATTGATCTATTCGTCGATCATGGATCCAAGTTGCGCCAATAGCTATCAGAGCTGAAGAGCGATCGCCGGGAGGACAACCATCCCTTCCGGATTCTATCCCCTGGCCATTCAATCATCATCATCATCCATCCATCCATCTCAATCCGTTTTCGTCATCCACCCTCCACCGTCAAACTCCAGCCAGCCCATAACCCTATCTTCAAACCTCGTTTGAACTAAACCCACCTGCTTCCCCAGCCATCGTCAACTCGATCAACCAACATTGACAACCCCTGCCCACCATCGAACCTCGCCTCCTCAAAAATCCCAGCCCCAGCTAAATCCAAAAAAACCCAATTTCCCAGTCGATAAAAAAACCCACACCCTTTCGAAAACCACTGCTAAACCAAATCTCCCACCGAAACCCTTCTCCAAGCATTCCCAGCCTTCCATAAACCAACCATCAAGCATTCCTCCCTACTGCCCTACCCTCCTTCCACTCACGAACAACCCAGTCCATTCCATCGACCAACTTCCACATCCAAGCCCTAAATCCCATCACCGAGCCCTCACCCATCTCCATCAAAACCCCACTTCCAGAACCCAAATCCCCATCTCACATACCCACTCTCGACAGCCAACTCCTAGTACCCAAAGTCTAAACCCACCGAACCCGCTTCGACTGGATCCTAAACCAAGTAGAGAGGAACAAAAAAAATAGCAGAAAGGAGCAGAAGACGGAGAAGGGAGGAGATCTGAGTTGAGAAGATACCTGGCACCAGTCGATCACCTCCACTGCTCGCCCCCAGCCAGCAGCCAGCAGCAACCAGACCACTACAGCAGCATGCAAACACTAGCAACCAAGCATCACGCCTCTGCCTCCGTGTCTCCAGCCACCAACAACGTCGCCAGAGCTTCCTTGCTGCAGCACCCCCATCATGGAGCTCCAGCAACTCCACCACAAGTCCATGCCTCCAACCACTTCTTCATTTCCAAACAAAATAGCAAGCAGCAGCTATCCATCCTCATTTTCTTCTCTGCCCGTCATTCGAGGTGATCAAATTCCCAAAGATGAGGCATCAACAGCCTCATCTTCGTCTACATCATCTCATTCCACTGAACCAAATAAAGAGAAAAAAGAAGAAACAGCAGTCATGATTGCCCCACAAGAGATACCAATCATGTCAGCAGACATCAAGGGTGCAATAGATGAGCAAGGTCAAGGCAAAGCTAATCTCATGGAAAATTCAGAACAAGTATAAGTGATCAATATAGTGTTACTCAAGAGCCACAAAAGGTTGAGGAAGAACAAGGACAAGCAAACATTAGACTCTGATCGAGTTAGCAAGAAGATTGAACATCCGGTAGATATGCTTGTCATGTAACTTCCAGAAAATTCAATTGGGTCATCGGAAATCAAATCAATCGTTTCAAAGGTTTCACAAGAAAATCAAGTTGTTGACGTCCCTCACATTAACTTCATCTTCAGGGATCAACAATGGCAGCTTGAAGATTGCACTCAGATATGGCAAATTCTGCAATTGCAGTCTCTCATGAGAAAAACACACATCTGAACTCAATGCAGACATCAAAAGAAGCGACAACTCCCATCTACTTCTAAATGGAGAAAAAGACTACATGAAGCTTACAAGACACGCAAAGCAAGTCACAAGAACATTATGAAGTTTGTGCGATTGAGTTTTGACCCCGGTGGACCCTTCCCGAACTTGTGGTCGAACTCTCTCCCGTATTATCAAGCTGTTAACTCGCTAAAGTCGAGTTTTTTTCAAGTGGAAAAGAATTGATGCAAGCCAAACAATAGGTCAGCCAACTCATTAGGTTCAATCTATAGGCCCAAGGGGGCATCCCTTTATTTAGGAGTATTATGTAGGAGTCTGATTTTTTTAGGATTAATATTAGTATGTTTCCTATTTTAGGTACTATTCATATATTAGAAAATATTGTTGCTTAGGGATTAAGTCAACTAACTCTGCCTATGTTGGGGTATCCTCGACATAGCCGGTCCCAGGCCCGTACAAAGGAAGAGGGTTGTACGTTAGGTAGCCGACAGCCAGCACAATACTCAGTCGGATTTCTTTATGGATTTGAGACCTAATGAAATTTCATGGGGGCGTCCCCTACTTAGCGACGCTCTGTATAGTCCGAATACAATGATAAGTAAGCAAGGACCGCTGCATCAGCACCCGAGTGCATTGCTAAATAGGCAAGGGTCCTCACACTTTATTGGACGAGTGTGGGGGGGAAGGAAGCTAGTCCAAAATATAAGGCTAAGATTAGGTACTTGGAACATTGGGAGCCTAACTGGGAAATTTATGGAAGTGGTGGATATAATGGAAAGGAGACGAATCGCAATTGCTTGCTTGCAAGAGATAAGGTGGGTGGGACAGAAAGCTAAAGAGATTGAGAGGACTGGGTATAAGTTATGGTATACGGGACTTAATAGATAGAGGAATGGGGTCGGCATAGTAGTAAGCAAGGACTTAAAGGAAGATATAGTTAATGTAAAGCGCTGTGGAGATAGGATTATTGCAATTAAGTTAGTGTTAGGAGAAGAGACAGTGAACATAATTAGGAGATGGACATAAGGAGAAGTTTTGGGAAGACTTGGAAGGAATGCTACTAGAGATACCCCAAGGCGAAATGGTCTTCATAGGAGGAGATTTGAACGGTCATGTAGGACGCGACGTAGATGGATACATAGGAGTACATGGGGGACTTGGATACGGTAATAGAAATTAAGAAGGGAATGATATTTTGGAGTTTTCAGTGGCTTATGATCTCATGGTGACTAACACCTTTTTTAGGAAGAGAGAGGAGCATTTGGTGACTTATAAGAGTGGCTCATCAAGGACACAGATTGACTTCTTCTTAACTAGGAAAAGAAACCGCTTAGCTTGTAAAGATTGCAAGGTTATATCGGGGGAGAGCTTGACTTCCCAACATAGGTTGTTGATCATAGATGTGCAGCTACAAAGGTGGACTAGAAAAAAGTTGTATAGATGCTCAAGGACTAAATGGTGGAACTTGAAAGGTAATAAGCAACTAGCATTTAGAGAAAGAGTACTAGAGGAAGACGTTCGGGCGGTAAATGAGAGTGCAAATAATATGTGGGATAAGGTAGCAGAGTGTATTAGGAGGGTAGGGAAAGAAGTTTTAGGAGAATCCAAAGGGGGTGCTCCGACACAGAAGGAGGCATGGTGGTGGAGCGAGGCCGTCCAAGACAAGATAAGAGTTAAAAGAGAGTGCTTTAAAACTTGGCAAAATGATCAAAATGCAGCGAACTTGGAGAGGTATAAAGAAGCAAAAAGAGAAACCAAAAAGGCAATTAGTGAGGCCAAGGCAAAGGCATTTGAGGAGCTACATAGGCGACTTGACGCTAAGGAAGGCGAAAGAAAGATATTCAAACTTGTTAAAGCCAGAGATAGGTGTACCAAGGACTTAAACCAAGTTAAATGCATTAAGGATGAGGATAAAACGGTATTAGTAAAGGACATAAAGGAGCACTGGAAGAGCTACTTCTACAAGTTATTTAACGAAAGCAGTACTAGTGACATACAATTGGGACAGCTTACCATTTCTAGGGAAGAATCGAATCATATGTTCTATAGGAGAATCAGTAAGGAAGAAGTTATAGAAGTATTGAAAGGATGAAGAATAGGAAAGCAGCCGGGCCAGATGGTATCCCTATTGAGGTCTGGAGGTGCTTAGGGGAGAATGGCATAAGTTGGTTGACAAAGCTTTTTAATGTAGTGCTAAAGAGCAAGAAGATGACTGATGCATGGAGGAAAAGTATTCTTATACCCATATACAAGAACAAAGGAGATATTCAGAACTGTGCGAACTACCGCGGGATTACATTGATGAACCATACGATGAAATTATGGGAGAGAGTTATTGAGAGAAGACTAAGAAGAACAACAAACGTTTCAGAGAATCAATTTGGTTTCATGCCTGGGAGATCAACCATGGAGGCTATCTTTCTCCTGAGAAGGTTAATGGAACAGTATAGAGAATGTCAGAGAGATTTACATATGGTATTCATTGACTTGGAGAAGGCGTATGACCGGGTTCCTAGGGAGATTCTATGAGGAGTACTGGAAAAGAAAAGACTGTGTCGTATATATTGAGGCGATAAAGGATATGTATGATAGAGTTGTGACATCTATAAAGACGACTGGCGGAGAGACTAAGGAGTTTCCTATCACGATTGATCTACACTAAGGCTCAGCATTAAGCCCGTACTTGTTTGCCCTAGTTATCGATGAGATTACAAGACATATTCAGAATGAGGTGCCGTGGTGTATACTATTTGCAGATGACATTGTTTTATAGTAGATGAGACGAGATAAGGAGTGAATGCTAAGCTAGAAGTGTGGCGGAAAACATTAGAGACAAAAGGGTTTAGGCTACGTCGATGCAAGACGGAATATATGAAATGCGAGTTTAGTCAAAGTAGGACACTTGGTAACATAGAAGTAAGTTTGGGCACACAAAAGATTGTAGAGAAAGAAAACTTTAGGTACCTTGGATCGATGGTGCAACAGGATGGAGGGATTGATACTGATGTAAGTCACAGGATTCAGGCCGGGTTGACCAAATGGAGGAGTGCTTCAGGGGTCTTGTGTGGTCAGAAAGTCCCCCTCAATGTTAAAGGAAAGTATTATAAGGTGGCGGTAAGACCACATTGTTATACGGATCAGAGTGTTGGGCAGTAAAGCATAATCATGTTAAGAAGATGGAAGTTGCGGAGATGATAATGCTAAGATGGATGTGCGGGATCACAACGAGAGATAGGATTAGGAATGAGGAGATTAAAGGCAAAGTAGGAATAGCACCGATTGAAGATAAAATGAGAGAAAATTGACTAAGATAGTTCGACCATGTTAGAAGGCGTCCAACGGAGGCACCTGTTAAAAGGTGTGAAAGCATGGAGATTGCCAGGAGTAGGAGAGGGAGACCCAAGAGAAGTTGGAAAGAAACTATTAAAAATGACCTTGCCTACATGGATCTAATGGAGGACATGGCCCTAAACATATTTGATTGGCGGCGTCAAATCCATATAGCCGACCCCACCAAGTGGGAAAAGGCTTGGTTTAGTTTGGTTAGGGATTAAGTCAACTCCTCTATATAAAGGATGTTAGGCCTCATTGCAATGCAATGCTTATTCCAATTAATCAAGTTGATTGAGTTTATCGTCAGTTATGGAGTGTTTTATGATTTTGCTCTTACCCTAGTGGCTGGAATCCATCTTGGATTCGATCAATCCTTTCGGAGATTGATCTATGTGTCGATCGTGGATCCGAGCTGCGGCAAAATGCTAATGCAAAGTCCAAGATAGTGTCTCCTAACTCATTCTTTTCTCCAAATCCTTGTCCTCCATGTACTCTCCCATAACCTCTATTATCCATTCCTACATGCCTATTTAAGCCCCCTCCTAGAAAATTCTTTTCACTAGTTGAAATTTCTCATAGTAAACCATTCATCTCCAACCAAAATTGGCTCTTGACACTTTCATCTAATCCTGTTTGGAGAGCATATGCACAAATGACATGAATTATTTATTCCTCTGACACTAGATTAATGATGCAGAGCAGGCTACCACCCCACCAATGGTTCCACCCAGCATATTTTTAGTAGCTTCCTAATTTTATTGTAATTAAGATTAGTATTCTAATTTATTTGGTTTCCTAATTTGATTAGGATAGTTTCTATTATCATATTAGGTTTTCTTAGGCCTAAGTTACTTTGCCTATCATATTAGGTTTTCTTAGGCCCTAAGTTACTTTGCTTATTTATACTACAATGTAGAGATAATAATCTCTGATTTAGAGTTGAATAAAATTGGGATTTTCCCTTGGAGAGGTTGTTCCTCGTGTTGAAGTCTTTGTGGAGATAGTTTGAAGTGTCTTTTGACACGTGCTTCGGCATCTACATAAGCCCTAACTCTAGGGCCTACATCAGTTGGTATCAGAGCGAAGATCACAACGCTCCGATCCGTCTCTGATCACCGATCGGATCCTACCCACCGTCCACCATCCATTCCTGACACACCCCATGACCACCACGATCCCATTCCATATCCGCTGCCCCCATTCCAATTTCCTCAAACCATCTACAGCAAATCCCTTTCCAGTAAAACCCCATGCCTTCCCTGTTGCCCAAACCGATCTCCTCACTTGCCCGACGAATCCCCAACTCCATGACAAAAAAAAAAAGCCCTCGCCACCCCAACCGAGCCCTCCTTACACTCCCATCCACCTCCCCATCGTCGTTGTCAACCCAAACCAGACTCAGAGTCTTCGTCGCCCCAAACCAGAGGAAAAAAAAAAAACCAATGAGAGTGAGAAGAGAACAGAAAGTAGCCGAAAGAAGCAGCAGATTAAAGAGCACAGAAAGAAGAAGGCAGAGGACGAGAAATATACCTGGCACCGTCGATCGTCGCCTCCACTACACCCGAGTCCTGCCGCGCTGCATCTCTGTCGTCTTCGAACTCTGCCTCTGACTCCAGCCACCATCTCCATCATCACCATCGTCGCGGCTCCAACTCCACCCACCATCATCTCCTTTCAGTGAAGTCCCCACGGCAAGAGGTCGACTCCTTCCTAATTTTTTCTTCCCAAGTCCAAGGCAGAAACGAAAAGCAAGCAAGGTCCCTTTCCACGTGTCTGAGCCCCTCCTACCTATTGGGCCAGAGTTCTGGTTTGGTTCAGGCCCAACCTGTAGTCAAAGGCCCAGTTAGCCAATAGTCCACAGTTGCATCAGGCATTGCTGACATCATCTAATTGACCCAAATTCAGTACCCCAATTGAAGGCTGGAATTCCCATTCAGCCTATTGAGCCCATCAGAAGCCCGATTTCAGATCCGTCTTCGCCTGCGTGCTCGTCAATAGCAGATCTACAGATCATGTCAGTCACCTATTTTAAATTTGCATTAAACAAGTATACCTCCCAAGAAGCATGTAGAAGTGGAGTCTTCCTCCAATGATGATGATTTGAGAGAAACCGTTGCGGAGTTATCAGCAAATGTTAATCAACTGTCCACAATGATGGTTCAAGTGCAAGACACTCTTGCAAGGATTGAAACCCGATTAACTACTTTAGAAACTAATCGGCATGAAGATAATCATCGAGATGATGGAACACATAATCGGAATCAACGAGATCCACATGCCGTCAATGTTTATCGTGATTTGGATATTAAGATCGTGATTCCTGAATATGATGGAAAGTTGAAACCGGATGAATTCATGGATTGGTTAGTGTGCATTGAAAAGATTTTTGCGCACAAACCAATGACGGAGGGTCATAAGGTTACATTTGTGGCAACTCGATTTCGCAATTATGCTGCGATTTAGTGGGCCGAATTGCAAAAGAAAAGAAGAAATCAAAATATTGACCCTGTTGACACATGGATCGAGATGAAGAATTTGTTGAAACAAAAATTCCTCCCTATGAATTATTCAAGAGATCTTCATTAAGTTTTCAAGACTTGAAGCAAGGTTCCAAAACTGTTATTGAATATTCTGAGGAGTTCCTAACCATGCAAGCTTGTTGTGGCTTGAATGAAGATGATGATGTGTTTGTTGATCGATATTTTCATGGACTGCACATTGACATACAATATATCCTTACATTCAATAATTTTGATAATGTTGATGAGATCATCCAACATGCCATCACAGCTGAAGACATTGCTAATTATCAAGCTCGAAAGTTTAGTGTCTTTAAATGGCCTGCACAAAAGACCCCCACCAAGTCAAACATCAATCCAAGTGTCAGTTCCTCAGAAAAGTTTTCCTCCAAGTTTGAAGATCAGAAAAAGTTCACATGTTTTCATTGTAAGCAAAAGGGTCAGTGCGTTTGAATGTCCGAAAAGAATAAATGTAATAGAAGGTGCCCAAGAAGAACTGGAAACACAAGATGATCCTAAAAGTGAAGAATCATATGAAGTGGCGGAAATAGCAGCTGAAACAGATGGTGCACATCTTGGTGCAACAAGAGTCTTTACCCACTGTTGAGAAGAAATGGTTGCGGAAAAATATTTTTCGTTCCGCTGGTACAATACATGGGCACAATTGTACAATTGTGATTGATGGTGGAAGTTGTGAGAATATTATCTCCCAATCTCTTGTTAATCGCTTGAAGTTGAAGGTTTATAAGCACAATCGTCCATACTTTGTCAAATAGCTAATGACAGGTGATGAAGCGCATGTGCGACATACATGTCAGGTTACTTTTGCAGTTGGTAATGATTACAAAAATACAATTTGGTGCGATGTGCTACCAATGGACAGTGGAGATATTCTATTGGGTCGCCCATGGATGTATGACAAGAACGGCACTCATGGGATGCGCAACAACACGTATACCTTCATGCACGGTGGAAAGGAAGTTATTCTCCACCCCAAGAAACCAGAATCACCGAAGAAGAAATCAAGGGCCCATGCTACAAAGTGAGTGCTTCACGTACATCATATATACCAAGGCAATTTGAAGACGACTAGAGTTCGAGGTCGAACTCTTCTTTCAACTTGGGGGGAATGATGCAGAGCAGGCTACCACTCCACCAATAGTCCCACCCATCATATTTTTAGTAGCTTCCTAATTTTATTGTAATTAGGATTAGTATTCTAATTTATTTGGTTTCCTAGTTTGATTATGATAGTTTCTATAATCATATTAGGTTTTCTTAGGCCCGAAGTTACTTTGCCTATTTTTAATACAATGTAGAGATAATAATCTCTAATTTAGAGTTGAATAAAATTGGGATTTTCCCTTGGAGAGGTTGTTCCTCGTGTTGAAGTCTCTGTAGAGATAGTTTGAGGTGTCTTTTGACACGTGCTTCGGCATCTACGCAAGCCCTAACTCTAGGGCCTACATCATTCAATTGCTATATTCTATCCCCCAATCTGTTCACCCCAACAATTTTCTTTTTCAAATCCTTATGTACAATTATACTCACTCCATTTCTTGTATTGTTCTTTCCTGCATAAAAAGGTTTATAGCCATCAGCGAGCTCCTCAGCTTTATTTCCCTTCCACTGTCTCATGTGGACAGACTACACTTACTCTTGTTCTTTTCATTACTTCAACTAACTTCATGCTCTTGCCTGTCAAGGTTCCTATATTCCAAGTAGCAAGTCGAATCTTCCTCTTCTTCTATTGTTAGACTAACTTCTTTAGCCGAACTCTTCCAAAATGATGCGATAGCCCTTGCCCACTTACCACTTGATGCAGTGAGATCCAAAAGAGGACCCACTAATGGGCCCTACCAAAAATGATTTACTTTCTTTGAATAGTTTAGTAATTTTAGTAATTTGAGATTTTAGTGATTTGATTTACTTAGAGATTTTAGGAATCACTGAATAATGGTAGTTTCTTTATTTAGACCATTCCTCTATTATAAATAGAGATGGATGCTTACTTGTAAGTTATGCTATATTTTTAATAAAAGTTCAGAGAAGTTCTCGTGAGTTCCCCTTTGGGGAATTTCCCCTAAGTGATCTTAGGGTTTTGAGTCTTAGGGCTCGATCTCACCGTCGAAGGTGTAGATCTTCACCATGGCCTCCGGTCTACGGCCATCAATTGGTATCAAAGCCGACAATCCATATCAGAACCCCGGTTTGATCACCGATCCGAGGTATCCCGTTAACACCGTTCCCTTCCATCCATTGCATCGTCATCCTCATCATCCTCAACCTCCCCATCACAGCTGGCCTCACTACCAGCCCCTAAACCTCTCTTCTCACTCCAACCCTACATCCAGAACCCTAACCTCCACCAAAAACCAATTTCAAGCCCTGAACCATATTCTAACCCTACCCGAACCCACAATCCAACCTATCCGAACCCAAAAGAGCCCTAATCCCCTCAACCGAAACCTAATCTCTGTCCCCGACTCCACCATCCAACCAAATCAAAACCTACAAGCCCTAAACCCTAATTTTCCCAATCCATAAAACTCCCCAAGTCCCTGAACCCTAGCAGCCCAAAGTCCCCGTCCAAGCACCCAGACCCCAAAACCAGAAGAAACCCATCACAACCCCACTCCATCCTCTGCAAGCCCACTGTCCCCATCGCCCATACCCATAGATAAAAGAGAGAGAGAGAGAGAGCAGAGAAGTAAAAAAAAAAAAAAGAACATAGTGATCAGACCTAAACCCCACCAGCCACCATCGCCGACCCCTATTTACCATCACCGACACCAATCCCACCCTTTTCGACCCCTTTTTCCCCATCTCATCGATACCCCTCAATCCCAGAGAAGTTTAAAAAATAAAAAAAATAAAAAATAAATAAAAAAAGAAAAAAGAGGAAGCAGCAGAAATAGAGACATAGAGAAAGAGGAAGTAGAGAAGAGGAGGCAGAGATAGGGAAGAGCATACCTGGCACCATCGACATTGCCAACAGCAGCGAGCACCCAGCGACCAGCATCTTGCCAGCATCCACACTTTCACTGCCATCGCCCTGCTTCGTCACCATCGCTGGACTATCTCCATCGCCCAGTCCTTCTACTGTGCTTTCTCCAAATCGAAACTAGAGGTGAGAGACCAAGCCTCTTTTACTTTTCCTCCTGCACGGTACCCAAGACAGAGCCCACCCAAAAAAACTCACATGCTGAGTTCTCAGTTTTGGGCTTCACCTGAGTTTGGGCCTGATCCGAGTCCAGGCCTAACCCGACCTAGCCCACCAATTACAAAAAGAAAAAAAAAGTGAAGAAATTTGCATCATTGATTCAAGTCAACATGAAACTTTTTGGGAGCCCCATTAAAATTCAAATAATTCAGTATGAACACAAATATGGCAATTGGTGTTTTGAAAGTGAATTCTATTTTAAGGAATTTCTCAACTTGAAGCAAGAAAATTTGACAGTTGATGAATACACCCGCCACTTTCGAGAGTTGCATGAGATATGCGAATTAGAGGAAGATGGGATGCATGATTTAGCTCGTTATATCTAAGGCTTGAGGCCAGATATCTTGGAAAATATGAATTATTGCAAAACCAGTCAAGAGGCATACTTAGAAGCCATCCAAGTTGAGCGCATGTTTAGAAAGTCTCGCAAGCAAAAATGTCGACAAAGAGCTCATATTGTGGAAAGACTTTGCAGAAGAAGAAAATCTCACTCTCGTCATTCGCAGACTCATCAATACCAATGAAGACGGGGAAGAAGAACGGAAACTTGCTAAGAAATTTCACACGCGGGTGATAGTCGTTGACAAAGTTGTTAATGTGGTTATTGACATTGGTAGTGCAATTAATTTTGTCGCACAAGAGGTTATTGACAATCTTAATTTGCCAACTGAGAAACTTCCTAAGCCCTACCAAGTCACATGGTCTAATGGTCATGTCATTCCCGTGACTCACAGATGTTAGGTATCTTTCAAGATTGACGCCTATGAAGATCAGATTTGGTGTGATGTGATCCATATGAATATTGCTCAAATCCTTCTTGGATGTCCATGGCTTTTTTATCGGAAAGTGCATCATGATACAGCGGCAAACACATATACCCTTTTCAGGAATGGAAGATGGAATAGACCCATGCCATTGACATCAACATCTCAGTCGCCGTCTGCACCTTCCACAGCAACGCCACAACCGGGGCAAAAACTTGAAAAAGCAGTCATGATTGCACCAAAAGAGCTTACTTCTAACAACAAAGATGACATTGAAGCACAAGTTCATGGCAAAGATGATTTTGTGGGTACAAACAACAGTGATCAAGGTCGTGCCACTACCGAGCTGCAAAGAGTTGAGGAAGTACAAGGTCAAGCAACTATTGAAGACTCTGAACAGGTTAGCAAAAAGATTGAACATCCGGTAGAGCTCATTGTCATGCCACTTCCAGAAAATTCAATTGGGTCTTCAAAAATTAATTTGATTGTTCCAGTCGTTTCACAAGAAGATCAAGTTGTTGAACTCCCTCATATGGTCTTCATTTTCGAGGAGCCACAATGGATATTCAATGATCATGATCTGTAGGTACAAAGACGACACTTGAAGCCTCCACTGGTCAGACCACACATACATTAGCAGCAAAGACAATTCCAACGTACTTCTACATGGAGGAACAAATCGCATCTAGCTTCCAAGTTATGTCATGCGCATGCAGATCAAACAAAAAGACGAATGTTTGTGCATTTGATTTTCGACCCAGGGGGACATTTTTTGAACTTGTGGTCGGATTCTATCCTGTGTTATCAACCTTTCAACTCGCCGGAGTCGAGTTTTTCCAAGAACGAGAGAGTTGATGCAGTGAAAATTAAGAAGAAGAGGACCCACTAATGGGCCCCACCAAGAATGATTTACTTTCTTTAAATAGTTTAGTAATTTTAGTAATTTGAGATTTTAGTGATTTGATTTACTTAGAGATTTTAGTGAGAGATTTTAGAGAGTGATTTTAGGAATCACTAAATAATGGTAGTTTCTTTATTTAGACCATTCTTCTATTATAAATAGAGATAGATGCTTGATTGTAAGTTATGCTATATTTTTTAATAAAAGTTCAGAGAAGTTCTCATGAGTTCCCCTTTAGGGTATTTCTCCTAAGTGATTAGGGTTTTGAGTCTTAGGGCTCGATCTCACCGTCGGAGGTGTAGATCTTCACCGTGGCCTCCGGGCTACGCGAAGCTGCAATGCGTCGCTTAAAGCGGGGAACGCTCTAGCATGACCTCGGAATGTTATAATCTTAGAATTCATGTTTGGATTGTGACAAATTTTTACGCCGGCTGTCAACCTACCTAACACAACCCTCCATTTACCCGGACTTGGGAGCGGCAGTAAAAAAAAAAAAAAGAAATGGAAGAGACTACATATGCTCTATTATAATATGAGATATGGTTTTATTACTGTTCATTATGCTTCCGTAGTAAATTATGAAACTTCGCATATTAATCTCACCTGTGATATCCTATGGGTATAGTGCAAGGATTAAATTTCTAATTTAAGTCAAAATGACTTGGATCCCTACACTAGTTACATCACGGAATTGGAACCATTAAAGAAATCCAACAGTGGGACATGACAGTATGTGCCTAAATAAATACTCAAGTTATCAACCTTTTTAGTCAATTGGGGCTATGTTTGTCTTCTTAGGCCCGCCTTGATGAGTTATTTTTGGCCCATAGCTTACATTAAATTCTTCGTTATTTTCCAAGCCCAGCTAGTTCAATCAAATCTAATGAAGCAAAATTTGGTGGCAATTAGAGAGGCATTGAGAATATTCAAAGAAAATTATTCAGGAAATTTGATAATAGAAAGTGATTAGAGAAATGCTATCAAGTGGGTGTTTAAGGTACTCAATCTCGCAGCAATTGTTGTTTATCATCATAGAAATTTGGGCTTTACAGTCAAACATCAGCTGCGAATTTAAGCAGGCCGGCAATGGAACCAATAAGGAATAGTTTGGTTATAGAGGTCGATGGCCTACCAAGTGGAAGGGTTGGGCCAAAGAGGATGTAGACAGAAGTAGTAAAAATAGTCTTGAAGAAGTGCAGTTTATCTGAGAATTTGGCTCAAGATAGATCGAAATGGCCTAATGACATGACCTTATCTTTAACTATATTTTTTAACACCCTCTTCAGCCAAACCATCTAATAATATGTACCGTGCTCCATTCATCATCATCGTCATCGTCAAAGTCCCTTGCTCCTTTCTCACAACCAGCGCCTCTCTCCTGTTAATGTACCTTTCAAGTTCGAAGCTATGTGGATCCAACACCCGGATTTCCTCCAACTTGTTGAAGATAATTGGAACTCGGGTATTACAGGACACTCCCAATATGTCCTAGCCCAAAATTTGAAAACAATGAAACAGTTTCTAAAAGTCTGGAACAAGAATGATTTTGGCGACATCAAGCTCAAAGTGAAATCTGCAGAAGACAAAGTCCAGTCTACTCAAATCCTTCTTGATGCTGGCCCGTCTAAATCTCTCCACCAAGATCTCTCTGAGGCCAAGTCTTCCCTTCATAATTGGCTCCAAATCATGGAGACTCACCGGCGCCAAAAAGCTAGGATCAGATGGCTGAATGAAGGTGACAGAAACACTTCTTTCTTCCATGCTTCTGCTAAATCCAGAGGAGTTATCAGCCGCATTAACAAAGTCTTTTCAAATGGTTCCTGGGTTGAGGACTCTAATCAATTTCAGCTCCTGGCAGTTAACTACTACTACTCAGTGGCTCAATCTCCTTCCTCAGATCCAGCAGCTAGCCTGTTCCAAATTGACAGCAACAAAGTGACTGCAGCAGAATGTCCAACTGGCAAAATACCCTGATGCATGGGAGGTTAAAAATGCAGTCTTTGCTCTTAAAGGAAAGTGCTCATGGTCCTGATGGCCTCTCAGGATCTTTTTTCACAGCAACATGGCACATTATTGGTGCTTCGGTGGTCAAAACAGTGCAGCACTTCTTCTCCTCTGGCAAGCTACACAAAGCCTTAAATGCTTACTTCATTACCCTCATTCCTAAAACCCAATCCCCCAGCTCCTTTGATGACTATAGGCCAATTAGCCTCCTCAACTTTTCATACAAAATCATCTCCAAAATTCTGGCCTATACGTTATCTAAGATCCTATCCTCCATTATTTCCCCCAACCAGGCTGCATTTGTCAAAGGCAGATCCATCCACCAACACATTGCCTTGGCCTGTGAACTTTTCCAAAAACTCAACTCTAAGGTTAGAGGAGGTGCTCTGTGCATGCAGTTGGACATCTCAAATGCTTTTGATTAGCTTAGCTGGCTTTTCCTCTTCAAATCTCTTGCCTTTTTTGGCTTCTCTGCGAAATGGATTAGCCTAATCAAGGAATGCGTTTGCTCGGCAAAGGGTTCAGTGCTCATTAACAGATCTCCCCGTGGGTTTTTTGAATCCAACTGTGGTCTAAGGCGGCAAGGGGACCCCCAATCCCCATATCTTTTCATCCTGGTGGAAGAAATCTTAAGCCTGAACATCCAAAACCTGATTTCCAATAGCCTCATTGTCCCTTTATCCAGCATTCAAAACACTCCCTGCCACCTATTCTATGCGGATGACATCCTCTTGTTTCTTAAAGGTCATAAAAGAAGATTGAATGCTTTGGATAATGTATTAGCCACTTACCAACTCAATTCAGGCCAATCCATCAATTTTGGGAAAAACAAGCTCTTCTTAGGCAAATGCTCTATGAGGAAGAAAAGACAGATTATGGACCTAACAAATCTCCAGGATCATCCCCTTTCCTCAAAATATCTTGAAGCCCCCCTCAACCTAGGCATTCCCAAGAGACACCATTTCAACCACCTCCTAGACAAGTTTCTAGCCAAGCTTTCTGGATGGAAATCCAGGCTCCTCTCTTTTGCTGGTCGCATAATTCTTCTTAGGCATGTGCTATGTAGTTTAGCAACTCACATTGCTATGGTTTTTCCTATTGCAAAGTCAGTGACTAATCACATGGAGCGTCTGATGAAGAATTTTCTCTGGTCTGCGGATAATACCAGTGCTAGCAGAAATAAGATTCATTGGAAGGTGGTTTGTCTCCCTACTAATGAAGGTGGCCTGGGCATAACGCGCAACTAGGAGCAGAACGAGGCTTCCTTCCTCAAACTGGGATGGCTGGCCGCTTCTTCAAATTCTCTTTGGGTTGATTGGATGACTAGAAGATACTTTCCTAAGTCAGCAGTTTGGAGCTCCATTACTCCCAAATCGGGTTCCTGCATCTGGCGAAATATTAGGAAGACTGCCCATCTCATCCACTCTGGCTGCAGATGGACCATTGGCAATGGTAACCTTGTTGATATATGGCTTGATAGTTGGGCAGAGGATGTCTGCATTGCTTCCCTGTTCCCTTCCTTCTCCTTCCCTCATAATCAGAGGCTGAGCTCTCTTAGACATGGAGATAACTGGATAATTCCGTCTGGATTTCCTGCTGAACCTACTGAGCTTCTAAGGATTACTACCCAGAATGTTGTCTTAGATCAGGCCATTGAGGACAGAGTCTATTGGAAATCTCATCCTGGTAAAAATCTCTCCTTCAAGGAGGCCTGGCAGTTTTTTTATCTACTGGTGTCTCAGCGGAGTGGGCTCCTTTGGTTTGGAACTCCTTCATGCTCTCTAGAGTGTCTTTATTTGCTTGGAGACTCATGCACCGGAAGACTCCAACTCAGGCTTGGGTTCGATCAATTGGTATAGGCCTTGCTCCTAGGTGTTGTCTTTGAAAAAACAGTCTGGAGACTGACCTCCACCTCCTTTTCAACTGCCCTTTTTGCTACTTCTTTGTGGGCTTGGATTCTTCGAGGGGCAGGTATCAGGTATGCTACTCACATCTCCCCCGCCAGCATCTGGTATCATCTATCTATAAACTGTGACAAGCTGGCCAAAAAAGGTGTTTCCACTATTTTCTTCACAACCACTTTTGTAATTTGGAAATGTAGGAATCATCTTACCTTTAGGAATTCTAGAGCCTCTCAGATGCAGGCCAAGATTGACCGAACAAAACTTCTCTCTTCCTCGCTCAAACTTTTAGATAAACCATTTAATGGTAAGCCTCTTCAAGAGTTTTGTAATTTTTTGTCAATTCCTCTTCTTTCTGAGGCCTTGTAATACGGTGGTAGCTCCTTTCCCCTTTTTTCTTCTGGCTCCACTTTACTTGTATAGTTGCCTTGATGGTTATTCTTGTTGGGGCTTTTAGCATGTGTTCTTTCTCTTCTTTATAATCCAATTGCCTTTAAGCAATAAAAAAAAAAAATCATCATCGTCAAAGCCTTGTCCAAACCTTGTTTGGGGTTGGCTACACGAATTTTGTTTCTCTATTCCGATTTATCTTAAACCTTAACTACCAAAATACAGCAGTGGGATAATAAGAAAATGGATTGCCATTCAAAAATTAAAAGAAAAATAAAAGAGAAAATAGATTTAAAAAAATGGATTGTTGGACAGCAAGGATGCATGTTCATGACCAACTTCTACCATGATTGGCCCGATACAAAGTTTTGTTTGGCAAAATCTAGAATAAAGGTCGCACCATATCCCTCAAAACGAAGATTTTTCAAGCACATTCGAATGCATTGCTAAAAATATGTCCCAATTAGTCATATACCAATAAAATAAAATAAAATAAAATTATGTCCCAATGCTAAGACCCACAAACTCAATCAAGAGGTCTGAGAGAAAAGCTACTAAATGAAAGGCACCCAAATAATTTTACAATAAAATCCTATAACCTGCATAAAAACTCAGAAAAAATTCCCAGTTTACTACCCTCACACAACCTTATTCCAGTAGAAAAGAGAAAAAGGAAAAAGTCGAATCCTTTTTCAATGGGAGCCCCTAATCCAGCAACAAACCACCTTAGAGGGAAGAAAACGTCTAAATCATTTAATCACGTACAAGCTGTAAAATCTCAAAATTGGGCGTACCCCAACCTTAATCGTAATCTACAACAACATCCCAGATTCATGGTTTCCATAAACGTTCAACCCAGTGACGTTCTCCCCAGTGACGTTCTCCCCAGATTTAACTAGAATTACCCCAAATCCAAAAACCCCCCAAAACCAGAGAAACCCAAGGAAAAAAAAAACATAGATAAACGATTAGAGATTGATAAAAAGAGAACAACAGATTGAATTCAAAGAAGCATATGAAAGAGAGATATAGAGAGAGGGATTACGAGATGTTCATTTGACGGAAGAGCAAACCAAGGATGGCAAGAGAGCAGAGGAGGACGATGAAGACGTCCGATACCAGCGAGAGGAGGCTAGAGTTACGATACGCGCAGTGGTAATAGACGAGCGTTCCACATATCAAAAGGACCAGAGGCCTACCAATTTCTGTGCTCCTGCAATCCATCATATCTAGAACCCGTTCCTGTTCCGGCTCCTGTGTGGTTCCGGCTCCTCTGTGGAGTAGGAGACAAGGAGGAGATACAGAAGAAGAGGAAGACGAGTATGAATCTTCGGTCTACGAGAATGGGGTATGAAATTACCATATATTAATATATATATATATATTTATATATAACTATAAAAATTTAAAAAAAATCTTAAATGGCAACTAACCAAAAAAACATGCCACTACTCAATATGGCACGGAGGTGGTTAATATTCCATTCAAATCGTTTGAAACCCTATTTCCCCATTTTTCCCTTCTTCCTCCTATCATTTCCCCCCTTTCTCTTACTGTTTCCTTTCTTCCTTCCACAAAAGATCCTTACCTTGATAATTTAGCCACCCAAAAATAATTATACAACAAAGATAACGAAATAAATAAACCATACATCAAAACCCTAATGTACTTTTCTCAAAAAGTAAACATGAAACTCGGGCTCTATAGTAGATAACGCATGAAAGAAGCCAAACTGTGCTATGCCTATCTCGTTAATGAAGATCAACCATTTCCACAAGGAATATTCAATGTTGCAGGAGAGTTCTGTTCTGGTTCATTTTGGTACAGAAAATCAACAATCGCAGATGATAAAGGTCGGAGAATATGGAGATTTGACAAATTAGGGACGATGTCGTCACTAATTGTCTATATTAAGCGATGACGTCGTTAGTAACTCTTTGTATTAAGCGACGACGTCGTTACACATTTAAATTTTTAATTAAAAAAAATGGAAGTGGTTACAGAGAACCACTTCCGTACAATATTGACTAGTGGTATGTTTTTCGGTTAGTTGCCATCTAAGCTCCTTTTTTTGGTAGTTTTCTCATATATAATATAATATAATATATATAGATCCCACCTAAAATAAAATGAGAAAATTAGTAGAGGTCCTTGATAGTATCAGTTAAAATCTCTAATCCACAAGATTTTCAGTTAAAGCCTTTAGTCCATGCGCTTTGACTTATTTCAAGCGCATGTAATTAATTATGCCAAATCATACATTTGCAAGACTGATTTGCCCTTTTAACCGTCTGAATTTATGTCATGAATTTAATTCCTTAGTTTTAAACTCCTTAACATGATATTTAATGACCGATTTTCCCCTTGTAAATGAATTAAGCTATCTAATGGATTTTATTTTATAATTTTAAATCAAGTTTCGAAATTCAAACTAGAGGGAATAGATCAAGTTTCGAAATTCAAATGGGAGGGAATGATGTTGCTACGTCTTCTGTTGCACACTCAATGTCTCCAAACAAGACTTCCTCATGTAGCCGCTCGAAACTCGCCACTCCTTGAGAAGAATGAATCTCATCGTCTGCGCTTTTGCAGAGAAAAGAGGGTCTCTATTGCAGAACTTGTTGAAGAATTTTTGTAGAAGCAGAGTAGATTGATTCAGATGTGTTGATCGTTGATGGAGAAGTCAGAAGATCAAATAATCAAAGGTATTAGCACATGGTGCCACCAGAATGCTAAATGTAGCACATGTACAATCCAGTCATGTCATTTGCTGTAAATTTACAATCCAGTCATGTCATTCGCTATAAAAATTTTTGAGTTTTTGTGACAAACTCAGATAAATTCATATGTCGCTAACTTGGATAAATTTATCTTAGTTTTGGAACAAATTTATCTGAGTTCTGGATAAATTTATTTGAGTTCTAGAACAAATTTATCGGAGTTCTTGGACAAATTTATTTGAGTTGTAGAACAAATTTATCTGAGTTCAGGAACAATTTATCTAAGTTTATGATAGACAGATGGATAGGGTTCCAACACAATGAAGGTTCGTAAATGAGGAAATATTCAAATTACTTGTCTTGAAGTGAGTGAATGTTAACAGTTTGTATGAGGAGATTCATGGACTTGTCTAGATTATGTATCTTCTAGGGTTTAGAATCAAACGAACCACTTTTGCAACCACTAAATCGACAATGAAACCGTTTCTTCAAAGATGTTATGAATGCAAGCGGCTCTGTAAGGGAATCTCCTTCTTTGATTCACTTTCCCTCCTTATCCATGCGCCCGATGTTCGAAATTCATAATTTCTCGCTTTTGTTCCTTCTTTGGCAAGTTATCGTGATTTTAGGTTTTGCGCGTTTAACTAAAGAGATAAGAGATTATGAGGGCATTATTGTCCTTTCAAGTACATGAAACGATGCAAGGGACCTTTGCCTCTATGACAATAATTCGTGGACCGTTTGCAATAAAAACCAATATTAATGGACCTCCAACTAAATGCCCCTAAAATTATCATATATACAGTTAGACTCCCTCCTGTAAAATTACCATATACGAATATACTCCTACCAGAGGTGCAAAGGAGTCGGGTCCAGCTAAACGGGTCCGCCCCATTTATTAAATGGGTTAGACGCTCCTAACCTAGATCACCTGTTTGTTTAACGGGTTAGGAAATTCCTAACATGCGGCCACTGCGGGTCATTCCGACCCGACCAACATTAACCCGTATAACAATTTGCGGCTTCTACGTGTCGGATTTACTCGCATAACTCGCATTGAAAGCAAGGTTCCAAACTAATGTCTGGGCAACCCTAATCCAGGTCTAAATTTGAGACCTTTAAAAGGGTATATGTGCTCAAATTCATCAAGTTCAACCAGATTGTCATAAAATGCCATTGGTCTTTCGGTTATGGTTGCATTTGGACAAGGTTTAGAATCGAGTTTAGGTTTTTCCAGGGAAATCAAATTTACGGCTAGAATTAGGGTTGCACATGGGCGGTTCGGATTGATTTAACACTAAAACCAACAACCAAACCGAACCTATTGGTTTTCTAATTAACCGATCTGATTCGACTGATGTGGAGGGCTTAAATAGAACCGAACCAAACCAAACCAAGCCGAACAGTTTGGTTCGGTTCGGTCGGTTAAACCGTTGTTTTTTATTTTTTATTTTTTGAAAATCAAATATTGAAAATTTCAAAATTATGATACCCCGTCCTTTTCATTTATTCCAATGTTTAATGCAAACATAAAAATCCAACATTGCAGACTAGACTAAACGCATATAAAAAAATATTTCTACTCCAAAAAGAGAGTTTGGACTAAACGCAAGCGCACAAAAAAAAAAAAAAAAAAAAAAAAAAAAAAAAAAAACAATAACCAACTTACAGTGAAACATTCATTCCACATGATACCATTTGGAATTACAACAGAATAATAGTTCATGTCAAGAAAAGTCACACACAAATGGAATCTGTATCAGAACCCACTGTATTTTTCAGAAATGAAGGTTTCTTAACACATTGGTTAGGTGAGACCAAAACCAACCATCAAAATGCTAGACTCTACCGGCTTTTCTAGCATTCTCAAGAGTGCAGCTTTTTGATAAAAACTTCATTAAAACGTGTTAGGAATAATGATGGAAGGAAAACACCTTGTACAATAATCCCTCCATCTGTAATAAAGTATCAAAAAGCATTTGAGAGATTAGAAGACATGTAGCTGAGGCAATGGTGACGGTTGAGTTCATATGAGAATGGAGTTGTGGAATGTTACTATGAAAGTAGTAAAAAAATAAACCCTGAGGCTAAAATAGTAAAAAAGCAATACTTAAGTTACTACATACGGTCGGTTCGATTTAAGCGGTTAATCGTGGGATCAAACCGATAACCGACCGATGTAAGCGGTTTTTTATGATTTTCAAACCGTTAACCAAACCGATCTAATATAAACCGATCCGAACCGCCTGGTTCGGTCGGTTCGGTTCGGTTTTGTGGTGATACCGGATTTTTTGTACAGCCCTAGCTAGAATAGGCTTACTAAATGAGAAATTTATACTAGTGACGAAGATGTGATTAGGAAATCTGCCATTGCCTTTTATCTATTCTTGCATGGTCCGGATCCTCTACTATTTGAAAAGTGCTTATTTTAACTTGTAAAAATCATGAGCTGAAGGAGTGGAACTTAACAATGGAGCCTAACTATTGAAAAGTCCGAGTCACTCAAAATGAGCACCCTCACTATGTAACTTGAATAGTTTGATTAACACAATGTTATGCATATTATTTAATATAGTTAACACGTTATTCCAATTTTACGGTGGGGCCCACTCTTATTGGAGTAAAATTTTAGAAAATCTAATGTACAATGAGGGTATTCATTTTGAGTGGCTTGGATATTCAATAGATGGGCACCATTGTGGGGTTCCACCAAGGGTGAAACTAGTTGTGGGTTGGGTTTGCATAAAACCCCTCAGGAATTAAAAAAAAAAAAAAAAACTCCCATATATATTGGAGGGGAAAATGTTCTCCTCCTATAAAAAATTGCAAGTGCAGTACAGCCCTTTGGGCTCCACTTGGCCCACCTTTCGTCAATGCAACCTCTTGCATACTCTTTTCATCTTGTGATTTGGGATCAAGCCCAATTCTACAGTTACTGAACCTTCTCTAGCTTTTGAATTATATCAATAAAATCTATGGTTAAGATGTTATTAAATATAAGGATGTTAAATCAAGGGCTAGAATAATCAAGTGGGGCTAGCTTTGTTTTGATCCCCTTATTTATGAGGAAACCTTTTCATCCGCCCTCTTTCCATTGATAAAATTGCATCTAAGAGGGCATCATGGATCATACTGCATATAAGCTATACAATCTACTCCGAAGAAAATATTGCCCATATTAGAGGATATTATACACTTCTTTACATATGACCCCATGAATTTTTTTTCACAGGGTGGTCCTTGTTCTAGTTCCGCCATGAGTTTCTCTCCCTTCACACGTCTGTAGAGAATCCGGAGTCCGAACTCATTCCTGTAAAACGGAGACGCATTAGCAATACTTTAAAAGGGAACTTCAGTACTTCACTATAACCACCTGTAATGTAATTCTTGACGATATGAATAACTGCCAGTTCTTTTAACTTTTATAAATAACTACCTCTATTAGTCTCAAAAATCTTAATTAGTCATTTTGTTTGTTAGTCAATAGCATTTTCAAAAAACTGAAGAAATTCACTTTTATCCTAAAAGAATAAAAGTCCCTTTAGATTTGACATTATTCAGGTGAAACGGAAGCACTAATGCGAAGGGACCATTATATTTGTGACAATTTTGGAACAAACACCCACAGCTTCACCTAAAGCATGGTTAGATTTAAGAACTAGGGATTGAAACCTATGTAGCTTGGTGAAAGCCAAGGTTACTAACAAACTGAAGACAAGGTTAGTAACAAACTGAGTAATCCACAATTCTATTTGTAGAGCCGCTTTAACTCGTCGAAATATACAAATGGATAATGTAGATTTCCCTATTTGAGCGATCCATGTCCCCTACTGGTGTTACAAAAATGAAAGCTGGGAACAGAACTTTTAACTCGTGCTATAGCTTTAAAAAGGAAAAATTAAAAAAAAAAAAAAAAAAAAGTTAGAAAACTTTTGGCTCATTTCCAAAAAACTACACTAGGATTTGAATATTTCAAAAAACCATAAAAACTTTCTACACTTTTTCACTCAAGTCCTCTCCATAAAAAAATTATGTCAGATGAAAAAAAATGCTCTTATGTCATTTTTCAAAGTTTCCCTTTAATAAAAGATTTAAGAGAAATTATCGAGTCCAACCCAAATGACCTAGTAGGGCCCACTTCAACTACTTTTATGCTTGAATTTATGGTTAAAAAAAGGGGATTTCACATGACTAAAAAAATAGCTTCATTAAATGGTTATGATCATCAAAATCTAAATGACTAATTTTGTTGAGGAAAGAGGTTAAGAAAAGATTTAAAAAATATGTCATAAGATAAGTGTATTTTTATTATTTCTCAAAAGATTTTATGGAGAGGATTTGATTGAAAGAATTTGGAAAACTTTTATACTTTTTGAGATACTCAAATCTTCATGTACTATTTTGAAAGGGAGACAGCTGGTCATGCATATATTATTTCATTTTAATTGGAGTGACATACTGACATGTATTATAATATACTCCACACACGATTAATCTAACATATCCATAGAGTGAAACTTGAGACATTGCTTAAACTTAAGGGGGGCATTTGTGCAATCAAAGTATGGTTATGATCCTGGTGGGTTCTAAATCTCAATAATGGGTTTTGGGTTAGGTTAACATAGGATGTTGTTTTTGGATAATTTAGATGGATTGACAGGGTTGATCAGTATCATTTTTCTAATCAAATTACTTGTTGTATTGTATGAAACGGATTGTGCATGCTAAATCCAATGATCATACGAGCAATTTATATATAGGTAAATATTAATCGGGACCGATCACTAGCAGCCACCTAATAACAGGGTTTCCACAATGCCCAAACCGAAAAACTTGAAGAATTCAATAGTTCTTGAATCTGTAAGGATGAAATTCAAAATCTCCAAATTTCGACCAATTCTAGAGATCCAAATGACCCATTAGTTGAAGATTAGCATGCATAGGGTAGCATATGTTCATGCAACTCCATATGGTTATTTATTATTATTTTTAAATAATGGTCTACGTTGATGTCCCTTAATAGCTAAGCCATCAACCTGCGACAACTTTGGTATGGTGAATTAGCATGCAATGACTGTGAAAATGCACATGCAAAACGTAGGAATATTGAGACGAGCTATCACAACCTTCAATATTAACCATTTCTATTAAACTTTTTTTTATAACTTTTGAACCATATTTATCTGTTTCAATTTTATTTTATTTTTTGTCGTTGTTGAAAACTATAACGGAGGATTAAGAGATATACAAGATATATATATATATATATATATGGAGGATCTATTTTGATTTTATCAAATATATTTCTTTTTGTAAAAATGATATTTCATTAAAGACAGTACAAGAACAAGAAAGAGAAAAAAATATGTTAGGCCCCAGTCAAAAGGATACTTGAGGCCCATTTCCAACCTATATCCTGCCTAATTGAGAAGCAAAACTTAGCAAGCCTATGTGCTTGCCCATTTAGCGCCCTAGAGATAAACTCAAAGTCGACATAAGGAAACAAGGAAGCCAAAGCTTTAATCATGTCTAGAACAGTTGGTTTAATGGACCAATCAAAGTCTCCCTTCAATACATGGACCACTTCTTGAGCATCCAACAAAATACAAAGCCTAACAAAACCATTCTTCCAAACCTTTTACAATGCAGCTAAGAGCGATATCGCTTCGACCTCCTTTAAAGAGACGACTCGGGCCCTTAGATAGCACCTGCGTCCACAACAACTCAATTTAACATCATTACGAAACCAAATGAATCATATCCTTCCTTAGCCTTAAAGATAGCAACCGAGAAGATTATAATGTCTTCTTTGTAAGAGATCCCTATAGGACCTATGGTAAGTCTTCCATATTTTTTTAAGGGAAGGTTGCGACATTGCTTCGGCCTCCTTTAAATGACTTGGGCCCTTGGATAGCACATGCATCCACACTAACTCCATTTAACATTATTACGGAAGGAAGCATATCTTTCCTTAGCCTTAAAGACAGCAATCGGGAAGATTATAATGTCTTCTTTGTAAGAGATCCCTATAGGACCTATATATGGGAAGTCTTCCATATTATTTTAGGGGAAGGTCTAGATAGTGACATGTGGGATCCTCAAGCATCTTATGGACTAACCCAATTATCTTAGAAGGATCTAATGATTGACCTCTATGGATGAAGTCATTCATAACTTTCCATATAGTCCACCAAATGGAAATGATTCACATTTTTTAGTGAACATCCCCAAGAGGAGGAGTCGGGTGGCCACCTTACATGAGTTTTTCCACCATTCCATTAAGTCCAAAGGGTGAATAGAATCATATAAAAAACCGCACTGTAAGCTAAACCAACCCTCTCTAGCAAAATCACACCACATAAGAGGATGCCCAATTGAGACGACCTCTTTTCCACATATAAGTCATTTGTCATCAACAAAATAAATATGTGATTTAACAATGGCTCTTACCAGAAAAACATTCTTAAGACATTTCTAGCCAAACATTAAGACCCTTTGAGGATGAGGAAGTCTCCATAAAGTTTTCTGATTTACCACCGAAATGAAGTTAGCATAATTTCTAGTGCATATTAATCTATAAGTTGATTTAGTAATAAGCTGACCGTCTTTTAATAAGGGTCAAACTCTTTCATGTCTATAGATATAAATTTGACCAATATCCTCAATGTCAATGGGGTTGTTAAAATACTCTTTTGGAGCATTAGTATCACAATTTTTATTTGCATTCCATAGATATCTAACTTTAAGATCTAGGTTAATTATAGAAGAAAATGGATTTCTCAAACTTTTTTTGAAGGGGATCCAGTTACACTTCCAAATAGATATATTCTCTCTACCAATTATCCATCCAACTTTTTCATTTATAAAATCAATTAACTCCCTTTACAAATCCCTTTCACAACTAGGAGTTTCCTTTTTTCGAATTTAGCTTCCCAAAGGTTACTTGTGAGACAATATCTAGCCCGGATAATCTTTGAGCAGAAGAGGCCCTCATTACTTAGACATCTCCAGTATGTTTTGGCTACAAGGGCTAGATTATTACTTTTGGTATCTCACTCTTAAATCCCCTCGGAAATAGGCTTACATAATTCAGCCCATTTTATAGTATGGACTTTTCTTTTTCCTACACTCTCACATCACTTAAAGGCTTGGATCATTTCATCAAAAGAGTCTGCATTTTTATTTGGGAGACGGAGAACAGAGATGTTATAAATAGGAATATTCATGGCCGCTGACTTGATTAGGTGTTTCTACCAGCTTAGGATAGTAAAGGGATTTGCCAAGAGCTAATTCTACTTTTGGTTTTATTAGAGCTTCAAAACCCATATTTCTATTTTTTTTTATGGGCGAGGGATTCTATCATATATGTTAATGTCATAGCTTGTTTGTCATATAAAGCTGATATGACACCATCAAACCATTAATCAAACACTATCCTTGGCTAATGACCACTAGAAGTTATAGGTCTTAATGGATGACCCAACACACCCTATTTATAGCCCACTGACCAAGTTCCTAGGGGATAGGTGGACCATCTTTACATTGTCTGATGCACTTGACTCTATCTTCCAAGTGAGATTGAACCATATTCGTTGTTCAGACATATGGAGATATGAAGGAATAAATCCATGCTAAGAGAAGGTAGTAAGGGGCTTTTTGGAAACTTCGTTATAGTAGAGTGGAGTGAAGTGAAGCCTTCGATTTTCAGACAAAGGGTCACATCAAAAGTACGCATTTTCAAAATTTCCTCATTCTTTAAAAAAAAAATAAAATAAAAAAGCAACCTCTCTTTTCCATTAAAAGACTAAAAAACACCCACTTTTTAAACAAAAAGTCAAAAAGATTCCCTACCAAACAACCAAAGTTTGCATAGAGTTTGGGACATGGAACCACCTAGGCCTATCAATGGGACGTGTTGAAATGGGTATCCGGCCCAGCCCGGCCCTTCCCGAGCCCGAAAAATAGGGCTTTTAAAAAAATCTGAGCCCAGCAGGCTGGGCTTGGACAATATTTTTAAAGCCCGGCCAAAATGGGACTGGGATTGGGCAAAAACAGCCTAGCCCGTTTAGGCTTGGTCCGGCCCGCTGCAAGATCATTATACTAATTATTTTATAGATTACTAAAACTACCCGTCACTAACAACAAAAAATGGCTCATTAAGAGGGGCAGTTTTGTAACTTCGCCCTCTCCTCTTATAAAACACATACCCTAAAGTCAAGATAAATCAATAAGTTATTCTTTGCATCTGTTACTTTTGCACCCAAATCTCCAATCTTTTGCATTATTGGAGAGACAAACACAAGCCATTTCGTCAGAAATTGTTGAGGCGGTCTATAACTAGAAAAGCCGTTCACATGCTATAATAATTCATGTACGAATTAGAAGACATAGGAGCAGTGGAAATGCCCATTGGAACCACGTAACAATAGAAAGGAGTCCACCAAATGCTGCACAACATGAAACTCAAGTTTCATAAAACATGTTTGGTGGAATTTAAATAGGTAGAAGAAAGAAGTGGATGAACACAAATTTGATTTGGATGTTGCCTTAATTTAGAACCTCAGTGGTGTTTATTTTGTATTTAATGAATGATTAACAAGGTCATCTAGAGTTTCAACTCAACATGGACAAACTGAGTCTTGGAGACACTAAGATTTCCTGCTGATTTAGGCAAATCTATTCTGAAAAATGTTTAACAATCTTTAACTAAGATGCTAAGCTAAGACACACCAGTTTTCAGTATATGTTTAGCTCTATTACTTTGTGATTGTGTGCCTATCTAAATTATTGATGTTTGACTGATATTGTTTTAGAGAGAGAGTGAGACTTTGGCCTTTTCACACTGGGTTTAAAATCCAGTTCACACCGGGTGTCTGGTGACAATAGGAATAATTAGATAATGTTTTGCTCATGTCAAGGTTCGGGCTAAGCCCAGGCCCGGCCCTATCTCAACTCGGGCTCTTATGGGACGGGATTTGATGTAGGCCCATTCAAATTAGGGCCGGGATTGGACAACCCCTAGTAGGCCCGTCCAATTTTCGGGACGAGATTGGACAACCCAAGCCCAGGCTCGGCTCGTCCCATTGACAGACCTAGAACCACCTATGCGCTTAGATAATATTTCTAGTCAAACATGATTCTATTCTACAATTGATGGCTTCTTATATGGTGTAAGCCGCAAGGAACGTCAACTTCCTATCATATATTTTCCCTAGTGATGATATGTGTGGGAAGAGAACTTCTCCATACAATTGCATGTTGATGGTTTTAAAACTTTATTTCAAATCTCTAGTTGGATTATAGTTTGAGACTTGAAGGATTTTAGATCTATAGATTGGTCAACTCAACAGGCCAAATAATATGTGCAAATAATATAACACAGTGGAAATAAAAATCAATAAGATCACACCACAAAAGACACCAATTTTTAACGTGGAAAAACCAATAATCAAGCACTATGAATCTCTAGGTACAAGATACTGACATATCCCTCCCCAGTTAATCAACCTGAAGACTGTATTTACCTCTTGTGTAGCTTCACGCCTCAACAACTTCACACCGTTGACCGCAATAGATTCAACATCGCTTGACTCCTTGATCTTCTACAAAAGAAGATGTTCTTCTAAAGAGATGTAGAAGCAACAACTCTCTAGATGAACAACTCAGCACAACTCTCCAATGGAAGCTCAAGAGATGAAGTATTCTCTCAATTAGGTTTTCTAGCTAAAAACAATGAAAGAGATGTCTTAGGGTTGAGAGAAAACCCCTTTATATAAGCCTTTGGTCATGCATAAGAGTTAGGGCATGATTTGGACTCAAACAGGAAACCCACTAGAAAAAAGGAAAGTAATTTCACGTTTGGAGGGTTTCTATCCGTCATCCGATCGATCGGATGTTTTACCCGATTGATTGGATGACAATTCTATAATTATTCTTAAAATTTCTCGAGGTCATTACTTTCCCTTTTTAGTTCCAATAGATGCGATCTTGAGCTCTATGGATATCTACTTGAACATGCTTTTCAATGGTACTTAGATTGCCCCGCTCCAACGGTTGGTTTGAGAGATATGATCATTCTTCTCCAAACAGCATCATTTAGCTCTTTTGGCGACACGACCACAATCCATTGTAAAAGAAATCAAAAGTTACAACTCAATGGACCCAGAGATTTATCTAACCCATGACTTAGCCAAACATACAATATCCTAACAAGACCAATGAAAAAGAGAGAGAGAGAGAGAGAGAGAGAGAGAGAGAGGGAGAGAGAGAGACTCTACACAAGTGGCTAGAAAGAGATGCGGAAGTAGTGGAGTTTCTCTTACAACATACACTAAGAATGGGAATTTATAAGGCGCCTTTTCTATTATATGCAAATAACCACATCTATATTGAAATGTTTACATATAACCCCCACATTCCTTGATAATATCAGTTAGCCACCTTGACCAGTGCTCAAAAGGCTTGAAAAGGTCATTTTTAAACTTCCAACTAGTTCCATCAAAAACCACTTGAGAAGCATATAAATATGCCCTTTAACTATAGCCAGCATTTATAATTTACACATGGCTAAGTTTAACTATGAATATAAATTAGGCTAGTTTAGGGGAACGTTCTCCTATGAGTGGATTGCATATAGCTTATGTGTAATCTAGATCATGGGGCCCACTTAGATCTAAATTTATCAATGAGAGGATAATAGATGGAAAGGACTCCTCATGGACAATGGGAATCCAAAAACCAACCCCACTAGATTATCCTAACCCTTGATTTAATAATATTAAAGTTTAATTACATCATAACCATAGATTTTCTTGAGATTGAATCCAATGGTGAGTGAAGGTTCACCAAATGTAAAATTGGGCCCAATGCCAGATCATGGGATGAAAATAATATCAAAGGGCTGTACTAATGGAAGGTAGGCCTAATTTGGCTCCACAATGTTGGACGACACTTACGGTTGCTCACAGGAGAACATTTTCTGGATAGTTTATAGTATGGTAAGATTACCACAGTACCTTTATCTTAACTCAGTTAACCTCTACAATTTAACCCATGGCTATGTTTTACATTGAATATTACAAGGTATGGTAGCTTCTTTATATATATATATATATATATATATATATATATATATGATACTCTATGGTAGTTTAGATAGTGGTGAAGTTACCGTGGTAACTCTAGTTACCATGGTACCTTTGTATTTTGGTTAGTTTGGGGACAAGAATGTAACCTTTTATTTTTGCTTGAGCATTTTTGCTTGAGCTAGGACTTCTTTGGTATCTTTGCTCTTTTTCTGATAGAGCCATCCAAAATAAAGCCATAAAAAAAAGATCCATAAAAAAAGAGGCTAGAATGAAGAAATATGCTTGGTAATGCACAGATTTATTTTTATTAGACTGTTTGGTACGCCATCTATTTGCCTTTTATTAGAGGGGTTTGCCTCTTTTTAGAAGGGTAGTTTCTGTCATTATGTAAAAAATGAACTTATGCACATTTTTCCCCACTTGCATATATCATTCAAAGACTCATGCAACATGAATCAATTCAAGATCACATTCAACATGGACCCATTCAAGAACATGTACATTATCCATACACACACCATCATAAAAACCTGTCATTTGGATCGAAAAACTATGGGAAATAGGCGGGCCTCATGGATAGGTTTCAAAAACTTTTGACCCACTTGACTAAGGGATCAAGTACCCATCAGGCCATAAAACCTAATCCAGGATCCAAAAACCTCAAACTCATGATCATGATCAGTAAACATTATCTCTAGGATAGTAAATAGAAATACCATACAACCAAAATAAGTCCACAACATACAAGAAAGTAGATTATAACTTTGGACCTCTGTAGCGCTCTAATGGAGAAGAAGACAATTATCTTGAACAAGAACTCTTCTTATAACGAATTAAGGATCTCCAAGATCTTGTTGTCTTCCACACTATGACCCGTTTCAGATCTCTTTTCTCAAGAAGAATTCTGGAATCTCCAAGAGAAAATCAGCTAGAAGCTCTAAGGAAACTAGAACAAGAAACTAGAAGAAGAAGAGAAAGGAGGGAGTGCAACTCTTGCACTATTGGGCGTGAATTTCAAGGAGGTCATCCAAGGGGTTTGGTTCCCCTATTTATAGCCCTATGCAACCTGCTCTTTCTAATTAAAATAGAAGTCTCACTTCCATAAGTATTAGTAACTATCTTCTTTCTAATTATTATTAGAAGTCTCGCTTCCATAACAATTAGTAACTTACTATTACCACTGTTAGAAGTCTTACTTCAAATAGAAATAGTAACTTTCTGATTCATTTCCTTTTGAGTTCAAGTAGGATTAGCAATGATCTAATAATTGGGCTAGCGTGGGGACCACTAGGGATTTTATAGAAAGCTGGTTCCAACTAGGACACCCCGACCCCACATCTCATGTGAAATTTGGGCCCACAGTTAATTGAAAATAACTCCACTATATAAACGCAATTGCACTCAAGTCTTAAGAAAAAATTTTAAAGATGACCCTAAACTTCCCTATTACCACAAGTGAGCCCCTTCATGTATATCCATGGATCAACTGGAATTGTCCACCAAATTAGATCCATATCTTATTATCTTTGAGACACAATTAATTATAGTGATCATCAGTACCATTCAATTAACTCTTAATTGAGATGAGAGCACATTTACTAATAATAAATCCATTATTTGGCACACGAGGATAATATAGATAGATTCCATCTTAACCATTGAACCTTCCCACAGTCCTACTACCACTACCCAAGACATCGAGGTGTTGACCTACAGTTGGCCTCAATCATTGGTGGATCAAAGCAAATGAATAGACAGAAACTTGAGTTCATTAATGTCTCAGGATTGAGAGCCTATTGCTAGGAAATTATGAGAGCAGACCTTAAAGTATAAACAGTGTTTCATAAGGTGTTTCTCATGGTCCTTCAATACATCTAATGTACCAGCACCATGATCTAGAATCTTACATTCTGATGATCGAGACAAATCACACTATCTCATAGTGATCAAAGTGCTGCAACCTTATCATATGAGATGCCTCCAATCTCATCATCGGTTCTTAATCAATTTTAGTATAGGATATGGGACATATGTCTCTTGTATGTGGATCTTATCAGCACACATGTGTCACATCTAATATACTTATGGGCTCTGGTCCATCTCATGAACCATCATGTCATTCGTATTGGTTATGTACAAGAAAGTAATAAAATACCATTCATCTCATGAAAGTAAAGCATGATTATATTGATAAATAATGAAAAAAAATTAATTTATTACATCATCCACTGGATTGAGACCATATAATCTAACAATCTCCCACTTGGGCTCAATGCCAGTCAGGATTGCATCTCATGCCCATTTCATCTACATGCTGCTCAAAGACTTTTGTGGTCAAAGGCTTAGAAAAGGGATCTGCCAGATTATTTGCAGATGCTATCTTGGTGATGGCAATATCACCTCTCTGCACAATCTCTCTGACCAAGTGGTACTTAATCTGTACGTGGTTTTGGCTCTTATGGCTTCTGAGTTCCTTGGACTAAGCGATTGTCCCGCTGCTGTCACAGTAAATTGTGAGAGGCGGTCGCACCAAAGGCACCACTCCAAGTTCAAGAAGGAATCTTTTGAGCCATACTACTTCCTTAGTTACTTCACAAGCTGCTACATATTCAGCCTCCGAGGCGGAATCAACAGTACAATCTTGTTTAATACTCCTCCAGCTGATAGCTCCGCCGCCAAGCATAAACACATAACCAGAGGTTGATTTCCTGGAATTCTTATCTGACATGAAGTCAGAATCTGTGTATCCGATTGAAATCAACCCATCACTGCCGTAAATCAACATGTAATCTTTAGTCCTTCTCAAGTATTTGAGAATACATTTCACAGCAGTCCAATGGTCAGGACCTGGGTTAGACTGATATCTACTGAATAGGCCCACTGCGTGACAGATATCCGGTCTAGTACAAAGCATAGCTTACATGAGGCTACTAACAGCCGAAACGTATGGTATTGCTCTCATCTACTCCTTTTCCTCTGGTGTCTTGGGACACTAATCCTTGGAAAGGTGCACTTCATGCCTAAAAGGTGTGATACCCTTCTTGGAGTCTTGCATAGCAAACCGTATCAGTACCTTATTTATATAGCAACTTGGGATAAGCCAATCATCCTATTTTTCCGGTCTCGATGAAGTTTGATCCCTAGGATGTAGCTAGCTTCTCCCAAGTCCTTCATATCAAAAGTCTTAGCTAACCAAACTTTTACTATTGACAACATTCCTATGTCTCTCCCAAGGAGAAGGATGTTATCGACATATAAACCAAAAAAACTACCATTCCTCCTTTACTTTTCATATACACACATGACTCATCCGGATTTTGACAAAAACCAAATGACTTGATTGCCTGGTCAAAACGGATTTTCTAGCTTCGGGATGCCTGCTTCAATCTATAAATGGACTTTTGTAGTTTGCAAACTCTTTGCTCTTGGTTTTTAGCTACAAAACCTCCTGGCTACATCATATAGATGTCTTCCTCAAGATGGTCGTTGAGAAACGCCGTCTTGACATCCATTTGCCAAATCTCGTAATCGAGATAAGCCACAATGGATAAGAGTATTCGGATGGACTGGAGCATGGCTACCGGCAATAAGGTTTCCTCATAATCAATACCTTCTTTTAGAGTATACCCTTTTGCAACAAGCCTGGCCTTAAAGGTCTCCACTCTTCTATCTGGTCCTCTTTTTCTCTTGCATACCCACTGGCACCCAATAGGTTTAATATTGGCAGGCAAGTCCATAGGTGTCTAGACCTGATTGGAGTACATAGACTCAATCTCAGCTTTCATAGCATCATGCCAACGTCCCGAGTTTATGTCATTGATTGCTCCATCATAGTTATAGGGATCTTGTTCCTGCTCTGCCGGGATTGCCTCATAAGATTCTCCTAAGAACAAGAACTTGTCAGGAGGCTTGACAATTCTCCCAAGAGCAAGAACTTGTCAGGAGGCCTGACAATTCTCCCACTATGACGAGGCATGCTGTAAATACTGGGTCGGATATGGATGGATTCTCTACAAGTTCAGTTGTACTTGGATTTGGAATTGATCGCTTTTTATTTTCTTCCAATATAACATTCTCTAAAGATTTTCGGTCAATCATATAATCTTCCTTCAGAAAAACCGCATTGGTGCTGACAAGCATTTTCTGTTATCTGGGATTATAGAATAACCAAGCTTTAGTTCCTTTAGGATATCCTACAAAAGTGCATACTTTCGACTTCGATTCCAACTTATCCGTCTTAACCTTCAGAGGTACATACTTAGATGGTACGAGGTTTAGTATGTACATTGAGTATCCAAGGCATATCCCCAAAAGGATATTGGTAATCTTGAGAAACTCAACATAGACCTGATCATGTCTAAAAGAGTCTGGTTCCTTCTTTCTGCTACTCCATTCTTTTGAGGCATACCAAGAGAAGACAACTAGGATAGAATCCCATTCTCTGATAAGTATTCCATAAATTCAGTAGAGAGATATTCCCCTCCTCGATTTGATCGAAGAGTCTTGATACTTTTACCTAATTGCTTTTCTGCTTCCGCTCGAAACTCTTTGAACTTTTCAAAAGCCTCGGACTTGCGGTGCATAAGGTATATGTATGCATATCTCGAGTAATCATTTGTGAAAGTGATGAAATACTCATATCCTTATCTAGCTCTGACATTTATGGGTTCACACACATCAGTATGCACTAAATCCAATAAATTTTTGGCCCTATTGCCCTTGGATGAAAAGGGTCGTTTGGTCATTTTGCCTTCCAAACAGGATTCACAGATAGGCATAGGTTCTATCACCAATGAAGGCAAGATACCATCTTTCACTAGCCTGTGAATCCTATTTAGGTTTATATGACCTAGCCTCAGGTACCAAAGTTTTGTTGGATTAGATGAAGGTGACTTTCTCTTTAATGATGGCCTATTAATTATTTCGGTATCATGTATCTCATACATTGTAAGAGTTATAAAAAAAAGTCCATTGGTTATCTTGCCAGAACATATAAAAGTACAGTTTCTCTTTATGACAACTTCAGTACCAAAATTAATAGAATAACTTTTATTTACCGAAGTAGAAACTGAAATTAAGTTCCGCCGTAAAGACGATATGTATAATGTATCTGACAAAACCAATTTAATATATGAAAATAACAAAATTACTACTCCCATTGAAACCGCCTCTGCCTTAGCATCTGATCCTAAGTTAACAATGATTTCTTCGCCACTAAGCCTCCTGGTTTCCCAAAATTCCTGCAACGAATTACAGATGTGATTAGTTACACAAGTGTCAACACACCAGGATTCTGAAGTACTAGTTGCATAACTAACTTCAGAATCAAGTGACTCAATCATACTTGAGGTCTTTTTCTTAGACAGAAAATCGGGACAATTTCTCTTCCAATGTCATGTCATACCAGAGTGGAAACACTTTCCTTTTGCTCCCGTACCCTTAGCCTTTGCCACACCACTAATAGCACCATTCTTCACCTTAGGACCCTTGGGGACTTATTTCTTTTTTCCTTTTTGGCCTTTCCCTTTTGGCTTGGACCTGGTAACTAACTTTTCTGTCATCAAAGCAGTTGGCTTCTTCTTTATGATGCCCTCAGTTGCAACCAACTGGCTAAACAACTCAACTAAAGTCAGATTCATCTTATTCATATTGTAATTAATCTTGAAATGGTTGAATGAATCTAGTAGCAACTCGAGGATCATGTCGATCTGCGATTTTGCATCAATCGCAGCACCCAGTACATCTAGCTCATTCAATGAATCCATCATCTTAAGCATGTGTTCCTGTACTGGAGTTCCTTCAGCCATCTTAGTGCTCATCAGCACCCAGGCCTCCCCTGGTCCCCAAACATCTCCTTTAAGTTTGATATGATATCGGATGCAGTCTTATAGGATTGATGTTGGTGTTCTAAAACACTAGAAATAGATGCCTGCATATAGCACCTGGCCATCTCGTCATCTTTGATCCATTTGGTATAAAGGTCCTTCTGGTCTTGTGATGCATCTGGCTTAGGCTCCTTAGGGCAGGGTGTGGTAAGGACATATTTATATCCTAAAGCAGTCAGGACAATATCCAGGTTCCTTTTCCAGTCCTCGTAGTTGGATCCTACCAACTTATTCTGGTTGAGGATGGTCGCAAGTGGATTAAAAGTATTTGAATTCATGCTGAAAAACTGTAGCACATAACCATACATTCAATTAAAGAATATAAATGACATTAGGGTTTAGCAATCTACCAAATTTATGTGGGAATCCTCATAACCACTAAATTTAGAATACATCGGAATCACAATCCCTTGAGGGATGCCTCCTTGGGGAGTGCAAATACCACCTAGATTGGTGTGGATCAAAGTTGGTCAAAATTAGAACTAAGACTAACTATTCATGATCCCCATCATTCATTATCATCTAGGTATCTCATACCAAATAATGTGTGACTCCCGATTAGCTTTGGTTTCTAAAATACATGAGGCAAATCCTTGGGAATACTACATCACTATTTTAGTTAACTGTGACCCACCAACTAGCATTGCGTGACAACCGCTGTAGGCAGCTCCTCCTTGGGGAGTGGGCCCCACCCCGTCTCACCAACACTATCCATAGGAGATCCATATCTAGTAACCAGACAAATAAAAGCCCTCCGTGGGGAACGACCATTCTCAAGATGGCGCGAAGCTGATACTTTCCTTACAATGGACTTATGGTGGAAAACCATAGGGATTTCTCAATTTAAACGCCTCGTTCCCACTTAATATTTTAGAAGTGAGGATTTTCTTTTTAGGTATTAGGGTCCACAAATCAAATCATCTCATGATATGACCAATGATTGGTTCCAAGTCAAGTTAAATTTAAGGAAAGTTTAGATTTTAAGATTAGTGTTACCAATGGGTCCATCTCATGGGTCCACCAACACTAATTAGAACTCTTTCCAAAATTAATTTGATTTGACCAATTTTGGTGACTACTATGTTTGAATCAGATTTGGAAACATTCTATAAAAGCAACCATCGATAAATAGAAAGTGCAAAAATAGAAACTAGTCCTCTCCTCCACATGGCTCAAGCGGAGTAGACTTCTTTGACTACTTAGACTTTCCAAAACTTTGGGATTCCTCAAACTCTTTGGGTATCTCCAAAACTCTTTTGGTAATCTTCAAACTCTTTTATTAGGAGTCCAACTTCACTTTCCTTCTTCGTCTCGAACACCGTCAGAATTTACAAATTAGAAAATTACATAAATTCCTATGCCTCGACGATGAGACTTACATGGTAATCTAAATATGAAAATAAAAGGGTTATAGAGAAATTCACCATGCCTTCTCTTTTCACCGGAAACTAATGAAAATCATGATGCATTTTACACTTAGCCTTAAATAAACCAATAACCATAAAAAGAAAGTAAAAGTCTTGTGGGCCATATTGAGAGGACATGAACTTGCAAAGTTAGTATCACATACACAATAAGGACTAGGGTCAGGAAGCAACTATCCATCATCTCATGATGAACAAACTTGAATAGCCACACCCAAAAAAAAAAAAAGCTGCCTATAGCGGGGACTGGGACAGCTGGTAAAAGTCGTGGTCGCCGATAAAGGTGTGCTTTGGCCGCCGGTAAAAGTCGTGGCCGCCGATAAAAGTTTGTCCTGGCCACCGGTAAAAGTCGACCATTCAACTCGGGTTTTTGTAGAAAATCGCGATTTTGCCCGAACTTGTCCCTTCTCGTGCATTCAGAAAACATAATTTATGGATAAAAACACCAAAACTGATCCTTACATAGCCCTAGGTTTACCCTATTCGCATCTCATGCAAAGCTTATATCTAGACAACTGATCTGACAAGATTAGAGATAAGAAATGGCTCTGATACCAAATGCTGGAAATAGGTGGGCCTTATGGATAGGTTTCAAAAACATTTGGCCCACTTGACTTAGGGATCAAGTACCCATAAGGCAATAAAACTCAATCCAAGATCCAAGAACTTCAAACTCATGATCATGATCAGTAAACACTACCTCTAGGATAATAAAAATCAACACCATGCAACCAAAATAAATGCACAACATATAAGGAAGTATATTATACCTTTGGAGCTCGGTAGCGCTCTAATGGAGAAGAAGACAATTATCTCGAACAAGAACTATTTTTGTAACAAATTAAGGATCTCCAAGACCTTGTTGTCTTCCACGCTATGACCCATTTCAGATCTCTTTTCTCAAGAAGAATGGTGGAATCTCCAAGAGAAAATCAACTAGAAGCTTTAAGGAAACTAGAAGAAGAAGAGAAAGGAGGGAGCGTAACTCTTGCACTATTGGGCGTGAATTCCAAGGAGGTCATCCAAGGGGTTTGGTTCCCCTATTTATAGCCCTATGCAACCTCCTCTTTCTAATTAAATAGAAGTCTCACTTCCATAAGAATTAGTAACTATCTTCTTTCTAATTATTAGTAGAAGTCTCGCTTCTATTACAATTAGTAACTTACTATTACCACTATTAGAAGTCTTACTTCAAATAAAAATAGTAACTTTCTAATTCATTTCCTTTTGAGTTCAAGTAGAATTAGCAATGATCTAATAATTGGGCTAGTGTGGAGACCACTAAGGATTCCATAGAAAGATGGCTCCAACTGGGACACCCCGACCCCACATCTCATGTGCAATCCGAGTCCATAGTTAATTGTAAATAACTCCACTATATAAATGCAATTGCACTCTAGTCTTAGGAATAAGTTACAAAGATGACCCTAAGCTTCTCTATTATTATAAGTAGGCCTTTCCATCTATATCCATTGCTTAATTGGACATGTTCACCAAATTAGATCCATATCTTACTATCCTTGAGACACAATTAATTATATTGAACATCAGTACCATCCAATTAACTCTTAATTGAAATAGGTGTGCACTGACTAATGATAAATCCATTATTTGGCGCAAGGGATAATGTAGATAGATTCCATCTTGACCATTGAATCTTCCAACAGTCCTACTACCACGTACCCAAGACATCGAGGAGTTCATCTACAGTTGGCCTCACTCATTGGTGACTCAAAGCAAGTGAATATATAGAAATTAATGTCATAAGATTGAGAGCTTATTGCTAGGGAATTATGAGAGCAGACCTTAAAGTATTGACAGTATTTCATAAAGTGCTTCTCATAGTCATTCAATCCATCTAATGTACTAGCACCATGATCCAGAATCTTACATTATGATGATCGAGACAAATCACACTATCCCATAGTGATCAAAGTGCTGCAACCTTATCAGATGAGATGCTCAATCTCATCACCGGTTGTGAATCAATTTAAGTAAATGATATGTGATATATGTCTCCCATATGTGGATCTCATCAACACACATGTGTCATATCTAATATACTTGTGGGCTCCGGTCCATCTCATGAACCATCATGTCATTCGTATTGGTTATGTACAAGAAAGGAATAAAATACCATTCATCTCATGAAAGTAAAGCATGATTATATTGATAAATAATGTAATAAATCAATTTATTACATCATCCACTGGATTGAGACCATATAATCTAACAAAAACACAGTCATTTCCATCAAAGTATATCATTTTCAACTTGAACAAATTTCATTAAAATCTACAGATGATGCTATGATGCTGTTGATGAATTAGGAATAAGGAAACAGATGAAACTAAGTTCACACCATTCAAAAAGTAATTACTCTTATATAACAACACAACGTGAATTATAATAGACATTTCGAAGGAGCACTAATAAATAAGAAAATCAATTCAATTGGAAACTCAAGAATAAGTACCAAAACTTTGAATAATCTTTAATTATTTTATCCTTTTCTCCTCTTGGGGTGGACTTAAACCAAGGAATCAATACTGACATGCTTCAACTCAATTTTTTTGTTTCAACATCCGGAGCTTAACAAGAACCGTCACATACACCAAGCACATACAAAGTCCAACCTCGTTCCACAATCCATTCAAAGATGAATCCCCACCACCATAGTTGCTCACAAAAGTAACATTAGCTTTTACAAATTTTGTGCACTGGATACATATGTGAGACCCCAATCCAGTTGTATAATCCCTTGAGGCAAGACCAAGTCAAGTGCTCATGTGAGTCAAGAAAAGAAAATCCATAGAGGTAAGGGTGGAGTGCCTCGGTTAGAAACGTGAGGCTTTGTCCATGTCCCACATCGGAAATACCCATGTCCTGATCCTGGCTTATAATGTGCGAATTGACCTAAACTCCACATGATGCCTTCTAAAATCGTGCTGCAAGATTGGGTTGGAACACCATGAGCCAAAGTGGACAATATCTTCGGTTAGAACTGTGAGGCTTTGTCAGGTCCCACATTAGAAATATCGAAGTCCTGACCCTAGGCTTATAATGTGCGACCTGACCTTAACTTCAACTTCACACAATGCCTTTTAAAATCGTGCAGCAAGATTGGGTCGGAATCCCACGAGCCAAAGCAGACAATATCACGTGGATGATGGGCCTGGGTCGTTACAATATATTTCTATACTACCGTTCTATTGGTGGATAAGGGGTGAAAATACAAGTTAAGATAGCCGAAACCAACTACATACTGCACATCTCACCTATTTTTTTAACTGTTCATCCATCCATACAACCTCATCATCATCTTCGTCAAATCAAAACCAATCCCACCAACCAAACAACTCCCGCAAATCCCCATCATCTCTCTCCATTTACAACTCACACGACCCATCTCATCCTCCAGCCTCACAATTCCATCCCAAAATGAAGCCCATCTCCTAACATCTCCAAACATGTGCAACTGAACCAACTACGTGTTCTTACTTCCTAGAGATGGAGATCCATCTCCAAATAGGTTCACCTATAGACCTGTGCAACTGAATTAGCCTCACAACTTAAGCCCTCCAAAACACACACTTCCATCTCCATCCTTGGTTCATGTTAGACCCCGTACCTAAGTGTGATTAATGCCTAATTAATCTTGATTAGGTGTCTACTAGTTGTTTTGGATGGTTTTGTTGATGGATTAGGTAGATTAGTGGAGGTTTTGACCATGTCTGGTAGACTTATGACTTTTGAATATTCTTTTAGGTCACGCGTGGTTTCGATGTGAACGAGCTTCATATACATCGCATTAAGCATATTAGGTACAACAAATCCTATGTTTAGATCCATACCATTTGGACCTAACTCAAACCACATCCAGACCATTTCCAAGCCCAAAACAGGCCCAGGCCATTTACTCAAATTAGTCCAAGTTTTATGGACTTGCATGAAAATCCCAGCCAAAATATGCCTTTAAAAAACCAAAACCCGACCGGCAGTTTCATTCCTTCTTCTACTTTCTGCTGGAAACTCCCTCCCTCTCATCCTCCACCTCCCTCTTCCAATCTCTCTCTTACAAATTCAGGTTTTAGTAACTGCATACTAAAGTTTCAGCCGTGGGCATATCATCCTCATCATTCACAACATTTTCCCTCTTCCAGCTGAGGGTCCTTCCTTTCTTCTTTTACTCTCTTCTCCATTACTATTTCTATTTCTGGCAGCCAACAAAGAGAAGGCTTTTACATGAAAGAGATCTCAAATTCACCCATTTTCCAACTTTAACAACACCTCCTACAAGCTCCCTTTCATCTCATTTGATCTCCACTCACTCCAATGATAAGATTCCTTCCTACTAATTATCTCTCAAACTTAGAATGGGTTGTTGAAATTTAATTAGATTACATGCATGATAACTCTCTTGCATCTATTGCATTTCACCATTGTAGGGATTTCATATGAGCTTAGAAATTGTGGACTTTGCATAAGTTGAGCCAAAGAGAGATTAGAGTGGAAATCACCTAAAAAATGCAAGTATTTAGCAATTATTATTAATGCATGTTGAATTACCCTTTTGATTGAGTAATGAGATTCCCGAGTGTGTAATATTTCAACCCTCTTTTATTCACTTTGATTAGTTTTGTAAATGGGTTCTTTGGTAATGTGTTAATGGAGATGGATTGAATGGTGTTTTTTGGAAGAGCATGGAGGCTCTCTTTCATGCGGGTATAGCCTTTTGAAAGGCTTGAGAGAGACAAGGATGGAAATTAGTTGAAAAAGGGCAAATAACTGCATGAAAACTGTTCAGGACCCGAAGGCTTGCTATAGCGAACCCATAGTTCGCTTTAACGAGCCATGCTGCTGGCTCGGGTGGCCAACAAAAGGCGGCCCAGTGGGCTCGGCGTTAGCCACTTCGAACTGTCATAACTTCTGATCTGTACGTCGGATTTTGGAGTTCCACATATTGTTGGAAAGCTCTTGGAATATAGAAATCAATGGTCCACATATCCTCTTGATCAGAGGCTGGGTGAGAAAGTGAAATGTGGATCAATGAACCAGGCCTATCTCTTTTAGGAAAAGAGACTTTAAACCTAGTTTGGACCCTAGATTGGAACCCATGGATTAAACCCTTCATAATCAATCCCTGAGGATGATTGTGACACAAGCACTAAAACAATAAGGTTCTTAGGGTGTGAAAGGATTGACCTTGTTGGCCCACTAGACATGGAACTCCTAACTGATTAACTAGGTCCGATGAAATTATAACACATGAGAAATCTTGGGTTGAGATCATCTCATGTGCCTATATGTTTCTCTAGCACTTTACCATGGGTGTTGGTTTAGGGATTTCTGTGTACCATGCGCACACACAAAGTGACACCAATAAAGTGTAGCACGTCCATCGAATTACCTAAAACTACATCGAAATGGATGGTTAGAGACAATGGGTAATTAGACTAGATTTGGCTAGTAAATCTCCTTGATTTTATTAATCAAATTGTATTTGCATATTGCTATTGATTTTATTATTGCCCTGAAAATGTCTTAAGAATTGGTTATATGCACTACTTGTATTATTTCTCAATTAATATTTCAATTGTTTTACAAATGTATCATACATTGATATGATACGTGGACTAAGTAAGTATTTACTAGATTGAATGGAAATGATTAGCATGAAGTGAATGAATATAACGTAATTGCAAAGATTAGAAATGAATTGAGTGTAAAAGTCTTACTCAAGTCCTATTGATTGAATCGAATGAATCATCACTACTTAGCTTCAACCAGACGATATTCGACTGGTTTGAATCTTGGTTTAGAATTGTTAATGTCGTTGCGCAGTAGGTAGTCTAGAGAACCGGAACTCTAGAACCGGGTAGTCAGGAGAACCTTTTGCCAGGTCACTGGTGAAATCCCAACACAAGTGCTCTCAATTAAGGAAGGATTGAGCAAAGGTAGTAGCCAACTAGAATGTAAGTATTTCATTTGTGATTCGACAAAGCATAAATTATTCTTATTACACGATGTGCCTAGTTTATGATTAGTTGACATCTCTTAACCTTCTATCAATAATTCAAATTGAAATAACATGTGTTAGTCTTAATTGCTCATGCATTGTTAAATCGTTGTATTCATGGTGTTACACTTGAGTGATCCAGGTTACCGAAGAGGATAATTGATAGTTCTCCAGATTAGAGATTTGATCGGTAAGGTTAATTGTTAGCTTTGACCCACAGAGTATGTACAAGAGTGGTAATTATGACTTGAGGCTAGATAGTTAATCTTGCATTTAGTTAAGTATACATTGAAGGTTGAACTCATTAGCTTTGTTAAAGACTAATTGTTATGTAATTGATTGGTTAATGGACTGCTCATGGCTTTGATATTGATAGTGCACATGCTTCAGCAAATAAACGTTCATCGATAGGCGTCAGAGTGGGTAACCCTCACACGTGAAAAGTGAAATTTTCTCCTTCGTGAATTCGGACTTGGTCCAGAACCGTTGTAGGCTCATGAGAGTATGCGTGTCATACCTCTGGAACCACCCTAATCGGGGAATTCTCAGGTCAGGGATGTGACAGTTCACCCCCACCAACCCTTTCCATCATTCGACCAAAAAATAAAAAAAACATCGTTTGAACACACACACAGAGTAAACGTAAAGAGACAAAAAAAGAAGAAGAAAAAGAAGAAAAAGAAGAGAAGAAGGCACTATATACATACCATTCTCTCTTTCCTCTTCTCTGTTCCCTTTTCCGTTCTCTTTCACAGAAATGTGTTTTCATTCCCCGCTTTCAACGAATTGAGTTTTATTCAAAGGGATTTCTGATGGCAATATAAAAGACCGTCCAAGGGCATTTTTATATTGAGAATTGGCCTCCACCTCTACTTTTTTCAGACATAATGCCTCTGATTTCCATATACCTAGATTTTGGGCATTTCATTTTAACAAGTTTTTGCCTCTATTTCTCTAACGTGGATAGATGGGACAATTGTGTTCCAAACACTCTTATTTTTTAAATCTCTACCCGGTTAGACATTTGACAAGTAGAGGTTGAAAATAGAGATGCCAAACTGGGGCTTATTCTAATTAGAATTCGACCCTAGGTTTACTATAAATCAAGGTAAAATAAGGGCAATTTTATCTTTTTCGAAAATATTAGCTTAGTCAGACCAACATGACAAAAAAAATGATAATAATAAGGGTCCACCCATTGACCAAGACGGTTAAAGAATATCACAAGTGTAGGTAGTGGTTTGTTTAAAACAGAAATAATGGTGGCCATTGGTACATATTAGAACAAGCAGGGTGGTATAATCAAATCTCCCTCTTAAGAACTTTTATAAGAGGACAATAGACACCTCATTTGGCCCCCTATGATAGCCCTAAATACCTGTCATATGTAGCGGTTGTTAGTTTATATGGTCTCAATCCAGTGGATGATGTAGTAAATTGATTATCTATCAATGTAATCATGCTTTACTTTCATGAGATGAATAGTGTTTTATTACTTTCTTGTACATAACCAATACGAATGACATGATGGTTCATAAGATGAACCGGAGCCCATAAGTATATTAGATGTGACACGTGTGTGGATGAGATCCACATACGGGAGACATATGTCACAAATCCTATACTTAAATTGATTCACAATTGGTGATGAGATTGGACATCTCATATGACAAGGTTGCAGCACTTTGATCACTATGAGATAGTGTGATTTGTCTCAATCATCAGAATGTAAAATTTTGGATAATTGTGTTGGTAAATTGGATGTATTGAAGGACCATGAAAAGCACTTTATGAAACATTGTTTATGCTTTAAGGTATACTCTCATAATTCTCTAGCAATTGTCTCTTAATCCCGAGATATTAATGAACTCAAGTTTATGTCTATTCATTTGCTTTGAGTCACCAATGAGTGAGGCCAACTGTAGGTCAACACCTCGATGTCTTGGGTACGTGGAAGTAGGACCGTGGGAACATTCAACGGTCAGAATGGAATCTATCTACATTATCCCCTTGTGCCAATTGATAGATTTATCATTAGTAAGTGCGTACCCATCTCAATTAAGAGTTAATTGGATGGTACTGATGGTCACTATAATTAATTGGGTCTCAAGGATTATAAGATATGGATCTAATTTGGTAGACAGGTCTAATCGATCCATAGATATAAATGGAGAGGCATACTTGTGGAAATAGGGAAGTTTAGGGTCTTTATGTAATTTATTCCTAAGACTAGAAAGCAATTGCATTTATAAAGTGGAGTTATTTGCAATTAACTGTGGGCCCAGATTGCACATGAGATGTGGGGTTGTGGTGTCTCAGTTGGAGCCAGCTTTCTATGGAATGTCTAGTGGTCCCCACGCTAGCCCAATTATTAGATCATTACTAATTTTACTTGAACTCAAACGGAAAAGAATTAGAAAGTTACTATTTCTATTTGAAGTGAGACTTCTAATAGTGGTAATAGTAAGTTACTAATTGTTATGGAAGTGAGACTTCTAATAATAATTAGAAAGAAAATAGTTATTAATTCTTATGGAAGTGAGACTTCTATTTTAATTAGCAAGAGGAGGCTGCATAGCGCCGTAAATAGGGGAACCAAACCCCTTGGATGTCCTCCTTGGAATTCACGACTAATAGTGCAAGAGTTGTACTCCCTCCTTTCTCTTCTTCTTCTAGTTTTCTTAGAGCTTCTGGTTAATTTTCTCTTGGATATTCCACCATTCTTCTTGAGAAAAGAGATCTGAAAAGGGTCATAGCGTGGAAGACAACAAGGTATTGGAGATCCTTAATTCGTTACAAGAAAAGTTCTTGTTCAAGATAATTGTCTTCTTCTCCATTAGAGCGCTATCGAGCTCCAAAGGTATAATCTACTTCCTTGTATGTTGTGGATTTATTTTGGTTGTATGATGATGCTATTTGCTATCTTAGAGATAGTGTTTTACCAATCTTGATTATGAGTTTGAGGTTCTTGGATCCTGGATTGGGTTTTGTAGCCTTATGGATACTTGATCCCTACGTCAAGTAGGTCAAAAGTTTTTGAAACCTATCCACAAGGCCCACCTACTAACAACAATTGGTATCAGAGCCTTATCTCTAATCTTGTTAGATCAGTTGTATAGATCTAATCTTTACATTAGATGTGAAGAGGGTAGACCTTGGGCTATGTAAGGATCAGTTTTGGTGTTTTTATGCATATATTATGTTTTCTGAATGCACAAGAAGGGACAAATTTGGGCAAAATCGCGGTTTTATGCAAAAACCCAAGTTGAATGGTTGACTTTTACCGGCGGCCAGAACAGACTTTTACAGGCAGCCAAAACACACCTTTATCGGCGGCCACGACTTTTACTGGCGCCTTCGGCCCCCGCAATAGGCAGTTTTTTTTTTTTTTTTTTGTGGCTATCCAGGTTTGTTCATCATGAGATTATGGATGGTAGCTTCCTAACCTTAGTCCCTATTGTGTATGTGATACTAACTTTGCAAGTTCATGTCCTCTCCATATGGCCCACAAGACTTTTACTTTCTTTTTACGGTTATTGGTTTATTTAAGGCTAAGTGTAAAGGGCATCATGGTTTTCCTTGGTTTCCCATGAAAGGGCAAGGCATGATGAATTTCTCTATAGCCATTTTATTTCCATGTTTAGATTACCATGTAAGTTTCATCGTCGAGGCATAGAAATTTATGTAATTTTCTAATTTGTAAATTCTGGCGGAGTCCAAGACGAAGAAGGAAAGTGAAGTTGGACTCCTAATCAAAGCATTTGAAGATTATCAAAAGAGTTTTGGAGATGCCTAAAGAGTTTGAGGAATCCCAAAGTTTGGGAAAGTCTAAGAAGTCTATTCCGCTTGGGCCATGTGAAGGAGATGACAAGTTTCTACTTTTGCACTTTCTATTTATGGATGGTTGCCTTTATAGAATGTTTCCAAATCTGATCCAAACATAGTAGTTACCAAAATTGGTCAAATCAAATTAATTTTGGAAAGAGTTCTAATTAGTGTTGGTGGGCCCGGTAATCTTAAAAACTAGACTTTCCTTAAACTTAACTTGACTTGGAACCAATCATTGGTAATATCATGAGATATTTGATTTGTGGGCCCTAATACCTAAAAAGGAAATCCTCAATTCTAAAATATTAAGTGGGAGCGGGGCATTTAAATTGAAAAATCCTCATAGTTTTCCACCATAGGTCCATTGTAAGGAAAGTATTAGCCTTGCACCATCTTGAGAATGGTCGTTCCCCACGGAGGGCTTTTATTTGTCTGGTTACTAGATATGGATCTCCTATGAATAGTGTTGGTGAGACGGGGTGGGGGCCTACTCCCCAAGGAGGAGCTGCCTACAACGGTTGTCATACAATGCTAGTTGGTGGGTCATACTTAACTAAAATAGTGATGTAGTATCCCCAAGGATTTGCCTCATGTATTTTAGAAACCAAAGCTAATCGGGAGTCATATATTATTTGGTATGAGATACCTAGATGATAATGAATGATGGAGATCATGGATAGTTACTCCGAATCCTAATTTTGACCAACTTTGAACCGCACCAATCTAGGTGGTATTCGCACTCCCCAAGGAGGCATACCCAAAGGGATTGAGATTCCGATGTATTCTGAATATACTGGTTATGAGGATTCCCACATAAATTTGGTAGATTACTAAACCCTAATGTCATTTATATTCTTTAATTGAATGTATGGTTATGTGTTATAGTTTTTCAGCATGAATTCAAATACTTTCAATCCACTTGCGACCATCCTCAACCAAAATAAGTTAGTAGGATCCAACTACGTGGACTGGAAAAGGAACTTGGCTACTGTCCTGATTGCTTTAGGATACAAATATGTCCTTACCACACCCTACCTTGAGGAGCTTGGGCTAGATGCATCACAGGACTATAAGGACCTTTACACCAAATGGATCAAAGATGATGAAATGACAAAGTACTGTATGCAGGTATCCATGTCTAGTGTTTTACAACACCAACATCAATCCTATAAGACTGCATCCGATATCATATCAAACTTAAATGAGATGTTTGGGGACCAGGGGAGGCCTGTCTAGGGCGCTGATGAGCACTAAGATGGCTAAGGGAACTCCAGTACATGAACACATGCTTAAGATGACGGATTCATTGAATGAGCTAGATGTACTAGGTGGTGTGATTGATGCCGAATCGCAGATCGACATGATCCTCCAGTCACTACCAGATTCATTCAACCATTTCAAGATTAATTACAATATGAATAAGATGAATCTGACTTTAGTTGAGCTATCTAGCCAGCTGGTAGCATCTGAGGGCATCATGAAAAAGAAGCCAACTGCCTTAATGACAGAAAAGTCAAATGCCAAGTCCAAGCCTAAAGGCAAAGGCCGGAAAGGCAAAAAGAAATCAGTCCCCAAGGGTCCTAAGGTGGAGAATGGTGCTACTGGTGTTGTGGCAAAGGCCAAAGGTACGGGAGCAAAAGAAAAGTATTTCCACTGTGGTATTACAAGACATTGGAAGAAGAATTATCCTGATTTTTTGTCTAAGAAAAAGACCTCAGCTATGATTGAGCCACTTGTTTCTGAAATTAGTTATGAAATTAGTACTTTAGAATCCTGGTGTGTTGACTCCGGTGCAACTAATCACATCTGTAATTTGTTGCAGGGGTTCTGAGAAACCAGGAGGATTAGTGGCAGAGAAATCATTGTTAACTTGGGATCGGATGCTAAGGTAGAGGCGGTTTCAGTGGGAGTAGTAACTTCGTTATTTTCATATATCAGATTGGTTTTGTCAGATACATTATATGTACCACCCTTACGGCGGAATTTAATTTCAGTTTCTAGTTTGGTGAATAAAAGTTATTCTATTATTTTTGGTATTGAAGTTGTCGTAAAGAGGAACGGTACTTTTATATGTTCTGATAAGGTAATCAATGAACTTTATTTGATAACTCCCACAATGTATGAGATACATGATACTGAAATAATTAATAGACCAACATTAAAGAGGAAGTCACATTCATCTGATCCAACAAAACTTTGGCACTTGAGGCTAGGTCATATAAACCTAAATAGGACTGACAAGCTAGTGAAAGATGGTGTTGACACAAAACAAGTCACTTTGCCTCCTCGACATCAAGAAGCCACATGAAGTTGCATCTTGTTACAAACAGGCAATGCTACTTCAAGCATCAGATCTTGTCAGAATCAAACAAAAACTGCAAGATCCTTCAAAACAGCCAAAAGAGGAATACACCCGAAGTTTCGGGCCATTCCGACATCGTTTGGCCTAACTTCACTACTCCGACAACTAAACAGGAGCTTTAGGTGGTGACAGTGTCGAAGACATCAAAACTTCGATTAGTGCCTACGGATGGTTCCAAACTACCTCCAAAAGGCTTCTTATCAAATTTCAAGTCAAACCGACAACGTTTGACCCTCCATCAACCCTCGAGCAGCAAAATCAAGCCTCTCAGCGGTGAGAACCACCGAGGCCATCACTCATCAAACAAAGTATATGAGTGGCTTCAACATGCTTCTAAAGGGCTGCACGTCGAATTTCAGGTCATTCCGACAACGTTTAACCAAACTTCGACGCTCCGAAACAAAATCAAGCCTACCGGCGGAGGAGCCTCCCGGGACCGTGACATCCAAATCGGAGCTAATGGGTCATCTCTAAATAACCCCAATAGGCTCCCTATCAAATTTCAGGTCAATCGGACATCGGCTGACCATATATCAAAGCTCGACATCCTCCTAGCGGCAAAATCAAGTCTAGCAGCGACGGGACCCTAAATGGCTTCAAAACTCAAATAAAAGCCCATGGTTGGTCCTATCCACTACTCAAAAGGCTTCACCTCAAATTTCAGGTCGTTCTGACATCGTTTGACCTAGTTTCGACTATTGACGGAAAATCGGCTACAACGTCTTTTGCTTTTCCAAAAAAATGGGAAACTTTGTGCTTTGGTTTTTGTGCGGGTTTCTCTTCAAGTTTTCTCCTAGTAAATCAAGTCGATAATTGGAGAAAAATGTCAAGAAAAATACAGAAGAAAAAAGGAATGAAAAAGAAGAAGAAACGGCCGAAAAACGAAGCGGAGACCAAAGGGGACAAAACCCCCATGGTCGCTGGCGACCTTGCTCCATGGTCGCCGACGACCATAGGTGCATAGTCGCAGGCGACCCTGGAAATCCGGGTCGCCGAATTTCCGGCCGGGTGGCCTGTTTTCCGATCCTTTTCGCGTTTCGAGAGTTCCAGCCCTTGTGATTTTCAAAAAATACAATTCTTGATGCTTGGAAACGACTGATCTTCGCCAACACCTTGGATCCGCCGTCAAAAGCATGAAATCATCACTGATCGCTCCAAAATCGCCGTCCAAAATCGCAGACCGGCTGACCAAGAAAGTACACTTTCTGTCCGACCAATCGAGAAATCGACAAGACAGATGTCACCGGCCCACTAACATCAATCAATGTCTGAAAATGCATCGCCATCCGACATCAAACAACATGCGGATCCATCGGCGATGATCACAAGAAGAATTCCAAAAGACGCGGCGCGGCCCGTGACTCTTCAAATGCCCCGGCGACCACTTAATGCTGTTAATTGACCAGTTTTATGACAACTTATTGCGGTCATTAAACCATTATTTTGGACAGCCCAATCAGAAGCAAGCAAATGGGAGTTACAAGTCTAAGTAATCATGGCATTAAAACCATGAAACTCCCCTCATCATGGAGATTAAAGGCGATTAAATGCCCATCATTCTCCATAAGCCAATCACAAGCCAAGGAAAAGGAGTTACAAAATCAAGAAATAAAAACTTGTGTTGACACCAAAAAAGTCATTATGTCTCCTCCACATCAAGAAGCCTCGTGAAGCTGCATACTGCTACAAAACAGGCAAGGCTACTTCAAGCATCAGATTCTGTCAGAATCAGACAGAAACTGAGAGATCCTTCAAGACAGCTAAAAGAGGGGTACACCTGAGGTTTCGGGCCATTCCGACATCGTTTGGCGCAACTTCACTGCTCCGACAGCTAAATAAGCGCTCCCGGCGGCAACATCATCAAAGACGCCAAAACTTTGATCAGAGCCTACGGATGACTCCAGAATGTCTCCAAAGGGCTCCATGCCAAATTTCAAGTCAAACCGACAACGTTTGACCCTCCATCAACGCTCGAGCAACAAAATCAAGCCTCCCGGCAGCGGGAACCACATAAGCCATCACTTATCAAACAAAGTACATGAGTGGCTTCAACATGCCTCCGAAGGGCTGCACGTCAATTTTCAGGTCATTCCGACAACGTTTAACCAGGTTTCGATGCTCCGAGAGAAAATCAAGCCTACCGGCGGTGGAGCAACCCGGGACCATGACATCCAAAACGGAGCTGATGGAACGTCTCAAAATGACTCCAATAGGCTCCTCGTCAAATTTCAGGTCAATCGGACATCGTTTGACCACATATCAAAGCTCGACATTTTCCCCGCAGCAAAATCAAGTCAAGCATCGATGGGACCCCAAACGGCTTCAAAACTCAAATAAAAGCTCATGGTTGGTCCTATCCACTGCTCAAGAAGCTTCACCTCAATTTTCAGGTCATTCCGACATCGTTCGACTCTTGACGGAAAATCGGCTGTAAAGTCTTCGGCTTTCTCGAAAAATGGGAAACTTTGTGCTCCGATTTCGCGCGGGTTCTCGTCAAGTTTTCTCCAAGAAAATCAAGTCAATAATTGAGGAAAAATGTCAAGAAAAATACAGAAGAAAGAAGGAACAAAAAAGATAGAAAAACGGTCGAAAACGAAGCTCGGCGACCGAAAAGGGCAAAACCCTAAGGTCGCCGGCGACCCTGCAAATCCGGGTCGCCGGATTTTGCACCAAAAGCCCCGTTTTTCGATCCTTTTCGCGTTTCGGGTGTTCTCTGCCTATGTGATTTTCTGAAAATCCAATGTTTGATGCTTGAAAACGACTGATCTTCACCGACATCTCGGATCCGCCGTCAAAAGCATGAAATCATCACCGATCGTTCCAAGATCGCCAACCGGCTGACCAAGAAAGTGCACTTTCTGTCCGACCGATCGTGAAATTGACAAGACAGATGTCACCGGCCCACGAACATCAATCAATGTCTAAAATTGCATCGCAATCCGACATCAAATAATGTGTGGATCCACCTGTGATGATCGCAAGAAGAATCTCAAAAGGCGCAGCGCGGCCCGCGACTCTTCACATGCCTTGGCGACCACTTAATGACGTTAATTGACCCGTTTATGACAACTTAATGCGGTCATTAACTCATTATTTTGGACGGCCCAATCAAATTCAAGCATTTGGGAGTTACAAATCCAAGCAATCATGGCATTAAACCCATGAAACTCCCATCATCATGAAACTTAAAGGGAATTAAATGCCCACTACCTTCATCGGCCAATCACAAGCCATGAAAAGGGAGTTACAAAATCAACTTGTAACTCCTCATCAATTCTCTCATCATGGCTATTAATGCCCATAATCACCTCATGGCTACCAAAAGCCTATAAAAAAAGGTGAGTTCCAAAAAAAAAAAAGAGAAGGAATCCTAAGTGCAATCCCAAGCTCTGAAAATCCAGAAAATCTAAGAGAAAGACGAAGTCCTGTTGCTTTGCTCTCGGAAGCACCACAAGGTGATCAATGTCCCTTGGGGGGGGACCCCCCCAAGGTCTCCTCCTTCTCCAACATGGCGTAAACGCGGATTTTCAGCCCTTTTACTTGGTTTTTCATTGGATATAGGATCTCCTCTTGGTCCTTGTCCTTTAAAAAACCGAGGTTAGGAGCCAAGCCAAAGAATCAAAGTATCACATGTTCTCATTTGAAGGACGATGGCGAAGTCCATACATGACTTGCGACCGTCGATCTCAACGTGTCCCCACAATCTCCTGAGAAGTTAGATCCCTTTTCTTACTTTTCTATTGTAGTTTTTATTTCTTAAAGAGACAAAAAGAAATCACAATTCTTGTCTTTCATATTTGATGAGTTTTGTAAAATCGCCTTTCACGGCAAATAAACAAAAACGCCTCCTACGGCATTCTAAAAAAAAAAACAAACTTGTCTCTTTCCTTAATATTTATGCAATTTGAAAAGTTAGAAAAAAGGATTGATTTCCTTTCCACTTGTGAAGGTGAATATCCGGATCATCACTATTCCAAATTCTAAGTAGAAAGTAAATCTGGCATACCCGTACAAAAATGTTGATACCCGCGATTTTCCCTCCTCCGCCGAGACCCAGGTCAGCCCCCGGGGTGCGGAAGGAGAGGACGAAAGATTCCCGAGGGTCCATCAAGTTGGCATACCCAGTGGGACCCGTTGACTTGAGAATGTAATGCTTTGATCCCTTGGCTCCTTTCTAGTTGGTGGCTTATGTTGCATTTTGCATTAAAAAAAAAAAAACATGAGATGGGATTTCAATTGTTCTTTCTCACTTCAAAAAAAAAAAAAAACAAATCTGATCTCTTTTTCTTAAAAACTCAACTTTGAGAAATTTTGATCTTTCCCTCTTCGAACTTGATAACTCACAGAAATGTTCGCAGCTATCGTTCATATCGGGGATTGGGCCATCTTTTTTCTTTGATGTGTCCAATTGGGATTTCAAGAAAAAAAAACACCTTCATTTCAAATTCTTTCAAAAAAAAATGATCTCTCTTTCTCGAGATTAAACTTTGAGAAATTTTGATCCTCTCCTCTTTGAACTTGATAGCTCACAGAAATGTTTGCAGCTATCGTTCATATCGAGGATTGGGCCATCTTTTCTCTTTGATGAGTCTAATTGGGATTTCAAAAAAAAATCAGTTTTCTTTCTTTTGGGCTCAAAATTGAGAAATCTTGGTTCTTTCCTTTCGGATTTAACGCTCGCAGAAATGTTGAGTTGTGGTTCGGATTGGAACACTACTTGTTCTCTTTAATGAGTTCATTAGAAATCTTTCAAAAAAAAAAAAAAAAAACACTAAGGTTGCATGAATTGTGCTCTTTGACTAAAGTGGATTCAAGAAAAGCCTTGTCCAGAGTGTGGAGACAGCTAGATTGTTCGAGGCAAGGGTCCTCCAAACGGGTTCATTAAGTAATCCTACCCTTACCTGGGGGCTAATCTATCTACTAAGGCTTCATAAGATCGAATTGGAAACCTATGTGCATTTTTCAAAAAAAAAAAAAAAGAGAAAAAAAAGAAAGAAAAAATTTCCCGTCATTTTTGAGTTCAGAATTGAGAAACTTGGTTCTTTCCCTTTCGGATTTAACGCTCACAGAAATGTTGAGTTGTGGTTCGGATTGGAACGCCATTTGCTCTCTTTGATGAATTTAATCTTGATCTTTCAAAAAAAAAAACTTCCATCAATACCGGATTCACATTTGAGAAATTCTCGTTCTTTTTCCTTTCAGATTTAACGCTCGCAGAAATGTTGAGTTGTGGTTCGGATTGGAATACCATTTGCTCTCTTTGATGAATTTAATCTTGACCTTTCAAAAGAAAAAAAAAATTCCGTCGATACTGGATTCACATTTGAGAAATTCTGGTCCCTTTCTCTTTCGGATTTAACGTTCGCAGAAATGTTTAGTTGTGGTTCGGATTGGAATACCAGTTGCTCTCCTTTATGAACCCAAATTTGACCTTTTAAAAAAAAATCTCATCTCGTGTCCTTCCCAAGGATGCGATTTGCAACATTTGTACCTAGCGGTGCTAGTACGCCCTTTCGGGTCTACTGTATTCGCGACCGACACATTTGTATCTCAAACCTTATATCATTTTATCTCGAGTGAGCCTTGCTTCTCGGTAATTTGAATTAAGGTCTACAATTGCTTCTAGCAGTAACTGGAACGCTTACTCTGAGCCTACCATACTTGCATTTTAGAACAATTGTATCCTCCATGGCTTTTTGCCTTCTTCATCGTCCTTGGACTGGGCCATGTCCCCTCAAGTGATTTGAAAAGACAAAACCATGGTTGTTCTCCATTTATGATCACCATATTCTTGTGATTATTAATGGATTTGGTCTTGTTTCAGAAGTTTTCCAAAATTAACAATGGCAGCTTCATTAACCATCACTTTCGATGAGAACAAGTACCAGCTTATGCTTCAAGACAAGCAAAACAAGCATAAGCGCCCTGCCAGTTGCCGAAGCGTCATCTCCCTCGACAACTCTCCAAACATCGGGTCAACTTCAACTCCCCGGACCATCGTCTTCGGGTCGCTGGGACCATTCCCACTCCCCGCAGAAGACACTGTACCTGCCAAGAAGCAGAAAACCGCCCCGCAACGTGTCACTAAAATGGTACCAAGGGCGAACACCAAGAAGCCTGAAGCCCGTGGCGTTCCCACGAAGCCTCAACCCACAAGAAACCAGGTTTACCCCAAAACCTGGTCCCCGAGATCTTCACCAAAGCAACGGAGGTCCCGAACATCTGCAAAGCCAGCATACCTGGCCCCTCTCAAGGAGAATCAGTTCTACCCTTTCTCTTACATGAAAGAGGAGAAACCTACCCTCCACCCAAAGAACAAACAAAATCATCATGAGCCGGCTTTGTCCTACAAGCCCAAAATCAAATCCTGCATCGTTAGGCCTATGCAAAAATATGCTGAAGCCTGCACTCCCGTGAGTCGACCCTTCATCTCAATAGGGGTCGAGCTCGCAAAATTCAAGTCTTCATTGCGACAGACAAAGGACCGCGTCCAGATTCTGTCCTTGCCCAGCTTCAAAGAAGACAAACTCGGCTGCTGCGCACGAGGGACTACATCCTTCATCACCAAAGCCCAGCCAGAGCTGACTGAAGCTCAAATTGCTCGTCGCATGCATCGTTGTGCAGCATATCGACAAAAGAGACTTGAGAAACAAAGAACCCAGCGTTCTAATCTCCATGTCTCAAACAAATGGGTCGAAAAAGAAAGACCCGACCAATTCATTGCTGTTCATATGGTTGGCAAAACCAGAAAACGCCAGAAGTCAGCAACCAAAATCAGTGTTAGACGTTCGGTGACTCGCAGCGTCTCCCGGACACGAACACGTCTAGATGAATCCTCCACTCCTCTAAGCCAAGGACACCGGAGTAATCACTCCTTAGATTCTTCATCCAGAAGAATGAGCCCTAGCTCAGTCACCAGGACGATTTCTTCGTTCGAATCCCGAGGGATGAACGCCTTGGCTAAAAGTTCTGAGCCGCCTCCACAACATGATGATGTAACTTCACGCATCCAGAAGTTGGAGCAAGGACAACAGAGAATTGAGGCTCTGATGGAAAACCTTATTCTCACTCTACAGCGTCCACCACCTAACAATGAAACCCCTCCTAATCATGAAGATGATGAGGGCAATGCAGAAAACAATGAGTCTCGCGCCCTTACCAAAAAGGACGTGGACGATATCCTCGCAAAAGCAAAAGAAGAGGATACATTGAAGGAACATGGGATCAAGCCACCCTACCTTTTATGGATGGACTCGGTTCCGTTCCCTGCAAAATTCAAGCAACCTACTCTCCAGACATATACTGGGAAGGGTTCAGCCAGACAGCATGTCAACCATTTCAAGATCATCACGGGAGCCATTGCAGATCAAGATACCCTCAAGATTCGCCTCTTTGCAAGTACCCTAAAAGGTACAGCCTTTGATTGGTACTCCATTCTGCCAGAGAACTCCATCCAGAACTGGGCTATGCTAGAGACACGCTTTCTGACCCACTTCCAAGGTGAGGATTATCCTATTACTATGGCTCAACTCTGCAGCCTAAAACAGGGAGAGAATGAGTCAACATACGACTTCATTCACAAATGGAAGGCAATGGCGTACAAATGCTCAGATGTACTGCCACAAGCGTCGCTAGTCGACATCTGCAGTAACAATATGAGAGCAAAAATTCGCTCCATGATCATCGGCAACAAATCAAAGAACCTGGGAGAACTCCTCGAAGCTTCCTTGGAAGCTGAAATGGTGATCAAAGACCTCAACGGTCAGAAATCATCAAAGAAAGAGCCGACTGCTGTTACAACCTCAAAACCAAAGAAAAAGGAGGTTCTCAATGTGCAGACTAAATCAGCTCCTCAGCAGCCGAAGAAACCTGAAAACAAAACTACAGGTAAAAGACCTGAACTCTCAGATGCCTTCAAAGAACGTGTAGAAAAGAAATATCCGTTCGATGAAGATGTTGAAGAAATCTTTGAGACTCTCCTGGCAAATGGCAAACTCGTTTTGCCAGAGCCCAAAAGACCGGGAGATGCTGGCAAAACCAATGATCCCCGATACTGTCCATACTATCAGATGATCTCACATCCTCTCAATCAATGCTTCGTTGTGAGAGAGAAGATCAATGAGATGTGGAAAAATGGAGTCATAACCTTTGATAAAAACTATGGCCCCGCCTCTGTCAACATGGTGTCATGTCGGCAAACTTCAAAGTCACCAAAGGAGAAGATCACTACTTCATTCAAGGTGATTAAAATGGCTCAAGCATCCCAAGAGTTGGTTCCCTATCCAACACCAGATGGACAACCTATATGGGTGCATCCCGATCTCCTAGAAGATGAAAATTGGGAGATCGTCAAAACAAAGCTGAACGCTCAGCAGCGAAGGCAAGCCAAGAGGCAACTCCGCAAGTTCAAACAGCATCAGAAGTCTCAACCACAACAAGAAGTCCTTGAAAAGGCAGAAACCTCTTCCACTGCTTCACTAGGGGCGACGGAAGAATCCCTTCCCAAAACTTCAAAGGCGGTAAGAAAATTCACCCTTGATGATTTCATGCCACCTATATACAAAAATGAAATTGCGTAGGGGCATCATACTCTTGCAACTCGGTAGTTGGATTCTCCTTGGATGGATACGAGTCCAGTGACACTGCCAGTGATATTGATGAGTGGGAAGAATCCCTTGAAACAGGAGAATACCTCTCCGACGAGGAATGGATTCCCGAGTCTCATCTTATGCCAGTAATCTGGTATAACCCATTGCAGCCACAAGGATCCTGGTCCGATGATGAAGAAGACCAAGAGGCTGAAAATGCTGTCGATCCAGCACCAGCAAATGCTCCAGTGGAACCCAACATTGGTGAACCACAAGGAGCAGATGACGAAGAAGATTTGGCTCCCATGCCTGACCTTGAAGAATATGCAAGAATCTTGCAACATCTTGCCATAGAGCAGAAGCAGGATCGCATTAATGATCTTCGTCATGATCCAGAACCAGAATTCCCTGAAAATCAAAGGGAACTTTCTCCATCAACTCCTGAAAATGGAGAAAACAGTTGGATCGATGATCCTCTTACATCCGAGGATAAGTTCGATTCCCAACAGTCTGCACTGGGGGCATCTCCTGTCTGGATGACCTGCAATGCGATAGCTCAGGACGATAGTGCCTCTGAAGCTTCCGAAGACACGTACACCCAAACCGGTAAGCAGTAATGTTCGCTGTACAAAAGCTGCGTCACTATCTGCTGTCGAACACAGTCTACCTAATTTCGATGATCAACCTCTTAAAGGTCCTTGTCACAAAAGCAGGTTCTCTCAATGCCCGACTGGCAAAATGGTCCATCCTTTTATCACAGTTTGATATTAGGTATGTACCACAAAAAGCAATCAAAGGCCAAGCTCTAGCAGACTTTCTCGCAGAGCATCCATTGCCTAAAGATTCTCCACTCAGGGATGATCTCCCAGACGAATTTGTCTACAAGGTGGAAACTTCCTTATCAAATGCTTCCTGGGACATGTACTTTGATGGTGCAACCAGGACAAATGAAAAAGGAAAGCAAATATCGGGAATTGGCATCTTCTTTGTCAGCCCCGACAAATACATGATTCCACACGCCTTCTCACTACTGGAACCATGTTCAAACAATGCAGCTGAGTACCAAGCCCTGATTGTAGGATTGGAACTCGCCCTCGAACCCAGCATCACCATTCGGTACTTCCAAAACCCAAGAAAAAGCCGGAAGGATGCGAACCCCATTCGATACTTCCAAAACCCAAAAATCGCAAAGAAGCGAACCCCATTCGATACTTGCAAAACCTCAAATTTTCAAAATCGTGGAGACGCAATATTCCAGTTGCTATCCACAACCCAAATTTCAAATGGTTCGAGAAATCTCAAATTTCAAAAATTGCGGAGAAACAACATCAAGTCAGTACCTGTAAAACCAAAAGTTTTGGGAAAGGCAGGGAAGCGACGCTTAGTCGATACTTGCATCCCAATTCGCGAGTAAGCGACATTCCATCGATACTCGCAAAACCCAGCCCATGAGGAAGTGACATTCCATCAATACTCGCAAACCGAATGAGCAAGGAAGTGATATTCCATCGATACTTGGAAGACCATTAATCGGGGAGGCGGCATTTAGTCGATACCTGCATTTTGAAAACCAAATTCGGCTATAAACGCCAAAATCCGGCTATAAATGCCAAAAAATCGGCTATAAATGCCAAAATCCGGCTATAAAACGCCAACTTCGGCCATAATTGCCAAAACAAAAAAAAATTCGGCTATAAACGCCAAAATCGGCTTTCATGCCAACAAAACAAAAACTTGGTTTTCAAAAATCTGGCTTCCATGCCAAAACAAAACAAACAACGAACAAAACAAAATTCGGCTTCTATGCCATTTAAAAAATCGGCTTTCATGCCATCTTAAAATTCGGCTTCTATGCCATTCCAAAAATCGGCTTTCACGCCATCCAAAAACTTTGGCTCTCATGCCACAAACAAAAAAACTTTGGCTTTCACGCCATCCAAAAAACTTTGGCTCTCATGCTACGAACAAAATTTTTGGCTCTCGTGCCACAAACAAAATTTGGCTCCCATGCCACAAAATGAAATTCGGCTTCTATGCCATTCCAAAATTCGGCTTTCATTCCATCTCAAAAACTTTGGCTCTAATACCATCTCAAAATTTTTTTGGCTCCCAAGTCCAATCAAAAACCATTTTGGCTCTTACGCCACAAAATTAGGCTTCCATGCCACCAAAATTTCGGTTTTCAAGCCATAAAAAAACTAGGCTTTTTGCCACAAAATTGGCTTTCATGCCCAAAACAACTCTTTGACAAAAGATTTTCACAAAATGACAACCTGTTGATCAAATCCTTAAACAAACATTCCCATCAAGTTTTGCTCAAATTTGTTTTCATAAAAAAATGATTTAAGTAAAAAGAATGAGATACAAAAATATAGTACCAAAACTTTTTATACATGGAGGTACCGAAAAAAAAAAAGAAGAAGAAAAGAGTTTATTACAACTCAGGAGCTTAATCCAACATGGTCTTCAACCAAAGGTTCAACTCCTCAAGCAGACCCTTAGCCTTAACTTCCGAAGTTTTTAGGCCACGCTTCTTCAGACTGTTCCCATAAAATCGGCCGAATGCCGTGACCCATCTGCAGCACGAGGAAGTTCTTCCCAGAGGACTTGCCACTGCTCATGCTCCTGAGTCTTCCTCCGGACATTACCTTCAGCTTTCTCAACCTGGCGAATGAGAGTCCCCTCCTTGTCACGAGCCTCCACAATGGCGGTCCATTTGGCAGCAGCTTCTTCATTCAAAAGCTCAAGACGCTGCCTAGCCTCGACAACCTCTTTATCAAGGCGGTCTAAGTCTTGCTTCAGCCCCATGATGATAACTCGGTAACGTTCTTATCCCGAACGATCTGCCTCCGAGTCTTCGTGGCCTCAGTCAGCTCAGCTTTGACTTTGCCGGATGGTTTTATAAACATCTCATCAAAGAAGTCACCATCTGGGAAACTCTTGGTCTCAGTCCATTTGTTCCCCAGGGCGATGATTTCCTCAACAAAGTCTTTGACGCTTGCGATGTCCAGACCGACTTCTTTGCTATCAGCAAGGATATCCTGCACATGCTTGATCATGCCAAAACCAGCTTCCAAATAACCTGAAGAGAGAGTCTCAACCCATGAGCTCAAGACAGTCTTCAACACCTTCCTTGCATTCTGAAGGTGAGGTGCAGATGAGTATTTGCCATGCTCTGGTGCCCGACTGCCCATGTTATGTTCCATTGGAAGAGTAATCAATAAACTCTTTCCAACTGAAGAAGCTGACTCATTGAAGGAAGCAGAAGCCCCCACTCCTGGATCAGCAGCAGGTATCCCCTGTTCTGGCTCTGAGGAAGACGGAGGAACCTCTCCTGTTGCTCCACAATCTGCCGAGGAAAGGACAAAAGGTATGAATATAATCTCGTCAAAAAAAAATATATATCAAGATTATTATTGCAAAAATACCTGCTTCGACGACCGGCGGAGTACTCTCTGCCTCTCTGAGCTCATCCGAAGCATCGTCAAAAGTTGCGTCCATGGATGGCTCGAAATCGTCAGAATCCTCTGGCAACTCAAGAAAACAAAAGCTACATGTTAGCAAATGACCAGCACAAACAAAAAAGAAGAAAAAAAGAAACCAAAGCAATCATACCAGGTGAAGGTTCTGGAACCACTCCAGAGTCCCTGGGCTCTTCCTCAGATGCCACGACTGGATCCGTCATCGCCTCATTGGCAGGAACCTCAGGCATCATCAAGTCATCATCCTTTGCTAAAAGAAAGAAAGCAGCGGATCAAAACAAAAAATCTCTTACAAGAGAAAAGAAGAAACAAAAGAAAGAAAGGGGATCATACCAGCTGTCTCCTCTTCTTTACTCCTCTTCTCCGGAGGCTCGTCAGCATCCTCAGACACCTCCTCAACAATGGTGAGAGGAACTTCAATATCAGAAGGACTATCGTGCTGTTTTATGTTACGACGTTGTCCTCTCTTCCTCTTGCTTCGGCGGGTCAATCTGCTTGACGATCTTGCCCCACTATCAACATTAGGCCTCTCATTAGAATCCTCATTGGATGGTCTACTCTTCTCGGTAGACTCCATGGAAGCCTTCGTATGCTCTGCCTGTATCATAGCATCGATCTCGGCCTCCTCTTCTTCCAGCTGTCTCAAGACCTCACCAGGAATCCCTTGTGCAGCTCCTGATCTGATGATGTACTGCCCATTGAGAAAGCCTATCTTGTGCTTCTCTCCAGAAAGGAAAGTCAAAATTTCCTCTCGGCGGACACCATCTGATTTGCCAAGACCCTTCCCAGGAGACTGCTTGACATCGAGCTCTTTCTTGGAAAGCTCCCGGTACACTGAGAAGCTCTCTACAAACCACTTCGTGAAGCCAGCAATCCGGAAAGTGGGCAGCTCAGGATAGGAAATCATGGCGGTAGTGTCCTCTGCACTGTAAAAAGCCCATGCATTTCTCCCATCCTGTAAACCTCCAAAATGCTTCACCATGCTCGAAGGTGCTCCAACAATGCCTTGAGAGAAGCCAAGCTGCAATGCAAAACGCGAAGGGACATATGGCTGGATATCGACGAAAAGATGTCTGCGGTACACCATCGTACCAACTCGTATGTTGAAGAGCCATCTCTTCTCCGCGTCTGTAAAGCATAATGTCTTCCCGACCCTGCCCTAGTCGAATCACGGGAGACACCAAAATCAAAGGCCTTCTTCCGCAAACCCGGAGAAAGCTTCACCAAAGACTGCCCAATCTCGATGTCCCTAAATCGTCGGATCCTCAAACGGGCAGACAAAAGTGATTCGGAAACGGCTGTCCCTCTAGCCAAACGAATCATAAAAGGGTCTTCGTCCTGTGCAACTCCCAAACGATGGAAGCTAGGACAGTGGTATACATACCACGAATAGAAGATGTGGGCAGAAAACATCCTGTTCATAGGGAGCCTAAGCCGAACCAGGAAGGCAGCAGCCTGAAGTTCAGTACACAAATAGGAGTAAAGAGCAGGTACCAAAGCCAGTTGCTCTCCAAACGCCATTTGACAAGCCGGAAAAATACAGTGCGGCCTGATGTGCGACCCATCTCCTCCAGCAAAAACAGCCTCACCTAGCTAGTAAGTGAGGTAAACAGCGAGATCTCTCCGCAATGCAATGTCAGGACAAATGACTTCCGTGCTTGCGAAGAACTTCTTCAAATCTTCTCGCATAGCCCTAGCATCCTGGGCCATGCCATCAGAAGACTTCCCGCTGTCAAAAAAGTTGGAGCTGCAACTTCTCCAACTGCTGCACCTAACTTTCGAGCCCTCATTCTCCTTCAAAAAACATAGAAGGCAACGAGCTGAAAGTACACAAGCCTAAACTCTTCAGACTGCTCCTCAAGGACGCTGTCAATAGGCATAAACTCCTCATAGATTTTGCCGAGGATAGGCAATCCGGTGATGGCGCTCAGTTCCTTCAAAGAAAAACCAATCTCACCATTCGTCACAATGAAGGTGTTGGTTTGTGAAAGGAATGACTCCAGCATGGCCATGAAAGCCTCATCGGAGAAAACGACGGTTTGCCGAAAAGCGCGAACCGCATCAAAAATCTTGGCCTCCCGCAGAACGGCCTCGCCAATCCTCAGGGTGTGATCAGTCCTTGACTCCCAGGTCGAGTCAGCACTGAAACGACCATGAAGTCGAAAAGGCTTCACCCAATTGCGGCCGTCACCCCAAAAAAGGCCAAGGCCCACCGGTCTCAAATCAATCGATGGATGATCAGAACCTTGGTAGCCACTGGCTAGCATCAACATGTCCATACGGACAGGTGGCTTCTCTGCAAAACCAGAAGGGCCGCCAATAAAAACCCCGGTCTTGATCACACTGGTCCTCTTCACCCAGTTCGGAGGATCTTCCCTCTTAGGGCACATGAGAGAAAGGCTCAGGATCAAGATGGTCCGATCAAAAGACGACCGGATAGAAATAGTTCTCTCCTCACCATCTATTGTGTAAGAGAACTGAAAACATCTCCTTTGGTATGTCAAGTCGTCGGTGTCACGTCCCCCGAACCCGATTAAGAATAAATCGGATCCGGAGAGTGAATTTTAGGACTAATTAAAAACTTTTGTCCTTTGGGCCCACGGATCGTAAGTCCGCTGTGAAGATATTACATTTCAAACCTCATATAAGTCTAGGCATATGGAATATCAGTCAATGAATAATACTTCTCATTAAATTAAAAGTTGCAAGAAAGAATAATTAAAAACTACTGAAGGAGTCAAAGTAATTTATTACATTGGCCAATCCCAATAAACACGGCCAATAAAAATTAAATCAAGTCAATGAAAGAAAAGGTCCAACGAGAGAAATAAATAAATGAATATTTCTAATGAGTCCATGTGAATTCTCTCATGCCAGGAGTGATGACGCTACTCTACGTTATCGGCACGCCACTCGCGTTCCTCCTCGACTGGTTGGAGATCCTCTGGGATCTCCTCACCGGCTTGCTCCTCATAGTAGTAATAACCACCTGAGGTGTCTGCACACCAAGGAATAGAGTCAACGACATGTTGAGCAATAGATAAGCATAGCATAATAAACATGACATGCATCAAATATAGAATAATGACAAGTACACATCATATGAATACAAGGAAAGCGAGTCTAGGCATAAAGCAAGAATAATGATCGATAGAAATAATAATAGGAATCCTAACAACCATCTAACAATAACCACTATCATGCAATGCAAAACAAGAACAAGAGGGAGACTTCGAGGATGTCCAATGCCACCTCCCGGGGTACCAGTAACAATCCCAATCTGGACTACTGATACCAAAGTCCGGCTCCAGTAGGATCCTAGCTCCCGGTCCTGGGAATAGCAACACGGTCCAATGCCCGCTCCCACCTATTCAACGCCATGGACGCCGTCCAAAGCTGACTGCCCATCCCGACAACCGAGTAACCGGTTCGTCAATAAACCCCAAACTGCAGATGTCCATGATATGCAAACAATAATAAAGTGATTTTGACACAAGGACAAATAAGACAAGCAAGTCTGGCTAGTTCAATGTACAAGACACGATCATAGGGATTATCTCATTCAAGCAATACCAGAGAAGCAAACCACGTAATAATCCCTTTTCATTGCTAGCCAATCATGTTCATCAATACAAGACAAGGTTCCTACGGTACACTCTAAGTCAGGTCCAAGCCTAAATTCTATAAGAATTTATGTTTCATAATTAATTAGGTATTTTATGTCAAGAGAGTGTACAAGGAATACAACGACGGATACAAGTCACGAGTCAAAGGAATATTACAATCCAGTCCTAGGTAAATGGTGTCATCCTTGCACCTCACATGTTCTAATGGAGTACGTGTGGAAATGGATCAACGATGCTTCTAGGGAAATCCCTTGGTGTACAATCATGTTAAGCATCTAATGAAACAATTTCATACGCATTCGGTTAAATCATGTGCAATACACGAATACCTAGACAACCTATCGAAGCACACCAAGCCACGTACTACGATTTTAATACCCCATTAATGGTCATGTGAGAGACTAGGTTCATGGTTTCCAGTATCTAAGGCCCAAACCTAAGTTATTAGTCTCATTTATACTAAAACAAGAGCTGAAACAGTAATCTGAATATTTACATCACTTTCTGACCTCCGATCGTGATGAAACTAGGACCATTGGATTCTACATCTCGATAGCTTTCCAACGATATATTACATATAGAATTCCAACGGACGGATTAAAAGATATGACCCTTAGAAATCTGTCATTTTTACATGTATATAAATATATATATATATATATTTTATTATAAAGTACCTGCGCCGGACTGAACGAACGTCCAGCATCGGACGTTCAGCACATCTGAACGTTCAGAACTAAATGTTCTGATTGTTCATAATGTTCTGAACGTTATGAACAATCAGAACCGTTCAACAGTGGGCTTTCTCTATTATTATTATTATTTTATTTATTATAATGCACCTGCAACTGACGTTCATGACTGTTGAACGTTCAGAACTGAATGTTCAACAGTGCCCTTTTTTATATATTTTTATTTATTTATTTTCTTTTCACTCCAAAATCTTTTCCCATCTACTCCAAATCCTTCCAAAAATTCACCTGCACAAAACTGAGCCACCGTGCTCTCCCAATAATCCATTCCATCCATCATCATATCCACAAACATCAATTAAAGAATTAATTATAATTAAATCAGATGATTACCCAAAATCTATTCTAGCATATTAATCCCAAATTAATAACAGAAATAGGCTTGGAATTAGGGGAATCTAACAAGAAAACACATCAATCAATGGAAAACATACACACATGCTTAATTATAAAGTGTAGATCTACTTGCCTCAACCAAGAAGATGATAGAATTTGGGCAAAACTCGAGGAGAAGCCTTTCTACCCCAAAATCCACGATCGAACCCGATAGAACGAAATCTAGGAAGCCAAGAAGAAGATAGGAAGGAAAATAATTAAGATCAGACCTAAATCTAACCAAAGAGAATTCGAATGAAAAGATGAAAGTATGAGAATGCTTACCAAACTGATACCGGAAGCAAGAGGAGATCGAGAGAATGAGAACTAGCGGATCGGATCTTCGAATTGATCTCTCTAGGCTAGAGATCTGGCTTGAGAAAGGAAGAAGAAGAAGAAGAATGGGCTGCAGTTGCTTTCGTTCAGTTGCAGAGAATAATGAGAGAGATTAGGGTTAATCTCGTTTAAGAATAAGATAGGGAGGAAAAGACCAAAGTTGCCCTTTAAGTGGGTCCGGTGAAAGAATGGACCACTTGAAGGGTTTCCAGTTGTCGGATCACGATGAGTTAAGAGACAAAAATGATCAGCGCGACGAAACCTTTCCAACGAACCCATAAATCACGGCATTTGGAATATTTCGGAAAACACTCAATTTTCCCTAAATAGCAAACTACCCCCTGTTATCGACAAACGAACTCGGAATCGCACGAAACTTCGCAGATACTATTCTAATGCTAAAAGAAACTCGCTCATGATCTAAACCCACTTAAATATCTAAAATACAATTAATAAAATAATTATCAACAAAACGGGTCAATGGGCCTGTTGTTGGGCCCAACCGACCCAATAAGGTCGCAGACCTTACAGTCGGGAACTGCATCACCAAAGAAGAAGGTAGGCTAGAGCATAATGCTCTGATCGTCCGTAAGCCAAGGACGACTGCTTACCATGATCTTATAGAACTCCTCATCTTTGAGAATGATCAATCGCTGTCTCATCTCATCACGATTGAGGGAATCGCACTCTTCCAAGTTCTTCTCAACAAACTAGACCTTCTCCCAAGCCTGCTGAACGGCCGCATTGGAAGATCTAGCAGGCCGACGAGGTGCGTCAGTAACATGACCTTTACCCTTGTTCGTTCTAGAAGAACTACCTGCAAAAGATGGAAGAGAAAATATCAATCAACATCAAAATGACAGAATTCTGCTATGAAAATTCTAGCAAAATTTTGACATGGTTCCGGGGCAATTCCAAAGAAAAGGAAAATACTCCGAAAAAGACAGGAAGCTTGAAGATGAGCTCAACATCGCTGCGAGCTCATAGTCAGTGGAGAATTCTCAAAGAAGGTTCGAACTCAACATCACTGCGAGAACGAGCCAATCTCATCAAACTTTCGCAAAATCTGGAAAAGAGCTCAATATTGCTGCGAGCTTCAGAATCCAAAAATTGCAAAGTTCCTCAAAATCCAGCAAGACCGAGAAAGAGCTCAACATCGCTGCGAGCTCAAAATCCCAATACTTGCAAAAGATTTTCAGGTATGCATCATCATACTTCCAAATCCATTTACAAAATCATGCATCAAAAAATATCATCATGCATTAGATGCTAGGAAAACCTTAACCAAAGTTTGACCAATTCCAACCCAATTTGGTCAAAACCAATCAAACTTTGTCCAAGTCAAAAATCATGTTGGCTTGACCTAGAGACTCTAGCCTTTTATCTTAATGCATCAAACAAAAAAAATGCATACATATTGAAATTACATAGCCTCATTATCATGGTGAGCAAACAAGGAAAAAGAAAAAAAAAAAAAAAGAGAGAAAAAAAAAATTTTTGGCCCACAGGCCGTGGCCCATTGCCACGTGGCAGGCCGTCCGTACAGCCAAGAGAAAAAAAAAAAAACAAACAACAAAAAAAAAAAGGAAAAACGCTGAAAAAAAAATAGAGAACAAAAAAAAAAAAAAAAAACAGAAATCAGCATGCAGATAAAAAAAACAACAGAAAAACAGAAAAAAAATTCGTTGAAAAAAAAAAGGGGAAAAGTCAGCGTGTGAAAAAAAAAAAGAAAAAAAAAAGGAAGTGCACGGTAAAAAAAAAAAAGAAGGGAGAAAACCGTGAAAAAAAAAGGGAGAAGAAGCACGAAAAAAAAAAGAAGAGAAAAACGTGCTTGGAAAAAAAAAGAAAAGAAAAAGAAGAAGAGAAAAAGAAAAAGAAAAAAAAATGATGAAGCTACTTCTACAGTGGAGATTCTTATGGAGAAAGAAAAACTTACTTGAAGCCATTGATGGAGAAGAAGAAGAGAAGCTTGGAGTCCTTGGAGCAAAAGCACTTCTTATCTTGGAGAGCACTCTTGAAGATTTCTTGCAAACAAAGAAAGCAATGGAGCAAAAGACCCAACCCTCTTGCTTTTATAGAAGAGAGCAAGCCAAAAGAGGAAACAAGGAGAAAGAAAGGAGGTAAGTACTAAAAATAGTTATTTTCCAAAAAAGAAAGATATTTTGAGAAAACATTTCCACAAAAGGAGGAAACTTGAGAAATTCTCTCCATGTAAAGATATTTTTAGATATTCTCTACACAAAAGGGATATTTTTATATATTCTTACAGAAATGACACCATATGAGATCTAGGCCTTCTCCAAAGCCTAAGGTCCCATGGGTTAGCCCATATGAGCCAGGTTTGACCACCTAGGCACTAAAAGTGGCTTTTAGTCAAAATATTCCTTTTACCAAGAGCAAAAAAAAAGAAAAAAAAGAGCAAAAAAGTCCCATGCCTTTTTTGAGTTGATGGGACCATTCAAAAAAAGAGACAAGAAAGCCTCATGAGTTTCCAAAAACCAAACCATCCAACCTCATGAACTAAATTGAGCCAAAATCTTGAAATTGACATTTCACAAAACTAAATTCCGGTCCCCTAGCTCGCCACATACAGCTTGTTAGGTCACAAGACCAAAACCAAAAGCAAAATCCAAACCAAACGAAAACCAAAAAACCCAAATCTGACCCTTCAACCTGCCACATACAGCTTGTTAGGTCACAAGGTCAAAATCAAAATCAAACCCCGACCCCCTAACCTACCACATACAGCTTGTTAGGTCACGAGGTCAAAAACAAAACCCAAAATCAACCTCATGTCATTTTCAAAACTTTGCCTTGAAATGGTGTGCGATCCCCCTCACTACCATAAAATTCCCCCAGAAACTCAGAAGGCTAACCAAAAAAAAAAAAAAAAGCACAAGACTCTTGGTCAAGCTGGAATCTCTCCTCCAAGTTTCTCTTCGAGGCACATCGACTCTGAAAAGCTACTCGTCGCTCTACCTCGAGGGGGCATTTGTTGACACCAAAAAAGTCACTATGTCTCCTCTACATCAAGAAGCCTCGTGAAGCTGCATCCTGCTACAAAACAGGCAAGGCTACTTCAAGCATCAGATTTTGTCAGAATCAGACAGAAACTGAGAGATCCTTCAAGACAGCTAAAAGAGGGGTACACCTGAGGTTTCGGGCCATTCCGATATCGTTTGGCCCAACTTCACTGTTCCGATAGCTAAACAAGCGCTCCCGGCGGCGACATCATCAAAGACACCAAAACTTTGATCAGAGCCTACGGATGACTCCAGAATGTCTCCAAAGGGCTCCATGCCAAATTTCAAATCAAACCGACAACGTTTGACCCTCCATCAACGCTCGAACAAAAAAATCAAGCCTCCCGGCGACGGGAACCACAGAAGCCATCACTCATCAAACAAAGTATATGAGTGGCTTCAACATGTTTCCGAAAGGCTGCACGTTGAATTTCAGGTCATTCCGACAACGTTTGACCAGGTTTCAATGCTCCGAAAGAAAATCAAGCCTACCGGCAGCGAAGCACCCCGGGACCATGACATCCAAAGCGGAGCTAATGGGTTGTCTCAAAATGACTCCAACAGGTTCCCCGTCAAATTTCAGGTCAATCGGACATCGTTTGACAACATATCAAAGCTCGGCATTTTCCCCACAGCAAAATCAAGTCAAGCATCGATGGGACTTCAAACGGCTTCAAAACTCAAATAAAAGCTCATGTTTGGTCCTATCCATTGCTCAAGAAGCTTCACCTCAATTTTTCAGGTCATTCCGACATCGTTTGACCTAGTTTCAACTCTTGACGGAAAGTCGGCTACAAAGTCTTCGGCTTTCCCGAAAAATGGGAAACTTTGTGTTCCGGTTTCACGCAGGTTCTCCTCAAGTTTTCTCCAAGAAAATCAAGTCAATAATTGAGGAAAAATGTCAAGAAAAATACAGAAGAAAGAAGGAACAAAAAAGACGGAAAAACGGCCAAAAACAATGCTCGGCAACCAAACGGGCCAAAGCCCTATGGTCGCCGGTGACCCTGGCCCAAGGTCGCCGGCGACACTGGCCCAAGGTTGCCGGCGACCCTGGGTGCATGGTCGCCGGCGACCCTGCAAATCCGGGTCGCCGGATTTTGCACCAAAATGCCCGTTTTTCGATCTTTTTCGCGTTTCGAGCATTCCTACCTCTGTGATTTTCTGAAAATCCAATGTTTGATGCTTGAAAACGACTGATCTTCACCGACATCTTGGATCCGCCGTCAAAAGCATGAAATCATCACCGATCGCCCCAAGATCGCCAACCGGCTGACTAAAAAAGTATACTTTCTGTTCGACCGATCGTGAAATCGACAAGACAGATGTCACTTGCCCACCAACATCAATCAATGTTTGAAATTGCACTGCAATCCGACATCAAACAATGCGTGGATCCACCTGTGATGATCGCAAGAAGAATCTCAAAAGGCGCAGCGTGACCCTCAACTCTTCACATGCCTTGGCGACCACTTAATGATGTTAATTGACCCGTTTATGACAACTTAATGCGGTCATTAACTCATTATTTTGGACGGCCCAATCAAATTCAAGCATTTGGGAGTTACAAATCCAAACAATCAAAGCATTTAACCCATGAAACTCCCATCATCATAAAGCTTAAAGGGAATTAAATGCCCACTACCTTCATCGGCTAATCACAAGCCATGAAAAAGGAGTTACAAAATCAACTTGTAACTCCTCATTAATTCTCTCATCATGGCTATTAATGCCTATAATCACCTCATGGCTACCAAAAGCCTATAAAAAGAGGTGAGTTCCAAGAAGAAAAAAAAAGAAGGAATCCCAATTGCAATCCCAAGTTCTGAAAATCCGGAAAATTCAAGAGAGAGACGAAGTCCTGCCACTTTGCTCCCAGAAGCACCACAAGGTGATCAACGTCCCTTGGGGGGCCACCCCCCCAAGGTCTCCTCCTCCAATATGGCCTAAACGAGGCTTTTCAGCCCGTTTACTTGGTTTTTCATTGGATATAGGACCTCCTCTTGGTCCTTGTCCTTTAAAAAACTGAGGTTAGGAGCCAAGCCAAAGAATCAAACCATCACATGTTCTCATTTGAAGGACGATGGCGAAGTCTTTACATGACTTGCGACCGTCGATCTCAACGTGTCCCCACAATCTCCTGAGAAGTTAGATCCCTTTTCTTACTTTTCTATTGTAGGTTGTATTTCTTAAAGAGACAAAAAGAAATCACAATTCTTGTCTTTCATATTTGATGAGTTTTGTAAAATCGCCTTTCACGGCAAACAAACAAAAACGCCTCCTACGGCATTCTCAAAAAACAAACTTGTCTCTTTTCTTAATATTTATGCAATTTGAAAGTTAGAAAAAAGGATTGATTTCATTTCCACTTGCGAAGGTGAATCTCCGGATCATCACTATTCCAAATTCCAAGTAAAAAGTAAATCTGGCATACCCGTACAAAAATGTTGATACCCGCGATTTTCTCTCCTCCGCCGAGGCCCAGGTCAGCCCCCGGGGTGCGGAAGGAGAGGACGGAAGATTCCCGAGGGTCCATCAGTCTATGTACTCCAATAAGGTCCGGACACTTGTGAACTTGCTTGCCAATTTTAAACCTATTTGGTGCAAGTGGGTTTACAAGAGAAAAAGAGGACCAGATGGAAGAGTGGAGATGTTTAAAGCTAGGCTTATTACGAAAAGGCATACTCAGAAAGTGGGTATCGATTATGAGGAAACCTTCTTGCCGATAGCAATGCTCAAGTCCATCCGGATACTTTTATCCACTACGGCTCATCTCGATTATGAGATTTGGCAAATGGATGTCAAGACGACGTTTCTCAATGGCCTTCTTGAAGAAGACATCTATATGATGCAGTCAGACGGTTTTGTAACTAAAAACCAAGAGCAAAGAGTTTGCAAGCTACAGAAGTCCATTTATGGACTGAAGCAGGTATTCCGAAGCTAGAACATCTGTTTTGACTAGGCAATCAAGTTATTTGGTTTTTGTCAAAATCCGATGAGTCATGTGTGTATATGAAAAGTGAAGGAGGAAGGGTAGTTTTTTTTGTTTTATATGTCAATGACATCCTTCTCCTTGGGAGAGACATAGGAATGTTGTCAACAGTAAAAGTTTGGTTAGCCAAGACTTTTGATATGAAGGACTTGGGAGAAGTTAGCTACATCCTAGATATCAAACTTCATCGAGACCGAAAAAATATAATGATTAGCTTATCCCAAGCTACGGACATAGATAAGGTACGGTACAGTTTGCTATGCAAGACTCCAATTAGGGTATCACACTTTTTAGGCATGGAGTACACATTTCCAAAGATCAGTTTCCTAAGACACCTGAGGAAAAGGAATAGTGAGGACGATTCCATACGCTTCGGCTGTTGGTAGCCTTATGTATGCTATGCTTTGTATTAGACCAGATATCTGTCACACAGTGAGCCTAGTCAGCAGATATCAGTCTAAACTAGGTCCTGACCATTGGACTGCTGTAAAATGTATTCTCAAATACTTGAGAAGGATTAGAGATTACATGTTGATTTACAGCAGTGATGAGCTGATTCCGGTCGGATACACGGATTTTGACTTTATTTCATATAAGGATATCAAGAAATCAACCTTTGGGAATATGTTTATGCTGTAGCGGCTTAAAAAAGTAAAAAAAAAAAAAAATCATAAAACATAAAATAACTTCTTCTCTTTCCTTACTCTAGTAAATTAGAGGAGAAACCGAAAACAAATCAAAAGACATTCAGAAATTAAAAAACAATAAGTAGATAGTCTAAGTTATCGAATTTCGCGCCTAAGTAGGATAAATCCTAAGATTAATTAAGAATTGATTAAAAAATTATATTCAATTAACTTAAAATCATTAAATTATTAAAAAAAAACCCTAAAACAGAAAGTCTTAATTAATTTGAGTAGAAATTGGATTAGAAAATCATTAAGATTAATTAAGGAATACGAACTGTCAAGATAGGCTCTGCTCCCTTGGAGCCTAGCTTTTTTTATCCATTGGAAATAATTAATTAAAGACTAAACCTAATTAATTAAGACCCTAATCCAATCCTAAATAACACAATAACACGCTTTTAACTCAAAGGAACTAAGACCTTAATCAATTCGAACTAGAATTAACCAAAAAATCACAAAATCGACCAAAACCCCTAAAATTTGTTAACCTAGGCGCCACTCCTGGCTCACCTATCTTTCCAAATTTGGCACCCAACTTGCAAAAGCCACTTGGGCGCCACCCCCCTGGGCTCCCAACATGCATATCCCATTGAAAAACCTTAATTAAAAATCAAACATAATTAATTGAGATCCGACTCAATCCTAAAACAATAGAATTAATTAACATAAAAATCACTAAATCATTAAAAAAAAACCCCAAAACAGAGTCTTAATTAATTTGGACTAAAAATTGGATTAAGGAATCACTAAAATTAATTAGGGAACACAAACTGTCATCCTCCCCCTTAGAGTCTAGCTTGCTCATCCATTAAAAACCCTTGATCAAGAATTAAATTTGATTAATTAAGACCCCAATCTCACCATAATTAATACAGTAAAACGCTTTTAAACTTAAAAGACTTGGAACCTTAATCAATTTGGACTTAAATTGTTCTAAAAATCACCAAACCAACAAAAACCCTAAAACAATAAGCTTGGGTGCCACCCCCTGGGTGCCCAACTTGTCAAATCCACCTAGGTGCCACCTTTTGGGTGCCCAGCCCACATATCCCCTGAAAATCCTTAATTAAATATCAAACCTAATTAATTGAGACCCAACTCACTGTTAATTAAAACATTGGAATTAATTAACATAAAAATCACTAGATCATTAAAAACCCTAAAACATAGAGTCTTAATTAATTTGAGCTGAAATTGAATTAAGGAATCACTAAAATTAATTAGGGAACCCAAAAATATTAGGATAGGCTCCACCCCGTTGGAGCCTAGCCTGCTCATCCTTTAAAAGGCCCTAATTAAGAACTTAATATGATTAATTAAGACCCTAATCCCACACCAATTAATACAGTAAGCACCTTTAATTAAAAAGATCTTAGAACCTTAATTAATTCAGACTAAAATTAACTAAAAGAACTCTAAAAACCTTAAAACCCTAAAACAGATAGTGTGGGCACCTAGCTTGTCGAGATCCACCTGGGCACCACCTTGTAGGCGCCCGGTCTGCTCACTCCCTAAGAAACTTCAATTAAAATTCAATCCAATTAATTGAGACATTAACCTAATTCCAATCAACATAGTGAGCCACTTTAAACTTAAAAGATTCAGCCCCTTAATCTACTCGAACTTAAATTAACTTGAAAAACACAAAACCGACCCAAACCCAAAAGCAGATCCATCTGAGCGCCACCCCCTGGGCGCCCAGCCTATCAAATCCACCTAGGCACCACCCTTTGGGCGCCTAGCCAACCCATTCCCTAAAAACCCTCAATTAAAGATTACAATTAATTAAGATCTAATTCAATCCTAATTGAACACGAAGAGACATTCCCCATCAAAACACACCTAGTCCCATAAAAATTCAATCTTGATTTAACTTAAAAAACACAAAACCGACTCAAACCCTAAAGTAGATCCATCTGGGTGCCATCCCTTGGGTGCCCAGCCTGTCAGATCCACTTAGGCACCACCCCTTAAGCGCCTAGCCTGCCCATTCTCAGAAAACTTGCAATTAACAATTGAGCCTAATTAATTGACATCCAATAAAATCCCAGTTAAGTACGAAAACACGTTTCCCATCAAAATACGTCCAACCCATTAAAATTTGAACTAAAAATAATCCTAAAATACCCAAAAATCCTTAAAAATCCTCAAACAGACACATAGGCTCCACCTAGTGGTGCCTACCTTGCACTTTGGCCCTAATTCTTCAATTCAACTGAAAACGAACAATTAAGCATCTTAAAAATTAAAACAACCAAGACCAAAACCTAAAACAATCCCCAGATTGAAAGATGAGTAATTAAGTCCTATCTGGAATACTTGAAAATCACAAGCAATTCACCTAGGCGCCACCCCCTTGGTGCCTATCCCTTCACTTGTACTAAAACGTGAATTTTCTACTTCGTTTCAAAATCCGGACCCAAACAACTTTGACATTTGAAAACCAAAGACTTAAAACAATCTGAAACATTAAAATTTACTAATTAAAGTCCATTGGAATCCGGAATATAAGTGAATTATCTCGGAAATCATCAAAAAGCAAAAACTGTCAGGATAGACTCCACCCTCTGGCCTACCCTTGTTTCACATATCAAATTGTGATTCTCGATTACATTTCAAATTCCGATTCAAAATTAACATAAACAACATCCCAGAACCTTAAAACAATTCCCTAGATCAAAACATAGCCCTTGAAGCCCACCAAAATTCTGAAAAGAGATCGAAAAGCTCGAAAAATACGAACTGTCAAGATAGGCTCCACCAGCTAGGCGCCTACCCATACTTGATATACCAAATTATGATATTCGATCTAGTTTTGAATCCCAAATTAAAACTACCTTAAATAGGACCTTCTAAATCACTGAACCATATTGAAAACTCAATTACCTTGACCTAGATCTCCTGGAATTTTGAATAGAAGTCGGAAAACACGAGAAATGCAGAACTGTAAGGATAGGCTCCACCCTTGTGGTGCCTACCCTGTTTTTGGTCCGAATTTGAGAATCTCGACCACTTTTCATATTTCAGGTTGAATTCCCTAAAATTAGAATTGTCCAAAACATAAAACAAACTTGGAACAATAACATAATCCAACAAAAGCCAATCGGGACTCCGAATTAGAATTGAATTATTGACAAGTGCTAAAAACATTGTAACAGTCAGGATAGGCTCCACCCCTTGGGCGCTTACCCCTATTTTGACCCCAAAGTGCAACTTTCACCTATGTTTTTGAATTTTGACTCAAATTAAAAATAACAGAACCTTAAAATATTTAAAAACACACTAAACAGAACCATAAACCATCCTTAAATCACTCTCAAACAAACTATAGTTTAAAAAAACACTGAAACAATTCAGAATTGCACATAACAAGCCACTTAGGCGTAAAAACCACCGATCTTAGGATATTTACACCCGAGAATAAATCAGACTCTCCCGTTAGGTAGCTTAGAGCAATAAGCTTCGTCCCATCACTTTTTCTATTCCGTTAGGGGACCGGGAAAGCTGATGTGGGCGGTTTAGGACCTTAGGTCAAGGTTAATTCGATGATTAGCAATAAAGAACTAATCACGTAAATCCCCTAGTTATGCCCTTCCAGCCCCAATATAAGAAATCCATAAAAGCTACAAAAGCAACAAAATCAACCCAAAAAGAGTTTCCTTTTATTTTTTCCTCCACCTCTGGTGCCAAATATTTATTCGAACTTAATGGAAAAGGGAATAAAGGCTGATTTCTAAAATTTATTTAATGAGAATGATGAGATGAGAAGAGCGATTTCACACACCTTGCATAGTTTTATTTCAGTCCATCGGCCACTCTCAAACAAACAACGGTCCATCGGCCACCTTTGAAGAAACTCGGCCTATCGGCTAACCTTATCAATCAAACTTGGCCCATTGGCCTTTCACTTTATTACTTGTGTATCGCACACAAAAAAATAGAAATCATAAATTGGAATCTCATTTGAATCATCATTTTGGTTTGAAAAATCAGCCTTTAAACCCAATTTTGAAGGGATTCAAAGGGGGTACTCAGGAACAAGGCTGATCATCTTCTTAAATATTTGGAACATCCCCCATTTTTATTTAATTTAGTTATTATTTTATTTTATTTGGATATACTATGATTAAGCTATGTGAGGATTAACCCTTATTTGGACCTTAACTCATGACCCTGAATTGATCCATCATCAAAGAGACCAAAATCAATGTGACAGGATAACCTTTGTGTGTTACTGGCAGCACATTAGACAAGTGGAAGAACCCACCCACTTATTTTCTCTCATTTTTCTTCGGCTTTTGTAGAAGAACGGTGTTACGGCTATTACCGTATCTGTCGATCGTGGTCCGTCGATTTTGAGGGTAGTCAGAATCCTCATTTTTAATGTAAAATTTAAATAGCATATATAGATGAATGGAGATTTCTCGAGCCATGTTGCTTTGGGGCGTCAAAATTCACATCCGATAAGGACATTGCATAATCTCATTAAAATACGAGTCATAGCCAATGGTTTAATAACATAAACCATTATTATGATGGTATTCAATTATCCAAACAATTAGTGCATGTTTGAGCATCCGTTCTTTTTATAGTATTGAAAATGTAACGTTGGGTGCAATGTGAGAATTGAGAAAATGAACAAACTTTTCCGCGTTTCCTTAAAAAACCATTTATGATTGTGGGAGGGTCGGACTTGGCTTTCCGCAAAACACGAAAGAGATCGTCCACTTAACCAATTTTCTGCAAGTATGACACAAACCTGCCCTCAAAGTGATGAAACCCATTAAAAGGGTCAACGTGCTCCAGTAATAACTAAGGGAATATTTCTTTACTAGAATTCTGGAATTCATGCTTGGAGAATTTTGAAATTCTCCAACACGATGAAATTTCTTAAAGTTCCCTTGTACTTGGGCATCCAGAAATTCCTCCCAAAAGTAAAGGGACTGAAACTCCAGTAATTCCATAGGTCATTTGAGACCTTTTAGGTAGGGTTGCAAACGGTTATCCGATCCTTTGATTACCGAAAAATTCTGAAAAAAAATAAAATAAAATTGGGTCTGTGTCTAGAACAGAATTTAGGTTCCGATTAATAAATGAATCCGGTTCTGGTTCCATATAGGTTACGACCAGTGGACCCAGGCGGGACCCTACATATAAATCTTTAATATTGCAAACTGTAGCTCAAAATAAACTTTTTTTTGGACATTTTTATGTATAATACTGGAGGTAGTGGCCTTGATGCACTGTTATAAGTTGAATGATATACTTATTTTAAGAAAAAATAAGAAAAATGAAGAGAAGTTAGAACTAGTTTTGAAACTGGATCCAGTTCTCTAGGTCGACGTCAACCCTCATGTTTCTCTTATTTATTACAAATACCTTCGTCTCCATCATGCTCTACCCTCCTAAGTCACTTTCCACCCACTTTATGGAACAATAAATACATGGCCTTTTCCCTCGGACATTTTGTTTTTTTTTTTTTTTATTAGTATTAGCTATTTTATTTTTCTTCATTAGTGATATTTCTTGTTATTTCTAAGTAAAACGTATATAACAGATTTCTTCAATTGAAACAAAATTGGGGCTTGCTACGGTCGAAATGCTGATGACCTTCCAACCCCAGATAAAGTTGTTATTCCTTAGTAATATTCCTTGTTATTCTAATTTATTGCTCTTCTCCCAATACCAATCAAATGTTGGTTCATGGATGATTAACAACATGTTGGAAGTACGTGGGCCTTGTGGATAGGTATTCAAAAACTTTTAACCTACTTAAAGCAGGGATAAAATATCCATAAGGCCAAAAACCTAACCCCATGTTCTAAGACCCTAGTCTCATGCAGTAAGATCAAAGATCCATTAAGAAGACATATCAAGAAACATACAAGCATAGAACATTTACTACAAGCAACTAGAAGTATATATATATATATATATATATATATATCTATCTATCTATCTGAGGAGCTCGGCTGTGCTCAAATTGAGAACTTTAAAACTTGATTCTCTACGAACACCCTTTTCACAAATTTGATCTCCTTTTCCTTTGTGCTCTTCCATGCTATGACCCTTTTGTAGAGAACTTCTCAAAGAGAATGATGGGATCTCTAAGTAGAAGGAAACCCTAGCACTCTAAAAGGAAACTAGAGGAAAGCGAGGAGCTTATGAGATTAAATGTAGAGAGATCTCTAACCCTCTCCCTTTATTTACAAATTTGGAGCTCCTCTTCTTATTCCAAAATTAGAAGTCTTACTTCTATTCTTAGTATATGTTCTACTACTCTTTCCTTAAGAGTTTCAACTAGATTAGTAACCTTCTCTTACTAGGGCTAGCATGGGACCACTAGGGATTCCTTAGAATCTGAGTCCAACTATAAATCTAGACCCCCACATCTCATGTGAACTTCAAACCCATAGTTAATTGAAAATTACTCTACTATATAAATGCAATTGCACTCCATTCTTGGTAATATTTACAAGAAGACCCTAATCTTCCCAATTACTGTAAGTATGCCCCTCCATTAATTATATCCATAAATCTATTGAAATAAATCTGTCCAATGAAATTTGATCCACATCTTATTATATATCCTTGTGACCCAATTAATCACAGTAACCATTAGTACCATCTAATTCACTCTTAATTGAGATGGGTACGCTTTTACTAATGATAAAATCCATTAATTGGCACAAGGGGATATTTAGGGGATAGATTCCATCTTGAGAATTATATGTTCTCACAGCCCCACTACCACGTACCTAAGACACCGAGGTGTTGACCTACAGTTGGCCTCACTCATTGGTGACTCAAAAAAAAAAAAAAAAAAATGCGTAGTAGAAACTTGAGTCTATCAATCTCTTAGGATTAAGAGCTTATTGCTTGGAAATTATGAGAGCAGCCCTTAAATCTAAGACAGATTTACATAAAGTGCTACTCATGCTCCTTGAGTACATCTAATATACTAGCACAACAATCCAGAGTTTTCACTTTGATGATTGGAACAATTAAATCACATTATCTCATTGTAATTGCAGTGCTATAACTTTATCAGATGAGATGCCCGATCTTATCACTGATTGTGAAAATACTTTAAGTATAAGATTTGTGATCCATGTCTCATGTATGTGTCTCATCCACACACATGGATTACATCTAATACACTTGTGGACCCCGGTTCATCTGATGAACTATCATGTAATTTAGTGTTGGTTATGTGCAATCATAGTATAAAATACCAGTCATCACATGAACACAACATCAAATAATAAATTAATTTAATAAAATAAATCAATTTATTCGGATCATCTACTAGATTGAGAACATACATTCTAATGAAATACACTACCATACTACTCTGCCACAAAGATCACATACATAACTGTAGGTGATGAAGTGACTGAAAGTCTTGCCAATGTTTCTTCTCTTGTTGTTCCTTCCATGCATAATCCAAGTGGCTCTGAGAAAAGTTGGGCTCCAGAAGAAGATCAAAGTCTCTATCACCCATTCTTTTGGTGTCTTGTCCCGATCCTTTCCACCATCTGCTGGGGCTTTTAACACCCATCATCCTTTCTTTTTAAAGCCAATGTTAGAATTTCTCGCACAAAACAACTCCCCATTCATACTTGACATCTACCCTTACTACGATTACAGAGACTCCACTATAATATTTCTCTAGATTATGCTTTATTTCATGGGCCTCATCAGAATTTATTGATCCAAATACTGGACTGGTCTACACAAACATGTTCGATGCCCAGATAGATGCACGGGTGCTGCTAAATGCACCCACCCTACTATACATATCTAGTATTTAGAACTGCCCTCTGTGTCACATCTCATGGCGACACATCAGAGACTGAGACTACTATGCCTATCTAGTACTTAGAATTTCCATTTAAGTTAGCAGCAGAAACTGAGAGAGTCCTCTGCGTCACATCACATGGCGATGGCCATTCAATGTCGCGTCACTTTGCGGGCCCCACAAGGCCTATGCTCTTTGCCGCATTCCTCGATCGAGACGAACATCCTTTGAAAGCAGTAAATGACATTTCAAATACAATCATTTTCTTGAAATTACAAAAGCGCCCTTGGGTATTGGTGGGTCTGGGGACTAGGATTGCAAACGAAACGGTTCGAGGTTGGAACCATACTGGACTGGAGCCAGATCTGTTTCTAAATAATGATTTTGGTTTCGGATCTGGTTTTGACTTAGATTCTTTTTTTGTTAGTTTCAGACCTGATTCCGATAGAAAAACTTGGATTCGGTTCCGAAAACCGAATTCACCCAGATGAATGAATCTAGTTTTAAAATATGTTTTAACTTCTCTTTAGATTTTCCATTTTTTTAAAATAAGTATATCATTCAACTTATAACAGTGCATCAAGTCTACTACGTCCAGCATTATACATAAAAAAATTAAAAAAAGAGTTTATTTTGATGTACAGTTTGGAATATCAAAGACTCATATACTGAGTTTCGGGTCCATGGGTCGGAACCTATATGGACCCATAACCGAACCTGTTTATTAATCAGGACCTAAATTAAATTCCGTACCCGGACCCGTTTATGAATCAGAACCTAAAATAGGTTCCATACTCGATTTTTTCAAGTCGGAACTTTTAAGAAATCCAAGAAATGGATACCCGTTAGCATCAGTTTCATTGTAGTTCTGTTCGCACATTCTTTTAAATTGTTTGGAGTGTGAAAATTTTCAAATTTATTTTTTGATTGGTGAAATTTTATAGAAGCTAGCCTTTGCAATTACACTTTTGGCCTTTCGAATTTTTTGATTGGTGAAATTTCACAGAAGCTAGCCTGTGTAGATCTCGTTGCTTGGGGTCCATAGGAGCAAACGGATTGTCCATCGAAGTTCAGATGACCTAAAATATCACGCAACAAATTTCAAGCGTCAATGATGACTGCATCTGGTCTAAAATATTTCTGATCATTGGATCCCAAATCTAACGATGCCACTACGTAGTTTTCGTCACCACGATTCCGTAGAACCAAACCACTTCTCCATCTGAATCCGGATGATAAAGTTATGGATAGTCAAAGTTTACGTTTGACCATTGACCGGGCCTGCTGACGCATGCAATATATCAGTCTGTATCGGTGGTTTTTAGCACCATGGGCTTCTGCTGCACGGGTCAGGCTAACCCGACCCAGACTTAGGCCTAACCCGACCAAATTTGAGGGGATCTGATTGCTGCACGCCTACCAAGTCAACAACACTTAAAAAGGTTGAGTCAACTCACGTGGGTTGATATCTTGTGGTAAGGGACCCTGCCATGTTCACATCTCTCTCTCACTCTCTCTCTCTCTCTGCTCTCCCATCCCGTCATATCAGATCATGTCATATCCGTAGAGTGGGTGCAAATACTAAATAGGGTGGGTGCATTTAAAAATTCCCTAGATGCACTCTATTTTGCACTTATGACTCTAAATTTCAGAACTCTGAAAATCTTGGTTACTGAGTCGCGCTGGCATTCAAAAGGATTGGCGAAGGAGACATCTGCGAATCCTGATAACGCTCAGAAATATCTGATTCGACACGTCATGAATAATACTGGAACACCAGAAAAACCTGAGATAGATGTATACATCTTTTCATTGTTCAATGAAAATAAAAGGCCTGGGTTGGAATCAGAGAGAAACTGGGGGTTGTTTTATCCGGATATGACTAGTGTGTATAATCTGGACATGTTTGTCTAGGTTGGGTTGATGTCGACGCCAAACATTGCAAATAAGGGTCAACGTTGTCCCTTTTGAAAAAGTTTAAGAAACAAATATTTTTTGGCAGGAAGGTAAGACTTCTTTAGTGTGAGGTCACTTTTTTTTTTTTTTTTTGTTAATTAGTAAATTTGTATTGAAAAAAGAAAAGGTCACCTAAAGTGACATTTTTGGTGTAGTGGTCATCGAGAGTATTTTTTCTCGTAAATTTCTCATAATTTTATATAAATTGTGAAAAAAATGATGGTTACTTATAATTTTCTTCTGCAAACATTTTTGGATAGGGACGGGTAACGCTGTAAAGGTTGGAATCTTTAAATTTAGGAAGGCCCAACCCTTTAAAGGGGCTCATGCCTACTTGGGCTGTTGAATCGGAAAGGGGAATATTCACTTATAATCTTTCATTCTTCGCCATTTAGATTAATCTTATTTTCCTAATTAATCTTATTCTTCACCATTAATCTTACTGAAAAATTCTCAACAACGTCTTTCCCTTGTATTTCCATTAATTAATGAGGATTTGGGTTCCTTACTCTTGGCAGACATATGTCGTTGATCACCAAAGCATGGGTGGTGGGCCCCATTTGTATGATGTGAAAAAAAGATGGAGGAGAGTACTACTTGTAAGGAAATTATCTTTAAGTCCATTACTTGGACTAGAAGTCCTTTCCTTTCCCGAATTGTGGTCATTATAGGAAATCTGTTTTCTTAGGATACATGCTATTCCTTACACAAAAAGGTTTCTTAATGAGATGTATTCCATAACAAACTCTACCTTGATGGATGGTTGAGATTAAGTCTATGGAAACCCTGATTGGAAATTCGGTCCTCTTTTCACCTATAAAACAAAGCCTTTCGTCCATCACAAAGGCATTCACGAAAATCAACACATTAAGGTTTTATAGGCAAGGAAAGAGAAACCGAAACCATTCACATAGTCTCTTTCTCGACGGATCACAGCATCAATCAGTAACAGCACCAGACTGCAGGATCAGAAAGCTCTCTGCATCAGGATGTCTGGAGGTACTCTTTAATTTATTTAAGATTAAATCCTACACGTGATTATCATGCTGTTCACGATCTTAGGGTTCATGTTAATAATAGTATAACACTACTATTTCATCATTCACATGGATCTAAAAAACAGAGGCTGTGGAATAAAGGTGCCTCTACAGACTTCCGATCGAATGTTTGGCAAGTTACCACATTTTGTAAGTACAAGCAAACAATCTCTTATAGGGACCACAAGTATAGAAAATATTCTTTTGTGATGTTAGGTTATGTGATTTCCTACTAAAGTAGATCGAAAGTTCGAAACAAACAATGACCGGGAAGATTCGGAACAAGATGTGTGGCCCTAAAGTTGAATAATACATAGTCTACCATAACATTATAACCCACTATCTTCTTCAATAAGATGTTTTGAAAAGAGATGTGACTTGAGTCACCCCGTCTCTTTCTTTCCTGAAGAGCCTCTTCCTTTTCATCTTTCCTTCTACACGTTTGACTGTTGAATTGATACAGATGCAATTTCCAATTAAAAAGGAAATGAGGAAAGAAAGGCCTATATATGTGTAACTTGGGTAGGTGGGAGAGGAAAAAATGAGCTTAATTGGCCATGGAGTGGCATATTTATTTAGGCCCCTAAATTAATAGTGGAAAGGTGCTCAGAATTTGTCCATATAATATACTCCCATTGAGCGTCCGATTGGATCTAGTGGATAGTATGTATGATGGAGGTTGGGATCAGAAATGGATACCTGTGCACTGTGGCACATGACGCAGCAAAAGAACAGTGGGATATACATACATTAGATACTTACTCCAAGCATCTCGGGTGGACTTTATTTAAGAAGTGCTCTCCTCGTGTGCTCCCCGGGGAGTTGGGATGCATAGATGCACAAGGATAGGTTGTATGTATAGAGGATATTGAGAATGTGGGTTGGGCTATGCTTTTGCATCACTACTTTTCAAAATCTCAAAATCACACACAGACTTTGAGAATAGAGGCGTTTGGCAGTATTTGACAACCTCTAAATGATGTAGAGAAATAGAGGCAATGCCTCTATTTTCCACAACCCACCATTGAATGCATGCAGAAAGTAGAGGGAAAAAATAGAATCGGGTAAACAGTGTTCCGGTCCCATTCACGCCGCCCCAATCCTTTTTCCCCCCCTCAAAATCTAAGAGTGTAATTCATGATCCAAACCGTTGGAAATGTTCACAAGACCTAAAATGGCCATGAGACCAAATCCCACCTGTTGGATTATCACCAATTTCGAGATGTGTAAAAAAATGTTAGCCATTAGGTGTAATTTTCTGGAATCAAAGGGGTCCAAACACAAGATTCAGACCATTAGATCTCTTTGTAAGGCTGAAAACAGCTAAGTGGTCAATTTTCAAGGATTTATGCCTCGTCGATTTCAAGATATTTGCAAAAAAATGTCAGTCATTGATGTATTATGCTCAATATTGGATTTGTCTATGAACAATAACGTTTTTCTATTTTTGTTATTATTTCTGGGAGTGAAATTAAGATCCAAACCGCTGGAAATGTTCAAAATATCAAGCACGGCTATGAGACCAAACTTTAGCCATTGGATCATCACCAATCTTGAGATATGTGCAAAAAACATGAGCCACTAGATTTGGATTATGTGGGCCCCAAACACAAGATCCAAATCATTATATCTCTTTGGAAGGCTGAACACGGTCATTTGGTCAATTTCAATGCTTGATACCTTGTGGATCTTGAGGAGTTTGTGGAAAACTTTAAACTATTGACACAAGAAAGTCTATTTTAACATAAATCCTTGCATTACCAGACACTTCTTTTGATTCTAACCTCTTTTTTCATAACTCTTTTCTTAATGGCTCTATCTTGATGGGTCTATCCAAAAAAGAGTAGAGATACCAAAGAAGGCCTAAATATGATAGTAATAAAATAGACCTGACTAATTTAAAGCCTAAAAGGTTAATGATTTTTTAAGTACATTTATTTATTTTTGTTGAGTTAGCCTAACAGTGGTATAAGAGTGGGATCAATGTCAATTGAGAAGAATATCAATTCATTGGGTAAGTGAAATTAGTGTAAATAGAAGTGCTCATATATGTATACATATATGGATCAGGAATTTTCTGCTAAAATACTCACATATTAGCACTTTGCACCCACTGATGTATGGCTACTCTAAACATGATCTCGACTCTTCCGAAAACATGGGTTGACTGAGTGACTCATGGGTTGACCCACTGGATTTTCCAGCCTTGCTCAAAATCTTGTCAAGCAAATAATTGGCCCAACTGGGTACTTGGTGAGGCTCGGCTCGCTCGGTCAAAACTTGTCCGACTCACTTGACTATATAACCTGTTGGTTTAACCGCGCCTTTTGTGTTCTGAATCAATAATTGGACTTATTTAGAAGATTTGGAGTATTCTAACTCTTTGTCCCAACCAGTACAGCTGAAGGTCCCTGTAAAGCCTAAGAAAAAAATGCCCCGGGGTAATAGAGAAAGGAATGGTCCAAATATTGGAAGTGGATACCTTTTCTTCTACAAGGACATTGAGATTGAGTTCCCTATCGGTAATATATGTGTTAACATGCATGCATCTTCAACATTGATGGACCTCTATGAAGAGACATGCATAACCATCAATGATTGTGAGCTTTTGTTTTCTTCGATCCCACTATAGACTGCTGAAGCTTTGTCTGCATTTATAAGAAAAATAATGTTTGCTTCAGCAGTGTACTTTTTCTCTTTTTTTTTAAAAGCAGTGTACTTAGTTCCATACACTAACGATCAAGCTATTACGTAATAGATGCAGTGGCTGTAAACCACAAAAGGTGTGTGACCAAGATGGCGTATGTGATTGAGGTCCCCCGTCTGTCTCCCAAACGCTTCCCTGCGAGTGGGATGTCATAGACATTGCACTGGGGCGTACCTAATAATAATCCAGACAGGTCATGATGGAAGTCATCATCTCTAGTGATACATCCTTAAATTTCACTTCTCCCACCTAAAGACTGATCATCTCATGTTTGATAATATGATTAGTACAATCTTACTAATTATTAATCATAATTACTTTAATCCAATTGTGCTCACGAATCTTATATGGGATTAGTTCCTACTTAAGTGAAATTTTAAGAATACGTGATTGGAGTTGGGAGGGAATGACATTCATCTTGAACGGTCTAGATTATCATCAGGGTGGACCATATGATGGAGTTCTAGACACCCCCACTAATCAGAAATGTGTGGGAGACAAGACGGGATTCGATCTGGACACTTAGGACATTTTACACTATGATTTCATTGAGTTGGACTTTATCCAAACTCTTGGAAAAAGGGAAAGTGCAAGTGGCCCTACATATGGCATGATGCGACAGAATTCAGTGGGTCCATTTGATCAATAGTTATGACTAGAGACAATAGTCATGATTAATTCCATTTCATTTCAGCCGGAATCGATGGAATTTTTTGAATAGGGGTAAAAAAAGTTCAATGTGAATTCCGGCCCATTCCGTCCCATTCCGGTTGTCTATTTTGGTCCATTGTTTTGTAGCACAATCTTTACTACTTTTTTTAAAATGTTTTTCTTCGATATCCATATCAAGAAACACGCATAATTTACATTATATTTTTATTTTTCTATTTGTTTTACATATATGTATATATTTTAAATTTTAATATTATTCCGAAAAGCTATTCCAAAACACCAAAATACTCAAGGCTAGATCGAAATGATGACCGAAACAAAATTGACAACTGCGATAGAGAACAATGGTTCCTTCATCTATGGGACCTTAACTAATTAGCTTATGGATCAACACAATAAAAAAATTATCGTAGTCATCTTTTTGAACATGGATCCATCAATGACAAGATCTTTTACAAGCAAATTAACCATACACACTTGGTGAGGATCATGAATTTGAATTCCTTCTCTTGCTTCTGGCCAACCAAAATATAGAAGTAGAATCTTATTAGAAAAAAAGGCATAAAAGAAAAGGAGAACCGTTAATGCCACAACCGAAACTTCTCTTACCACATCCTTCTCTCTACACACACCACTTCAGTTAAAAAAAATACCAAAATTTCTCTCTACATACCCCTCGTTTCCCAAATTACCCTTCCCCTCTCCCTCACCTTCTCTCTACACTTCCTTTTTTCCTCTCACTCTCACGTCCCTCTATCCCTCTCCCTGCCTACCGCCTGCCACTAGCCGCGCGCTCTTCCTCTCTCTCTCCCCGCCCGCCACCCAGCGCCCACTGCCTGCTCTCCCCCTCTCCCTGTCTCTCTCTATCCTTGCCCGCCTCAGCCCCCCGCCCGCCTGTCTCTCTCCCTCTCCTAGCCCCCTCCGCCCATCGCCGCCCACTCTTCCTGTCCCTCCCTCTCTCCCTCTCCCCGTATCCCTGTCTCTCTCTATCCTTGCCCGTCTTTGCCCCTCGCCCGCCTGCCTTTCTCCATCTGCCTCTCCATGTCTCTCTCCCTCTCTCCCTCTCCTTGCCCCCTCCACTTGCCACCGCCCACTCTTCCTCTCCCTCTTTCGCTCCCTATTCCTGCCTGCCTCCGTCCGCCACCCTCTCTCCCCTACCCATTGCCCGCTGTCGCCCTCTCTCCCTCTCCTTGTCTCTCTCCCTCTTCCCTCTCCCGACCCACCTCCCACCGTCACTGCCACCCACTCACCCTTTTTCTCCCTCCCTCTCTCTGCCGCTTTCCCCATGTCCCTGTCCCTATCTCTATCTCTCTCCCCCTCCGGCGATGTACCAGAGGGGGCGGTGGTGGTTGGGGTGGGTGAGTGCTGAGAGAAATTGGGTGAGGTATGAAACTATAAATGGTTTCTTGTTTGGTAATTTCACACATGGGTATATTATTCTTAAACTACGGGATGTAGAAAAAGAAGTTTCGGCTGTGGCATTAACACTCTCAAAGATAAAGACCAATAACATCAACATTAGAGAGAAAACCCACAACCACATTTCTTAATTACAAAGAGCACTAAAAATAAAACTCAGAAGCAACAAATAAGCTATGATTACAAACCCTTGTCTATACATGGGCATAGATGAAAACCCTAAAACAAACATCCAATCCAATGAGAGTGATCACTAGCATCTTTCCTCCAGCGAGAAGCTACTAATTGGCGCAAAAAAGAAAGAAGCCCATGTTAATGAAGCTCATCACTGCAAGAAGTCCATAGAACAGGTCCAACCTCCCCTTGTTGATGTTGCTAGCTAGCCATCCCTCGCCATCGCGTGTACTTGTCATGCTTTTCATCACCGACACCAAGAAGCTACTGACAAAGAATCCTAGTGATAGAGTTGTGAGGAAGAGTCCCGTGCTCATCGTTTTCATCCCGTTTGGGGACTGTGTTATGAAGAAATCGAGCTGGCCTGTGTATGAAGGTGAAAATCCAAGAGCGTTGATCAACCCTAAGGGATAAAAACAATCCCAATACAGATATGAATATGGAAGAAGATAAAGCAGACACCTAAGTTAATCAACCTATCAATCACACAGATAGACACACGATATTATACGTGGAAAAACCTTGAATAGGGAAAAAAACCATGAGTCCTCACACCGGTCTAAAAAGATCAAGCACTAATCAAACGAAAATTAAAAGAGAAACTCACTACCCTTTACAGTTCAACTCAACCTAAAGACCCTAATGAATCTTGCTAACGAACACGCCGTTCACCTTCTCCAGTACTTCAATCTCTACGCCTTCAACAAGACGAATCAACTTAGAACTTGAATGATGGATCTTCATATGCAAAAATCTTCAGCACATTAAACTCACCAAAAAAAGAAGGCTTTCTGAAGGGAAGAATTCTCTTAGATAATAGACTATGGTTTTTGGATTTTTGAGAGTCAGCTATCTTTCATGAGGCTAAAGCATTATATCAGGTTCTTGAAATGAGTGGGAGGGATTGGGTTTGAATAGGATAACAGTTGGAAAAGATAGAGGAGATTTCTAAAAAATTAGGTGAAATCCGTTGCCGTCCGATCGATTGGACTGAATGTCCGATCGATTTGTTTGTCATTTAACTGAGAGCAATTCAAGTCTGATCGATCGGTCTGAGAGTCCGATCGATCAGTCTGTCACTTAACTGAGAGCATTTCATGGCCGATCAATCGGCCTGAGGGTCAGATCGATCGGTCTGTCAACACCAATTCTGTAATGAATCTTCGGATTTCTTCCATGCTGATGCGGTCCAACTAAAAAATATAAAATTACATGAATCCCCAAGTTTTGTCCATCCACATGAATTAGCAACACTTAGAAACTAACAAAAGGCTTCTCCCAACCCTACCAAAGAGAATTGAGGGATCAACATGAAGACACTTATGGGTAATGTGCCAGAACTGGTGACACTAGTTCTTTTCGCCACGGAGAGCTGCTTCCCCTTGGCAATTGCCGTTGCAGCCATGCCTAGTATGGAAAGGAGGAGCCCAATCCATGTTCTTTGTAAGTTGGTGAACCCTGTTAGGGAAAACAAAATTATAGTTAGAATAGAACTACGAACTCTATCACTAGTAGTACTGATCACATGATGTAAGAGGAAAATAAACCAAAATTTGTGTACTCTCTCTTTAAACGACACCACTTCCTACTGACTGAGTTAACTCACTTGAGTCAGACTCAGTTCAAGATTTAGTGCTACATTTGCCTAATGCAGAATGTTTCCTTGCTGGTAGGGATGAAAGTGGGTCGGGCCGAGCCGGGCTTTGACAGGCCCTAGGCTCGGCCCTAGTGTTTTTTAGTAGGCCCTAGCCCGGCCCGAGCTTGAGAGGGACTAAAAAATCCTGGCTCAGGCTCGGCTCTTATTAAGTAGGGCCGGCCCTCGAGCCCGGCTTGATTGAGGCCCTAGGCTCGGCTTGTGAGCCTGACCTGTTTTATAATGATATAGGTCAATGTTAATATAGATTTAGGGTTTAGGATTCATGGATTATTTAGTGCTTAGGGTTTAGAGATTATTTATATTGGATTAAAATTAGGGTTTAAGGTTTAGTGCTTAGGTTTAGGGTTTATGGATTATTTAGTACTTAGGGTTTAGTGTTTAGGGTTTAGGGATTATTTATATTGGATTAAAACTAAGGTTTAGGATTTATGGATAATGTTATATCATATATGTATTAACTACTGTATAGTGTACATATATATATATAATATGTGTATTAATATATGTAGGCTCTAGGGCTTACGAGCCGGGCGTCATCAAGCCCGAGCTCGGCCCTTTTAAGCAAACGAGCCTCCTCCTAGACCCTAGCTCGGCTCTTTTGTCTTTCGAACCGAGCTCAGGCCGAGCCTATAACGGGCCGTCCGTGGGCAGCCCGCGGACGGCCCGACCCATGCCCGCGGACGGCCCGACCCACTTTCACCCCTACTTGCTGGTTTTGATTTGAAATCGCGAGGTTACACTTGTGAACCTTCTGTTTTATAGGTAATAAATTTATAAGATTTCTAAGCAATGTTTTTGTGGAAGGCACTAAATGTAGAAGATCAAAAGTGAAGTTTTGAAAAGCGATGGTCTCATCTAGATCTCTGCCTTAGACTCTTTACTCATCACCTATTCAATTTTTCTTCCAAAAAAAAAAAAAAAGAGAGAACTTTTATGGTGAATTCGTAGTACTTTATGACTTTGGAGGCAAACATGCCCTTGATATACTTACAACTTACAAGTTGATATATTCAACGAAATACATACCATGTTTCCCTTCCATTTCTTCCAAATAGGAATAATTATGCGGTCGTAGATAGCTAGGGTGATTAGAATGGCTCCCACGAAGAAGACAGTCAGTGATCCTGCTGGAATTTGGAATCTTCCAATGGATCTTTCCATTGTTGATGCTTGTTCTACTGAGAAGGTAATCATTTGAGCGTATGTTGTCCAAAACATGATCGTTGTGGCCAAAATCGGTAGTAATCTTATCATCATTTTCACTTCCTCAACCCTAGTCACAGAGCACAACTTCCATGGGTTTGGAGTAGAGGAGTCATTTTCAAAGTCTCCTTCCACGATAATTGCAGCTTTGTCAAGGAAACTATCACAGAAAACAAATATTTAGTTCATTTTAGCACATGCTTTATTCAAAAACTCTAATATGTCCATAACAATTTGAAAAGGGATGTTTACATATAACCACGTAGACTTCCTTATGATAACAAATAATCACCTGCACCTTAATATATTTTTAGAACTAACTTCAGTAATCTAACAATCTCAATTATCAACCACCTTGATCAGAAAATCCATATCAAAACCCTTAGACCTGACCGACCTGACCTAATCTGGATTAACTATCAGCTATTAATGTTCATTAAATAATCTTGGGTTTAATAGTCTTTTTGTGTTAACACTTTTAATTTAACCTAAACAGATTAATTATAAGGGAAATTCTATCCTATTACAAAAAAAAAAAAAAAAAAAAAGAAAAATGTTAATTGTCTTCATTTGTTTGATAATCGGTAAAGGTGGTTGAACATCGGTGATTATTTGTAATTGTCAAAAAATATGGTTGGTTATTTGTAAAATTCCGTTCCATTGTAGTCTCTATTAAAAAATGTTCTTTTCCTTTGAATGGCTCTTTATCAAGGGTTTTTTTTTTTTTTTTTTTGAAATGCCTTGTTGATAATTTCATAACTATTTGGATTAATAAGGAAAATATCATTTCATTGCCCATTTGTTCTGTCATTTTCTACTTTAGATAGAAAAAGTAAAAAAAAAAGAAAAAGAAAAAAGAAAGTGGAAGCCTGATAGGACAAAGGGGTGTGTGAATTACAATGTAATTAACTTTCTAAATATCAATTAGTCACTAGTAGTGATACCTGGAAAGTTTTTGTTTTTGGGGGGCGGGCTACGGTGGGGGTGGAGAGAGAGAGAGAGAGAGAGAGAGAGAGAGAGAGAGAGCCACTCACCAGAACTGATCTGTGTGATTGATTCTTGAAGCCCCAGCATAGTCCTCTTACAAGAAGCTCACACTCGAAGGCAATTGGAGCTTCCTTTTCCTCAAGGCAGCAGAACTTGGAAAATATGAACAACTGGGCTTCCTATAGTTTTCTCGTACCTACATCTCGTAGTCCCTGATAGAAACAAAAACAAAGTGCAAGCAAAGGAGCGACACAACAAATACCATATGCCCAGCTGCGACCCAATTCATCTTGTAAGTGGACTAGCACTGTAACTGCCAGAAGAGTGCCCGTACTGATGAAGAAGAAGCAGAAGCTGCTGAAGAACAATGTCAGTTGGGTCTTTTCCTTCTCATCCTTTTCGTCGAACTGATTGGTTCAAAAACCTGAAACACTCAACTTGAGGCCACCGACGCCTAATGCGATTACGTACAGAGATAAGTAGCAGTGTGTTTGGGAAGGGGGGAAAAAAGGGGGAGGGAAAATGAGGGAAAAGGTGTGCATAAATTTTCCCCCCAAAACAGGGGGGAAAATGAGGGAGGGAGAGGGAAAAGTGTGGAAAATGTCCTTTTTGCCCTTTTTATCATTTTGAAATTTTTACAAAAGTAAAGGTAAAATAGTAATTTTTCCTTTACTTCACAAACAAACAAAACCCTACTGTTTCACTTTTCTTCCCCCTACTTTTTTACTTCCCAAACAAGAGGAGGTAAAATTAATTTCCCCTCCCCTCCCCTCCCCTCCCCTCCCCTCCCCTTCATTTTCCTTCCCCTCAAATTTTCTCTCTCCTCCCCCCTTCCCAAACACAGCATAAAAAACTCCAAGTTACAATCCATTTGGTTGCTTGCAAATCTCATGGGATGTTGTAGTTGAATCACAAGGTGGTGGTCGGAGATGTGGTAATGCCGTTGATATGGTTAATATTTCTACACCCTAATTTACCATCATCATCAACACCATGTTGATGTGAATTTAAATTCAATCTTTTAATACTGCAAGTGCATAACTGTTTTTTTGAGACAGTGGCAAGTATAGGTCAAATCCCACGAGGAGCACTACTAAGTTAAAATTTAAAATCTGATTTTTTTATCATGTTTTTTTTATCAATAATAATGACAAGAGAGATAAAGAAAAAAAAAAGACAAAAATAAGATTGAGAAAATATAGATCTAAAGTGCAGCAATAAAATATGAGAAAATGCATATGAGAATACCATGAATCCATTAAGTAGTCCCACCATCATTCTATGTAATACATAAAATAAATTTGTCCCAAAAATTCTTCAAATAAAAAACAAATCAATGTTTCTGATTTGAATAATTTGTCTATCAAAAAGCATAATCTTTCACAATTTATTTAAGGCAAAAATCTCCTTCACCTAATGAAATTATGAACTTAACTAAATATCACATACTAATCACAAATAGATTATCAAAGAATTTCAATCTAAGAATAATCTATTAAGATACATGATTAAATCATGGTTCAAATAAAAAATTGAATAACATAGGTTGTCAATGACAAAAGGCAGATTTATTATTATAATCAATACATAAGAGACAAAAATATCACATAAATTAACGATGAGAAACACAAAACTTCATCTGACACTCTGATCCAGAGATCTACTCCTCCATTGCAAAAGATGTGATTTTCATTAAGAACTTCATAGCAATTACAAATTTCTCTCATACTCTTCTAACCTATTTCGGGAACTGGGCTCTAGAATACTCAAAAATAACTTTTAAATTCTATTAATTAGGGAAATAAGAGAAAGAGGAGAGAGAGAGAGTAATAGTGAACGTCCAAGGGGAGGCAGTGACTCCCGTATGCTACTTTTTGGTCCCTTTTATTTCTCTGGTTATCTATAAGATACATTGAATCTGAATACCTTCTCTGCATATTTGATTTTTCTTCATTGATAAGGTATATCTCTTATCATTTTTGAATTTGAATGAGGTGGAAGCTTCTGGAAACCTTTGAGTGGCTTGGCTAATCTTCAGATGGGGTCCCACAAGGGATGTGTAGCAATTGATTATCAACGGTGTGGATTTAATTGCAATCTCGTCTAAAAATAAACATGAAACTCTCAGGGCCCATAACTTTGTCAATATAGCTTTGATTTTCATGTTATTGGGCTCTACAAATATTTACTCTGAATAAGCTTTCCAACGGTAGGTAAATTTCATCGATCCGACGGTTAGATTGAAAGTTATGGCCATTTAAAGATGAGTTATCCTGAGAAAAATGGGATTAACTTTTAAAATTTGATTTGCAATGGATTCTATCCCTGCACAACTTTCATTTTTGAAAGGACATCAGATGTGGATAATTCAAACTTTTCTTCTTTTGTTCCAATTAGAATTGTACTTTTTGAATTATCTATTAATAATTTCAAATTTACAACTACTGTGGACCCTGCCAAGTGGGATATTTCATCTGCTTGAACAGTGGGCCCTATGAGAAGTCTTCTACTGCAGTTAGGACTCTTCAACTGATATGATGAGTGGACCCCTCCTTTGATTAATTTGCATATGGCTTGTGTGTGGGGTCCACATGGTGAATTTTTCAATTTACTTCAATTCAGCAATGCGTGGCCTAGGATGACAATGTGTGCTTGAAAGTGGGTTCCATGATAGAAGCCAGTAATTCTCATTTTCTACACATTCTAATTCAACACATCAAATACTGAAGAGCCCATATTGAGGTGGGACCCACCCGGATAGAGTTCTACTCCAACTGGGACTCTTCGGAGAAAATTTGCAAAACATTCTAAGTTAATGCAGAAAATGTATGAATAGTACGAAAAATCAGGTTCCTATGTGAAAATGCATGAAATGATGAAATTATATGAATAATGATGCAATTCACCTAATTAAATCCTTATTTCATCCTAAAATGATACGTAAATATATAAATTTATGAACTCAACACATCCCCCAACTAGCTTTTTGCTAGTCCCTTACCAAAAGTTCGAGCAAAAAGGTTTAAAGTTCTTTGACCTAATCTAAGAAAAGAAAGTAAATAGGAAAACAAAACCACTTTCGCTGGTATTCTCGGTTACATTTAGCGTATACAACAAGCCCTTAAACCCCTAGGTTCCCCCTAGTGGACAAGTTGTGCCTCGTGAGGGTTTGCAGTGAAAATACACACAAAATTCTTTCTTTTTGTTTTTTTTTTTTTTTTAACAAAAGATTTTTAAAACCTATCAAAATCCAGGGAAACTTTTTCCAAGAGAAAATCTATAGACATTGATTATTCTTGGTTCTCGGAATTTTCAAAGGCAAATCTTAAATTTTGTTCACTAATCCCATCTTTTGGTCAGAAATTCTCGAAATCATGCTAATTTATCGTGCATAGTGAAAAGTATGTATGCGTAATAAGCATCAAGTGATCCACCAAGAATTTTTGTGAAAATATATATATATATATATTAAATTATGGGCCGCCTAAACTTAGCAAAGAAAAACAGTCTTCCTCTCAAGGCAATAATGACGGCTTTCGCACTACTATTTTTTCAAAGGCTGAATTTTTTTTTTCCAACACACACATGTGACTGTTCAATGTCTAGGTTCCTTAAGCTTTCTACCTAACTCATGTAACGAGCATTAGGCCAGTGACTCCCAAACCAGATAGCTTTAGGGCACTAGGTATGTAAATACCCCTAAGGCTTACTAGCTCTGGTTAAAAAGGCTATGAACCCAAACTAATCACAAATTTTTTTTATTCTTTTCAAGACTTCTAAAAACTTTTTTTTATATTTTCTTTTTTTTTCACTTTTTTTTCTTTTTTTTTTTGCGGTCCCCAACAATAGGCAGCCTTTTTCATGTATCCACCCGTCGAACCAGGAAGCTCTATACACTAAGGGTCGATTTTCTTTTTTTCTTTTTAATTATCAAATAAAAATGAAAATCATACCTTCACATTCAAAACCTTGAAAACATATACAACCCGTGTAAAAATAATGGATCGAAATTCAGCACTTTTCCAAAAACTCTTTCCGTAAATAAAATAGTGAACTATTGTTTTCTTTTGCCCAAAATAAATATCTTCAGCCAATAAAAATTCTCTCGGAAGTATCGCTTTAAAAAAAATTATTTTTTTTACTCCTGAAAAACGAAAAAAAAATGTAGAATGAAAATTGAACAGATGATCATATGTCAAGTTCTAACTCACACCCCCAAACCTAATTTCAACATTGTCCTCAATGTTATGATTGCATTTGTAATGTGAAAATGAACAATAAGGAAAATTGGAACAGCTTACCATGTGAGGTGATTGCAAAAGAATGTGATCAACCAGCTCAATTACCTTAAAAAATTGGGTTGCCTCCCAAACAGTGCTAAGTTTAATGTCGTCAGCCTGACATGAGAAAAAATGATTAGTTCTGGTAAATTGGGTCTTCCAGAAGGATATCCTTAATATTTTTATCCTTCAGTTCCAGAAACGGTTTCAACCATTCACCTTGAAAACATCCCCATTTTTAGGATTTTCAATTTCCACAGCACCATGAAAGTAAACAGTCCTAATAATGAATGGACTAGTCCACCGGGTTTGTCACTTCCCTGGAAACAAGTGTAACCAGGAGTTATACAAAAGGACTTTCATACCCGGTTCAAAGGATTTTTTTAAACTTGACTTATCATGGTTCAACTTCATTCTTTCCTTGTAGATCTTGGCATTCTCATAAGCATCATTTCGAAGTTTTTCAAACTCATTGAGTTGCAATTTGTGCAGAGTACCTGCAGTGGGTATATCAAAATTAAACTTCTTAATGGCCCAATAAGCTACATGCTCCAATTCAACAGGTAAGTGGCATGCCTTCCCATAGACCAGCCTATATGGGGACATCCCAATAGGTGTCTTGTAAGCGGTTCGATAGGCCCACAGTGCATCGATCAATCACAAAGACCACTCTTTCCGAGTGGGATTGACCGTTTTTTCCAGAATTTGTTTAATTTGCCTATTTGAAATTTCCGCTTGGCCACTTATTTGTGGGTGATAAGGTATAGCAACCTTATAGGTGACAGAATATTTTTTCAACAAATGCTCAAAGGGATGGTTACAAAAGTGAGTGCCTCCATCACTAATGATCGCTCTAGGGATACCAAAGCGAGAAAAGATACGATCTCTCATGAACTTAATCACCACATGGTGGTCATTCTCTTCTTTGTCGGTATGGCTTCTACCCACTTGGAAACATAGTCTACTGCTAGCAAAATGTAAAGATTTCCAAAGGAATTTGGAAATGGCCCCATGAGGTCAGTTCCCCACACATCAAAAATTTCCACCCACTTGGAAACAAGCTTGCCAAGCTTTTGACACCTCTCACAGATCAAACAGAAAGTGTGACAATCTTTAAAGATAGTGGGCCAGTAAAATCCACATTGCAAAACTTTTGTGGCTGTCTTTTTCGAACTAAAGTGGCCCCCACAAGCATGATCATGGCAGAAGGAATGACCGAGTAATGATCATGATCAAGAATGCATCTCCTGATGATCTGCTTCGAGCAGTACTTAAAAAGATACGGGTCATCTCAGAAAAAGTACTTGACATCAACTAGAAATTTTGATCGATCCTGTCTTGACTAATGGGCGGGCATCTCCCCTGTAATAAGGTAATTGATTATATCTGCAAACCAGAGGATTTGAGAAATACTAAGCAATTATTCATCAGGAAAATTTTCATTCAATGGGACCTCATCTGATGGCTCTAAAGGTATTCTCGAAAGATGGTCTGCACCAACATTCTTACATCCTTTTTTTATCTTTTATTTCCAAATCAAACTCTTGTAGTAGAAGGATCCATTGGATCAATCGGGCTTTTGCATCCTTTTTTAACAGAAGGTATCTCAAGGCTACATGATCCGTGTAGATGATGACTTTGAACCCTATTAAGTAGGACTGAAATTTCTCCAAGGCAAAAATGACAGCTAGCAATTCTTTTTCAATGGTTGTGTAATTTAGCTGTGCATCATTGAGAGTCCTACTTGCATAGTAAATCATATGAGGTAACTTCCCAACCCGTTGACCCAAAACAGCTCCAATAGCAGCATCGGATGCATCATACATTAGCTCAAATGGAATAGTCCAGTCAAGTGGGTGAATTATAGGGGCCGAAGTTAGTTCATTCTTCAGTTTCTCAAAGCCTTTAGACACTTCTCATCAAATTCAAACGGGGCCTCTTTTGTCAGCAATTGGCACAAAGGTTTAGCAATTTTACTAAAATCCTTAATGAATCTATGATAAAAACCAACATGGTATAGGAATGATCGAATCTGCTTAACTGATTTTGGTAGGGGCAATTTGAAGATCAAATCAATTTTTGCTTTGTCTACCTCAATTCCATTATCAGAAATGATGTATCCCAGAACTATGTCCCTTTTTACCATAAAATGATATTTCTCCTAATTTAAGACTAGATTCTTTTCTTTGCATCTTTCAAGTACAAGGGACAAATGATATAAATATTCCTCAAAAGAATTGTCAAAGACCGAAAAATCATCCATGAAAACCTCAATGAATCTTTCTACCATGTCAGAAAATATGCTCAACATGCACCTTTGAAAGGTAGCTGGTGCATTGCATAACCCAAAGGGCATGCGTCTGTAAGCAAAAGTGCCAAACGGATTGGTGAAGGTGGTATTTTCCTAGTCCTCGGGTGCAATTGGGATTTGATTGTAACCGGAATAACCATCAAGAAAACAATAATAAGCATGACCGGCTAACCTTTTGAGCATCTGATCCATGAATAGGAGGGGAAAATGATCTTTCCGAGTGACTGAGTTCAACTTCCTATAGTCAATGCATACCCTCTATCTAGTCTGTATCCAAGTGGGTACCAATTCATTGCCTTCATTTTGAACCACAGTTATTCCAGATTTCTTTAGTACCACTTGAACCGGGCTCACCCATGCACTATCAGATATCGGGTAAAGCACCCCTGCATCGAGTAATTTTAAGACTTCTGACCTAACCACTTCCTTCATTGCAGGGTTCAGTTGCCTCTGTGGTTCACGAGATGGTTTTGCATTTTCTTCCAAATGGATTTTATGTTGGACCACAGATGGGCTAATTCCTTTAATATCTGCAATTGACCACCCTATAGCTTCCTTGTGCTCATCCAAAATTTTCACGAGTTTTTCCTCTTGGATAGGGTCCAAGTCTGAAGCTATAATCAGTGGAAGGGTTTCTAGCGGGCCTAAAAATACATATTTCAAGGTATCCGACAACTGCTTGAGTTCTAACTTAGGGGGCTCTACAATTGATGGGACAGGTGGGAAAACAGATGGAGTCAGAATCTCATGCTTCAGTTGCCACTTGGAGCAATTTATGGATGGGGTTGAGTCTAACAGTGCGTTGACTTCCTCAATATGTCCATCTACATCAAAATCACTTCCAAAGTGGGCCAGACAAGCCTCTAGTGGATCTTCAAGTTTCAAATAGGGGAAGTGGTTTTCCACCAATTCATGAATGTAACTAACTTCAAAAACCCCATCATACTCATTAGGAGGTTGCTTACTGACATTAAAAATTTTTACTTGGACTGTCATGGTCCCAAAAGAAATTTGCATTACTCCATTCCTACAATTGATCAAGGCATTTGAGGTGGCTAGGAATGGTCTCCCAAAGATTATTGGAATTTTAGTTTCAGTCCCAGATGTGTGTTTAGTATCAAAACAATAAAATCAACAGGGACCACAAAGTCTCCGACTTTGATAAGAACGTCTTTGACTACCCCATTGGGGTATCGAATTGGTGCATCAACCAATTGCAAGGTCACATGGGTCTTTTTCATCTGCCCCATGTTGACACCAAAAATGTCACTTTGCCTCTTCAACATCAAGAAAGCTGCATGAAGTCGCAACTTGCCATAAATAGGCAATGCAATTTCTCCAAAAATTCAAATCTTGTCAGAATCAAACAAAAACTGCAAGATCCTTCAAGATAGCCAAGAGAAGAGTACACATGAAGTTTCGGGCCATTTCGACAACATTTGGCCTAACTTCACTTCTCCGACAGCTAAACGGGAGCTCCCGGCGGCGACATCATCGGAGACGTCAAAACTTCGATCAAAGCCTACAGATGACTCCAGCATGTCTCAAAAGGGCTCTATGCCAAATTTCAAGTCAAACCGACAACGTTTGACCCTCCATCAATGCTCGAGCAGCAAAATCAAGCCTCCCGGCGGCAGGAACCACCGAAGCCTTCGCTCATCAAACCAAGTGCATGAGTGGCTTCAACATGCTTCCAAAAGGCTGCACGTCGAATTTCAGGTCATTCCGACAACGTTTGACCAGGTTTCGATGCTCCGAGAGAAAATCAAGCCTACCGGCGGCGGAGCAACCCGGGACCATGACATCCAAAACGGAGCCCATGGAACGTCTCAAAATGACTCCAATAGGCTCCCCGTCAAATTTCAGGTCAATCGGACATCGTTTGACCACATATCAAAGCTCGGCATTTTCCCCGCAGCAAAATCAAGTGAAGCATCGACGGGACCCCAAACGGCTTCAAAACTCAAACAAAAGCCTATGGTTGGTCTTATTTATTGCTCAGGAGGCTTCACCTCAAATTTCAGGTCATTCCGACATCGTTTGACGAAGTTTCAGCTTCTGGCGGAAAATCAGCAGCTCTACGCGACAAAGTCTTCGGCTTTCCCGGAAAATTGGAAACTTTGCACTCTAAAAATGCAAGGATTCTCATTAAGTTTTCTGCAGGGAAATCAAGCCAATAAATGAGAAGAAATGTCAAGAAAAATACAGAAGAAAACGGCGACGAAAAAGACCTCAAAACGACCGCAAAACGGGCTCCGAAGGGGAAAAATCCCCCAGGGTCGCAGACCCCTGCGACCATGGCCCATGGTCGCAGGCCCCTGCGACCATGGCCCATGGTCGCCGGTCCATGGTCGCCGGCGACCATGGAGGTCCGGGTCACCGGATTTTCCGCCGGTGACCCGTTTTTCCGTCTTTCTTCGCGTTTCGCGCACTTTGGCCCCTGTGGTTTCCTGAAAATGTGATTTTTAGTGCTTGAAATTGACTCATATCCTCCGACATCCGTCAAAATCACGGGTCAACCTCCAAAAGCATAAAATCATCATTGATCGCTCCAAGATCGCCAACCGGTCGACCAAGAAAGTGCACTTTCCGTCCGACCGATCGTGAAATCGACAAGACAGATGTCACCGGCCCACTCTTAGCTATCAATGTCTGAAGTTACATGTTCATCCGATGTCGATCAGCATGTAGATCCATCGATGATCATCGCCAGAAGAATTCCAGAAGACACGGCACGGCCCGCGACTCTTCGACTGCTCGGCGACCAATTAATGTGGTTAATTGACTAACTTTATTATGGTCATTAATTCATTTCTTTGGACGGCCCAATCAGAAGCAAGCATTTGGGAGTTACAAGTCAATTGATTCATGGCATTTAAACCATGAAACTCCTCCCATTATGGTAATTAAGGTGATTAAAAGCCCTTAATCTCCATCGGCCAATCAGATTCAAGGAAAAAGGAGTTACAAAATCAAGAAATAAATCTTGTAACTCCTCCCATTAAAGCCATTAAGGCTCATAAACCCTCCTAAATGGCTACCAAAGGCCTATAAATGGGAGAGCATTCCATTGAAATTGAGATCGGGAAAAAGATCGGAAAAAAGAGGAGAAAATCAGAAGATCAGAAAAAAAGATCAGAAAGAGATCTGAGAGAAAGAAAAAGAGAGAAAAACTCTGCTGAAGTTCTGCACCGGCCACCACTACAAGGTGACAAAAGTCCCTTGGGGGGCACCCCCCCCCCAAGGTCCTTGCCTTCTCCTGCTGCCTCCAATGGCTTAGACGTGGCTTTTCAGCCCGTCTACTTAGCTTTTTATTGGACATAGGACCTTCTCTTGGTCTTTGTCCTCTAAAAACCTGAGGTTATAGCCAAGCCAAGCGAATCAAGAGCATCTTCTGTTCTCATCTGCATGGATGATGGCGAAGCCCATACATGGCTTACGACCGTCAATCTGAACGAGTCCCCCACAATCTCCTGAAAAGTTAGATCTTCCTTTTCTTGCTTTTCATTGTAGTTTGTATTTTTCTAAAAGAGACAAAAATCACAACTCTTGTCTTTCATTATTGATGAGAATTGTAAATCGGCTATAAACGCCAAAATCGGCTATAAATGCCAAACAAAATCGCCTTTCACGGCAAACCAAGAAAATGTCTCTTTTCTTAAATATTTGTGCAATGGAAAACTTGAAAGAAGTTGATTTCCTTTTTACTTGCGAAGGTTGATCTCCGGATTACCACTTGCAATTCCAAGTAAAATAGAAAATCTGGCACACCCACACAAAAGAAATGTTGATGCACGCTTCAGGGCCCGCCAGGGCGCGAAAGGGCCGGACCCGACGGACTCCCACGTTCCGCCGACCCCGGTAGCCGCCCCAGCAGGCGCCTCGGAGCGCGTTCCATCACCCCAAACCTAATTCTTCATAAACAGAGTATGGAAGAAGGTTCACACTTGCACCTAAGTCTAGCAAAGCTTTCTCTATGTGATGGTCCCCTATCTGGCAAGAAATGGTAGTACACCCTGGGTCTTTATATTTAATTGGGGTTGGACAAGAAATGATTGAGCTAGCTTGTTGGGCTAGAGAAGTCTTCTTGGGCACATTGGTAGTCCTTTTGAAGGTGCAAAGGTCCTTCAGAAATTTTGCATTGGCCGGAATCTGTTGGATAGCATCAAGGAGTGGGATATTAATTCGCACTTGTTTGAATACTTGCATTTTATCCAATTGAACAATTGATTTTGCTGGGCCCAGCCTTTGTGGGTATGGTGCTTTAGGAACATAGGTCTTAGGAGTGGGCTTACTAGGTGATGGTTTAGCATTGACTGGGTTCTCTGATTCTAATATGTGTTTAGCATTCACATGTGGTTCCTCAGTTTCTATTTTCTTACTTGATTCATCATCAGGTTCCTTGGGTAGTGTGACCTTGTTATCCGCATGTGTACCCGACCTAAGAGTGATTATGGATTTGACTTGTTTCGGGCCTTTTCCTTTAGGATCATGACTAGGGAAGGTTCCCTTGTCTCTGGCACTGATGGAGTTAGCCAATTGGCCCATCTGGTATTCCAATTTTGCAAGGGTTTGAGTGTGGCGATTCAAAAGTTGAGTAGTGGTATGCTGGAATTGAGTAGTACTCTAAGTCAATTGGGTTGTGGTTTGAGACATGAATTTCATGGCCACTCTATAGAATCTACCCTCTGGGTCAATGGATTGTGGTTGAAGTTGGGTTTTTGAAAACTGGGTGGGGCACTAACTTGAGATTGATTGGGCTGAAATTGAGTGGACTGAGATGGGCCACTTTGAGTTAGGCCTTTGGTCCAAAAAAAGTTCGGGTTGTCCTTCCAACTTGGATTGTAAGTGTTAGAGTACGGGTTATACCTCTGATGATTATCAAAACGAGTGTTTTGATATAATGCATTCACCTCCTCAACAGACTCGGTTTGACCCAAAATTGTTGGGTCAATCCCTCTATTCATAGCCTGATTACATCTTAATGACTCTAGAGTGTTTGGAGTGGGCTTTTAGTTTAGCTCTAAGGCCTCTATTCTCCTCACCGGTGTGGCCATTTTGGCCTCTGCCTCAATTTTGGGTTCAATCTTGAACATCCCCCCTTTTTTAGGAATGGTGGGTTTGATGAGCTCCCTCTTGATAGGGCCCATTGCAATGTATTTTCAGCAGTATCTTCCAAAAATGTCCATGCTTCTTCTGCTGTTTTCTGTTTAAATTGCCCACTACAGAAAGATTCTACCATTTGTTTAGTTGGGTAATCCATGCCTTCATACACAATTTTGGACTAATCGGATTTTGTCAAATCCACGGTGGGGACACTGGATTAAGAGGTCCTTGAACTGTTCCAAATAACTGTACCTTTCCTTTTGATGGAATCCATTGATGGCCTGCCTAATCAAAGTGGTTTTCTGGTTGGAGTAGAATTTTTTGTAAAATTCTTTGACTAGCTTGGCCCATGTAGTGATGGACCCGGCCTATAAGGCATAAAGCCAAGCTTTAGCCTTTTCTTTTAGGGAGAAAGGAAATAATCTAAGTTTAAGGGCTTTCTCAGTCATGTGATTGATTCTCATGGTCCCACAGATGTCCTCAAATTCCCTAACATGTTGATATGGGTTTTCATGTTCTAGCCCAAGGAATACTGGGAGCATCTGGTTATGCCAAATTTCAACTCAATTGTGGCATTGGTCTAAGGCAGGGTGATACAGGACGGTTGAGTTGTCCTGGTGGGGTACATGTAGTTCTTTAAAGTCACGGGTGGGTCTATTTGATTAGTCATTCTAATAATTTCTTCAAAGATTGAAGACTTTCTGACAATGGTTAAGGCTAATTCGGGCTCTATCCTGACTAACTTTTTACTCTTGCATACCTACAGTTTTTCTCTCTCAGGTCTAAAACGCATGCATTGGGTTCAACCTTAAAGAAATGCAAGCCTAATCTATATGCGGGGCCCTAATGGTTTTACTAGATGACACACAAGCAGTCACGCATAAAGATTGAGCACAAGAAATTATCCTAGGTTTAGCCTAACTCATTGGACAGCTCCTAACTAGTTTGAAGAGTGCACTAAGGCCTCCAACCCAGTCTTATGAAGCCAAATCGACCAGGTAGTCCCCAGGATGAGTGTTGGGGTCACAAGGCACTTAGCAAGGGTCTCGCTTAAGAACCAAACTCCTATAACAGAGACTGCCACCCTTTGGAGGGACAGGACTTACGCAGACATCGACTTGACCAAAGAGCGCAATTGGTGCAACCTTTTGTGGTCTTTGTCCTAATGAACTCGAGTCTTATGGTCTCATTTCTACTTGATTTTAATTAATGTTTAACTTACCATGTGAGAGGTGGTTAAACCTAATTGGGCAAGGATCTGGTGATGAAATCCAATCCTTATCTTATTGGGGTCAATTGCCCTTAACCAAGTGTGTGGGGTTCAGTTTACTTGGTGTTTCAATCACACAATCATATTTGCTAAAATTTAAATTATCCAAGCCGCACTTGCAAATAAAAGATTCGGTGGATAAAGTTTAGAAACTCTTACAGCGGGCCCACGCTAATCCTTAAACTGTATAAGCTTAACCTCTTTTTTTTTTTTGGCAAATTTTGCAATTCTAAGATAAACTTGTTTGCATAGAGCAAATCCACGTAGTTTCCTGTTTTTGTGCAACCCTCCTCTAACCAAGGTAACTTATTCAAAAGAAACTCTTGTAAGTAAATCCTAAGTTAACAAATGAACTCAAAATTCTATCTTATCCTAATTTATTAAAAAAATAAGAAAATTCAAAAGACATCAAGTTAATAAAAACTCTATCAAAGTGGATTTCAAGTTATTGAAACAAATCAAAAATTCTATCTACAAAGTTAAAAGAAAAAAAAATCAAAAATTCTAAATTATCCAAACAAGTATCCAGATATGGTTAGAGTTTTCAAAAAGTCTTTAATTATAAGAAATCCAATCTCAAATTTCAGATTTTAAAACTCTAACTAATCTAAACAACTTAAGAGATGGAATTTTAAATTTTCCAACTACCTAATTTCAAAATTCAAAGGTTAGCATATTAATCAAAACAACTAGTCCTTAAAATTTTAAACTCTATCTTACCAATCCTAATCTAATCAATACATTAGTTACACCAATCTAAAATAATTTTTTTTTGTTTTTATTTACTGAAATTCTGAATTAAAAGAGATCCTTCAAAAAAAAATTTGGTTTTTTTATTAATTAATTATTTATTCTGAAAATTCAATTAATTATAAAAAAATATCAGAAAAATCAGAAAAGTTTGAAAAATTAGCAAAGTGAAATACTGACTAATAGTAATTGCAAAGAACACTACTAATGCAAATTAGATGACTAAACAACTAATACAACCTAAATATGAGCATGCATATGTATCAAATAAAAATAAAAAAGATTCAGATTTTTAACACAAACTCAGATTTGGCTCCCGCGCAACGGCGCCAAGAACTTGATGTGAATTTTAATTTAATCTTTTAATACTGTAAGTGCATAGCTGTCCTTTTGAGACATTGGCAAGTACATGTCGAATCCCACAAGGAGCACTACTAAGTTAAAATTTAAAATCTGATCTTTTTTATCAATTTTTTTTATCAATCATAATGACAAGAGAGATAAAGAAAAAAAAAAGACAAAAATAAGATTGAGAAAATCTAGAGCTAAAGTGCAGCATTAAAATATGAGAAAATGCATATCAAAATATCATGAATCCATTAAGTAGTCCCACCATCATTCTATGTAATAAATAAAATAAATTTGTCCCAAAAATTCTTCAAATAAAAAACAAATTAATGTTTTTGATTTGGATAATTTGCTTATATAAAAAAACAACTATCTTTCACAATTTATTTAAGGCAAAAATCTCCTTCAACTAATGAAATTATGAACTTAACTAAATATCACATACTAATCACAAATAGATTATTAAATAATTTCAATCTAAGAATAATCTATTAAGAAAACATACATGATTAAAGCATGGTTCAAATAAAAAAAGGAATAACATAGGTTGTTAATGACAGAAGGCAGATTTATTATTATAATCAATACGCAAGAGACAAAAATATCACATAAATTAATGCTGAGAAACACTTAACTTCATCTGACACTTTGATCCAGGGATCTACTCCTCCATTGCAAAAGATGTAATTTTCATTAAAAACTTCATAGTAATTACGATTTTCTCTCACACTCTTCCAACCTAGTTCTGGAACTGAGCTTCAGAATACCCAAAAATAACTCTTAAATTTTATTAATTAGGGAAATAAGAGAAAGATGGCAGAGAGTAATAGTGGATGTCCAAGTGAAGGGAATGACTCCCGTATGCTACTTTTTGGTCCCTTTTATTTCTATGGTTATCTATCAGATACATTGAATCTGGACACCTTCTCTGCAAATTTGATTTTTCTTCATTGATAAGGTATATCTCTTATCATTTTTTAATTTGAATGAGATAGAAGCTTCTGGAAACCTCTGGGTGGCTTGGCTAATCTTCAGATGGAGTCCCACAAGGGATATGTAGCAATTAATTATCAACGGTGTGGATTTAATTGCAATCCCATCTAAAAATGAACATGAAACTCTTAAAACCCATAATTTTGTCAATATAGCTTTGATTTGCATGTTCTTGGGATCCATGGATATCTACTTTGAATAAGCTTTCCAACGGCAGATAAATTCATCGATCCGACGGTCAAATTGAAAGTTATGGCCATTTGAAGATGAGTTATCTTGAGAAAAACGAGATTAACTTTTAAATTTTGATTTGCAATGGATTCTATCTCTGCACAACTTTCATTTTTAAAAAGCCATCAGATGTGGATGATTCAAACTCTTCTTCTTTTGTTCCAATCAGAATTGTACTATTTGATTTATCCATTAATAATTTCAAATTTGCAACTAACCCTGGCAAGTGAGACATTTCATCTGCTTGAACAGTGGGCCCTATGAGAAGTCTTCTACTATAGTTAGGACTCTTCAACTGACATTATGAGTGGACCCCTCCTTTGATTAATTTGCATATGGATTGTGTGTGGAGTCCACATGGTGAATTTTCCAATTTACTTCAATTCAGCAATGTAGGGCCCAGGATGACAATGTGTGCTTGAAAGTTTGAAGAGCTCATATTGAGGAGGGACCCACCCGGAAAAAGTTCTACTCCAACTAGGACTCTTTGGAGAAAATTTACAAAACATTCTAAGTTAATACAAAAAATGTATGAAAAGTATGAAAATTCAGGTTCCTAGGTGAAAATGCATGAAATGATGAAATTATATGAATAATGATGCAATTCACCTAATTAAGTCCCTAATTCATCCTAAAATGATACGTAAATATACAAATTTATGAACTCAACACATGTCCAAAGAAAAAGAAGAAAAAAAAGAAAAAATTAAAGAAAAACCACCCAAATAACAATCATAACTTTTTGTTGCAAGGGTAGTGAAGTAAGGATTTTGATTATTGCAACCAACATATAAATAATAACTGTGAAATTTTTTCTTTAATAGATTTCATGATTTGTGTAATTTGCATATATTGAGTGAGGCTATTCATGATCATAAGGTCTATGATTGGACTTACCACTGCTTGCACTGCTGTGAAGATGGCAATTGTCATATATCTACCTAAGAAATAATCTGCCAAGAAGCCACAGAGCAAGCACAAGAGAAATGAGGTGCCCAAGAAGTCTGTAACAATGTTTACGGAAGCTGCACTATGGAGATGCATTGTCCCAGTGAGGTAAGTCACAAGGTTCACTGCTATTCCCATTGTGGTAAGCCTTTCGCATACTTTGATTACTAGAGAAACCATAATTAAAGTCAAAGATTAGTAAATTAATGGGGATGGTGAATGAAGAATTGCATAAACATTATATATCCATGGTGAATTTTTTTCTTAAACTCATCTAAAAGACTGCACAGAGTGGTGATCTACCTCGGGTACATATATATCTATTGTGTGGGGAGATATTTCCTCCCCCATATTCCACCTCTGCCAAGTGCATGGCTCAAGATGGCCTGATGGGACTGGGCCCAGAAGTCAGGCCCGATGGGATTGTAGTTAAAAGAGAGTGGACTGTGATGGGATCAGGCTCTGACAGAGCCACCCTCTTGTCTCCTCTCTTCCTCTAGGTAAGCACAGCCACAGCTCCAGAACGGGATGGCCAACAAACACCACATACATTGGTATGCCATTTCTTCCCCAAATCCATCTCCAACCTTTGTTTAGTCCTGCAACTAACTTAGGCATCAGAGAGCCCTGCGCTGCCCAAGCCAAGGTCCTCTGACCTTCTTCTTCCTCCCCTTTCAGGCTCGAGGCAACGGTTCTTCTATCACTACCAAGGAGCTGCGATCTTCATCCTCCTCCAATGGGCCGCAAAATCACCCCCCCCCCCCCCCCCGGGGTCTCTGAGTTTTTGTGCGCTTACAACTGGCGCCATCTGTGGGGAAAGGATAAAAAGACATCTTCCCAAACACCATGCCTCGAAGAGCCTAAGAGGGACAAGTTGGTTTGAACTTGGGTTTCTGTTAAGGTGCTGGAGCTGCCATTTTCAAAGACGGTCGACATGGAAATCTCTGGAGCAGCTGTGGAGTCCTCGATCTCGACGGTGACCGAGGGCTCCGCGATCTAGAGCGCCGACGGGAGCAATTCAAAAAATGAGTTCGTTCTGATATCCGATCTCGGCAGCTCCACCACTTCGGCACTCCTAGCTCGGCAGGGTCCAAAAAGTCAAGTTCCTGCCACGTGCTACACGGCTCCCATGTGATAGGATCCGGATTCCATCAAGACATCTGAGATGTGGACGTGGAATGATTTATTAGGAAAACCGTCATTTCGGCGGACGTCACCAGCAGGTCCACCATCTCGGCAGCACGACAAGTTCGGCAGAACGACCAGCTCAGACACTCCATCTCGGTAGAGGTCCTAGGCCGGCGGACGTCTCCAGTCCAGCAGATCCACATCTCGGCCAAACCCCCACCTCGTCTCAGGTCGGCGGAGGCTGCATCTCGTCTCAGCTCGGCAGGTCCTTCACGGGAGCACACCATTTCAGCTTGCCCATCTCGGCAGCACACCATTTCGGCAGGTCCTCCATCTCGGCAGAGGTCAGTTGGCAGGCGTCTCCAATTCAGCAGGCCCACCTTCTCGGCAGAGGACTGCAACCCATCTTGGCAAATGTCCCCACCTCGCCAGACATCCCAGTTCGGCAGATGTCTCCAGTTCGGCTGTCTTTCTCAGCTGGCTGAACTCTGCATCTTGGCAGACATCCCACTCCGGCAGATTTCCAGTTTGACACCTCCTCACCTCGGCAGAGAACTGCAGCTCGGCCGGAGACTAGACATGGCCATCGCAAGAGAATCAATAAAAAAAAAAAAAACAAGGGGCAAGGATTTTTCTCGGCACTGAAAGAAGTGGTTCGAGGGCTCTCGCCTTCCAGGTCCAGGTCCAGGATGAGACCCAAGAGCCCGGCTAGCAGCGCCTTGCCCATCTCTGGCATCCTAAGATTCCGCAAGCAGCACGTGGCGTAACCGGAGCCAATGATCCCGAGATCTGGGAGCCTGAGGCCTCCAGGGGAGACACTGACGCCGTCAATGGAAGGGCCAGATATGGTCGGATGTGAAGGAACGGTGGGGACAGTGGATGAAGGGTCAGATGTCGTCGTCTTCGTCGTTTGCGGCTTCGTCTTCGGCTAATCGGAATTCCGATCTGAGGCTGCTTCTTGGGGTGATGGGCTCACCCCTCGGCCCGGTGTACATTAGCGCCGCGGACCCTTTGCCTCACCTCAGCATCAAGGATACCCCCATTATTCATCTTTCCCTCTCTCTGATCTCTCTCTCTCTCTCACTGCTTTGATTTTTTCTGCTCTCTGGTCTCCCCCCCAAACAGACTCCATCGACTACTCACAGGCTGATCATTCAGCTGGCGCTTGCCTGGTTCTGGGATACCCAAATGATCTTGTAAAGAGAAGAAATCGCTGCCATGAGTTTCAATCGAGTATGGAGAGGATATTGTTGGAAGTAGTTGCAGTGGTACCAAACATTAGAATAAGAGGGCAAAGCTTCTTGCTGTTGAATGAATCTGCCATGTTCGAGTCGTTATGATTGCTGAGGCCCATATCTACTTTTGAAGGGAGCTGATGAAGGGACCTTTGGATGTGGATGCAACGAGGAGATTGGTGCAATTGGGGGGCATTAGGATTTGGTTCATGACATCATGGGTTTAGGTCAAACTAGGGAAGGGTGAGTAGGGTGCACATGCACAGGATGAGGTGACTTGGAGGTTTGGTAATCCTACTATCCACCAAAGCCCCCCTTGTTGACACCAAAAAAGTCACTATGTCTCCTCCACATAAGAAGCCTCGTGAAGCTACATCCTGCTACAAAATAGACAAGGCTACTTCAAGCATCAGATCTTTTCAGAATTAGACAGAAACTGAGAGATCCTTCAAGGCAGCCAAAAGAGGGGTACACCTGAGGTTTCGGGCCATTCCGACATCGTTTGGCCTAACTTCACTGCTTCGACAGCTAAACAAGCACTCCCGGCGGCGACATCATCAAAGACGCCAAAACTTTGATCAGAGACTACGGATGACACCAGAATGTCTCCAAAGGGCTCCATGCCAAATTTCAAGTCAAACCGACAATATTTGACCCTCCATCAATGCTCGAGCAGCAAAATCAAGCCTTCCGGCGGCGGGAACCACCGAAGCCATCACTCATTAAACAAAGTACATGAGTGGCTTCAACATGCCTCCAAAGGGCTGCACATCGAATTTCAGGTCATTCCGACAACGTTTGACCAGGTTTCGATGCTGCGAGAGAAAATCAAGCCTACCGGCGGCGGAGCAACCCAAGACCATGACATCCAAAACGGAGCCCATTGAACGTCTCAAAATGACTCCAATAGGCTCCCTGTCAAATTCAGGTCAATCGGACATCGTTTGACCACATATCAAAGCTCGGCATTTTCCCCGCAGCAAAATCAAGTGAAGCATCGATGGGACCCCAAACGGCTTCAAAACTCAAATAAAAGCCCATGGTTGGTCCTATCCACTGCTCAAGAAGCTTCACCTCAATTTTCAGGTCATTCCGACATCGTTTGACCTAGTTTCAACTCTTGGCGGAAAATCGACTACAAAGTTTCGGCTTTCCCTAAAAATGGGAAACTTTGTGCTCCGATTTCACGCGGGTTTTCGTCAAGTTTTCTCCAAGAAAATGAAGTCAATAATTGAGGAAAAATGTCAATAAAAATACAGAAGAAAAAAGGAACGAAAAAGACGAAAAAACGGCTGAAAACGGAACTCGGCGACCAAAGGGCAAAAACCCTAAGGTCGCCGGCGACCCTACAAATCCGGGTCGCCGGATTTTGCACCAAAACGTCCGATTTTCGATCTTTTTCGTGTTTCGGGTGTTCCTGCCTCTGTGATTTTCTGAAAATCCAATGTTTGATGCTTGAAAACGACTGATCTTCGTCGACATCTCGGATCCGCCGTCAAAAGCATGAAATCATCACCGATCGCTCCAAGATCGCCAACTGGCTGACCAAGAAAGTGCACTTTCTGTCTGACCGATCGTGAAATCGACAAGACAGATGTCACCAGCCCACCAACATCAACTAATGTCTGAAATTGCATCACAATCCGATATCAAACAATGCGTAGATCCACCTGTGATGATCGCAAGAAGAATCTCAAAAGGCGCAGCGCGGCCCGCGACTCTTCACATGCCTTGGCGACCATTTAATGACGTTAATTGACCCATTTATGACAACTTAATGCGGTCATTAACTCATTATTTTGGACGGCCCAATCAGATTCAAGCATTTGGGAGTTACAAATCCAAGCAATCATGGCATTAAACCCATGAAACTCCCATCATCATGAAGCATAAAGGTGATTAAATGCCCACTACCTTCATCGGCCAATCACAAGCCTTGAAAAAGGAGTTACAAAATCAACTTGTAACTCCTCATCAATTCTTTCATCATGGCCATCAATGCCAATAAACACCCCATGGCTACCAAAAGCCTATAAAAGGAGGCCCATTCCAAGAAGAAAGCATGATGAAAATAGATCCCAAGTGCAAGCTCTGAAAATTCAGAAAATCCAAGAGAGAGACGAAGTCCTGCTACTTTGCTCCCGGAAGAACCACAAGGTGATCAACGTCCCTTGGGGGGCCACCCCCCCAAGGTCACCTCCTTCTCCAACATGGCTTAAACGCGGCTTTTCAGCCCGTTTACTTGGTTTTTCATTGGATATAGGACCTCCTCTTGGTCCTTGTCCTTTAAAAAACCGAGGTTAGGAGCCAAGCCAAATAATCAAAGCATCACATGTTTTCATTTGAAAGACGATGGCGAAGCCCATACATGACTTGCGACCGTCGATCTCAACATGTCCCCACAATCTCCTGAGAAGTTAGATCCATTTTCTTACTTTTCTATTGTAGTTTGTATTTCCTAAAGAGACAAAAAGAAATCACAATTCTTGTCTTTCACATTTGATGAGTTTTGTAAAATCGCCTTTCACGGCAAAATCGCCTTTTACGGCAAACAAACAAAAACGCCTCCTACGGCATTCTAAAAAAACAATCTTGTCTCTTTTCTTAATATTAATGCAATTTGAAAAGTTAGAAAAAAAGATTGATTTCCTTTCTATTTGTGAAGGTGAATCTCCGGATCATCACTATTCCAAATTCCAAGTAGAAAGTAAATCTGGCATACCCATACAAAAAATGTTGATGCCCGAGATCTTCCCTCCTCCGTCGAGACCCAGGTCAGCCCTCGGGGCGCGGAGGGAGAGGACGGAAGATTCCCCTTTTCGGGTCCATCACCCCTGACTACAAAATTATCCAAATTTCCTTGAAGTGGGGACCGATGGCTTGATGGCATGATGAAGCGCCAAATGGTGTTTGTACCATCAAATGGTGTCCAAAAAAAGATCAGAAATAATGCCCAAAAGCATCATTGGGTTCCAATGTTTTACACTTGTCACACATGCACCCAAAAAAGTCCACATCAGCCACAACCTTATACCAAACATATATGTAAGGTGTCATGGGGATATGAGAGATGTCATGCACATATATCGAAAAGAGATGAGCTATCATGTATTAATTTAGACAATGTCATGTACTCATAATTTTATATATATTTATTTCGATCATACACCAGCTCGGCAGAGAACTACATTCCAGCTGGCTGAACTCTGCATCTCAGCAGACATCCCAGCTTGGCCGATGTTTCCAGTTCGGCTGCCTTCTCCAGCTGGCCGATGTCCCCAGTTCGGCAGATATACCCAGCTCAGTTGCAATGCTACTCTCCAGCTCGGCAGAAGTAAACTCTCCAGTTCGGCAGCAGTGCATCAAGGCCACCAGCTTCGGTAACAGTCCAGCCGGGCGAGCATGACTCGGTCCTCTCCAGCTCGGCAGCAGTGCCTTCCCCCGCTCAGCAGCAGTAACATTCGCCCTTTCAGATAAAATAGCAGAAGTCTGGCCCCGGTAAAAGTACTAGCCAGTTACGTCCCGATTTAAAAAAAAAAAAAAAAAGTTCAGTGATGGCACCAACTTCGAAAAAAAAAAGCAGGCTCGGTGATGCCACCAGCCTTGAGAAAAAGATTACACTGGCCCCGGTAAAAGTACCAGCCAATTACATCCCGATTTCGAAAAAATCACGCTCGGTGATGGCACCAGCGTCGAAAAACTCAAGCTTGGTGATAGCACCAGCTTCGAAACAATCGCGCTCGGTGATGGCACCAGCGTCGAAAAACTCAAGCTCGGTGGTGGCACCGACTTCGAGACAATCACGCTCGGTGATGGCACCAGCGTCGAAAAACTCAAGCTCGGTGATGGCACCAGCTTCGAAACAATCACGCTCGGTGATGGCACCAGCGTCGAAAAACTCAAGCTCGGTGATGGCACCAGCGTCGAAAAACTCAAGCTCGGTGGTGGCACTAGCTTCGAAACAATCACGCTCGGTGATGGCACCAGCGTCGAAAAACTCAAGCTCGGTGATGGCACCAGCTTCGAAACAATCACGCTCGGTGATGGCACCAGCGTCGAAAAACTCAAGTTCAGTGATGGCACCAGCTTCGAAACAATCACGCTCGGTGTTGGTACCAGCGTCGAAAAACTTAAGCTCGGTGATGGCACCAGCTTCGAAACTATCGCGCGCGGTGATGGCACCAGCGTCGAAAAACTCAAGCTCGGTGATGGCACCAGCTTCGAAACAATCACGCTCGGTGATGGCACTAGCGTCGAAAAACTCAAGTTCAGTGATGGCACCAGCTTCGAAACAATCACGCTCGGTGTTGGCACCAGCGTCGAAAAAATCAAGCTCGGTGATGGCACCAGCTTCGAAACAATTGCGCTCGGTGATGGCACCAGCGTCGAAAAACTCAAGCTCGGTAATGGCACCAGCTTCGAAACAATCGCGCTCGGTGATGGCACCAGCGTCGAAAAACTCAAGCTCGGTGATGGCACCAGCTTCGAAACAATCTCGCTCGGTGATGGCACCAACGTCGAAAAACTCAAGCTCGGTGATGGCACCAGCTTTGAAACAATCACGCTCGGTGATGGCACCAGCGTCGAAAAACTCAAGCTCGGTGATGGCACTAGCTTCGAAACAATCACGCTCGGTGATGGCACCAGCGTCGAAAAAATCAAGCTCGGTGATGGCACCAGCTTCGAAACAATTGCGCTCGGTGATGGCACCAGCGTCAAAAAACTCAAGCTCGGTAATGGCACCAGCTTTGAAACAATCGCGCTAGGTGATGGCACCAGCGTCGAAAAACTCAAGCTCGGTGATGGCACTAGCTTCGAAACAATCGCGCTCGGTGATGGCACCAACATCGAAAAACTCAAGCTCAGTGATGGCACCAGCTTCGAAACAATTACGCTCGGTGATGGCACCAGCGTCGAAAAACTCAAGCTCGGTGATGGCAACAAATTCGAAACAATCATGCTCGGTGATGGCACCAGCGTCGAAAAACTCAAGCTCAGTGGTGGCATCAGCTTCGGAAAAATCAAGCTCGGATAGACCGTCAAGCCATTTAGCTTTCAACTTCCAAGAGTTAGGAGCATTCTAAGAAGTTAAAAGCTGGGGGGCTTTGTGTGTGGAGATATTTCCTCCCCCATATTCCACCCCTGCCAAGTGCATGGCTCAAGATGGCCTGATGGGACTGGGCCCAAAAGTCAGGCCCGATGGGACTGCAGTTAAAAGAGAGTGGACTGTGATGGGATCAGGCTCTGACAGAGCCACCCTCTTGTCTCATCTCTTCCTCTATGTAAGCACAGCCACAGCTCCAGAACGGGATGGCCAACAAACACCACATACACTGGTATGCCATTTCTTTCCCAAATCCATCTCCAACCTTTGTTTAGTCCTGCAACTAACTTAGGCATCGGAGAGCCCTGCGCTGCCCAAGCCATGGTCCTCTAACCTTCTTCTTCCTCCCCTTTCAGGCTCGAGGCAACGGTTCTTCTATCACTACCAAGGAGCTGCAATCTCCATCCTCCTCCAGTGGGCCGTAAAATCACCCCCCGGGTCTCTGAGTTTTTGTGCGTTTACATCTACATTCCACAAAAATTGGAGAAAATGTTTTTCTTCTTCGAAAATAAAAACAATGAAAAAAAGTAGAACATAGAACAATGAAAATCCGCTCTCTCGACATTCAGTTTTATTTTCTGCAGAAACTGGTTTTGAAGATGTGTCTTTCAAATGGAACTCGGGGCTATTTCTGCCCTCCAGTAAGCAAAAAGGTAAGAATGAACAAGAAAAGATGGCATGTTTTATTGGTCCCCACTTGAATTGTAAGATCCCGGTCCCGCTTATAATATTTTATTATATTTTTATTAGATATTACTATTATTTTAATTAAATGTATTTTAGTTATTTAAGTGGGTAGGATTAAGTGGGGCACAAGTTAGATTAGATGTGTGGATCAGTGAGTTCGTTTAACGGGTAAATGACCTGACTCGCGGTTTGACCCAATGACTCAAGCCCAGAGGATATTCTCTTAACCTAATTCCTTCTTTTAAGAACTGCACGTTCTTATCTCTCCCTACTTTCGTCTGCAACTCCTCCTGTTACTTTTCGTCTTCTTCCTCCTTCAACTTCCCAAGTCATTGCAGCTTTGGGATTCAACCATCATAACCAAGGTCAAAAGATACCATCATTCTTCGCTCAACTTTCTTATCGCAGGTAATCATCTCCTCAAACCATTAGGAGTAGATCTATATTCTTAGGTTATCTCTTTTTTCTTTCCAATGGTAGATTTGGATAAGAGAACCATAGATCTGTTCATTTGAGCATTTGTTTCCATCTTCTTTGTCAGATTGGTGATAAGATTATTCTCGAGCGCTGTGGGAATCTCGGTTTGGGTATTGGTTAGGATCTGTGCATTTTTCTTCAACCCTGGTAAAATGCAAGTACCTAACCATAATTTATAAATTTAATACTTGTGTTCTTCCTTGATCCGTGTGTTGATTCATGTAGAAAACCCTTTTGATGCCCTTTTTCACATGATTATGTTATTATATTATGTTATTTTGAATTGATGAGATTAGAAATTGGGGATGATTCAATACCCCACTACTGTAGCAATATTCTGATTTTTCTTTTTTTACGTAGACCATAGCCCACCCATGTCTGATTTTAAAAACCCCTTTTTTAATCATCCAAGATTTGGTTAATTGTATGTTAATATAGATTGGATTTGCCGAAATTGAGATTCTGGGAAACCCATTGAGAAACTAGAGGATGAACAGACGATGAACAGACCAGCAGGTCTTGGACTTGAATAGTTTGGGGACTATACCCGTGTTTTAACCATGGGACCCAGGTGGGCCATCCAATGACCGATCCGATCCGTGGATCCGGAGGAGGACCCACAGGCAACCTTAGAGGTGTTGGACCCATGAGGAGTGGGTCCCGTCCAACCCACCATCTAATGATTTTGAAACTTTGGGCGTGAGTCAGTTTTGAAACTTTGTAGATACTTTCTAATATTTAATCAGGTTGTGGGACCCAATGATTGATTGAATCACAGATCTAGCCCAATCATATGGCCGTACACGGTGGGGCAACCCTAGAGATCAGACCCATCTTGGGATCTTGAGCAGTGGGGCCCACTTTTCCAGACTGTGATGGCAGGTGTGGAACAACGTTGTTCTGGACTATGGGTTCCGAATGTTGGTTCGTTTCATTTATTTAATCATGTGGTGGGGCCAAGAGATGTAATTTATCCGGACCAAAGACTTATTAGTGGGGCCCTGGGCGACACTGGAGGTCAGCTCCATCAATGGTGTTGATCGGTGGGGACCACAATCCGAGTAGCCCAGTTTTGCTGGCGTCGGACACTATTACAGAATGGTTTTCTGTGTTGAGTGAGGATAAGGTGGCTTTTACTTGCTTGTATAGGAAGGAGATGAAAAGGTGACTGATGACCTGATGGCATGTGACCTGGTAACATGACATGTATTGGAATAAAAAAAATGTGAATGGGATGACTTGGTTACTTGATAAGGATGGGAATAAAGTAGATGGTGTGGTGATGACATGTGATGATGAAATCCCATGTGATTCTTAGTGTGGTGAAATTATTTACATTGCCCCTTTTGTTTTTGAAAATTAGGAAAAGGGGCCCTAGTTGTTTTATAAATTCAAATTAGACCTTTGGCTTCTTTTGAATGTTGAAAATGTTAGGATGGAATATTCAGGTTTTCTAAAATTATAAATTAAGATTGTGACTTATCATATTTACAAATTAAAATTAATTGATATCTTTGGGTTTTAATATGTTAAAATTATTTTTTTTGTACTTTATAAGTGGATCTTTGGACTAAGTAAATACTGTCCGGGCACACGGTACATTATTAACATAGGGTTTAGTACTTTATATGACCTCGGGAACGTCCTAATGGATTCGACCTCAACCCATCTCTATTGGAAAACCCTTAATTGGGTCTATGCGCCATTGATGGAGAAGGGATGCATTGATCTTTTATCTATTTGAGATTTTTGTGGTTATTGGGTACGAGACCTTATGTTTGACCTTAGGATCGATTCGTATCTATGTCTTAACCTTCACATGCATATATATGTTGGTTTAGGATATGTACTCATTTATATGCATACCCTATTGTGTGTTATGGACTATAAAGTGGCTTGGCAAATTTTGTATGACGATTTGATTATGATATGGAATGTGGAATGACCAGTACTTTACTTTGACTTAGGACTCTTGTGTCGGAGCTTTATTATTCAGGTCTATTATGCTTATATGTTTATGTTTATGTGGGTCATTTATGGACGACTGCATATCGATATATGGACGGTTGATAACCGATGTGACCGGATTACTTATAAACTGCTATAATGTGAACAGGTTATCCTAATTTTTTATTTGATCGGTATATGACCACCGACATTATAGACGGTTTTTCCAGATTTATTTAGGGCTGACCACCCAAAACGGGGACACTTGTATTCATATGAATCATATTGCTCCATTTGTTTTATTTGGATTATGTTATACGTTATTTCTTGTCATTATCATCGTCATTACTTCTATATGATCACACTTGTCTATATTCTTCTCGTTATTGTATTAAATTTCGAATTATGATTACTTGCTATTTACTTTGTAATATTTGGTGCATAGGTACTGAGCCCTACTTTACCGAGGAGACGGAGGAGAGTCAAACATTTCAAATGTTTGAACCAACTGACGAGCCTGAGTGGGATGCCGGAGATGGCTTTGGAGCCGTTACCTTAAAATTATTTTAAATGAACTTTCTTTTAGTGTTGAGACCTCTTTTAGAAATTATTGAACTTATTCTACAACATTAACTATTATTGTTTATTTGATTTTCGTGTTAGATCTTAATTATGAACCTTGAATACCAATTGAATAAAGCTTTCGCTACATTTAGTGAAATTTATTTTGACTCACCACGGGTTGAGATTTTATCTGAGTCCACATTTGGAAACTTGTGTTGTATTAAACACGGGAATTTGAATTTGGTTTTAATTGTTCACGGTTTTCCCCAATTCTTATTTTGGGGGACGTGATAAGAATGGTAGGTAATACGAGAATCTGGACTCTCACGTTGACCTCCATGTTCTCTATTATACTAACCCTTGATTTACAGATTTGCCATCCTTAATATGGCAACAGAGGTAAAAAAAAAAAAAGAAGGGTAAATTAGCCAAAAGTCCTTGAGCACGGTCTTCTAAAGCATCACGGACAACTACTTTTTCTCTAATGTCTATAGTCCAGACAGCTGGAGATACTTTAGTGAGAGGTCCCTAATATGCCACGTCATGTATTTTCATGACTAATTTGCCCCATTCAACTGTGCCAGAAAACTCCTTCCTTCTTCTTCTCTCATTTTCCATTTTCCATTCATTTCCATAGTTGCAGAATATCGTTGCAGAGCACCTTCCGTCGCCACCATGACTTCCGATTCTCTATCTTTCATTTATTCAAAGATAGACACAGACTTACTTTATTTTGCTCTTTCCTTTGAAGTTTCTTCCAAATCTCTCTTTCTCTCTACAACTGATTTGAAATAGAGCATTTTGCATTTTTTTCTTGTTTCCTCCCTCTCTTTTCTCGATTGGATTGTGGTCATCAAGTGTTTTTGTTTTGGATTTCGATTTTTATTAGAATCTGATTTTCCGTATTCTAACTTTTGGTGTCGTCGAGCTCAGATAAATTTCCTAGAATCTCTGATAAACTGGACAGAAACTCAGATAAATTTGTCGAAGTTCTGCCAGAAACTCAGATAAATTTATCTGAGTTTCTGGCAGAACTCAGATAAATTTGCCAAATTTATCTGAGTTTCTGGCAGAACTCAGATAAATTTGCCAAATTTATCTGAGTTTTGGCAAATTTATCTGAGTTTCTGGCACAACTCAGATACATTTATCTGAGTTTCTGACAGAACTCAACAAATTTATCTGAGTTTTGAAGAACTTTTCTGAGTTTCAAACAAAAAGCTATGTGAAGTGGTGCCATCCGACGACCCACATCCATCTCTCCTTTCTTATTTCTGTGGTTGTGATTTATTATTCGCGTTTTCTTTCTCTACCAGTAGACAGAAGGAGAAGAAGGAGCAGGAGTAGGGAACTATGGGAGAAACTAAACATGTTCTGGTTGTTGTATTCACAAGGTATCCTGTGTCCTAATTTCAAGAAAGCCCAAGTCAGTCAATCTGTAAGTGATTTTAACATGTGAAAGGATGGTCCAGGACCACAGTCTACAGGCTACATATTTGATCATAACCATGGTTTAAACAGTGAGAAGACTGCCTTAGAAGACTGATAAATTTATCTGAGTTTTATCTGAGTTTTGAAAACTCAGATAAATTTATTTGAGTTTTGCTTTTGTTGACATGTACAAGGGCGTTTTTGTCCTTTTCAGTTACAAGAGAACTGTTGTCAGTATGATAAAGTATTGTGGACCGCTTGCAATAAAAATCACAGTTGAGGGACCTCCGCCCAAATGCCCCTAAAAAAAAAACCGATTGGAGGGACTTTCTTTTCTTCTCTCTCTGCATGATGCAAGTACTTTTTAATCAGTTCAAACCCATGATCCTTACATCATTACATGCATCTTCTGACAAGCAAGAAGGATGTGAACTACCTACTTGCATCATATGGTTGAAATCTGGAGAAGGAAATAGAATTCTAGATTTTGGGATTACAAGAAGAAAAGAAGAAAAATTCTTGCTCCCCATGTTTGGTGGTGAAATGGAATTCCTGTAATTCTAGTCATACTTCTGAATCACAGTGCAAATATTGATTAATACTCAAGATTATCTAAAAAGGAAAAAAAAGGAAATTTACAGATAATAAAAATTTTGGTGAATTTATAGTATTTTGTTTTTTATTTAAGTTATTCTGAGTACTTGATACTTGATAGGTCACCCAAGTCAGTCCAAGAAAGCAATGCTGCCCGAGCAATTGTCTTGTCAGTCGTGGTGGGTTAAGAGACGATTGTTTTATTAGGACTAAATCAACATTAAACATGGAAAAGAGACACAAACCTAGAATCTGAGCTGCACAAATCCACCCCCCAGTGGTAGACTTGTCAGCAGGAAAGCCCCTGTAGTCCAAAGCATCAGCTACAGTCCATGTCTCCTTGCCGTCCTCGTAATGAGAAATAGAAATCTTATATCTTTAAGATCCCAAGTGCACCAAAAAAAAAAAAAAAAAGAAAAGGAAAAGTTGGAGAATCCCATTGACCCAAAGAAGCTGGAGCAAAAAGTGATGCATGTATCACAAACCATTTTGGTAAGGCCCAATAGTAAAAGAACTTCAAAAGCTTAAAGAAGCAAGAAAACTTTGCACCCTTCCTCTCTAACTCTCTTTCTGTATCTCTTTCTCACTTCTATACTCAAACTTGCAACTTAAGTACTCTTGAGCCTCCCCTTATATAGGCAAAGCTTAAAGGGATTGTTCACATGCACTAAAGTGGCCTCCACTACCCTTGAAGGAGGCCACATAATATCATGGTTTGGTAAAGGTGGAAATTTGTTAATCAGGTTGGGGATTTGGAAGGTTCTAGGAGTATGAAAATTGGGGTCCCTTTTATAGTATTTTAATTTGATATCAGAGCAAGAGAAAAGATGATGTGGAATTATAGGAGAGGGAGGTAGGAGAGAAGAAAACGAATCTTGAACATGCATGGAGCGCGGTACCTGTACAACCCCTTTATTGATGGATAGGTCTTGGGTTACAGGGCTTGTGAACCACAATACTGATCTTTTGAGTGCTACTCCTACCCCACAACCAATATCCACCTCCTTTTGTTTCTCCTTATTGTCTGTATGGGAGAAATCCCTTGCTCCATTTTTTCAGTTTGGCTTCAAGGTATATATAGTCCTTTTCTTTTCTACACCAAAATAAAACTTTCATGGTTAAGGTCGGCAGTTGATGGTGCCATTTGAAAGGCCAATGGTATCAAAGCAGGCACAGAAAGTGGCATGATCACGTGGACTCGCTCAAGATGGGGATTTGAGGATGCCAGGAGTAAGCTTACCATACAAGAAGACAGCTTCCCCAATGAGCCAAAACTCCAAGTTTAATACTAGCTATCTGAGGAACATTAGGTTTTATATAACCTTTTTAGGGTGAAATCAAAGGAAATTTAGCAAACGAAGCATTAACTAGGACAATTATAGAAAGTTCTAAATAGCTATTTAGTATGGATGCCAACGCATTGTTGGAGCAGTGGAAATTGTGGGGGAGCCAAGATTTTCTCTTAGTAGGGGTAAGACATATCTCTCTGGGAGGAATTTGAGAAATAATTAAAAATAATCTTTTGCTGATAAAAATGATAAAATATTTTAATATAAATTAATTAGTTAAAAAATATTAAAATTTTAAGATCATGTATTTAATCCAATGTAACTCATAAACTAGTTATTAAACTAACCCCAGTACTAATAAAAATGATGAACTTTTACATTGCCCTCCACATCCAACAACATTCAATAATGGGTCTAGAAGACTACAAAAAAATTCCAAATTGCATAATTTTAACAAATGTACTTGTGAGCACGATATCATAATTACGAAAAAAAAATAAAACTAAATAATTTTCTAAGACGTCATAACATGGGTTTGATATTCACATCATTTAGATGTAATTTACTTTTTAACTCTCAACCCTTTATAAATGCATGTATTGATGACATTAATATAATCAAATATAACATTTTATAATACATAAGATTGCGTTAATTAAAACTTGAGAAAATCCTTTAATAGGGAGAATAACCATTCGAGTGCTTCATGTTTTTATTTAGTGGGCCGCATTGTAATTTTGTAGGTTCCACTCCTAATAAGTAAATTGGTGGAGAAATAAGAAAGACAAACAATTAAAACCAACCATATAATTCAAATAGAAATGGTAGTTGGATAACTTTAATGAGTTGTCTTTTGAATAAAAACAAATGACTCAATTGCCCTCATGTATTTTAGAACTTCTATTCCTTTAGAGGGTAAAAAGAATTATCAAGGGGCAAACAGGAAAAAAAAAAGTTAATGAGGGGCAAAGAGGATAGGATCAAGAAAGGCATGAGAACTTGTAAGATTTATTTTCCTATATTAGAGGAAACCAAGGAATTGTGGATCGGGATTATCTGGCTCAGCCACTGTGTGTGATAACATCGCTGTGATGGAGGAGATTGGGATTTGAATCCTTCTAAGGCTCAGTTTGGCAAATCTTATCTATGTAAAATAGATTTGTTTCAAATGACCTCATTTGAAATAAATGTTTTAAAAATAGTGTGTTTGGTAACACAAAAAATTGATTGAAATAGATCTTCTTAAAGCAATGGCTAAAAGTTATTAATAAATATCTCAAGATGCACAAGGAATTAAGCATTTAGATTTGGCACCGTAGCCGTGTTTAGTCTTACAAAGAGAATTACCGGTTTGGATCATGCATTTGGGGCCCACAAAAGTGAAGAAAAAGTAGATCAAAGAGCCTGGAGTATTTTCCAAATATCACAATATATATGAAGATCCAACGGCTGAAATTTGGACATGTGGCCGTGTTTGACCTTCTGAATATTTCTAACAGTCTGGATCATGATTATGGGTCCCAAAAATTAAAAAAAAAAAGAAAAATCAGACTGTCCTATGAGGACGTCCATTTCACTGTAGTGATTTCCATCTTTCCGCTTCAAACCAATTTGTTGTTATATGTGGAGTCTGATGACACTCGGGTCGGACTGTTAACTCAGGCCCACTGTCACGGACCCAACTCCATGTAAAGGTATTTCCATAATAATATTACCCTGAGCCTTTATGTAACCCTAGCATAGTCGCTAGAGATCTGGTATCTTGTATTCTCATCTTCTGCCTTTGAGCATAGTGAAAACGGTGTGATCCGTGGACGTACCTCAATCTCGAGGGAACCACGTAAATATGTGTATATTCTTTGTGTTGTTTGGTTGCATCTTTGTTCTTACTTTCCTCACATTTGTTTGATTGGAATCTGACCCTTTTGTTGACTTCATTAAACAAACAGAAAATGTGGACACATTAAAGCTACAACCAAATTAATATGGTAAAATCAGATTCAATCCGTTTTAAGCCAATAAGAGAGAAAAAGTAGAGATGCCAAACTGAACCTTAAAAGAATTAAAAGTTTGTTAGTAAGGCGAATGGCATACCTAATAGAAACATGAAACGAAGTTAAAAATTATAGAAATTTGGTTAACTTTTACTTCAAGGCAATTTGGGTAACTTTTCCTCCAAGGCCTTCTTAGGTAGATTAGAGTTGTTGGAAACCAGCCCCATCAATTGTTATTTTTGCATTAATGAGTAGAAGATTTGTAAATTGGAAGTAAACAAAGTCAGAGTCAACTTGCATGCAATGTTCATGGGCTGCTGAGTCAACTATGTATTATGCCAAGAAGTATTGTTATTTTATTTATTTATTTATATTTGGTACATAATCACACACCCACACATTCTCTTTAAATTCCTATCCAATAGGCCCATGGATCAATCGCCTCACCACTAGGGCTGCAAGTGGATTAGCAGAGCATTGTTACTCGTTTGAAATGATTCAAGGGCCTTCGGAAAAATTCAACTCATGTCATGTTGAGTAGGGCCACATCTTTCAGTTTCCTTCAGGAAAGTCAACTGATTCTTCAGGGTTGTCAAAGGTCTCTCTCTGCAGTGGGTTTGGATAGATTTTTTATATAAGTTCAGAGCTATAATCAATCATAGAAGTGACCCATATTTGGAAATTAGGGCCTGCTTCAATTGACTGGATTGGTATGAACACTTCCCGTTTAAATGGCTAAGGCTAGGTCCTCCATGTGTAGTAGAGTGCAGGGAAGTAAGCAGTGAAGTAGATAGCATATTGGTGACCGTCAATTTTATGATTATGGTTGTTATTTTTTATTTTTATCTTTTCTTGATAACTTTTATCCTTAGCTTCTTTTTTATTTAAATGCATTTTTTTTTTAAACTTAGGGTATTGCTTGCCAGACCAGCCTTCAGACCTTTGGCCTCCGACCTGGGAGTTACTTGATTTTGACGAGCAATGACTATTTTCTTGGGGCACAGATATGGCCGCACACTACCTGATAACACAAGCGGTGGGAGTCGAACTCAAGAACTAAAATGCAAATTGTATAGATAGAAGATGAAAGATAGATGGAAAAACATTAACATTAACTCAATACAAAAAGAAAGAAGAAAAGTTTATGTAAGTTAAGTGCACTTTTCTCCATTTTAATAGATTTTGATATATAGAATCTTGGCAATGATAAAAGTTATATATAGTTTCTTATTTGAATTCGCTTTCTTTCTAATATCATCTAAGAATTTCAAATTTAAATAAAATTTAGTTTTTGTGTCTGAGTTGGGCATGGGCCTGCTTTTCTACTTTCAAATAATGTAGCGATAGAGGCATACATATGACCTAATATGAATCTGGAGGTTGATAAATTACTTTATAATGTGATCAAATAAAAGAAATTATTACACTAGCATTTTGTAATCTTTTTAATTCTTTGGGTAATATTTTAGACTTTTTAGGGACAAATTAAAGATTATTTTGCAATAGGCTATGAACCATGAGGTTTAATTTTAATAATGGCCAAGATGCTCACCACGATCATGACTTTCATCCTCGACCTTTTCAATATGATGCCATATACTTTAAAACAGGCGATGTATTTATGTGATAATGCATATTTTTCTTATTAGACGAGTGGTTTTTATTTTGAAGTTTCCCATATACATTAGAAGTTTTAGTTTTGTTTAGATGTGAAGAATTTGATAGTGAGTTCATCACAAGCATTATAGGGCCCGTTTCTCCACTAGAATTCTTAACATGAATTCTAAATGTTGGATTTTTTTTTCTGGCATGATGTCACTAGCATTTGCAAATTCTAGATGTTGGGTGTTTTTGTGAGATGATGTCACTAGCATTTGTAAATCTCATATTTCTCGCAGCATTTTAAGATTTCATCCACAAGAAATGTCCTAAATGGCCTTTGGAAATTCAGGAATTCCACCATCGTATTTTGGAGGAATTCTTGGATGCTCAAGTCTAAGGAAGCATTCAGGAATTCCACTATATTTGGAAATTCAGGAATTCCTTAAACATGAATTACTTGAATTATAAAAAAGAAATAGAGAAGTTGTAAAAAATTTATAAATTAAAAAATAATCTACATCTATAAGTTTTTTTTCTTTTTTTTTGAAGATTTTACGGGAAAAATCCCGAAATAAGTCATATATCCCGAAAGGTCCTCGCAAATTGTGTAGCACCAATAAGGTCCATCAGGCCTTATTTCCTTTTTTTTTCAACTTTGATAGGAGTGACGCTAGCGTCGCTTGTGTCTGATGAGGGCGATGCTAGTGTCGCTCGTCAGCGCATGTCCTAATGCACAATTTGTTAGTAGGGGAGCTAAAGAAATATAAACAATTTGTTATATCGTCACTCGTCAGAACATGATAAGCCATGACTGTTTATATTCTTGGTTCTACCCTTTTGCCACAATTAAATTTGGGCTATTTAGTGTAATTGTCAATTATGTGGGTAGAGTGTTTTAGTGGGGAAGATATTAAGTGGTCTATTACATGCTAGAAAACATTGAATGAATAAATTATATACTGAAAGTGGGCTGCAATGCTGCATCTTGTACTGTTGTTTGTCTATGCCATCTATTAATAACTCACACATAATTGAAGATAAATTATCTGCATCCCATTGCATTCTTATATTTTACATATTAAAAATAGGCTGCATGAGATTATTTATGCGTCACTGTGTTCTAGGTTGCTGTACGCATCGAGGCTTTATCTGGATTCAACGGCTCAATGTGTTGTCCTTACCTACTCCCTTAGGTGTCTCATCTGCTTCTTTTTTGCTTCATACTTTGTTGTTGTTCTTCTCCTCAATGTTTCTTAGTATCTCTTATCAATTATGTATCATTGGGCGATCTAATTGAGAAGTATATGACACCGTTTAAAGAAGCTAATCCCTTGCAAGCTAGCCTAGACTTGAAGAAAGCTGTGATGCGATTCTATAAGGATGCTGCAATTCCTGTTGTGGATGACTGGGACACTTGTGTTGGAATTGTGCATCGTGACGACTGCAATCAGGTGATTGTTTCTAAAATTAGCTTAAAGTGCAACTGCACATGTAGTAGAACTACTAAGAGCAAGAAGGAATTTTCTTGATGACTCCTTAAAATTGAAAGCCAAGTGAGCCTGACAAGTGACGATATAGCAAATTGTTTATATTTCTCCATCTCCTCCACTAGTAAATTGTGCATTAGGAGATGCGCTTATGAGTGACACTAGACATTGACGAGCGACGCGAGCATCACCCTCATCAGAGCGTCACTCCTATCAAAGTTGAAAAGAAAAAAAAGGAAATAAGGCCTGAGAGACCTCATTGGTGCTACACAATTTGCGAGGACCTTTCAGGATATATGGCTATATTTCGAGACTTTTCGCGTAAAATTCTCTTTTTTTTTTTTTTTATCACTCTGGTACAGCATCAAATTTCCAGGCCGTTCCCTGGGTAGAGGGGGTGGACAATTGAACTACCTAAACCACTCTTACCATTTGAAGTTGGAAAAATTTCTGTATGGTAATCTACAGTACTTAATATTATAAAATAAATAATACATTTAATTTACAAGCCCAACAGAGGTCGGTACAACTGCATAAAATAAATTTATCACAGCATGGTGTAACTCACGTAACCCAATGTCGATATGACGTCTGCACATCTCAACTGCCAATTCTAAGAAATCTCCTGGTTTCAACACGTGAAATGCCAATGGTTACATTAGATAACTAGCAAATAGCTGATATAATAAACACACACATGAAATAACAATCTGATTAAATCTAATAAAATTGCATTTGGGTAATTTTTATTTTATGCCCTTTTACCCCTCCTCAACTTTTTATACTCTTTGAGAGCTTTACAGAGTAACAAGGGTATTCTTGTGGTATTATAGACATTTTCTTTTCCTAAAAGATAGAATCTTATTATTATCTCTCTCTCATCATTCTCATCTCATACATTGCCAACGTTCCATCCCACATCCAACCATGTTTAGAGAGTATTTAATGAAGCTCTTGAGTTAAGCTGGATTAATAAAATTAAACAAGCTTGGAATGTGGGTCCTTTTGGGCTGATGCTCTTGAGTGGGGCATACTTTGGAAAAACATAAACCCATAACATAAATGCTCTAATTCTCAATGAAAAATAGGCACTTGCCCCACTCAATTTTCCTTTCATCTTTGATAGACACGAGAAAATATAGGAGTGTGTTTAGGCATTTTTATTTTATGCCCTTTTGCCCCTCCTCAACTTTCTATACTCTTTGAGAGCTTTAAAGGATAACAAGGGTATTCTTGTGTTATTAAGGATATTATAGACATTTTCTTTTCCTAAAAGATAGAATCTTATGATTATCTCTCTCTCTCTCTCTCTCTCTCTCTCTCTCTCTCTCATCATTCTCATCTCATCCATTGCCAATGTCCCATTCCACATCCAACCGTGTTTAGAGAGTATTTAATGAAGCTCTTGAGTAGAGCCCACTTAATAAAATTAAACAAGCTTGGAATGTGGGTCCTTTTGGGCCGATGCTCTTGAGTGGGGCATACTTTGGAAAAACATAAACCCATAACATAAATGCTCTAATTCTCAATGAAAAATATAACACAATATGATATGGGCCCAAGTCAAATTGACCTATATGAAGAAATTGAATTTGTTTATTATAATTTTATGGAATATTTTTTTTAAGCTAACAATCTTAAACTGTGTCATTTGAGTGAAATTTGATAAGGTCTATACAGTATATAAAGACGTTGTTTTTCAACAAAGGAAGCTTTGAAGAATCAACAAATAATGGCTATAAGGGCATATCTTTTTTGTTTGGTTGCAGGCCAAATTTTTACAAATACCTCTGGGTCGATGGGGGGCGCATGGATTTTGGAGCTTTTCAGGGAGTTTAAAAAATTTGCTTGGGGCCCAGCCTGCTTAGTGAACCTCTACCGACAGTTGTCAAGAAGAACAATCGCCAAATCAACCGGCAAGCATAAAGGTTCTAAGAGGCCTACCGATCACAAGAAGACCTTAGGCGGGCCTGTTCAGCTCTTGCAAGTAAATTCGCTTACCCATTTGTACACACTGGTGCTAAGAATTGCCTAATTTTATTCCATAATATTCTAACAATGCCTAATAATTATTTGAAACAGATTTGGGCCATATCTCGCATGTCAATCGGGTAAGAAATTAAATCAGCCCAACAATGGGATGATCACTTCGAGTTCCCCCTAAGCCTGATGTGGTCCCGGCGCTTGAAGAGCCACAAAACCTTCTCCACGGTGGAAGTTGTTCGTAAACAACTTGACAACCAACATTTAGATAATGTTAGCACTCACATATAATATTTATTTATGGGATAATAACATATGGTACTACATTTTACTATAGATAAATGTACTTGACATTTTATTTAATAAATGCAGTTCAATTGGCGGCCATATGTTGGTTTTAAAGAGGAATTGGCGAAGATAGTTGATGAACATGAAATGGATGTCTTTAGCTCACAGATTGTGTTGGTCTGCTACTGGATTGTTGAACGCCACAATAGCAGTCGCGTGATGAAGCAATTTGGCCTTCAACAGATAGTTCCCCCTCCCTTCTATCCTGCATTCAATAGGGATGATAGGGTGCTGAAGGCCCCCGTAGACTATTCAAAGAAAATGAAAGAAGGAATTAAAGAGTGGGATGATAGAGAGAATTTGGTGCTTGAAGGGGAAGTTGAGGTTGATAGCAACCGTCACACAGATTAATTTTATACGAATTCCCTCTACCTGCCTTGTTATAGGAAGCTCTCGAATGTCCTTCAGTAAGCTATTTGTACATTCAGCTGAATTTGTAGTTGACACGTCATATCTTCCTGCATGTACAAACGCAGTCGCCCAACGCTCTTTGCCAATATTCTCGATGTATGCATATGCCTCTTCGTTCACATTCCTTAAATCATTCATATGCCTTTCATAATCACAACTTCTAGTAGACTTCGTTGTGCACCAGAACTTTGAAACAATTGCTTTGTCTTTAAAACACTCACACACATTCTCTGCAATATGACGACAGCAATAACAATGGTTGGCATCCGGATATACATTTTTAACAGCTTCAACAAGGCCTTTCTGTCTGTCCGAAACAACGGTTAAACCTTGTAATGGTCCAACGACGATCTTAAAGCAAGATAAGAACCACACCCATGTGTCATAACGTTCGATTTCAGCTATGGCAAATGCGATGGGGACCAGCCCATGGTTGGAGTCTTGAGTCACAGCAACAAATAGGACTCCTGGATATTTGCCACGGAGGTGCGCTCCATCAATGGCGATCAATGGCCTCATATAGGTCTTAAATGACTGGATACTTGATCCAAAGGCAAAGAAGAATTTTGAGAATGAAGAGTCCCTATCCATATCAAGATGATAATGGGATTCGGGGTTTGTTCGAATCAACTCTGCGCAATAATTTGGCAATATCTTGAATGACTGTTCATATGAACCTCTGATTGCATCTAGCGCAATCTCTTTTGCCCTGTGAGCCTTCCTATAGCCAACAACAACACCGAACTCCAATCTAACATCATTTATAATTTGCTTCGGTTTATATTCAGGATGAAGACGTACTTTTTCCTTGATAAAATCGGCTATTAAATTAGCCGTTGCTTGAGGATGAGCCATTCCCATCATTGGTCTTGAACAAGTATAATTAGGATTATAGGTCCGAACTCGAAATTAAGGCCTTGATTCCACTATTGAAGCATGAATACGCCATGGGCAACTTTGGACTTCGCACTTAGCAGTAACTTGTGTCCGAGATGTCTTCAGATGCCGCAAACTAAAATTCGTGTACATTGCAAACTTACTCAAGGTTTTCCTAAATGAGTTGCGATCAATAAAAGTTCTGCCATTCCACATATTATGTGCAGAATCCTCTTGAGTCACAAAATCTTCACCCTCATCTTCTACTGGCACTAGTATGTCCTCAATATTACACTTTTCCATAGCTTTGGGTTGTTCTCTGTTGCATTCTAAATCTAAGACTTCTTGTTGGTAGCTAAGACCATTGACACATCTGACAGAATCATGTGAGGTGTCTTCACTATTGCGATCAGTGTCACTTTCATCATTCAGGAAATCATCCAAGTCCTCATTGTAATCAATATCATCATCAGTTTCTTTATGACTTGCATTCGTCTCATACGCAACCTCATTGGTTGGGTACGAGAAATGCTCATCTACATCTTCTGCGAGATTGACATCTGGATAAGTGTATTTACGGATATCACCAATTTCATCCCAGTAAACATCCACATCAAAATTCATAGGTGATTTGCCAGGACAATATAATCGGCAAATGACAACCTCCATAATTATTACATTAATCTAAAAATACAACAAATGCCAAAAAATCTTTAATATGGAACGAAAACGAACCTGGTGGTCAGCCCTCTACTCGGTGGACCCTCATGATCAATAGCCTTAGACTTATTATGTTTAGGAGTATCAGTTCTTGGCCTACTTCCACGTAGATTTTCATTGCAACAATATCCATCTCTAATTCCGACAGTCTCTTCAACTCGTTCATTCCTTTCATACATGTAAATCTATTTATTAAATTTTTACATGTATATAACTTGGAAAATTATTGTTCTTAATTCTAAACATAAATGGCTTACCAAGAAATTGAGTGGTAATGATCTACACCGTCATTGATATTTCTACTTAGATATATGTAAATAGAATTTGTCACATCTCCACATGCTTTGATCATTACCCGAACATCATTGTCATTCTTTATACCAATCAAGGTGAATGCTCTGCCATTTTGATGTAGGTATTAAATACGAGGAGGCTCTTCAGACGTTACCCAATTTATTGCTTGTAGGACACTTTCGACCAATGAGATGTATGTTAAGTTACAATTAACATAGATAGCAGTTTGATTGCCACCGATGTAGTTAGGATGAACTCTATCCCACTCAAATTGACCACCGAAGTGGACCACTATCAATAGCTCACCATCCAACATCTTCAAGGAAGTTGACATTGTCCACGAAAAAAAAATGAAACATAAAGGAGTAATATTCATAGTGAGCCATCCTAATTCAAAGCAACACAATAAAAGAACAAAAAAAAATATTTTGCCACACATTTATCAAATCTCATTTATCATTTATGCCAACACTAGATTCAACATATAAACATAAAAAAAATAAAATAAAATGAGAAACATAATCATTGGAAGATAATGAGAATATGTATGCATTCACTTTCCATTTGTGGGTTGAATTCTGGGCAAGAAGTCACAAACAAAGTCATTGTAAAATCTGTAACTTTGATTTTTTTTAAAAATAACAGCTCATAAAAGTAGATGATCTATCTGTCCTAAAAATGATGTTACTCTGCAGTGCATTTGCCTGTGGGGTCGTCAAGGACGGAAATGGGGCCAGGTGGAGATGTTTCTCTCAACCAAAATATAACCCCATTTCCCACATAAAAACCAAAAGAGACAGGGAAATGATAAACAACCCATTATGAAAATATCTCACATATCTAATGATCCAGACCATGAAACTAATTTCACACATCAACCCAAAAGAAAAGGAACCAAATACATGAAAATCTCTCTCTCATCCAAAACACAATGAGATGACACTTTTTGCACACCTAACCCAGAAGATAAGAAGATAAAACGACAAAGATAAAGACCCTGCAATAGCTCTTATTATCAATAAACATAAAACCTATTTCCCAGATATCAACACAAAAGAGAAAAACTCCATAAAAAATAATTCAATTACAGAAAATGAAATTTTACATTAACAAATTGTGCCTCCTTTCTCTTTCTTTGATACACGAGAGAAATGAGTCTTCTTGCTTTTGCTTCTTGCTGTAGCCATAGAAGAAAAGAAAAACCCCCAAGGGTCGCTGCCAATCAGAGACAAAGAAGACGAACCAGACTCCTTCAGCCATTCTCGTCGACGCCAAATCTGCTGACTGGAGAAGAAGGACCCATTTGGTTCTGGTTGGTTTGTTGGAGAAGCAGGGTCCAAACTCTTGTTTCAACCAGAGATGTTGAAAGGGGAAGGTGAAAAGTGAAAAAGGAGGGAAAAAAGGGGTTGGTTTCTTTTAGGTGATTTCCTTTTGACTTTTTACATTGGGATGGGCAAATACGGAAGAGAAAAAGGGGGGACCAGAGTCAAACGACTCTGCTGACAATATCCGACAATGAGTCATGCTTTTTTTTGGGGGGGGGGGGGGGGGGGGGGAGAGATTTAGAGGGCCAAATATGTCAAATCCCCTTTTTTTAATAAAAAGCTGTATGAGTTGTGGTGGGGGGGGGGGGGGGGGGGGGGCGGGGGGAGATTTAGAGGGCCAAATATGTCAAATCCCCTTTTTTTAATAAAAAGCTGTATGAGTGAAATTTAGATAGTAGCATGGAGATATTTATTTTAAGGAGCTTAGGTCTTTAACAATATAAGTTGCCATTTTGGTCTTTCAATCGAAGTCGAACCGATAGAGAAGAGGAGAAGATAGAAGAGAGCCGGAGGAGAAAAGCGGAAGGAGGAGAAGAGAAGAAGACGGCAGCGGCTGCAACTGCAGACCAGAATAGAATCAAAAGAAGCATGCATCGCATACAACGTGTATGGTGGTTGTTTTGCATTATTCGTTTATTTTTACCCTACCCACTTGTTTTGTTATCTTTTCTAACTCAACTCGGTGAACGTGGAAGGTATTTTATTCTCTCTCTCTCTCTGCTTTTCTTATGGGATGGGATGGGAGAATCCGTCAATCATATAGTTGCAATCTTGGTGCCTGGGTATCACAAATTGGAGATATACTTTGGCGGTGTCATTGCAGCGATTTCATTATCTATTGTTTGTTGTTAGCATCCACTAATTGGCACCAATGGATATAAATTTTGACAGCAAGCTATCACTAATTAGCCAAGTTTGAGAAGGATGGCCTGCCTACTTACTGTGCATATAATATAACAACAGGGTGATACATATGTAGCATCTGTGGCATTTATGTAAGAGTTTTGTGTTTTGTATATACCCCCCTCATGTATCTAAGATTTGTAAATATATTCTTGTGATTTTAGTATATGTAAATAGGCCTCTACCTTTTCATTTCAATGCCTTTCTTGTCCCCAAAATCAGAATTTCCAGTGAGAATGGGTAACCACCACAAGATTTGTGCTGAACTTTTATATAAACTACAGTTTTGCCCTTATATCTATTAAACAGAAAATGGATATTTTATTATTTACAATAAAAAATTATTTTATCCCAAGTCCCATCTGTCTCTTTCAATAACTCTTTAATGCATGTGAAGTCTAATCATGTATTTTGAAACTTTAGTGGATCAATTACAGCTAATTATAAGCATGGATTATAATCGATTTGGATTTCACTACATAGGCCCTCTATTGATTAAAATAGATATATGTATGGTTATTCTTTCCAACTAAATACTAAATGTAATTATTAATGTTCAAGCTTTAGAGAAAAATAATTCCAAGCTTTTGAATTTATGCATATTGGGATAAAGATATGGGCAAAAATGTCATTTTACTCTAAAAACTTTTGGTGGCCGTAAGGCTACCGATTTTAAGGATAGAAAAGGTATTAAAATGAATTGCTTGAACCTATTTAAAAATCCTAGAAACCTTAGGGGGTAAATTCCAAAAGCTCTTTATGTAGTACAGAAGAAGTTGATGTTAAGAAAGATGTAACATAAAGTAGATATATCGTGTGCATTCTGTAATATGACTAGAATGATTATTTCTATTTCTAATTTCTACCAGGGGAGGGGAGTGTGTATGAATTTGTCCTGAGTTGGCTAAGTTTGGAGTAGGAGTACTTCAAAGGGCTCTCATTTCGTCAAAAAACCTGTACACATTTGTTAGCAACATTAAGATTTGTTGTGGGAGTTCTTGAAGTAATACTACCCATTTTATTTTTATTGTTGATAATGATGTCTATCATTGTTTTTATTCTGAAAAAGATTTCAATGTGGACCCAAACTATTAAAGTGAAGTGGGGTGAAGCCTCCGTTTGAGAGATGAAAAAGATGAGCGAGTCATATCAAAAGTATAGAAATTCAAAACACCCCCTTCTTTTTCAAAAAGAAAAAAGGTCAAAAAGCAACATTCTCAAGCCACTACATGAAAAAAAAAATAATTTAATCTACTTTTTACACAAAAAAAGTAAAAAAGATATCTTATCAAGCCACTAAAGACTAAAGGCCATCACATTATGATTAGACCCCCTCATATTTTATTCTCTCTTGATTAGGCTTCACCACACTTAATTCTACAAGTAAATTTACCACACAGGATAGGAAAATCTTAATTTCTATGCTGCCAAATTTTACTTCTATTTTCTGTTGCCAAGTAGATATCGGTTTTATTGCCAGCTGTTTAGTTCCAAACTGGTTTTGTCACTACTGCCATCTGATCTCTAAGCTGGTTTTAAGCCACTCCATATTGATCTTATTTCTCGTCATGCAAATTTATATTGGCTTTTCTTGGGAATTGCCAAAGATGCTATGGATGTGGTTCTTTAACATGTTTACTGCAACTAAAAGTAGGCATCTATTTATGTCTTTTTTTCATGAAGATTAAATTCTATGCGTGCATCATGTGAAAGATAAATACCTGCATTGTACTTGCAGAAATGTTCCTAAGATGCCTACTTCATTAACAATTAGTGAGTTTGGACTTTTTTTCATTCTTTTTGTCTTCTTTAGGCACAACTGTCGTGAGGAATTAGATGAATACTGAAATAACAAACTTTGACACAAAGCTTCAAGTTATTAAGCAAAGCAACATGGGAAAGAATAATTGCAGCCCGGAGTTCCAGGCCACGCGTCTCAAAGGATGTAGTAAAAAAGGGTACAGTCAGGGTGACTTGAATGCAAAACGAAGATGCCTCCGTTCTAAAAATTCTTCTATTACTCTGCAATATAAAAACTCAGGCACTATCGAACTGAGTTCTGATTTGGAAGATGAAAACCAAAATATGTTCCTGAAAGTTTCAGGGGAGAAAATTGATGCACGTTCTCTGGAAGATGATATTGATTTTGGATATAAGATGTTCTTAGAGCAGGTGAGGGAAGATGGAAAATCATATGTTCTAGAAATGTTAGATGCACATGATGGTAAGCCTATTTGTGTGAAGTATGAAGGAAACGAAGTGTCATCTGATGAAGGAGAGATACCGATAAGTAAATCTGATGAGGGAGACCCACAAAATCAGATGAATTCAGATAGAATATCCAATAAAGGAAGAAGTGCTTGTCTGGGCAAGAAGAATCAGGAATCCCATACATCAGGACTTGCTTGTCATGGGATGAATAGAAGAATATCATGTGACAAGTCTAGCCAAAGTAGTCTTCATTCATCCTTTCCTGACAACAATCAGAAAAATGAGTCTTTGGTCGATGAGAGTTACCAGACATTCTTAAATCATGTTAGAGTACATGATGACTCCTTGGCAGAGGAATTAGAAAATGAGTCTCTGGTTGATGAAAGCTACCAGACATTCTTGAATCATGTTAGATTACATGGTGACTCATTGGTTCTGGAATTAGAAAACGGTGTTGTTGTCAAATATGAAGAAGAAGTAGAAGTTCAAACTGTATCATCAGGAGAGGATGTGTCATCTGACAGGGGAGAGTCTTTGGTCGATGAAAGTTACCCCACATTCTTAAATCATGTTAGAGTACATGATGACTCCTTGGCAGAGGAATTAGAAAATGAGTCTCTGGTTGATGAAAGCTATCAGACATTCTTGAATCATGTTAGAGTACATGGTGACTCATTGGTTCTGGAATTAGAAAACGGTGGTGTTGTCAAATATGAGGAAGAAGTAGAAGTTCGAACTGTATCATCGGGAGAGGATGTGTTATCTGGCAGGGGAGAGATACCGACAACAAGAAAATATGATGAGGGAGAGCCACAAGATAAGAGGGATTCAGGCATTTTATTGGGAAAGAGGACTTGTCCACGCAGGAAGAAACAGAAATCCCATACATCAGGACTCATTTCTAATGGGAAGAATAAAAGTACAAGTGAAAAATCTGGTCAAACCATTCATCGTTCACAGGAAAATGACTCTTTGGTAGATGAAAGTTACCAGATACTCTTAAATCATGTTTCAGTACATGGTGACTCATTAGTGTTGGAATTAGATAATGATGTTGTAGCCAAATGTGAAGAAGAAAATGAAGTTTGTACTGCATCAAAAGAATCATCAGCAGAGTCCACTCCATGCTGTAGGGAGCCAGAATTAGAATCACATACAACTTCTCAGCAGCATTCTGATTCTTTTGTAAGCATTTTATTCAGCTAGATTCTTTTTTTTTGTCCTTTGCTTTGGTTCCTTTACTATGGTTGTTATTGTTTAAGCACCAACTTTTCTTTTATGATTTGCTTTTTGGGGGTAACATGCATAGTAAATGATTACCGTATTTGGAAAATTCAGGCATGTGAACATGATGTTAGTTTTTTGAAAAGTGGCTGGTGTGGCAATCAATTTCAATTTAAGGAGGAACTTATGGTTTGTCTTAGCCGGCCATTTGACCGAGAAGAGCATGACATGCTATTGAATGAAGCAAAAACTCAGAAAAGATTGGAACGGAGTAGAGATTTGCGGTCACGGTCTGTATCGTATGCAACAAAAGAAAGAAGCTCTTCATATTTTGATCACTATCCGGGTAAGTAGAGAAGTGCATATTTTTGTTTGGTCTGCCCTTTTTGTTCTTTTATAATGCTATTTATTTGCAGTTTTTGAAATATGGAGAATGATTTCCTCCTCTCCCTTTCGTTCAGTGGATTTTGCAGTTGGTCGACCTATTTCCTCGATAAATTTGGCATGATGCAAATACTTTTGTAGCTTTGCTGTTATTATTATAATTATTTTTCTATTTCAAATCACCACTGTTCGGTAATAGAGTGTCTTGGCATATGTTGTTGGTTGCAAAAATCCTTCTTCCACAGGTGTTGTGGATCCCACAAGGGGATTGCATGTTATCTTATATAGGTCCTGGTCTTATAAGGTCAGATCTCTATATATCTTCATTTGTGGCAGGAAATTCATAGGATAGTAATAGTGGTGCCACCATTTTTCCATCAAGAGGAGTCATTTATTTTCCTTTTTTTTAATGTTGCATTGGTTTTTAATATCCTGTTCATACAATCTCCAGCAGATTTTTGTTATTAAGCCATTAATTAATTTATTTTTTCATTGTTTAGATCTCGAAAGACAAATCATGTTTTCCAATCCCCATAAAAGTTTGGCCCTCTTGCGTGGCTTCTTCTTCTGGCTAAAGGTAATTTTTCTAATTTATTGCGCATTCATCTTCATATGTTTACTTCAACATTGGTCTTTATCTTGAAGGCTATGTTTGACTTCAACATAATTGGACAAGGCTTTGGTGGTGGTGGTGATGATGATGCATGTATTGTCTGAAACCTGGCAGCCTTCTGTGATAATACATGAGTGGAAAGTGGATTCACATATATAGGATCAAACTGGATTTACAAACCAAGCAAATGCTGATACATAATTAACATTACTTTTAAGCAAGCAACTCTGGAGCCCTCCAGTAGAAGCCTCCAGACAAGGCAAACAGGGCTAGTATTCATGCTAGTGGATGGAGATAGCATTCATGCCATTCCTTTCTGGACATCAATCTGTTTTCATAGACTTGGATTTAGCATCTAGATTTGGTAGATATCTAGATAAATTATATGATCTCCAAGTGGGCCTTGCGCTTCTAGTGGTGTGCATGGTCTGGGACTCAATTGCGTTCGTGATACTTCATACCTGGGACGTCCAAAACTTCTCATCTTGAATTTCTTTGCCATCTTATCCTGCCACTTTTTTCTTCTTTCCTTGCTACTTTTGGGCTACAGATTGATAGTCCCATTGAGATTTTTGGAGCACCCTCCATCTGTCGTTGACGCACTTGTACATGTGCATCTCCTTGGGCCTTATGAGTGTATGATTACTTAGATTTCAAATGGGTGAAAATTAGAGCACGGTTGTGTACATGCTGGGAAAAGCGGTTCTGTGGAAATTTTCCTCCTCTATAGTTTTCTAAGGACTTGTGGAAAATTTAGTCCATTTTTGTACTTTGCTGCCAGGAAAAGTGGCTGCACCAAACATGGATTTTACTATAGCATGAAAAACCATTTCCACAAGCCTCACTTTCCTATGGAAAACTGGCTACACAAATGTGCCCCAGTGTTTAAGGTGGATCTCTGCGATGAATGTATTTGTGCAAAAAGATAAAATTCATTCATCCAAAAGTTCTAATAGCAATGGTGCTTGCATAACTTTGTTGTGTGCAGAATTTGTCTCATGAAGGGGCATTTCCGCCATGGAGAACATTGCCCCAAGATGGCCAGATAGTTCTCTTCTCTGCTAATGAGACCGGAACACCAGCCCAGGTTGTAATACCTGAAGGCATCAAAGAAAAAAGTGACATACAGCTGATTGAAATTGAAGTGCCTGCAGACGTGACAGAAGAAGAGACTGGCATGCAGCCAATTCAGATTGAAATGGCTGAAGGCATCAATGAAGTCACCAACATAGAGCCAATTCAGATTGAAATTGTTTCAGGCACTGAAGAGTCTGAAGTACGGCCTATAGAGATTTCGAATGATATTCTATTGATTGGCCTCTGACTATATTATGCTACAGCAATACACCAGTCTGTATCTTCTTTTTTTGGTAAAGACCAGTATTTGGAAGTTTTCTTTTTTTTTTTTTTTTCATTTTTGGGTAAAAGTTGTACATTTGTACATTTGGAAGTTGGTGGTTATTACTTGTTAGATATGAATCGAAGTTGAACACCTTTGCTTTCATGTTGTTTCTGATCTCCCCATTGTATAACATCTTGCGTGCACAATGCTCAATGTTTGATCCGTTTAAACGGAGGGTGTACTCTGTCAGCTTAGCCCCCCTGTAACAATGGGCCAGTTTGGTAACTCTACTAATATAATCAAGTCAAGTAAAGTTGATTTTGAAGAAAGAATAAAATATATGTGGGTTATGATAGTATTTTGTTTTTAGTTGTTTGTTATGAAATCTTTGACTTTTTGTATGCAAAAGTGGGGTTTTTTTGTATTTTAGTGTATAAATGTAGTTGCTTTTTGACTTTTTTAATGAAAAAGATGGAGGGAGTTTTGAATAAAGTGCATTTGATGTGACATCTTGTCTGGAAAATAGAGACTTTACTTGACTTTAATTGTATTAGTAGAGTGCCAAACGGGCCCTAAAGAATCAAATTTCTCAGATTCAACATGTTAGCAAGATTATATATATATAAAAAAAAAATGGAATGACAGTGTCAGATGCCAAAATCATGAGCCTATGAGCGTCGAAAAAGGTCATTGCTTCTTTGTGAGACTAGGATGCTCCCATTCCTTGTGGTTCTTCAACTTGGAAGTAAATCATATAGCATATCTAAATATGATGGTGAGATTGAGCCTCTTAGAAAGAGCTATTTTATTGTTATTATTTTTCTGGTATGTATTCCCAAGAGGAGTTGTTATATATACTAGTAGTTCGATGAGGATGAAGGTGTAAAGTTAGCTGCTGTCTTGACCATCTAAGTTAGAGAAAATTGTAGTTGATTCCACTGTTAGGTTTCCATAATTGGGCTTTGGAAGCTGCCTGTCCAAAAACTTGAACCCTCAAAATTTTATAAATGGAGTTACATGTTAACTGGGCATCCGAGGATCCAGACAAGGCCAAAGAATAGGGCATATTCGTGTGTGTAATAAGTTCGTCCAAGTAGAGCATGGATCACCAAGTTTTAAGCGAGCTCAATGCTCTACTTGGACTTCACCATGTTTATTTACAAACCAAAGAAGGTAAAATCGTTGAGAGGCCATCAACAGGCCTTCTTTTTCTTGGTCCTCAACTGAACCTTGGACTCGTTTGGATGCCCCATCTTTATTTGCTACTTGCTGGGAATTGCCATTATCATCAGAACCTCATGCCACCTATTTGAGGTTGGGTCCTTGATGAAAATTTTCTAGACTGACAATCTCTAACAGGACTAGTCATGCATTTGACTCGTGACTTTTGATTATAAATCATGTGATTGTGACATAAGACTAAATAATAATAATAATAATAATAATAATAATAATCTTAGCTTTATCCTATCAATTCGAGGTCGTTTGACGAATTTTACTGTTATGATTATGAAGAAACCAAGTCCCTTGTCTTCCTGCACTTGTATTTAGGTGTAATTTCTTATAATAAGGTGTATTTTAAGTGTGTGGCATAGAGATGATCATCACCCTTTTTATTTAGCATGGCTTACTAGTAATTAGTAAGCCTTGGTCAACCAGGCCACTTGATTGCCTAATTTGTATTCTGATTAGAAATAGGTCTATTATAGTAGGTTTACTGTGATTTGAAGTTAGGTTTGGGTGTAACAGGGTTTTGAGCTGATATTATAAATAGAGACCCAGAGTCTCTAGGTTGCACACACGTTTATTTTGATTGCATAGTGATTCTCCCGTCCTCCCCATGGACGTAGGCCAAAAGCCGAACCACGTAAATCTGTGTTCTTCTCATGCATGATTATGCATGATTGATCTCGTCCGGTAGGCCCTAGATCACAACAAACTGGTGTCACAGGGAATTCTTGGCACGATTGGAGGAGATCCGGCGGATCGGATTTCAAAGGGTTGATCAGAGAAGAAGAAGAGAGATCAGGGCTGGTTCTGATCGTGCGTGGGCCAGCGATTCCCTCAGTTTCTGTTTGAAGAAGAAGGCCGGAAGAAGAAGGGTTGATCGGATTTTTGTCAAAGCATCCTCTGCTGCGCCGGAGAAGAAGATTGCGGGAGCAGCGAGAAGATGCGACCGCGCCTGCGCCAGAGAAGAAAAACAGCAGGAAGGGCAAGATCGATTTGGGGTTCTGCTATTTGTTTTTGTTTTTTTTGTTTTTCCGGCTGGGCCCCACATCGCCGCAGAGGACAGCACGCCATCGCTGCGCATCTCCGGAGTAGGAGGGGCCCCCCACCCAACGCTGCCAGCGCTATTTCCGTGGCCGGAGGAGACGGTGCTCTGCGCCGCTGTTCCGTTGCAGGTTCTGGTTTCTGAACCAGAACAGAACGAAGAAGAAAGAGAGGTGGGCCTGCAGCAGTCCGTGTCAAGTCCAGTTCGGCCCGACCCTTTTACGGAAGCCCAGTAGCCAGCCAGTCCAGGTTGGGTCAGTCCAGGTCGACCTGACCTGCGAAGCAAGAGTCAGTCCAGGCCCAGTAGCAGAGAAAAAGTGCTGACGTCAGCGCTGATGTCATCCTGGCAGGTCTGATCCGTACGGTCACGCGGATTTGACCACATCAACGGTTGAAAATTGTTTTTGCCATATCTTGACGGTCCGAAATCTGATCTGAGATCCGTTTGAACCTGCGGACTCGTCTCAAGAAGATTTGCGTAGGTGTGGTGAAAGATTTTGGAAATGGTTGCTAAATTTGAGATTGAGAAATTCGATAGAAACAATTACTTCGGTCTATGGTGTTTGAAGATACACGCTTTGTTGGTTCAGAATGGGCCACGGAAAGCTTTAAAAGGAAAGAATGCTTTGTCTGACAAACTGTCAGATGATGAGAAGAGTTACTGGAGAAGGCGTACAGCCAGGTTCTGCTATTTTTGAGCGATGGTATATTGTGAAAAGTTGCTCAAAAGAGAACTGATGCTGGCATATGGCAGAAGTTGGAGAACTTGTACAACACGAAATCTCTCATGAATTGCTTGTATATGAAGAAGCGATTGTTCACCTTACAAATGCAGGAAGGTACATCTGTTTCAACCCACATTGATTCTTTTACAAAAGCTGTTATGGATCTTGAAAACATAGATTTTCACATTGACCAAGCCATCATGTTGCTATGCTCTTTAGCACCCTTGTATGAGAACTTTGCCGATACCATGATATATGGTAGTGAGATTCTTTCTAAGGAAGATGTTGAGTCAGCCTTGAACTCTAAGGAGTTGAAGAAAAAGGTTGCAACTGAAAACATTGACAGTTCTAGTAAGGATCTGGTAGCGCGTGGCAGAGCAGAGAAGAAAGAGCAGAATAGAAGAGGTCGATCTAGGTCAAAATCAAAAATTAAAAAATTAAAGTGCTTCAAATGTCACAAGGAAGGGCACTTTAGAAAAGATTGTTTAGCGCTTAAAGGGAATCACAAATCTGATTCTGGAGAAATTGCCGGAGTTGCAACTGAAGTTGTAGAGAGTAATTCTGATGGTGCTGAAGTTCTTTTGATTACTGTTCGTAGTTCAGCTACTGAGTGGATTTTTGATTTGGGGTATTCCTATCATATGTGTCCTTACAGAGATTGGTTTAGCAATTATCAATCTATTAATGGTGGTAAAGTGCTTATGGGAAATAATGCAGCCTATAAGGTTGTTGGGATAGGTGCAATCAAAATCAAGATGTATGACGGTATTGTGAGAACTTTGTCAAATGTTAGGCATGTTCTAGAGTTGAAGAAAAATTTGATTTTCTTGGGTACGCTTGACTCCAACATTTGTACCTACAAAGCTAGAAGTGGAGTTATGAGAATTTCAAAGGGTGCTCTTATAGTGATGAAGGGACTGAAGTAGAATGGCATTTACTTTCTTTGAGGTAGTACAATTACAGGTGCTGCAGCTGTGTCGTCCTCAGATTCAAATTCAGAAGTTATGGCATATGCGGCTTGGGCATATGAGTGAGAGGGGTATAAATGAGTTGACTAAACAGGGTTTACTGTGTGGTCAGAAAACAGGAAAGCTGGACTTTTATAAGCATTGTGTCTTCGGAAAGCAGAATAGGGTCAAGTTCAGGACAGTTGTTCATCGAACCAAAGGTACTTTGGATTACATACACTCTGATCTTTGGGGTCCCTCTCGTGTTCCGTCTTTTGGTGGTGGTTTATAGATGTTGACTTTAATTGATGACTATTCTCGAAAGGTCTGGGTGTATATCTTAAAGCACAAATATGAAGCTTTTGCGCAGTTCAAGCAATGGAAGGCTATGATTGAAAAGCAGATAGGTAAACAAATCAATCGCTTGAGAACTGACAATGGCTTGGAATTTTATAATAGTGCTTTTAATGAATTATGCAAGAATGAAGGGATTGTGAGACATCGCACAGTAAAAAATACACCACAATAGAACGGAGTTGCAGAGCGGATGAACATGACTATTCTAGAGAAGACCCAGTGCATTCTCTCTAATGCAAGGTTACCTAGGAAGTTATGGGCGGAAGCTGTTAATACAGCTTGTTATCTAAGTAACCGGTCTCCATCAACAACTATAGAATGTAAAACTCCTATAAAGGTATGGTTTGGATCTCCTACTAATTACACCAACTTGCGGATATTTGGTTGTCCTACCTATGCTCATGTGAATGATGGAAAGCTTGAACTAAGGGCAAGAAAGTGTATATTTCTAGGATATGCAAATGGGGTGAAAGGATATAGGCTGTGGTGCCTAGATGGGAAATATCTCAAATGCATTATAAGCAGAGATGTGACCTTTGATGAGTCTACTATGCTCAAACCGAAGGAGTGTCATGATGTCGGAAAGGAAAATGATGTCAGTAAAAAGGTGGAGGATAAAAACGGTGTCAGTAAACGGGTGGAGCTTGAGAAGGAAGCTTCAGAAAACTTGCAGGATAAGGTGCAAGAAGATGTCACAGTTCGACAGGATGTAGAGGAGATGTAAAGCTCAAATAAGGAAACTGCAGTTCCAAATGATTACATGCTTACTAGGGACAGAGAGAGGAGGCAGATTAAGCAACCTCAGAGATATGAGTATGAAGATATTGTTGCCTACGCTCTTAATACAGCTGAGAGTATTGAGTCAGAGCCAGTTACATATCAGGATGCTGTCACTAGCAAAGAATCAACAAGATGGGTTGTAGTCATGGGTGAGGAGATTGAATCTCTTCACAAGAATCAAACTTAGGAGCTGGTGAAATCTCTGAAAGACCAGAAGATTGTTGGTTACAAATGAGTATTTAAGAAAAAGGAAGGAACTCTAGGGGTGGAAGATGCTAGGTTCAAAGCACGACTGGTTGCAAAAGGTTATACTCAGAGGGAGGGTGTTAACTTCAATGAAGTGTTCTCTCTTGTGGTGAAGTATAATTCTATCCGGGTGCTACTTGTTATGGTTACTAAATTGAATTTAGAGCTGGAGCAGCTTGATGTCAAGACAAAGTTTTTACATGGCGAGCTAGATGAACAGATTTATATGCATCAACCAGAGGGGTTTGAAATCCATGGAAAACAAGACCATGTATGTTTGCTGAAGAAATCGTTGTATGGCTTGAAGTAGTCTCCTAGGCAATGGTACAAGCGTTTCGATACCTTTTTGGCTGGAAACGGTTATTGCAGGAGTGCATACGACAGTTGTGTCTATCACAAGAAGCACTCAAATGGCTCATATGTCTATTTGTTGTTATATGTTAATTGCTGCAAAGGACATATCTAAGATCAACAAGTTAAAGGCTCAGTTACATGGTGAATTTGAGATGAAGGACTTGGGTGCTGCAAAGAAAATTCTTAGAATGGAGATATGAAGGGACTGGAAAGTGGGCAAATTATCTTTGTCACAAAAGGGGTACATTGAGAAGGTTCTGGAGCGCTTTGGTATGCAAAGTTCGAAACCTGTGAACACTCCATTGGCAGCCCATTTCAAAATTTCTGCTACTTTTGTCACCACAAACTAAGGAAGAGGTGGAACACATGTCTCGTGTTCCGTATGTTAGTGCAGTTGGGAGTATCATGTATGCCATGGTTTGCATGAGGCCAGATATTTCTTATGCGGTTAGTGTAGTTAGCAGATATATGGAAAACCCCGGGAAGGCCCATTGACAGGCAGTGAAATGGATACTCCGTTACTTGAAAGGTACTATTGATGTTGGGATAGTGTATGACAGAAGCAACAACACTTCTGGAAGTGTTATTGGATATGTTGATTCAGATTTTGCTGGAGATTTAGACAGAAGAAGGTCATTGACAGGTTATGTCTTCCCTTTTGTTAGCTGTGCCATTAGTTGGAAGGCAGCATTGCAATCCAAAGCTGTCTTGTCTACCATTGAAGCAGAATATATGGCAACTATGGAGGCAGTGAATGAAGCTATTTGGCTGACAGGCTTGGTTGGAGATCTGAGATTGGAATAGAAGTTGACTATTGTTTTCCGAGACAGTCAGAGTGTGAACGATTTGACACACAATCCTAATTATCATGAAAAGACCAAACATATTGATGTTAGGGCACACTTCATTCGAGATGTCATCGCCGAGGGTGCTATTACAATGATTAAGATTACTACGGCGGAAAATCCAGCAGACATGATGACCAAGACTATTCCAGCAGACAAGTTCAAGCATTGCTTAGACTTGATCAACGTGATCAGTACCTGAGTGCCCTTAGGGGCAGGTGGAGCGGTGAGACGTGTTTTATGCATGAGGATCAGCTTCAATGTTCGCCAAAGTCGAGATTTATTAATTAGTATGGCTCACTAGTAATTATTAAGTCTTAGTTAATCGGGGCCCTTGATTGCCCAAGTTGTACTCTGATTAGAAGTATGTCTATTATAGTAGGTCTATTGTGATTAGAAGTTGGGTTTAGGTGTAACAGGGTTTGGGGCTAATATTATAAATAGAGACCCAGAGTTCTTAGGTTGCACACACCTCTATTCTGATTGCATAGTGATTCTCCCGTCTTCCCCATGGACATAGGCCAAAAGCCGAACCACATAAATTTGTGTTCTTCTTGTGCGTGATTGATCTCGTCTGGTAGGCCCTGGATCACAGCAACCCTCTTTTGATGAAATCTTCTTGATAACTAAATGCTACTTCCATGTTCTTGAATGGGATTATATCTACTATGGCATAGGAAGTAAAAACATCTAAAAAGATCATAGCTTGTACAGGTCGCAGAGCTCTTGGATGTAGGCATAAACCTCGTTACATGCTTGAGTGGTCCAAACAAACTCCTTGGTGGGGTCGAGCATCAGTGTTAGCTTATCCATTTGGGTTTGATCAAAGGCACGGGTAACGGGGTCTATGTAGGCTGCACAGATCCTTGCAGGCTTGTGCAGCAGCTGAGCCATTGGCCACCGCCATATTCCCTGCTCATGTTCTTGCTCTTGGCATTCCATTGTGCCTGTTGGGTGGCAGAGGCCGTTGCTTCTGCACTTTCAATTTCTGTTGCTGCTGTTCTACGTTGGCTTCTTGTTGGGCTGTTACAAAGAATCTCTTGTGCCACCTGCCACCTACCTCCTCTCCTTGCTCCAACCCACCCCACTGGGGAGAAACTTATTGAAGTGGTACCCATGGCTGGTTAATCTATGGTTTATTTGCTTGGGTTGCTTTTCCTTTTTACTTTTCTTCTTGTTATGGTTATGTATGTGTGCTGAAAAGCATGCTAGACCTTGTGGCAATTCCAGGGTTTCAAACCATCCACAGGCCCCATCTTTATATCTATACTGTGTGTGGTTAAGGCTTATTTTCTTTTATAGGGCCGTTTGGATACAGAGAGAAGCGGAGACGACACATGTATTTTTTCTTGCTAATGGGTTTTCCTCTATTTGGACTTACTTCTTAGAAAAGTAGGAGAAAAGATATTATCCTCAACGGGATAGAGAAAACACCATTTTCTCTAATGAGATTGATTTTCTTAATTTTTTTTAATAGGTTTTGACATATTAATTAGAGGTTTTGACATATTAGTCCTCCTTAAACTCGATTTTCTCAATTTCATGACCAAAATTCAGATAATATCACCAAAGTTGTTTAACTCTCGTCAACATCTTTTTAAGACTTTTTTGCTCCATATCCCATGAGCTAAATAGCTTTTAGTTGTAAAATCTATTTAAGTTTTTTTTCTCCTATATAGTTTTCTACATTTAAATCTATATATTTGCAATATGATATGTTTATAGCTCACGATTGAAGTATCTGTCAACAACTTTCAACAACTCAACACTGCCCAACTCTGCAGGTTACATGCCTAGATGGGTAGGTAAAAAACAAGTGCCTTGAGCACACATTCTCTTTGGGGGAATAAATTGCTTATTCCTATTCCATCCACCCTTTCCAATTCCACTCAACTGCGTATATATTTAACAAAATCAAAAAGAAAAATATCTCTCTCTCTCTATATATATATACATATACATATATATATAATGAGATGCTTCAATGAGAGATATCTCTCACTTTAAATGAGAGATAGAGGTGGTGGCCCTTAAGGTGAGAGCGCGGACTCCCTCGGTTGAGCACAGGTGCTCTGAAACACATGGTGGAGCCCACATTTTGATCGATCCGACTGGACCATGAAACAGGGATCCTTTTATTAGTCACACATCCGGGAATCACCCATGCAAGTAAATTTGACCGTTAGATTGAGCATACACTTGTTTTGGACAATTAAAACTTTGGTTGTACATCAAATGGGTTCCACGGTATTTTGGTACCCATCACCATACACTGACTATTTTTTGGGGAACGAGCCAAATGGGGCCTGAGGTGGGCCCCACAAGTGTCCGCGCTCAATTAAGGGGTCCTATAGAGATGCTCCTATGAGAGATAAGGTGGGGTCCCTCATATCTATATCCAATGCCAACAACTTAAATGTGAGGGTCCTCACCCCTATCTCTCATACTAAGGTGAGAGATGCTCCTGTCTATGAGAGATAAGGTGGGGGCCTTCACATCCATATCCAATGCAACAACTTAAATGTGAGGGCCCCACCTTTATCTCTCATAGTAAGGTGAGAGATGTTTTCATAAGAACACACACACACACACACACACACACACACACATATATATAGTAGTCATCTAGTGACTACATGTGCTTTAGGGTACATGGCTCACTTAGGACCCCACCAAGGGATGGGGGAGACAACCTATCTATCTACCAAGTTTGGTGCCCATTCAAACATCCTATCATCTTCATCTTGGCCCTACAAGTTAGCGACTTCACAGTCCATTTGGATTGGTGCTTCCATTTTAATAGTGTAAAACCCGTTGGACCTATGTAATTTAGTGGGATTCTTATTTTTGGTCCATTTTGATGGACCAATAGTGGGCCCCATAGCTAGTTGCGCACCATGCAGCCGGTGCGCACCTGATAACTACTATATATTATATATAATATATAAGATTTTACCAGTAAATTCCTCTTAGCGTCACTCTATACCAAAGAGGACCCGAAAGACATGATTCCACCATAGTGGCCTCAAGAGTCCTTTTTTATTTATTTTTTGGTGTGAGTTGGGCGGTGATATCCCCGCTCATGACAGACTCCGCTCACCCATGTACTCGAGCGAGGATATCCCCTTTCGTTCTTTCTTTTTCTTCCTCCTCCTTTTCCTTTTTTCTCCAACTCTAAAGATAGACCCTAAAGATTAAAAAATTAAAAAACTAGAGGATTACCAATCAGAAGCACCGTTCCTAGAAACTGTAACATCCCATCCCTTAATCTCCTATTAATTATAATTAATTGTGTGATTAGTTAGTAAGTGTGTTTAGAGTCTTAGCAAGTCGGGTTTGACGTGTGGATCATGCGTGCGAAGTCTCGTGTGAGTCTGAGCTCGTTTGGGTGCAGTAGGGGGCTAGTTTGCAATTTGGGAAGTTTTCAGGGGTTTTATGAGATTATGAGTTTTTTTGTGAGTTTAGGTGCATCGGGTAGGTCTCGGCATTTCACGAACTTTAGTCTTCAGTCGCATTTTGATCCGACGCGTTAAAGAGGCCCAAATATCACCCTTAGTGAAACCAAGGACTAAACTTAAATTACCCTTTATTCTAACCTAATATAACCCTTGCCCTTCATTCACTCCATCTCTTCTTTCTCTTCACTGTGCTACCTCCAAGCCTTCTTCCTCTTCACTGCCGATGGCCACCGGAGCTCCAGCGTCGATGACCAAGCTTCCCATCTTCTTCCACAAGCCTCCAAGAGCCCACCTATCTATTTTCTTAAGGTTTTCTCCCATTAACATTGGCTCTCCTAAAGCTTTTAAACTTAGTACATCTTTTTCTCTTTGATTAGAAATGGATTAGGATAGCTCATGGGAACCTATGCATTCATTTTGTAGATTGATTTTGGGTTTGGGAGCCATCTTCCCCAATTTGAGCTTAAAGAGGGTATTTTCCCAATTTCTCTTGGGTTTTGGTTTAAGCTATCCATCAAGGCAAGTAGATAACTATATATATTTATGCATTGATATGTTTGTTTCCATTGATTTGGTTGATTAATGAAGCTTAGAGAACACATTGCTTAATTACATCTTTGTTTGTTTAAAAACATGATAAATGGGTTTTATGTTTTGAATGGAATGGATTGGATTTGAATGGACTTCATGAGAGAGGGGGTATGGATGAATATAGAGAGGGCTTGAATTGTTATTTCCCCCTTCTTATATCTATACATGATACTCATTTGAATGGACTTGAATTGTTATTTCCCCCTTCTTATATCAATGCATGAAGAGGTTCCATCCGGGTATCGTGAACCTAATTCCTTTCGTTGACTGAGTATGGTTGTACGAGGCTCTGGGAATAACAATTGACTTAGGATTGGATTATTTATCGCTTTTGATTCCGAATTATACCGTCTGGTACTGTCTACATGTAACGAACATGTTCATTAGCTCTGTTTGCTTTACTTTGGTTGGGGATCACTTTGAGAACTTAGATGATGGACTTATGATCCTTTTTTATGTTCCGTTTGTTCTGATGTTTGTTTGAGGTGTTGAGGCTAGGGGACTTTGAATGTAAGGCTTGAAGAGAACTACTATTGAAGTTTGTTTGAAGTTTTATTTGATTTGGAATAAAGTAGTTTATCTAATGTGGTTGAATCTTGTTCGCACAAGGAAGCCTAGCCTCTCACCGATGTTCGTTAGGACTCTTTGTGTCAGGCACCACTTAGCGTTAACGTTTAACACAGCCGGGGCACCACCTGTGTGAGGACTTTGAATTTAGAACCTTGAGGTAAGACCGGGCTAGAGCCCACGGGGCACGAGCCGCATAATCCCAAGAAGACCGTTTGCAGTTTAGATCTAGTGTAATGGACACCAACAGATGCCAATGGGGTATCGACTTTGAACACTTTGATTGAATGGGGTATGATCCCAACTATTTATATATCTCCATAACTCAATGTGAGTAGGGAGGGCAATGACACTATCCCGTGATAATTAGCATATGTGGACCGCCTACTTTTATAGTCTATTTATGATTTGAATGCTATGCGTTTCTTACGATTAGAATGCTATGTATCTCTTATGATCTCGTCTATCATTTATTCTCTTTAGTATTGCATATCTTTGGTGATTTATATATCTATCTGATTGCTGACCGTCGTGTCTGATGATGTTACTCTTGGTGCATAGGTACCGAGCCTTTCTATCCCGAGGAAGAGACGACGGAAGAAGTTAGGCAGATCAGCTTGATGACTTCTAAAAGTACAGTACAGACGGCATTGTATAGCCGTACTAACTTCGTACACGAGTGCCCTCATACTATATTATATTAGTTTCATCTTTTGGTTTCTTTTATTATTTTGATTAGGCCCAAGTTTTGGTGTTGCCTGATGTTGTAATTAATACTTTTGTTAATAGTCTCAAACTTGAACTCTAGTTATGATAATTCAGTATTTGCTCTTCAACTATACATCTTTAAGATACCACTTGTATTTATAAAGCTTCCGCGATTTGTTATATGTATTTGAGGAAATGTTTACACTTCACAGCGGTCTTTGATCTAGATGGGATATGATTGGGGCCAGGTTGCATTTGATTAATGTTGGAAAAATGTTAAATTGGCCCTAATCTCACGCATAACCCCGGTTTCACTTTTGGGGGCTGGACAAACCCTTGTTAGAGTTGAGAGAAATAGGTGGAAGTCATCTCTTCGAAGGGCATAGAGAGATCTAGAGCTTTGAAGGTTGGAGAAATGAGAGGGGCAAGGAGAGAGTAAAGATCAATGATGATGATGGGTTCAGGTGGATTTAAGGGAAGGGGGAGTTAAAGATGGGACAGAGAAAGAATCATGTTGGTTGGTCGGTGAGGGACGAGAGGACTTGGGTTTGGGTTTGGGTTTGGGTTTAATGAGTGAGTGTAGTAAATTGACTTGCGTCGCTGGGTCTATATTTAATTAATTAAGTTTGTCCTTCACCATATGATGAAGGAAGGATGCACGTGAAGATCCCCCTATAATTGTTAAACTTGTGAGCTAAAGATGAAGGGTTTAGGATGATCGATGGGTTTGAAATTCTATATAGATGTAAGGCTCATCTAGATCTTTAAATCCTTCAAGACTGGACCCCACCACCTTACATGCAACGTGTGCAGGTGAAAGGCATGCAAGGGCTCAGTCCATAATTATCAGTTTCATTTCGGACCCTACTTTAGTTTGGCCTCTAAAATGAAGTGTTTCGCTGATTCAGGATTTTTGGTCATATGTTTTAGGGGTCATTTGTTTCCTGTGAAAGTGATTCACATGTGTAAATGACTCACATGTGGATCAGATTCCACGGTTTGTTACTAGCATAACATTTCACATGTGAATCTATGAATAGGTAGTATATTGTTTGATGATATCTCAACAGCCAAGCAACATCAATTGTTGCAAATTGGATACGTGACCGTGTTTGAGCTTCTGAAGAATATGAACGGTCCTAATTTTACAGGTGGGGCCCAGAACATAAAACAAATCATAAAAGGCGGACTGGGCATGTTAGTAACAATAGGTTGTATATTGTTTGATGATATCTCAACATCCAAGCAACATGAATGGTTGCAAATTGGACACATGGCCGTGTTTGAGATTCTGAAGAATATGAACGGTCCTGATTTTATAGGTGGGGCCCAGAACAGTAAAAAAATCATAAAAGGCAGACTGGGTATGTTAGTAACAATAGATTAATCCAACGGTTGTAATTATGTTGATGATATCTCAACCTCCATGCATCATCAACGGTTGAAAATTGGACACGTAGCCGTGTTTGAACTTCTTAAGAGAATGAATGGTCTAGATGTTATAAGTAGGGCTAAAAAAAAAAAAAAAAAAAAAAATCAAAGGTGGACTGCTCATTGAGGCACTGTAGCACTCCGCCTGGTAACAGTGCCATGTGAAACTGTTTCACACTTCTTGAGCTGTGAAAATGTAAGGCACAAAATGGGCCATATTTCGCACCATTTACATAGTATTTTACACATGTGAATTGAAATCACACCAAACAAACATGATTTATGTGTATCCATTACCCATGTGATTTCATTGCATATGTAAATGAAAAAAACAAATGGCCCCTTAGAGTTACGTGCATTGCGGAAAAATGAATAAACTCAATATATACATATGTTCTAGAAAAATTAGAAAATAATTATGATTTTAATTAATATTGATAAAATAATATCGTAACATAAAGTTGTAGCTGATCAATTGGTGAGGCACCTCCTTTCCACAAAAACACCCAAGGATCAATAACACCGATGGTGAGGGACTTGGGTGAGTATGTGTGTGTGTGTTTGAGTACTCACCTTACCAAATATATATAACTTAAGCACGTTCCTTACCACAATAATGTTTATACATAATTTTCATAACAATAAAAGTTTAACAACCATTAAGTTCGGAGTTTGGACATATTCCTCACAACATTTCGTCCATTTCAGACAATTTTGGTCGAAATCCATGTTTTTGGCTAAAATTGATTGAATGCCAAACATAAAAGTTATACTATGTATTTCATTTCAGCTTCATAACCTAAACAAGAATTTTGGCCATTTCGGCCAAAATGAAACCATATTGATAACTATGGCTAAGATCCATGCCAACAGAGAGAGGGGAGAGGGTGATGGAGAGCAACGGAGAGAGATACATTTGTGTTTTAAATTGACTTTGCGAGATGGAGAAAACTGTGATATGAGAAGGATGGGAATGGGCATCCATAAATAATTAGTTTTATTGGATGTCAACAACCATGTGATATATAAAGCCTAAAATGGATGGTCAAAAAATAAACTTTACTGTCTTTATTTTTATTTTTTATTTTTTTTTGAGGATTTTACTGGAAAATTCTGATTGCATGGGTGTTGCACGAAATAATGCCTCCTAACTCGGACAACACAAATGAGTACTTGAGAGGAGTGACGCTAGCGTTGCTCATCTCTAATTAAGCTACGCTAGCGTCACTTCCCATAACTATGAGAGGAATACTTTAGTGCTGCATGAGTTAAGAGGCATTATTTCGTGCAATCCCCATGTAATGGGAATTTTTCAGTAAAATCCTTTTTTTTTTTTCCCTGAAAAGTGATTGATTAGAGGTTAACGAGTAATACAACAGTGTGCAGCTTGGTAGCTGCTACTAAGAAAACGTTGCCATGTATGCTTACATGTGACAGAGATAGTAGTTACAGTAGTAATGTAGCTGCAGAAAACTTTACTCTTTTATCTCTTGACTATCCATTCTCTCTAAATCAGACATCTGATAACGTCTAGTGGCTTTATTTTTTTAGGTGGCTATATCAAACTAGAGCTATTTTTTTAATTGATGTGGACACTGGACCCTCCCAAAAAATAGTAATGCACTCTTACTTTTAAACCCACGTTAGAATAAGATGGGTTTTCCATGATATGCCCCCCCCCCCCCCCCCCTTCATGTCATGCGCGAGAGAGATTATACAAATGCTAGTTAAATATGGTTTTTCTAAGGAGCGTTTGTATAATGCCTTTTTTTCGTGGAAACGGTGGGGGACACGACGCCTCCTTCCCCTCCACGTTTGGTGTAGCGACAAAAGAGCAAAGAAATGAAACTTTTTAATTAGATTTTTTGCAAAGGGGGATCCGAAAATCCTACCTATTCATGTCGGAAATGGAAGCCGCGGAAGTGAAAATATAGGATTTCCTCTTCCGCGGCGCTGCACAGATGCCTCCCAAAAAGAACTATTACTCTTTCTCTGTGGAAGTCAGCAAACGAAAAGTTTTAACATAAAATATATTTTGCTAGCAAGAACAATAATTTTGTGGGCAAAAGTACTGCAGATAACATCAAGCCTTGCTTAAACTACTTATCAACCTAACCATCTTTGTAACAAAAACAAGAGAGAAGAAAAGATACAGTACTTAGACATCTAAAGCCTCATTTTTCAGATGCACACAATTAAATCCCATTCATGTAGGTCAATGAAAAGATGCTTAAGCAATCTCCTTATCCATGAAAAAAGCAGTGCATTGTTACAGGTCTCGTAGCTGCACTAGTATCCATTTTGAGTTCTAGATGTTCCATTCATCATTCTCTTGGCATGTAGCTGTTAATCTGTTTTACAATAAAGAGAAGGAAACAGACACCCATTTCATTGAGGTTGATAGAACTCTTGAATACCTGGAAAACTCACATTTTGGAAAGGGTCACATCAGAATATCATCGTCACATTATCTTAGTGATACTTTCATTTACCAGCAAATATGGTTACTTAAGTGCTGTTGAGTTTGTTGTTAGTATGCAGTTCAATCAGTGACGTGAAGACCACTTCTGACTTGGGACTAAGAGATATTTCATAAAATGTTATTTTAGTTATCGATACTAATCGCTTGTGTTGAATGCATCTTGTTGGCATATTCTTTGCGAGTGCATTTTATTCATGTCTATGGACAACGATTCCAGAGAACAAAAGAAAACGTTTACAAAACCTCCACTATTAACTATGTCTAAAAAAAAAAAAAGAAAAGAAACCTCAATAACTTTCCACCCATTTCAGTACGATTGGAGTGCGTGTCAGGCCCCGCCCCGAGTTAATCAAGATTAACTCTAATTAATTAAAGTTAATGCTAGTTAATCATGTTTAACTAGACTAATGATGGTTAATGATTAAACCCAATGAGATTAGTCCCAAATGGACTTAATGAAGTGATAATGAAGAGAATAAAAAAATTGAATGAGAGTTAGACTTAAACAAAGGAGACAGGGACTTTTTCGTAAATACGAATTATCGCGTATTTCGTCGGATACGGAAACTCTCGATACCAACACGTGTATCTCGACGAGTATGTCAACTTTCATAATAAACTCGAAGTTGTTTGACGAGAATTCGGTCAATAGACCCTCCATTTGACTCAAAATGTAAATAACTTGATGAAATGGACTTTAATGCAAAAAGAGGGCTTATGTAATAGAGATGGACTCCTTTGAGTTCATTTCACCTAAGTCCATTGCAGAGAAAAACCCTAGGCTCAGCTCCTCCTTCCTTTTTCTTCTTCTTTCTTCCGTTTCAACTCCATCAAGCACAAAAACGGGATTGGATGTGATTCAAGTGAGGAGAACTTCATCTTCTCCACCTTCTTCATCTTCTTCTTGGACTTTCTTAGAGAGAGGCAATCAAGTTGAGAAGTTTCCACTAAAACCTAAGCTAAAGAAGGGGGTTTTCTTCATCAATCTTCATTAGAGGCAAGTATAAATGTGCATCTATGATAGAAATGCTAGTTTACAAGATTTCTTGAATCATGAGAGTTGGGTTCTCAAACCCTCTCTTTGTTGTAGAATGGAGATTTTCATGGATTGAATGGAAATGACCAATGGTTATTCCAAATGGATGTTTTCGTGGATTCCATAGATTATTAAAAAGTTTTGAGTTCCAAGAACTCAGTTTCCATAGGTTGCTTCAGAAATGTGAAACTCCAGAAATGACATTCTGAGTGAATTTCGGCTAGCCACGAGGCTAACCTTGAAGCCAACCGTCAAAATCTATAAAATGGGTGAGCTTCTGGAAAGTTAACCGCCAATTTTTGGTGAATTTCGGCTAGCCGCAGGTAACCGTGAGGTAACCGAAATCTAGTCAGAATTTCTGTCAAAAACGCCAGCTTCTGGAAAGTTGACCGTGAGCTAACCGCGAAATGACGGTTAACTGAAATTGAGATTTCTGCTAGCCCCCGGCCACATTCCGGCTAGCCGCCGACCACATTTCGGCTAGCCGCCGGCCAAGTTCCGGCAACAACCAGTGAACCTGATACTGGCCAAATATTAATTGTGAGTAAAAATTTGGCCAATCGATTGGACCGTCCAGTGGATTTTGAAAATGTGGGTGAAAATTTTGGAAACCAAATGCACACATTAAGCATATAAATGTTATGTCCATCGAGAATAACACATACATTTGGTAACCAATATTCACACCTAATTAGTTGTCTAGATGTGAAAGAAAGTTGAGTAGAAACAGAAATAGATAGGGAATTTCTAACTCGTATGGAACAACATTGACTAAATACAATGTAATGATTAATGATACAATGAAATAATGAACAGTTACTAAAGGTAACAATGTACTGATTAATGATACAATGAACAGTTACTAAAGGTAACAATGTACTGATTAATAATACAATGAACAGTTACTAAAGGTAACAATGTAATGAATAAATGCAATGAACTAATGAATAATCCTACTGCAGCTGATGATTGGAGTGTTCAGGAGCTCCGTGGTGATGCCAGTGATCTCTGATCAAGACGCTGGTAGATCCCACACATAGACTGAAAAGTCACTGAATTGATAAGCCACCTAATAATATTAGACTGAATAGTCCCATAAGCCATCTAATGAATATTCAATGAAATGAACGAAATGAATGATAATAATGCTATCGTGTTTGTAGTTTAGTCATGGATTATTAATTGGCTACACTGTTCAAGATATTGTAATATCCTAGATTTAAATGTTTAGAATTATTACATGGGAAGTGGACATATTTAGTATGAAATATCATAGATTTGTTTATACACTGCTGAACCGTTGTGTTTATAGTGTTATTGATGGCATTACAGGCCCAGTTGCTCGTCCAGGCCTTGCAGAGGCCGCGCCGCCTGCGGAAGAGGCCCATCCGATTCCTCCAGTAGGATTAGCGGAATGGACATAGTTCGGAGAGCGACTGAACTTGAATATTTTGATATATACTTTTGTAATAATTAAATTTGAAATGTAATTAGTTACCACCGCATTGTATTTTGAATGTGCAGTGGTGGTCTTTGTTGGACTATAATTTTGTATATGTGAACTTTACTTTTAATGTAAAGTTACTTGTTGTCAATGTATATATGTATTTTCGCAAAAATGTACATTTGACAGGTATGCAGGTAGATCCCTTGTGAATCTTGTCTTAACTTAGGTTAATTCAGGATTTACGGGAGTAAGTATGTGGATTCGCGATCCGGGGTTAGCCTTCGATTAGTCCGGTCTCGGGCCCGGGTCGTGACAGTGGGCCAGATTGTTCCTGCACACAGGAGTAGCAAACTCTGATCTCGACTCGAATCTGACCCATAATAAATACAAGTTCTTGGCCAGGAAAAGCAGACCTACAATTGACCTGCATAAACCGCATAATCCATTTTAAGTGTTATTGGAATGAGACTTATATATATATATATATATATATATATATATATATAGAGAGAGAGAGAGAGAGAGAGAGAGAGAGAGTTTTTAATACTACTAATCTAATCCGTATGACCTGAATTGCAATAAATAAAAGTTCGTTATGGGTAAGAAAAACTTGACCCAAAAATCACTCACAAAACCTGCATAATCTATTTAAATGTGTCAGGTTAGAGGCGAACTGCATAACCAAACCCAATTACATGATTAGATGGCTTAATATTTTGGCACTTATATTAGTTTATTTAGAATAAGCCCAGCTTAAGTTGGGCTTTTATGGTCTGCAATCTAACAGCTCAAATAGTATTTATTATTAGAGGATTTTACTGAAAAATTCCCATTATATGGCCGTTGTATGAAATAGTGCCACTTAACTCGCGCAACACGGAAATATTCCTCCCGCCATTTTTTCTTCTTCTTGTTTTTTTTAGTAGTTTTCCATAGCAATGATAGTGTCACTTGATATAAAATTCGGTGACGCTATCGTCACTCGTCGTCCCCCATCTGTTGTTCCTCGTCTCCCAAGTCCACCATGAAAGTTCTTGAGGTGAGCTTTACATACCGTCAGCCATGCAAGTTTTAAGCTGGAGATCATTTCCATGTGTTTGTATATGTGCGTGGAACTCACATAGTTAAATAGATCTAGACCAATGATCTATTACCACACATTAGACACATGAAGACCCCCAAAATCCACACTTGGCAGCCCTCCTTCAATCTGATCCATTGCACATCAGACTGTATGCGAAAAAGGACCCTATCACAGCGGGTATGACACACGTTCAAGACATTGACGGAGTAACTAACCATAGCAGCTGCAACTCTTTGTAAAACCAAAGTAGGCCCTTGAGCACCTCTACTTATACAAGTTGGGTTCGGTTAAACAGGTTGGCGCACATCATTGGATTACATATACAACCAAATTTTGGTGTGGGTGCAGGGTGGGTGGGGGGTGAGAAGAAGAAGAGAATTCACACGATTAAATGGAAAGAGATTTGGATATTGGTTGAGGAGAGTGGGCTTGGTGTTAGATGGTATGAGGGACAATAACCTAGCCCTATTTTTTAAAACATGTTAGAGGTGTTTAGCTACTGAGGACTTGCTTTGTACCAAAAACCTTAAAGCCAGATATTGCCCCAACAAGTCTCTTTGGGAGGTTAAGAGTGGGAACCGAGATTATTGGTTTGAAAAGACTTCGTAGAAGCTATGGATTTTATTTTAAGGCATTCGGTGAGAGGTCTCTGAACATTTCACTTTCTAGCTTTAGATCCACAATCTTTTTTCATAGTGTGGTAAGTTCTTTTTCCAAATTTGAAAACCTAAAATGTCTAGGTTACCATTTCTTTAAATCATATCCCATGATAAGTGGGATATATACCATTAATAATGGCCAAATACCATTTGATTGGCTAAGATTAATGAAATCCCATTAATGAGATTTTCAAATAAATTTTAAAATACCCAAATAAATTTCAAAACATACAAAATTTCAAAAAATGCAATAAATTTAAAAGGAAGGCAAATAAACTTAAAAAGATGCAAATAAATCTCAAATGATCCAAATAAGTTTAAAAAAATGTAAATAAATTTCGAAAGACGCATATAAATTTTAAAAGATCCAAGTAAAATTTAAAAAATATAAATAAATTTCAAAAGACACAAATAAATTTTAAAAGATCCAAATGAGATTTAAAAAACTGCAACAATTTAAAAAAAAACACAATAAATTTCAAAAGAACGCAGATAAATTTAAAAAGACGCAAACAAATCTCAAAAATACAAATAAATTTCAAAAAATAGAAATAAATTTCAAAAGATGCAAATAAATTTGAAAAGACGTAAATAAAATTAAAAAAGAAAATAAATTTCAAAAAGTACAAATCCATTTGCAAAACTACGATAAACCCATTTTCCAAATTTCAGACAATTTTTCTAAAAACTCGAGTATTTTTTTCCAAAACTCATTTAAATTTATTTTAAAAAATGCAAATAAATTTAAAAAAGAAGCAAATAAACATCAAAAGACACAAAAAAATTTAAAATGAAAAAATATTTCAAAAAATGTAAATAAATTTTCTAAAAAACTCAGATAGATTTTTCAGAAATTCAGATAGAATTTAAAAAAAATTAGATAAATTTTCCAAAAACATAGAAATATCTGTTAAAAACCTCAATTAAAATTTTAAAAATGGAGATAAATTTGTTAGAAACTTAGATAAATTTTCTAAAAATTCAGATATATTTCCCAAAAACTCAGATAACTTTATCAAAAACTGAGATAAATTTGTCCAAAACTCAGATAAATTTGTAAGAAACTCAGATAAATTTTCCAAAAACTCAGTTAAAATTTTTAAAGACTCAGACAAATTTGCCAGAATCAACGTCAGGTGATGGGAACAGTCAAGGTCCGGCTATTAATGGCGGCAAACAGTGGCTGGAGCGGTTGCAAATCAAAACCCCAGTGAATCCCACCTCCACCACCACCATAAATTCACAAAAACCAATGAAGAAGAAGATGAATAAATTTGCATATATCCCCCAGCTTTCATCTTCTTCCTCATAAAAACCCCTCAAAAGCAGAAGAAGAAAAACAAGATGAAGAAGACAAATGAAAAGTTGCAGAAAGAGAGATGGGTAGTAGCGGAAAAACAAGGTGGAAGATCTCCTTCCACTACTCGTCCTCCTCCTCTCCCCGCCCCCTCCACCCCAAAAAAGCCCGACAGAGGAGATAATAAACGAAGGGCGTGGCTGGTGTTTGGCGATTGCAGTTGCAGAGGTCGTCCATCGAATGGTAAGGCACGACAAAGATTCGGACTAAGGGATAATCCATGGGAAGATTCAGATATGGGCCACTAGTCGGCACAGAACAGACGAACAGAGGAACATGTTATGTTCGTAGAGACACATAGAGGATCCTGAATTTCCCACCCAGAGAAGGACCCCAGACTCGCTGCCAGAGAAGATCATCTCAGTTTGGGAGGATTCTTTTGCAGTTGAACGACGAAGACAGCGTGGGCTGTGCTCTCGTTCTCGATTTGCAGAACTCAGAATTGCAGGAAGCCTGTTGTGGTTCCATTCCCAGATTATAGAGGGTCTGAATTCACCCGTCATTGGAGAATATATGGATTGCTCTTTTCTGCTGCCTTTCTTCTCTGATGGAGGTGGCCGCCCTCGGCTCTAGACTTCCTTCTCCGGATCTGGCAGCGAACGGTGAGGAACCTGGTGCGGTGAGGCCTCTGCGATTCCAAGATCTAGATCTGATTCCTCTTTAACTGGGTTCCAAGACAGAACCTGAAACTATCTTGCTACCAGAGTTCAACGATTTCCTTCCGCAACTACAGATGGCGCAGCGGCAGGGAAGGATTAGGCGATGATCAATGATCTCTTCTTTCGAATGGGATCTTCAGGATAATAGAGAATGAGAGAACGAACGAGGGAGAATGAAAGATTTGAAATTTTAAAATTCAAATTTTCACGCCTAAACAACTGAAAGGGAAAATCAGTCATAAAAATGTCTGCTATGGATTTATTGCCAAAATATGTCAAGCTGTATGGACTATAGGCCTTAGAGAAAAAGTTGTTGGACGGGAGGCCTTACAAGACAGTGTTGAGGGACCTTTCACTAATTTACTCTTTTATTAATGATAATTTGTTGGTTAATTGGTAATGGGGGATGTATACCCATCTAGAACAATAATTGTTCCCGTTTGATAGTGGATTCCGTAAACCGTTATCCTCGGTACAAGGCCCACACATGATCGTCAAAGACCTTTGATTGGATAATAACCAATGGAATTATGAGTGAGTTAAAAATATTTTCTCCGACTATGGAGATGTTGATGACCTGAAGATATGCATTCCTCATAAAAGAAACCAAGATATAAGTGTTTGGACCTGGTAATTTGACAACCAAATCTGTCTATAAAACCATTTACGAAGGAATAGAGGTAATGATCACTCCATGAGGCAAATTAAAAGGACGAACTTTTTGAAAACTCCGCCTACCCCTAATAATTATTCTTTTCGGATGGAAATGTCTGACATGAGCTATCCTGGTACGTAATTTTATCTTCTCTAAGTTCAATATTAGTAGCGATATTTTTCCAATTTGTGGAAAGGATGAGGAATCTGTAATGCATGCTCTATTCCTTCGCGAGTATGCTAGAGTGGTTTGGTTTGATTCCAACATTGAAATCATTCCTGTGGGCAATAGCCATCTTCAAATTAAGGATTGGTGGAAAAATGTTATTAGCCCCATTGATCCTACCAATCCCACCCTTAAGTTGGTCTCTCAGATGTTTGTCTTATGGCAGACCATTTGGAAAGCAAAGAATAATTGTATTTTATGTTCATTGTGATACTACGGACCCAAGCGGTATTATATCTTCTTCCCCAAGAATAAGAATAACGTCTTATGTAGACGTGTCTTTAATAAATGTATTCTAATCTTTACTGGTGCGGATTTAACAAGCCAAATGAAAGGATTGGTTGTGCTTTATTATGTTTTTTAATGATTCTTTTTCACGTGCATTGGCACTAAGGGCTTTGTCTCCAACTCATTCAAATTGGCTGAGGCAATCGAGATCTTCTTTGGATTCTCGAAGATTATGGTTTTTTTCCTGCCTTGGAGGTGGTGCAATGCATCAACGAGATGAAGGATTGGTACATTTTTGCTCCCATCAATGATATTCTGAACATTGTGTACTTGTCATTTGAGTATGTTAAGTTCTCTTTTGTCCCCAGAGAATTGAATAGGATAGCACTTTCTCTAGCTCAGTTTAGCTTCTTGGTAAGCGGCGATTGTTTCTTAGATGATTTTTTTCTGCCTTGGCTCTTATCCATTTTGGATTGGATGTAGCTTTATATATTTTCTTCCCTGCTGTTATGTTGTTTTCATTAATTCATTTCTCTTTTTCCAAAAATAAATCAACTCAGTAACTCAACGCAGTTAGATGTTATGAATCTCTCCCTCCTCTTTCATCCTCTCATCTTAGCAACAATGATTGTGGAGTTTTATCTATATTTAATATGGGCCACTGGAGCATCATAGAGGGTAGAGGAGCATGAGAAATGTACCTCACATAATGTGGCAAAGTTTCACCACGACAAATGCACCTCATAGTGTGGGTGAAATTTTAGTTAAAGACTTTTTTGCCAAAAATCTAGCTTAAAGCCTAATTAAACAGTGTTATAAAAAAACTATAAAATGATAGTAGTGTTGTTCGGGAATTTTTTCGATAAAACTATAAGACCCCGACCCAGGTTTAGTATGATTAATGTTGTTTTAGCCGTGATTGGTCTCTAAGTGGGATTAGAGGACGTTTAGCTTCGGTTTTAGCTCGACTAGAATTTTGAATAGCTTTGGGGAAGTTTGAGAGTCGTTGAGCTTCGTTTGACACGGCCACCCCGTGTTTGTATGGGGAGATTTATCTTTTATTTTGAAAAAAATCAGATTTCTACTTGTTTTGATTTGTCGTACCAAGCTCCACAACTTTTATGTTTGCTCCGTCTGTGTTTGAACCCCAAAAATTCCATTTTTCAGTAAAAAGGGGCAAAACATAATTTTCACATCAATATATTTTTTGAAAACTTTTTCGACGATCGATTTTCCCTTCTTCGTCAATCTCCTCCGGGACCCACAAATGAGATTTTTAGCCACTTGAAACCTTAGAGCCAGTGGGGCCCACTCCCCACTTAACTCAAAACCAAATCCACGTTTGCAACCTCCCTTCCCATTTTTCTATTTTAGTTTCAAACTTGAGAAGAGCTCTTCTTCTCCTTTCCCCAGCCATTTTCCCTCAATGCATGCCCCTCTCCCTTGACGCAAACTAGAAATCCGACTTCACAATCTTCTTCCTCAAACCTTGAGCTTTCCAAAGATAACACTGATGGAGTTTTCTACTGGAATCATCTTCCTCTTCAAGCTTCTCTTTTTGTTTAGAAATTCTAGAGGTAAGCAATGGCTATCCTCTTTTAATCTTGGGTTTGTTAAGCCCTGTAGAACCTTTATTTAATGCGTGCAAAGTCTTCTATGGAAAAGCCCTTTCCTCGTTCAAAATGTTGGGTTTTTAAGGTATTTTCATGGGGGTTTTTTGTAGATTGGAGGTTCTTGCTATAGAGAGGAATCCTTGGAGCATTTTTAGAACCCATTTGATTTCAAGGCAAGTGTATAATATGATAATGAATGCATGCAACCTAAATGTTTGCTTTTCCTAAACTTTTTGAATAGAAATGCTCATGCACTCAATTGTTTTCTATGTACATAGATAGTTGCTTTCAAAGATGTGTTAATTGCATGGCTTCTAAGTATGTTTTCTGTGAGTGGTTCTTTATAGCAACATGGATTTTCCTTGTCAAATTGTAAACTATAAGTCGTTGGAAATACATTCCAGAATTTTACATTTCTGTGGTTATGGGATTGGTGATCTTTGAGGTTGAATGGAACTTTGATTGGAGCTATGGGAAGCTCAGGTTGTGTAAGAAGGATAGGGGAAGTGAATGAAGGAAAAAGGAGGAATTGAATGCAAGGAGAAGAGCGGAAAACTATGCAATGGGCGAGCTCAGGCAGCAGCCTAGCCTGCTCGAGCGGCCATAGGCCACTGTTTGGCGAGGCGTAGGCCAAAAGCTCTGTCCGCTCAAGTGAGCTTGGGTTTGCTCAAGTGAGAGAGCCCCTGGACTGCCCACTTGAGAGGATTACCACTTGCTCAAGTGGACCTGGGCTCTGTGACAGAGCTATTTCCTGTACCCTATTTGCTCTTATTTGGATGTGTAAACCCCCTAATGACTCATGGATGCTTGGGAATGGGAATTTCAAATCTAGAACACTTTGTAATAAGTAAATTAAGGGAGAAATAGGAAGAACGTTCGATATTTGAATTACAGGGGAATTATTGTAAGCCTTGATAAACACTTTGTGATCTCAAATCTCAGGGATCTTCTGAGGCACCAAACTCATCACTCATAAACCGACATTTGGAGACTAAGTGTATAACGAGACAGCCCTAGGTAAGCCAATCAACCACTTTAAGCCACCTCATTCCAAGTTTGAAGATTCATACGCTTTTCTTATAAAATGACTTGAAATAGCTTTGTGTGGTTTACCACGTTGGAAAATTTTGTTAAGGCTACTCATTTGTTTCGCTTCGTCTGTCTATTTGTATTTTGTTTAGAGTAGTCCTTTTATCGATTTGAAATGTGTTCAGTAATTCGATTTATGTTTTGTTTAGATTTTGGTCGGCGCCACTACGCTTGGGTCGCCTAGTTGGATTGGTCATCTAACTTGGGATTCTCAAATACTTTCGCCAACTACAACTTGGATACTTTGTTCATTTGTAATCTGTTCCGTGGCGGATTCTGTTTGTTACCCATCTATATTGGGCTATTTATGTAGTATTTGTTTGTTCCGGCCATTTCATACGGCGACGGTTATTTTGATTGCTCTTGTTACTTCGATAATAAGAGAATATATATCAATGTGGGCTGCCATTAAGTTTTATTCGGTTCTTAGCATTCTTTAAAGTCACCTTTGGCAACCAAATTCTCAAGGAAAAGATTTTCGTTTTTACCCACTCATGGAAAATCCATGCTTGACAATTGTAAATCTCCAAGGATTTGGACCTATGGAAACCCTAAATTGTTTGGATTTTCAAGTCTAACCTCCTCTTATAGGATTTGGAAATCCTCACTTTTGCAAATTTGCCCCTAAATCAAAATTTCTAATCAATAGGCATTGATATTGATGTGAAATCTTCAGCTATACAAATCCTCAGCTGGGAATCTTTATTCCAAGGTTAGTAAGGAATCCTCCCATCTTTGGATTTCTCACTTGTTGCCAAACATGCTCTAAATGTTCTCAATGGTAATCCTTTGAATTCGGTATTTGTTTTCTTTAATTCATCGTTGCTTATCTTTAACTTTTAAATGTACTATTATATTTGTTGGAAGTAGGTGGGCATCATGGATAGATTTTCAAAACTTTTGACCCACTTGACTCAAGGATCAAGTACCCATAAGGCCAAAATCCCAATCCAGGATCCATGTCATCAATCTCAGCCATCATGATCAGTAAATAAACCTATCAAGAAGATCGAACAGCAACCAATAAACATCCATAAAATCTACAACATGCAACGAAGTAGATTATACCTTTGGAGCTCGGTTGTGCTCTAATGGAGAAGTTGCGTCTTTCTTTGATGATGAAACTTTTTCACTTGTCAAATAGGAATCTCCAATACCTCTTAGCCTTCCACGCTATGACCCGAATCAGATCTCCTTTCTCAAGAAGATTGGTGGAATTTCCAGAAGGTTGTTGGAATCGCCAAGAGAAAACCCAACTCGAAACTCCAAGGAACTAGAAGAGGAAGAGAGGAGAGAGCAGTGCAACAATTGCACAAAAAGAGGCTGGACGTTTTTGACTCCAATAGATGGACGTTCATGAGGGGTTCTATTCCCTTTTATAACCTTTCAATGCTCATTTTTTCTTAATTGAAATAGAAGTCTCACTTCCACAACAATTAATAAGTATAATGTTACCACTATTAGAAGTCCTACTCCAAATAGAAATAGTAACTTTCTAATTCCTTCCTTTTAGAGTTCAAGTAGGATTAGTATCTTTCTAATAATTTGGGCTAGCGTGGGGACCACTAGGGATTCCATAGAAAGTTGGCTCCAACTGGGACACGCGACCCCTCATCTCATGTGTAATCCGAGCCCACAGTTAATTGCAAATAACACCACTATATAAATGCAATTGCACTCCAGTCTTAGGAATAAATTACAATGAAGACCCTAAACTTCCCAATTACCACAAGTAAGCTCCTTTATCAATATCTATGGATCAATTGGAATAAATCTATCTATTTCAATCTTAGTTCCACATCTTATTATCCTTGAGCCCCAATTAGTCACTGTGATCATCAGTACCATCTAATTAACTCTTAATTGAAATGGGTGAGCACTTACTAATGACAAATCCATTAATTGGCACAAGGGGATAATAGAGATAGATTCCATCCTGATCGTTCAATGTTCCCACAGTCCTACTACTACATACCCAAGACACCGAGGTGTTGACCTACAGTTGGCCTCACTCATTGGTGACTCAAAGTAAATGAATAGATAGAAACTTGAGTTCATCAATTTCTCAGGATTGAGAGCCTATTGCTAGGGAATTATGAGTCCAGATCTTATAATCGAGACAGAATTCCATAAGGTGCTTCTCATGGTCCTTCAATACATCCAATGTACCAACACCATGAACCACAATCTTACATTTTGATGATCGAGACAAATCACACTATCTCATAGTGATGAAAGTGCTGCAACCTTATCAGATGAGATGCCCAGACTCATCACTAGTTGTGAAGATATTTAAGTATAAAATTTGTGACGTATGTCTCCCGTGTGTAGATCTCATCCAAACAAATATATCACATCTAATATACTAATGGGACCCGGTTGAACTCATGAACCATTATGTCATATGTATTAGTCATGTGCATGAAGTAATTAAATAACATTAATCTCATGAAAGTACAGCATGATTTTGTTGATAAATAAAGAAATTAATCAATTTATCACATCAACTGATGGATTGAATCCATACAATCTAACAATATTTCTAAATGTCTTTGTAAACACTTGTCATATCCTTATCTTCTTTATTTGCTTGTAGACCATCGTGTTTGATACTCTTTTGTTTGATGCCAGATGTTGAACCCGTTGCCCACGAGGCGGAGCGTGAGGAGGCAGCGTTAGAGAGTGGCAGCCCGACGATGTCATCTAGACATCAGGTTGGGAGATGAGACACGTATCACATTTTGGGATTGATTATTATTATTATTATTATTTTTTGGAACTTATATCACTAGTCTTTATTGGCTTTTTATTGGGATATATAACTTTAAACTTATCTTTTGAGATGTTGTAAAACTAAACACTAGTTTTCTTATGTATATGTTTCTCACTTTGACATGAGGCTTGAATGCCTTGATATGTCTTTAGTTTTATTTGTGTGTTTGTTACATGCTTCCGCGCATATATATCTATTGTGAATTGATTGTCAGGTTAAGGTTGCTTTGGAATCCTCACCGCGGAAACCTGTGGGGAATACAGAGCACGCTGCAGCTCCAAGTTAGGGCCTTGGGTCGCTCGGCCCCGGTCCAGGGTCGTGACGGGATTGGTATCAGAGCAAGAAATGTTTCTGGCAATTAAAAGAAACTAGAAATGTAGGGACATGGTGAGGATTTGCTAGAACTTTCGTTAGTTAGCATCGAGTGGGTTTGTAGGTACGCTTTCTTTAATCTATTTGTTGTACTAACATATGGTTTTGCAGCACCATGCCTCCACATAGAGACCCAACAATTGCAAATCCTTTTGGTAGTAACAGTAACAATGTTGGACACCTATCAGGATAACCACTGTTGAGTTCATGAATTTGCATATTTACTTATCATTTTAGGATGAATTAGGGGTTTAATTAGGTGAATTCCATCATTATTCATCTAATTCCATCATTTCATGCATTTTCACCTGGGAACCTGAATTTTCATGCTTTTCATATATTTTTTTGCATTAACTCAGAATGTTTTGCAAATTTTCTCTAAAGAGTCTCAGTTAGAGTAGACTATGTCCGGATGGGTCTCGCTTCACTATGGGCTTTTCAGTATTTGATGTGTTGAATTAGAATGTGAAGAAAATGAGAATTACAAGCCTCTGTCACGGAAACCACTTTCAGGCATACATAGTCGTCCTGTACCCTGCATTGCTGAATTGAAGCTTGAAAATAAGTAAATTGAAAAATTCACCACATGGACCCCACACACAGCCATGTGCAAATTAATCAGAGGAGGTGTCCACTCATCGTGTCAGTTGAAGTGTCCTAACTACAGTAGAAGACTTCTCATAGGGTCCACTATTCAAGCAGATGAAATGTCCCACGTGGCAGGGTCTGCAGTAGTTGCAAATTTAAAATTATTAGTGGATAATTCAAAGAGTACAATTCTGATTGGAATATAAGAAGAAGAGTTTGAATCATCCACATCTGATCTCCTTTTGAAAATGAAAGTTGTGCAGAGATAGAGTTCATTGCAAATTAAAATTTAAAAGTAAATCCCATTTTTTCAAGATAACTCATCTTCAAATGGCCATAACTTTCAATCCGACCGTCAGACCAATGAAATTTACCTACCGTTGGAAAGGTTATTCAGGGTAGATATTTGTGGAGCCTAAGAATGTACAAATTAGAGCTATATTAACAAAGTTATGGGCCCGGAGAGTTTCATGTTCATTTTTAGACAGGGTTGCAACTAAATCCACTCCGTTGATAATCCATCGTTGCATATCCTTTGTGGGACCCAACCTGAAGATTAGCCAAGCCATCCAGAGGTTTTCGAAAGCTTCCACCTCATTCAAATTCAAAAACGACAAGAGATATACCTTATCAATAAAGATAAATCAAATCTGTAAAGAATGTTTCTAGATTCAATGTATCTATAAGATAACGAGTTATAATAAAAACCCAAAGGAAGCATACGACACACTCACCCTCCCTTGGACATCCATTACGACTCTACTCCTATTTCTCATATTTCCTTAATTAATAGAATTTAAGAGTTATTTTTAAGTATTTTGTAGCTCTATTCCAGAACTAGGTTAGAAGAGTGAGAGAAAATTGTAATTGCCATGGAGTTCTCAATGAAAATCACATGTTTTGCAATGGAGGAGTAGATCCCTGGATCAGAGCGTTAGACGAAGTTAAGTGTTTTTCATCATTAATCTATGTGATATTTTTGTCTCTTGCGTCTTGATTATAATAATAAATCTGCCATCTGTCATTGACAACGTATGTTATTCAATTTTTTATTTTGAACAATGCTTTAATCATGCTTGTTTTCTTGATAGATTATTTTTAGATTAAAATTCTTTGATAATCTATCTTTGATTAATATTACATAATTTCATTAGGTGAAGGAGATTTTTGCCTTAAATAAATTGTGAAAAATTGTGCTCTTTGATAGACAAATTATCCAAATCAAAACCATTGATTTGTTTTTTATTTGAAGGATTTTTGGAACAATTTATTTTATTGATTGAATAGAATGATGGTAGGACTACTTAATGTATTCATGATATTCTGATATGTATTTTCTCATATTTTATTTCTGTACTTTAAATCTAGAATTTTCTCAATCATATTATTGTTTGTTTTTTTTTCTTTATCTCTCTTGTCATTATAATTGATTAAAAAAATTAGATTTTAAATGTTAACATAGTAGTGCTCCCTGTGCGTTCAACCTGTACTTGCCAATGTCTCAACAAGACAGCTGTGTGCTTATTGTATTAAAAGACTGAATTTAATTTCACATCAAGTTTTTGGTGCCATTGCCACGGAGCCAAATCTGAGGTTACATTTAGGTTCATATGCATGCTCATATTTAGGTTACATTAGTTGTTTAGTAATCTAACTTGCATTAGTATTGTTCTTTGCAATTAGTATTAGTTAGTATTTCACTTTGCTAATTTTTTTTTACTTTTCGTATTTTTCTGATATTTTTTATAATTAATTGAATTTTAGGAATAAATAATTAATAAAAAAACCAAAATTTTTTTTGAAGGATTTCTTTTAATTCCAAATTTCAGTAAATAAAAACACAAAATAAAAGTTTAGATTGGCTTAACTAATGTTTAGATTACATTAGGATTGGAAAGATAGAGTTTAAAATCTTTAGGATTAGTTATTTTGATTAATATGCAATCCTTTGAATTCTGAGATTAGGTAGTTAGAGATTTTAGAATTCTATCTCTTAAGTTGTTTAGATTAGTTAGAGTTTTAAAATCTGAAATTTGAATTGGATAGGGTTGGATTCTTATAATTGAAAACTTTTTGAAAACTCTAACCATATCTAGACACTTGTTTGGATAATTTAGAATTTCTGATTTTATTTATTTATTTTGTAGATAGAATTTTTGATTTGTTTCAGTAACTTAGAGTCCACTTTGGATAGAGTTTTGATTAGCTTGGTGTCATTTGAATTTTCTTATTTTTTTTTAAAATTAGGACAAGATAGAGTTTTGAGTTGGTTTGTTAACTTAGGATTTTCTAACAAGAGTTTCTTTTAGATAGGTTACCTTGCTAACAGAAGAGTTGCACAAAAATAGGAAAATGCGTGGATTTTCTCTAAGCAAACAAGTTGTTCTTAGAATTGCTAAAAACAAATTGCTCTTAGAATTGCAAAATTTTCCAAAAGATGTTAAGCTTACACAGTTTAAGGATTAGCGTTGGCCCGCTGTAAGAGTTTCTAAACTTTACCCCATGAATCTTTTACTAGCAAGTGGGGCTTGGGTGATTTAAATTTCAGCAAGTATGATTGTGTGATTGACTCACCAAGTAAATTGGACCCACACACTTAGTTAAAGGAAATTGACCGTAATAAGACTGGATTTCATCACCAGATCCTTACCCAATTTGGTTTAACCACCTCTCACATAGTAACATAACCATTAATTAATATCAAGTAGAAACGAGACCATAGGACTCGAGCTCATTAGGACGAAGACCACAAAGGGTTGCACCAATCGCGCTCTTTAGTCAAGTCGATGTCTACGTAAGTCCTGTCCCTCCAAAAGGTGGCAGTCTCTGTTCTAGGAGTTTGGTAGGAGTTTGGTTCTTAAGCGGGACCCTTACCAAGTGCATTGTGACCCCACCACTCATCCTAGGGACTTACCTAGTCGATTTGGTTTTATAAGACTTGATTGGAGGCCTTAGTGCACTCTTCAAACCAGTTTGGAGCTGTCTAATGAGTTAGGCTAACTTTAGGATAATTCTTTGTGCTCAATCTTTGTGCTTGATTGCTTGTGCGTCATCTAGTAAGACCATTAAGGCCCCGCATATAGATTAGGCTTGCGTTTCTTTAAGGTTGAACACGATGCCTGCACTCTATACCTGAGATAGAAACTATGGGTACGCAAGAGTAAAAAGATTAGTCAGGATAAAGCCCAAATTAGCCTTAACCATTGTCGGAAAGTCTTCCGTCTTGAAGAAATTGTTAAGATGGCTGATCAAGTGGACCCACCCATGACTTTGAAGGAATACATGTACCCCATCAGGACAACTCAACCATCCTGCATCACCCTGCCTCAGACCAATGCCACATTTGAGCTGAAATCTGGCATGATCCAGATGCTCCTAGTATTCCGTGGGTTAGATCAGGAAAACCCATATCAACATGTTAGGGAGTTTGAGGACATTTGTGGGATAATGAGAATCAATCACATGACCGAGGAGGCCCTTAAACTTAGATTATTTCCTTTTTCTTTAAAAGAGAAGGCTAAAGCTTGGCTTGATGCCTTACAAGCAGGGTCCATCACTACATGGGCCAAGCTAGTCGAAAAATTTTACAAAAAAATCTATTCCAAGTAGAAAACCGCTTCAATGGTGGGCCATCAATGGATTCCATCAAATGGAAGGGGAGACACTTAACAGTTATTTGGAACGGTTCAAGGACCTCTTAATCTAGTGTCCCCACCAAACAAATGGTGTAATCTTTCTGTAGTGGGAAATTTACACAGAAAACAACAGAAGAAGCTTGGACATTTTTGGAAGATAACGCTGAAAATACATTGCAGTGGGCCCCAATCTAAACCACCATTTTTGAAAAAGGGGAAATGTCCAAACTTGAACAAAAAATTGAGGCAGAAGCCAAGCTAGCCACAATGATGAGGAGGTTAGAGGCCTTAGAAATGAATCAAAAGCCCAATCCAAACACTTTGGAGTCATTGAAATATAATCAGGCTATGAATGAAGGGATTGACCCAACAACTTTGGGTCAGGCCGAATCTGTTGAAGAGGTTAATGCACTACATCAAAACACTCATTTTGATAATCATCAGAGGTATGACCCGTACTCCAACACATACAATCCAAGTTGGAGGGCAACCTGAACTCTTCTCGGACCAAAGGCCCAATTCAAGGTGGCTCATCTCAGTCCACTCAATTTCAGCCCAATTAATCTCAAGTCAATGCCCCACCCGGTTTTCAAAAACCCAACATCAACCTTGTCCATTGACCCAGAGGGTAGATTCTTTAGAAGAGGCCATGAAACTCATGTCTCAAATCACGGCCCAATTGTCTAAGAGTACTGCTCAATTCTAGTAGACCACTACTCAACTTTTGAATGGACACATTCAAGCCCTTGCAAAATTGGAATACCAAATGGGCCAACTGGCTAATTCATTGAGTGCTAGAGACCTGTCCAATCCCAATCAAATACAAGGACCCAGGGTGTCCTACCATTTCTTGCCAGATTGGGAACCATCACATAGAGAAAGCTTTAATAGACTTGTGTACAAGTGTGAACCTTCTTCCTACTCTATTTATGAAGAATTGGGTTTGTGGGAGGTGAAAAAGACCCATGTGACATTGCAATTGGCTGATGCATCGATTCGATGCCCCAAGGGGGTAGTCGAAGACGTTCTGATCGAAGTTGAAGACTTTGAGTTTCCTGTCGATTTTGTTGTCTTGGATACTAAATACACATCTGGGACTGAACTCAAAATCCCAATAATCTTGGGGAGACAATTCCTAGCCATCTCAAATGCCTTGATTAATGATAGGAATAGAGTGATGCAAATTTCTTTTGGGACCATGACAGTCCAAGTGAACATTTTTAATGTCAATAAGCGACCTCTTGATGAGGATGATGGGATTTTTGCAGTTAGTTACATTCATGAATTGGTGGAAAATCACTTACCCCATTTGAAACTTAAAGATCCACTAGAGGCTTGTCTAGCCCACTTTGGAAGTGATTTTGATGTAGATGGACATATTGAGGAGGTCAATGCACTGTTAGACTCAATCCTATCCATGGATTGCTCTAGGTGGCAACCGAAGCATGAGATTTTGACTCTATCTGCTTCCCCACCCATCTCATTGATTGTAGAGCTTCCTAAGTTAGAACTCAAGCAATTACCGGATACCTTCAAATATGTGCTTTTAGGCCCGCTATAAATCCTTCCAGTGATTAGAACTTCAGACTTAGGGCCCGTTTCTTTACTAGATTTCATAGAATTCATGTCTGGTGCTTGTCTGGGAATTTCAAATGCTGGCATTTGAAATACTGCTGAATTCTGGAATCTTGAATTCCCTGTTTCATTCAAAGGCCTGAATTCCTGTCTGAGAATTCTAAATTCCCTGACTCCACAAATTCCCTGTTTCATAGCTAAAGAATTTCTACCTGGAATTAGAACCCTGTATGTATTAGTACTGTACAAATTCAAATGTAAATTGCCCACATATACATAGATCCCCACATAATTCCAGAATTTAAGCATCTAAAAAAAATCATTGAAATGCTAACATAATGAATTAAATGCACCCAAAGTCCATAAAAAAAAAAAAAGATCACACTATCAATCTCACACATCCAAAATATGTTAGCCCATAAAAACCTACCTAATATGGTTTATATAGTAATCCATAAGACAGAAAGCTGATCAAAGATCCAAAATATGTCTACAAAGTCATCCAAAAGACATAAAGTACTTAAACAACTAACAGATTGAAATTAACAAGGTTTAATAAAGTCCTCCATTCATATGGACCAAAATGTATACTGAAAGACTTCCCATTCATGGAGTATGGCCTGATCTTTCCGGATGGAAATTTGTCTCCAGCCATTTTATCTGCTTCTCAGCATTCAAGCTCAAGAAAGCATATGCTCTCCTGTCATTACTAATAAGAAAGTCAAGAACTAGTATTTCCATTTCCTCAGGTATAAGAGGATGTGCAGTCACAACTTCACTAACTCGTAAAATCAAGCCTTCGAGTGGGTTTACACTTTCAGCAAGTTTAATGACAGCATTTGCAACTTTATCCAACGTCTCTCTCACTTCTTCACATTCCACTGACTTTTGCTTCTTTGAAGTTCTGCTGGTACCAGTTTGGTTTGATGGTCGAGGTGTTCGCCTTGGTGATGTTACACTATGTTGATGCAAGTTGGCTTCATCCATATCATCCAACCCAGGTGTCTGGGTATGAAAGCCATCATTTATGAATTCATCATCTGTTGGCATTTCTACAAAATCAGCTTGTTGGCTTCTTTCAGTTCCTGTAAGTGCTACATCGCCTTGTGCAACATCATCAGCAATAAGATCATGTACTTCATCAAAAAACTTGACAGTGATACGCTTATATTTAGCCAACTTACTCTTTGCCTGTATAAAATTATTTTAGTTAGAATGTAACCCATTGAAGAAAAAAATATGAAAACATACAATGTCAAAAAGCACGTGTATCTAATTTACCTGCTCCATGGATTCCCACACATCATCTGAAGCCGTGACCATTTTCAATGCATTATCCCAACCAAAACCAGACGTTGAGAGAAGTTGCTTTACTTCTTTGTACCGTGTTCGCCAGTTTTTGTACTTATTTTTGGCATTGTCTATGGTTGGTTCCAATCCGGTTTTTTCCTTAATCTTTGCTATTGCCTCTTTCCAACAAGCAGTATTGAAGTTTTTTTCAACTTCTCTTCCTGCAAGCTTCATCTCTAGAAGTGTGTCCATTAAAACCCTTTCTGCCGTTGGATTCCATTTATAATTTTCTTTTCTCTGAGATCCTAATGAGATTTGAATAGCATTTATTCAACATAAATAAACTAAAAAAAAAAACTCGTAAAGAAATGAATTATGCTAGACAATAGAAACCAAACATTCATTGTCAAATAATATTACATTGTCAACATCTAAAACCATAAATTGTTTGTTAAAGTAAAATGCAGGAGTGTGAGCAGAAAAATTTATCATTCCACATTATCATTAGCTTCTTGTTGATGCTCATAATCATTCCACATTTGCTCAGCTATGGAATCTCGAAATGAATGCCAAGTGTCTCTGTTTCAACGTGGCACTGTTTCTATATTTCTGGTACTTGTCAAGGGAGGATCGATTCTAGAATTTGTCCCGGTGGAGATGGTTTCAAGCATTGGGTCTCCTGCATTGTGCATAACTATGTGGTTGTGGAGAGTACAACAAGCAATGACAATATCTCGTTGAGTTGTCAACGAATACCCATGTGGCATTCGTAAAATGGGGAAGCGATTTTTAACAACTCCAAACACCCGTTCTATGGTTGTGTGCAATGAGGAGTGTCGCAGATTAAAAAGTTCTTGACAATTCATTGGAGGACATTCCTCGAACTCTCTCAGATGGTAACGTACACCTCTATATGGTGTCAAAAATCCCGGCACATTACCAAAACCAGCATCCACTAGATAAAATTTACCTACATTTGCATATTAAAGAAGTGAATATTAAATGAGACTTGACAAAATTAAACAAAATATATTTATATTTTGGACATAAATATTTGCATGGTTCCATTACCATCTGGTACTGCTAAGTTGTTGCTTCTGTTTAGTGCTGAAAAAAGCACAGTAGCATCACTCGCGGATCCTGCCCATCCCGCAAGCACATATTGAAACCTCATATCAAATCCGCTTGCCATGAGACAGTTTTGAGAGAGTTGGCCATGCCTATTTCGATATTTTGCCTGCTTTGTAGTTGGTACATGAGCGGGTACGTGTGTTCCGTCTATTGCACCTATACAATCTTATCATCCCATTGAAAAAGTAATGGATAAAGAAAACTTATCGTCTGAAATAAAAAATAAGGATAGAAGGAACAGTTAATAAGCGAACTAACCTTAAAATAAGGATAGAATCTACTATTTAGCCTAATTTGATGTGGAGTTGGGGCATTTTCCGGAACTTGAACGTAATTTGGATAGACCTTGCAGACCGCATCTAATACTTTATGGAAATAACGACTAACAGTGGCGCCTGAATGGTTAAACCGATTAGCAGTAACTCTGTTAGCAACATTGTGGGCTAATGTGTGGAGAAATATTGCCAACTGCTCATCTATGGACATCACTCGTGTGTTCTGAAGGAGTCCACGATGCATAAGTGTTTCACGCAATATTACAAAGCAATAAGGACTCATGTGCAGGTTTTCATGACATTGAGGGCCCTCACTTGAAAGAAGCTCTTCTACCCACTCTTTGCCTGATAAATATGAAATGCGACGTTTCTTTCTAGTTTGCTCTTTTTGTAATGTTAGCCACCGTTCAACCAACACACAACATACGGCCACAGCGGCACCAACAACAGATATTAAACGCGATTTTAAGGATTCTGTTGTAATGTAATTGAGAAGGTCATTTATGTACAAACAAAATAATCCAATGCTAGTAAAGTATCAAATGCAAATCCAAGTAAAACAAGACGTGGAAATAACATTATAGTCAAACGATTAATGTTTCGAATTATACATATCATGGAAGCATTAGTATCACATTAAATCAGAGGAAAAAGTTAAATAAGAATTGATACCTTCCATTGAGTGCTAAGACTACAGCTTTGAATAAGCCAAGTTAATTAGGCCCAATCCTGCAATAAGAAAATACCAAATTAATTACATTGTCAATGTGTTGTATCTTGATCATTCGATACAAAGATGGTCTTTAGATTTCTTTTTTCTTTTTACAAATTGGGTCTCTGTTGTATTCGACTTTGTTGTAGCAGATTTTGATCTCTAGTGGTTTCAATCTCTTTCTTCTCTATCTATATAGAGTGGACTTTTCTCTTCTGCTGGAGGGATTCTGAATACCCAAAAATGGGCTGAGACCATCTCATGGAGAAATCTCCTGGAAATTGTGTAGCTGTGGGAGGGCCATTTCATCATTCTTTACCAAAAAAATCAAAGTGCCTACTAATTAATTACTTCTTTTCATTAGACTCTTTTGTTTTCTGATTCTTCTCAAGTGCTTTTCACACTTCTCAAAGACCAGGTGGCTATATCATGATGATTCATGTCTCATATGTTATTGGCTACTTAGTAGGTTTAGAACATGGCTCCTGCATTCATAGGGTTCTTTCCATAATTTACATGGCATAAAACATTAATCATGACATCATGTGTACAAACTACAAAGTCCAAAAATGGTTCTTTTTAGTGCATTTTTCAAAATGAAAATATTGAAGTTGTCCAACAGTGGGAGTAGCCATATTCTAATCTAGTTCAAGTGCTTCAAATTGGAACAATTGTCAAAGAGGAAGTGAGAGTGGTGGAATTCAACAACTACATCCTATCTCTATATCCAACTTGTACACGTCAGTCACAACTTCATTGGATGATTGAAAATGGGGAACATTATCAGAAAGCTACATAGTTACATACACCTACACCTTCATATGAGGTATGGTCAACACTCTACTAAATCCAAAATAGAAACCAAGAACAATCAAAACTAGAAAAACTGAAAGGGGTCTAATTTTCGATTGTTTAAAGACCACCCCAGAATAGAAAAAATGAAATCAACTTCCCCTGCTGATCATGCCTTTTTGTGCAAGGCAAGATGAAAGGGAGAAACAAAGAAGAACTAAAGAAAAAGAAGATGTGGGTATGTTCCTTTTGGGTGTTTAGGAAGAGAACAGAGGACATACATACATGACTGTCTGTGACTGTCTCTCTTTCTTTGTGTTTCTGAACTCTGCAACCTCATGTATGTAGATGTTATAAAAGGGGTTGCAGAGCTTTGAGGAGCACGGATTCCTATCTTTCTCTCAAGTGAAAGTTTTCCCCAGAGACTTTTCAGATGGGTTCTGCTTCTTCTGTGGAAAAAACAGAGAGTTTATTGTGGTTGTTAGATCCAACCAAGGAGAGTTGACTACCATGCAATCACAGGGACTGCAAGGTCCCTAAACCACATAAAGTCTCTTGTGATCAAGAGACCCTCCATCTATCCACCTCCTGTCAGATCAACAATCCCACCAAAGCAAACTTGAAGAAGTTGTGGGCAGTTAGCTGTCTCTTCTCTTTTGATTGATTTTTTCATGTTTACTCCCAGTTGGGTAAAGTCAGAAATTTGTAAAGATTCGCCTTTGGATGATGGAAGCACGTTACAATGCCATATCTACCTGTGGGGGCTAGTTGATCTGTCTCAAATGAGAAATGGGGATCATAGCAGTCGCAACAGTGGAAAGGCCAAGTTTTGACTGAAAGCTTCCTCTTTTTTGCCTCCTTTTCTGTTTTCCATTTCACCCATTAGGAAACATAAAGCTTTTGCAATAGAAAGGGAGCCCTATCAATTGGCTAAAAGACAGGCCAAGCGTGAGGATCTAAAGGAGGTGACAAGATTACTAACATTCATCTTTTATAGTTTCTTTCTTTCAAAGATCTAAATTTCAGAGGTTGCGGAGCTTTGAGGAGCACGATTTCAACGCTTTCTCCATTCAGAAATTAGGAAGAAGAAGAAGAATCATGCATCTCAAAAGAAATCACAACATCAACAGATCAAGCAAGGAAACAGAGAGAGAAGAATCAATCACATACCAAAACCCTAAAAAAAAACAAGCAAGGAAATAGAGAGAAAAGACTAGAAATACAGAAAAATGAAGAGGGGGTGTGGCTGTAGAAGAATCACACCTTCGGATCCGTTGCTGTCGCCGGAAAACGAATGAAGTAGATGACCGTTGCCTTTCCCGGAAGACGTTGACGTCGGTAGGAAATCTCCAGTGAGAAGCTAGTTTTCCAAATCCTCTTTGCTCTTATGGTATTCCAAATCCTGCATTTTGAGGGATTTCAAACTCCTAGAATTTCAAATGCCAGCAAATTCTGGTAAAGAAACAAAGAAATCCTGACAGGAATTCTAAATTCCAAGACACCCTGAATTCTTGTCAGGAATTCTTCTAAAGAAACAGCCCCTTAGACCCTGTCCAAGAGGAAAGACTTGCAAAAAATTTGGATGAGCACAAGGAAGTTATAGGGTGGTCGTCCATTGCAGATATCAAAGGAATTAGCCCATCCGTGGTCCAACATAAAATCCATTTAGAAGAAAATGCAATAACTTCTCGTGAACCACAAAAGTGATTGAACCCTGCAACGAAGGAAGTGGTCAGGTCAAAAGTCTTAAAATTACTTGATGCATGGGTGCTTTACCCCATATCTGATAGTGCATGGGGTGAGCCCGGCTCAAGTGGTACCCAAGAAATCTGGAATAATAGTGGTTCAAAATGAAGGCAATGAATTGGTACTCACTCAGATACAGACTGGGTGGAGAATATGCATTGCTTATAGGAAGTTGAATTTAGTCACTCGGAAAGATAATTTTCTCCTCTCATTCATGGATCAGATGGTCGAAAGGCTACCTGGTCATGCATATTATTGTTTTCTTGATGGTTATTCCGGTTACAATCAAATTCCAATTGCATCCGAGGATCAGGAAAAGACCACCTTCACCTGTCCGTTTGGAACTTTTGATTACAGACTCATGCCCTTTGAGCTATGCAATGCACCAACCACCTTTCAAAGGTGCATGTTGAGCATATTTCCTGACATGGTAGAAAGATTCACTGAGGTTTTTATGGATGATTTTTCGGTCTTTGGCAATTTTTTTGAGGAGTGCTTACATCATTTGTCTCTTGTGCTTGAAAGAAGCAAAGAAAATAATCTAGTCTTAAATTGGGAGAAATGTCATTTTATGGTAAAAAGGGGCATAGTTCTAGAATACATTATTTTTTATAATAGAATTGAGGTGGATAAAGCAAAAATTGATCTGATCTCCAAATTACCACCACCAAAATCAGTTAAGCAGATTCGATCATTCCTAAGTGTTCTGGTTTTTATCATAGATTCATCAAGGATTTTAGTAAAATTGCTAAACCTTATACCAATTGCTGACAAAAGAGGCCCCGTTTGAATTTGATGAGAAGTGTCTAAAGGCTTTTGAGAGACTGAAAAAGGAACTAACTTTAGCCCCTATAATTTAGCCACCTGACTCGACCATTCCATTTGAGCTAATGTGTGATGCATCCGATACTGCTATTGGAGTTGTTTTCGGTCAACTGATTGGGAAGCTACCTCATGTGATTTACTATGCCAGTAGGACCTTCAATGATGCACAGCTAAATTACATGACCACTGAAAAATAATGGCTAGCTGTGATTTTTGCCTTGGAGAAATTTCTGTCCTACTTGATAGGGTCGAAAGTCATCATCTACACGGACCATGCAGCTCTGAGATACCTTCTATAAAAAACGGATACAAAAGCCCGATTGATCCAGTGGATCCTTCTATTACAAGAGATTGATTTGGAAATAAGAGGTAAAAAAGGACATGAGAATGTTGTAGCAGACCATCTTTTGAGGTTATCCTTAGAGCCATCAAATGAGGTCTCACTGAATGAAAATTTTCCTGATGAACAATTGCTCAATATTTCCCAAATCTACTGGTTTGCAGATATAATCAATTACCTTGTTACAAGGGAGATACCCACCCACTGGTCAAAACAAAATCGATCAAAATTTCTAGTTGAGGTCAAGTACTTTTTCTAGGATGACCCGTATCTTTTTAAGTACTGCCCAAACCGGATTATCAGAAGATACATTCCTGATCATGACCATTACTCGGTCATTTCATTTTGCCATGATCATGCATGCGGGTGCCATTTTAGCTCCAAGAAGACTGCTGCAAAAGTCTTATAGTGTGGTTTTTATTTGCCCACAATCTTTAAAGATTGTCATGTGTTTTGTCAGAGTTGCGATACGTGTCAAAAGCTTAGAAAAAGCAATCGTAGGAATATGATGCCCTTGAATCCAATATTGATAGTGGGAATCTTTGATGTTTGGGGGATCGATTTTATGGGACCATTTCCAAGTTCCTTTGGCAATTTATATATTTTACTTGTAGTGGACTATGTTTTAAAATGGGTGGAAGCAATATCTACCAGAAAGAATGATCGCCATGTGGTGATCAAATTTGTGAAGGAAATTATATTTTCTAGGTTTGGTACACTCAGGACAATTATCAGTGATGGTGGAACCCATTTCTGCAATAGTACATTTGACCACCTAATGAAAAAGCATTATGTTACTCATAAGGTTGCTACGCCCTACCACCCACAGACCAGTGTGGCCAAATAGATGGTCAATCCAAATTGGAAAGATTGGTCTTTGCAACTATTGGATGCATTATGGGCCTATCGAACCGCTTGCAAGACTCCTATTGGGATGTCCCCTTATAGGTTGGTCTATGGGAAGGCATGCCATTGCCTGTTGAATTAGAGCATAGAGCTTATTGGGCCATTAATTAAGAAGTTCAATTTTAACTTACCCACTGCTGTTACTCTGTGCAAATTGCAACTCAATGAGTTGGAAGAACTTAGAAATGATGTCTATAAGAATGCCAAGATCTACAAGAAAAGAATGAAGTTGAAACATGATAAGTCAATTTTAAGAAATTCCTTTGAAATGGGTATGAAAATCCTTCTGTATAACTCCCGATAACACCTGTTTCCAAGGAAGTTACGAATCCGGTGCACTGGTCTATTCATTGTCAGGACTATTTACTTTCATGGTGTTGTGCAAATTGAAAATCCCAAGAATGGGGATGTTTTCAAAGTAAATGGTCAACGGTTGAAACCATTTCTGAAACTGAAGGATAAAAACATTGAAGATATCCTTCTAGAAGACCCAATTTACTAGGACCAATCATTTTTTGTCACGTCGGGCTGACGATATTAAACTTAGCGTTGTTTGGGAGGCAACTCAATTTTGAAAGGTAATTGAGCTAGTTGATCACATTCTTTTGCAATCACCCCACATGGTAAGATGTTCCGATTTTCCTTATTGTTCATTTTCACATTACACAAGCATTCATAACATTGAGGACAATGTTGAATTTAGGTTTGGGGGTGTGAGTTAGAACTTGACACGTGAACATTTATTCAATTTTCAATCTACATTTTCTTTTTCATTTTTTTAGGAGATTTAAAAAAAATTGTTAGGTTACAGGGAAACTTTCGAGAGAATTTTTATTGGCTGAAGATATTTATTTTGGGCAAAAGAAAACAATGGTTCATTGTTTTATTTATGTAAAGGGTTTTTGGAGAAGTGATAAATTTTGATCCCTCACTTTTTACACAAGTTGTATAAGTTTTCAAGATTTTAAATTTGAAGTTATGATTTCCGTTTTTCTTTGATGATTGAAAAAAATTGGAAAATCGACCCTTAATGTAAAGAGCTTCCTGGTTTGCGGTTGGAAACATGGAAAGGGCAGCCTATTGTTGGGGACCACAAAAAAAATAAAAAATATATATATAAATAAATGAAATAAAAAAGTGTTTGATTAGAAGTCTTAAAATGAATAAAAAGTTTTGTGACTAGTTTGGGTTCGAAGCCTTTTAACCCGAGCTAGTAAGCCCGTAGGGGTATTTACATACTTAGTGTCCTAAACACATCTGGTTTGGTAGTCACTGGCCTAATGCTCATTACATGGGCTAATTAGAAAGCTTAAGGAATCTAGACATTGCATAGTCACATGTATGTGTTTGAAAAAAAAAAAAAATTTTGCGGCCTTTGAAAAAACTGTAGTATGAAAACCGTCATTATCGCCTTGAGAGGAAGACTGTTTTTCTTTGCTAAGTTTGGGCGGCCTAGAATATAAAAAACATATATATTTTCAACGAAATTCTTGGTGGATCATTTGATGCTTATTACGTATACATACTTTCCACAGTGCACGATCAATTAGCATGATTTCGAGAATTTCTGACCAAAAGATGGGATTGGTGAACCGAATTTAAGATTTGTCTTTGAAAATTCTATGAACCGAGAATAGTCGGTGTCTATAAATTTTCTTTTGGAAGAAGTTTACCTGGATTTTGTTTGATTTTAATTATTCTTTGTAGATGAAAAAAAAAAAGAGGAAATTTTGTAGGTAAATTCACTACAAACCTTTACGAGGCACAACTCGTCCACCAGGAAGAACCTAGGGGTATAAGGCCTTGTTGTATATGCTAAATCCAACCAAGAATACCAACGAAAGTGGTTTTGTTTTCATATTTACTCATTTTCTTAGATTAGGTCAAAGAACTTCGATCCTTTTTGCTCGCAACTTTTGCTAAGGGACTAGCAAAATGTTGGTTGGGGGTGTGTCGAGTTCATGAATTTTCATATTTACACATCATTCTAGGATGAATTAGGGGTTTAATTAGGTGAATAGCATCATTATTCATCTAATTCCATCATTTCATGCATTTTCACCTATGAACCTGAATTTTCATACTTTTCATACATTTTCAGCATTAACTCAGAATATTTTGCAAATTTGCTCCAAAGAGTCTTAGTTGGAGTAGAACTATGTCCGGATGGCTCCCGCTTTAATATGGGCTCTTCCGTATTTGACGTTTTGAATTAGAATGTGCAGAAAATGAGAATTGCAGGCCTCTGTCATGGAACCCACTTTCAAGCACACATAGTCATCCTGGGCCCTGCATTGTTAAATTGAAGCTTGAAAAGAAGTAAATTGAAAAATTCACCATGTGGACCCCACACACAAGCCATATGCAAATTAATCAAATGAGGGGTCCACTCATCATGTCAGTTGAAGAGTCCTAACTACAGTAGAAGGCTTCTCATAAGGCCCACTATTCAAGCAGATGAAATGTCCCACATGGCAGGGTCGTAGTAGTTGCAAATTTAAAATTATTAGTGGATAATTCAAAGAGTACAATTCTGATTGGAATAAAAGAAGAAGAGTTTGAATCATCCACGCTTGATCTCCTTTCGAAAATGAAAGTTGTGCAGAGATAGAATCCATTGTAAATAAAATTTCAAAAGTTAATCCCATTTTTTTTTCAGGATAACTCATCTTCAAATGACCATAACTTTCAATCCGACTCTCGGATCAATGAAATTTACCTACCATCGGAATGCTTATTCAAAGTTTATATTCGTGGATCCCATGAATGTGCAAATCAAAGCTATATTGACAAAGTTATTGCCCGGAGAGTTTCATGTTCATTTTTAGATGGGGTTGCAATTAAATCCACAACGTTGATAATCGATTGCTGCATATCCTTTATGAACCCCATCTGAAGATTAGTCAAGCCATCCAGAGTTTTCCAGAAGCTCCCACCTCATTCAAATTCAAAAACGATAAGAGATATATCTTATCAATGAAGATAAATCAAATCTGCAGAGAAGGTGTCCAGATTCAATGTATCTGTAAGATAACGAGTTATAATAGGAACCCAAAGGAAGTATACGACACACTCACCCTCCCTTGGACATCCATATGACTCTCTCTCCTATTTCTCCTATTTCCTTAATTAATTAAATTTAAGAGTTAATTTTGGGTATTATGTAGCTCTGTTCCAGAACTGGGTTAGAAGAGTATGAGAGAAAATTGTAATTGCCATGGAATTCTCAATGAAAATCACATGTTTTGCAATGGAGGAGTAGATCCCTGGATTAGAGCGTCAGACGAAGTTAAGTGTTTTTCATCGTTAATCTATGTGATATTTTTGTCTCTTGTGTATTGATTATAATAATAAATCTGCTTTCTGTCATTAAGAACCTATGTTATTCAATTTTTTATTTTGAACAATGCTTTAATCATGTATGTTTTCTTAATTGATTATTCTTAAATTAAAATTCTTTGATAATCTATCTTTGATTAATATTTCATAATTTCATTAGGTGAAGGACATTTTTGCCTTAAATAAATTGTGAAAAATTGTGCTCTTTGATAGACAAATTATCCGAATCAGAAATATTGATTTGTTTTTATTTGAATGATTTTTGGGAAAAATTTATTTTATCGATTGCATAGAATGATGGTGGGACTACTCAATGGATTCATAATATTCTGATATGCATTTTCTCATATTTTATTTATATACTTTAAATCTAGAATTTTCTCAATCTTATTATTGTTTGTTTATTTATTTATCTCTCTTGTCATTATCATTGATAAAAAAAAAATCATATTTTAAATATTAACTTAGTAGTGCTCCCTGTGGGTTCGACCTGTAATTGCTAATGTCTTGACAAGACAGCTGTGCACTTGCAGTATTAAAAGATTGAATTGAATTTCACATCAACCAGCTTCAACAGCTTATGTAGATGATGGTAGAACAACAACAAAGGGAAATGAAAACCAGGCCAGATTGCAAGAACAGAAGGCTAGGAAAGATGAAGAATTGACACAAGTGCATAGGGCAATTATTAGAAGTGTTGGGAAGAAGACCTGAACCCGTGCAAGCTCCACATTTGGGTCCACAAATTGTCACCCAAAACTGAGACAACAACCCGAATGTGTTATTCGAGAGGTTCCGTGATGGACACTCGGAATTTCTGTCCTCTCTTTCCACACCCCGGGGACTGACCTAGGTCTCGGCGGAGGAGGGAAAACGCGGGTATCAACATTTTTGTACGGGTATGCCAGATTTACTTTCTACTGGGAATTTGGAATGGTGATGATCCGGAGATTCACCTTCACAAGTGGAAAGGAAATCGATCCTTTTTTCTAACTTTTCAAATTGCATAAATATTAAGAAAAGAGACAGGTTTTTTTTTTTTTAGAATGCCGTAGGAGGCGTTTTTGTTTGTTTGCCGTAAAAGGCGATTTTGCCGTGAAAGACGATTTTACAAAACTCATCAAATATGAAAGACAAGAATTGTGATTTTTTTTTGTCTCTTTAAGAAATACAAACTACAATAGAAAAGTAAGAAAATGGATCTAACTTCTCAGGAGATTGTGGGGACACGTTGAGATCGACGGTTGCAAGCCATGTATGGACTTCGCCATCGTCCTTCAAATGAAAACGGTTGATGCTTTGATTCTTCGGCTTGGCTCCTAACCCCAGTTTTTTAAAGGACAAGGACCAAGAGGAGGTCCTATATCCGATGAAAAACCAAGTAAACGGGCTGAAAAGCCGCATTTAGGCCATGTTGTAGAAGGAGGGTACCTTGGGGGGGGGGGGGGGGGGGGGGGGGGTGGCCCCCCAAGGGACTTTGATCACCTTGTGGTGCTTCTGGCGGCAAAGCAGCAGGACTTGGTCTGGCTTTCTTCGGGAGAAGTGCAGAAGTTCAAGTCGAAGTGTGTATCGATTTGTCGATAGATTCGTCAATGATCCTCTCTCTCTTGGAAATGGATCTCCTTTTATAGGCTTTTGATAGCCATGAGGTGATTATGGGCATTTATAGCCATGATGAGAGAATTGATGAGGAGTTACAAGTTTATTTTGTAACTCCTTTTTCATGGCTTGTGATTGGCCGATGAAGGTAGTGGGCATTTAATTCCCTTCAATCTTCATGATGATGGGAGTTTCATGGATTTAATGCCATGATTGCTTGGATTTGTAACTCTCAAATGCTTGAATCTGATTGGGCCGTCCAAAATAATGAGTTAATGACCGCATTAAGTGGTCGCCAAGGCATGTGAAGAGTCGAGGGCCGCGCCGCGTCTTTTGAGATTCTTCTTGTGATCATCACAGGTGGATCCACACATTGTTTGATGTCGGATCGCGATGCACTTTCAGACATTGATTGATGTTGGTGGGCCGGTGACATCTGTCTTGTCGATTTCATGATCGGTCGGACAGAAAGTATACTTTCTTGGTTAGTCGGTTGGCGATCTTGGAGCGATCGGTGATGATTTCATGCTTTTGACGGCGGATCCGAGATGTCGATGAAGATCAGTCGTTTTCAAACATCAAACATTGGATTTTCAGAAAATCACAGAGGCAGGAATACCCGAAACGCGAAAAGGATCGAAAAACTGGGCATTTGGTGCAAAATCTGGCGACCCGGATTTGCAGGGTCTCCGGCGACCCTGCCCATGCACCCAGGGTCGCTTGCGACCTTAGGGTTTTGCCCTTTTCGGTCGCCGAGCTTCGTTTTCGGCCGTTTTTCCTTCTTTTTTTTTCCTTCTTTCTTCTGTATTTTTCTTGACATTTTTCCTCAATTATTGACTTGATTTTCTTGTAGAAAACTTGACGAGAGCCCGCGTAAGACCAGAACAAAAAGTTTCCCATTTTTGGGTAAGCCGAAGACTTTGTAGCCAATTTTCGTCAAGAGTCGAAACTATGTCAAACGATGTCGGAATGACCTGCAAATTGAGGTGAAGCTTCTTGAGCAGTGGATAGGACCAACCATGGGCTTTTATTTGAGTTTTGAAGCCGTTTGGGGTCCCATCGATGCTTGACTTGATTTTGCTGCGGGGAAAATGCCGAGCTTTGATATGTGGTCAAACGATGTCCAATTGACCTGAAATTTGACGGGGAGCCTATGGAGTCATTTTGAGACGACCCATGAGTTCCGTTTTGGATGTCATGGTCTCAGGTAGGTCCGCCGCCGGTAGGCTTGATTTTCTTTCGGAGCATCGAAACCTGGTCAAACGTTGTCGGAATGTCCTGAAATTCGACGTGCCGGCTTTTGGAAGCATGTTGAAGCCACTCATGTACTTTGTTTGATGAGTGATGACTTCGGTGGTTCTCGCCGCCGGGAGGCTTGATTTTGCTGCTCGAGCGTTGATGGAGGGTCAAACGTTGTCGGTTTGACTTGAAATCTGGCATGGAGCGCTTTGGAGACATGCTGGAGTCATCCGTAGGCTCTGATCAAAGTTTTTGGTTTCTTTGATGATGTCGCCGCCAGGAGCGCTTGTTTGGCTATCGGAGCAGTGAAGTTAGGCCAAACGATGTCGGAATGGCCGAAACCTCAGGTGTACCCTTCTTTTGGCTACCTTGAAGGATCTTTCAGTTTCCGTCTGATTCTGACAAAATCTGATGCTTGAAGTACCTTTGCCTATTTTGTAGTAGGATGTAGCTTCACAAGGCTTCTTGATGTTGAGGAGACATGGTGACTTTTTTGGTGTCAACAGATGCCCCCCTCGAGGTACAACGACGAGTAGCTTTCTGGAGTCGATGTGTCTCGAAGAGAAACTTGGAGGAGAGATTCCGACTTGATCAAGAGTCTTGAGCTTTTTTTTTTTTTTAATAGCCTTCTGAGTTTCCGGGGGAATTTTATGGTAGTGAGAGGGATCACGTACCATTTCAAGGCAAAGTTTTGAAAATGACATGGGATATTTGGTTTTTTTTTGGTTTTGGATTTGGTTTTTTGACCTTGTGACCTAACAAGCTGTATGTGGCAGGTTAGGAGGTCAGGTTTGATTTTGATTTTGACCTTGTGACCCAACAAGCTGTATGTGGCAGGTTGGGGGGTCAGATTTGATTTGTTGGTTTTGGTTTGGTTTGGATTTTGATTTTGGTTTTGGTCTTGTGACCTAACAGGCTGTATGTGGCGAGCTAGGGGACCGAATTTGGTTTTGTGAAATGTCAATTTCAAGATTTTGGCTCAACTTGGTTCATGAGGTTGGATGGTTTGATTTTTGGAAACTCATGAGGCTTTCTTTTCTTTTTTTTTGAATGGTCCCATCAACTCAAAAGAGGCATGGGACTTTTTTTTTTTTACCAAGAGGAATATTTTGACTAAAAGCCACTTTTAGTGCCTAGGTGGTCAAACCTGGCTCATGTGGGCTAACCCATGGGACCTTAGGCTTTGGAGATGGCCTAGATCTCATATGGTGTCATTTTTGTAGAGAATATCTAAAAATATCTTTTCTTGGAGGGAATTTCTCAAGTTTCCTCGTTTTGTGGAAAGGTTTTCTCAAAATATCTTTTTTTTGGGAAAGTAACTATTTTTAGCACTTACCTCCTTTCTTTCTCCTTGTTTCCTCTTTTAGTTTGTTCTCTTCTATAAAAGCAAGAGGGTTGGTTCTTTTGCTCCATTGCTTTCTTTGTTTGCAAGAAATCTTCAAGAGTGCTCTCCAAGATAAGAAGTGTTTTTGCTCCAAGCTTTTCTTCTTCTTCTCTATCAATGGCTTCAAGTAAGTTTTCTTCCTCCACAAGAATCTCCATTGTAGAAGTAGCTTCTTCTCTTTTCTTCTTTTTCTTTTCTCTTTTTCTTTTTTTTTTCTTTTCTTTTCTTTTTTTTTTTCCTTCTTATTTTCTTTTCTTTTTCCCCAAGCACGTTTTTTCTTTTTCTCTTTTTTTTTCGTGCTTCTTTTTTTTTTCTTCCCTTTTTTTTTCTTTTCACTTTTTTTTCCGCACGCTGATTTTCATTTTTTTTTCAGCGATTTTTTTTTCTGTTTTCACGCTGATTTTTATTTGTCAGCGTTTTTTTTCTGTTTTTTTTTCTGCACTCTGATTTCTGTTTCAGCGTGTTTTTTTTTCTGCACGCTGATTTCTGTTTCAGCGTTTTTTTCTTTCTCTTTTTTTTTTTTTTTTGCTGAGATTTTTTTCTCTCTTTCTTTCTCTGTTTTTTTTTCCTTTGTTTGCTCACTATGATAATGAGGATCATGCAATTTCAATATGTTCATGCATGTTTTTTTTGATGCATCAGGATAGAAGGCTAGAGTCTCTAGGTCAAGCCAACATGATTTTTGACTTGGACAAAGTTTGATTGGTTTTGACCAAATTGGGTTGGAATTGGTCAAACTTTGGTCAATATTTTCCTAGCTTCTAATGCATGATGATATTCTTTGATGCATGATTTTTTGTAAATAGTCTTGGAAACATGAGGATGCATACCTGAAAATCTTTCGCAAGTATTGGGGTTTTGAGCTCGCAGCGATGTTGAGCTCTTTCTCGGTCTTGCTGGATTTTGAGGAACTTTGCAATTTTTGGATTCTGAAGCTCACAGCAATGTTGAGCTCTTTTCCAGATTTTGCAGAAATTTGATGAGATTGGCTCGTTCTCGCAGCGATGTTGAGTTCGAACCTTCTTTGAGGATTTGTACAGACTATGAGCTCACAGCGATGTTGAGCTCATCTTCAGTCTCTCTGTCTTTTTCGGAGTATTTCCCTTTTCTTCGGAATTGCCCCGGAATCATGTCAAAATTTTCTTAGATTTTTTTTGTAGCAAAATTCTGTCATTTTGATGATGATCGATCTTTTCTCTTCCATCTTTTGCAGGTAGTGCTTTCAGAACGAACAAGGGTAAGGGTCCTGTTACTGACGCACCTCGTCTGTCTGCCAGATCTTTCAATGCGGCCGTTCAGCAGGCTTGGGAGAAGGTCCAGTTTGTCGAGAAGAACTTGGAAGAGTGTGATTCCCTCAATCATGATGAGATGAGACAACGATTGATCGCTCTCAAAGATGAGGAATTCTACAAGATCATGGTAAGCAGTCGTCCTTGGGTTATGGACGATCAGAGCATTGTGCCCAAGCCTACCTTCTTCTTCGGTGATGCAGTCCTTGACGACTTGACATACCAAAGGAGATGTTTTCAGTTCTCTTACACAGCAGATGGTGAGGAGAGAACTATTTCCACCCGGTAGACTTTCGATCGGACCATCTCGATCCTGAGCCTTTCTCCCATATGCCCTAAGAGGGAACATCATCCGAGCTGGATGAAGAGGACCAGTGTGATCAAGACCGGGATTTTTGTTGGCGGCCCTTTCGGTTTTGCAGAGAAGCCACCTGTCCGTATGGACATGTTGATGCCAGCCAGTGGCTACCAAGGTTCTGATCATCCATCGGTTGATGTGAGACCGGTGGGCCTTGGCATTTTTCGGGGTGACGGCAGCAATTGGGTGAAGCCTTTTCGACTTCGTGGCCGTTTCCGTGCTGACTCGAGCTGGGTGTCATGGACTGATCACACCCTGAGGATTGGCGAGGCCGTTCTTCGGGAGGCCGAAATTTTTGATGCGGTTCGCGCTTTTTCGGCAAACCGTCGTTTTCTCCGATGAGGCTTTCATGGCCATGCCGGAGTCATTTCTTCCACAAACCAACACCTTCATTGTGACGAATGGTGAGATTGGTTTTTCTTTAAAGGAACTGAGCGCCATCACCGGATTGCCTATCCTCGGCAAACTCTATGAGGAGTTCATGCCTATTGACAGCATCCTTGAGGAGCAGTCTGAGGAGTTTAGGCTTGTGTACTTTCAGCTCGTCGCCTTCTATGATTTTTTTAAGGAGAAGGAGGGCACGAAAGTTAGGTGCAGCAATTGGAGAAGTTGCAGCTCCAACTTTTTTGACAGCGGGGATTCTTCTGATGGCATGGCCCAAGATGCTAGGGCTAAAACATCAAGTTTGAAGAAGATTGCTGCTATGTGAGAAGATTTGAAAAAGTTCTTCGCAAGCACGGATACCATTTGTCCTGACATTGCGTTGTGGAGAGATCTCGCGGTTTACCTCACTGGCTGGGTGAGGCTGTTTTTGCTGGAGGAGATGGAACGCACATCAGGCTGCACTATATTTTTCCGGCTTGTCAGATGGCGTTTGGAGAGCGGCTGGCTTTGGTACCTGCTCTTTACTCCTATTTGTGTACCGAACTTCAGGCTGCTGCTTTCCTGGTTCGGCTTGGGCTTCCCATGAACAGCGTATTTTTTGCCCACATCTTCTATTCGTGGTATGTATACCACTGTCCTAACTTCCATCGGTTGGGAGTTGCACAGGACGAAGATCCCTTTATGATTCATTTGGTTAGAGGGACAGCCGTTCCCGAATCACTTTTATCTGCCCGTTTAAGGATTCGACAATTTATGGACGTCGAGATTGGGCAGTCTTCAGTGAAGCTTTCTCCGGGTTTGCGGAAGAAGGCTTTTGACTTTGGTGTCTCCTGTGATTCGACCAAGGCAGGGTCGGGAAGACACTATGCTTTGACAAACGTGGAGAAGAGATGGTTTTTCAACATACGGGTTGGTACAATGGTGTACCGCAGACATCTTTTCGTCGATATCCAACCGTATGTCCCTTCGCGTTTTACATTGCAACTTGGCTTCTCTCAAGGCGTTGTTGGAGCGCTTTCGAGCATGGTGAAGCGTTTTGGAGGTCTGCAGGATGGGAGAAATGCATGGGTTTTTTACAGTGCTGAGGACACTACCGCCATGATTTCTTATTCTGAGCTGCCCACTTTTCGGACTGCTGGCTTCACGAAGTGGTTTGTAAAGAGCTTCTCAGTGTACCAGGGGCTTTCCAAGAAAGAGCTCGATGTCAAGCAATTTTCTGGGAAGGGTTTTCGCAAATCAGATGGTGTCCATCTGGAGGAAGTTTTGGCCTTCCTTTCTGGAGAGAAGCATGAGATAGGCTTTCTCAATGAGTAGGACGTCATTAGATTAGGAACTGCACAAGGGATTCCTGGTGAGGTCCTGAGACAACTGGAAGAGGAGGAGGCTGAGATCGATGCTATGATACAAGCAGAGCATACGAAGGCTTCCATGGAGTTTATTGAAAAAAGTAGACCATCCAGTGGTGACTCTAGTGAGAGGCCTGATGTTGATAGTGGGGTAGGATCGTTGAGCAGATTGACCTGCCGAAGCAAGAGGAGGAGAGGACAATGCCGTAACATGAGAAGGCATGATAGTCCTTCTGATCTTGAAGTTCCTCTCACCATTGTTGAGGAGGTGTCTGAGGATGCTGACGAGCCTCCGGAGAAGAGGAGCAGAGGAGAGGAGACAGCTGACATGATTCTCTTTCTTTCTTTTGCCACTTGTTTTCTTTTATGAGAGATTTTTTTTATCCGCTGCTTTCTTTCTTTTAGCAGATGATAATGACTTAGTGATGCCCGAGGTTCTGGCCGATGAGGCGATGACGGATCCAATCGTGGCATTTGAGGAAGAGCCCAGGGACTCTGGAGTGGCTCCAGAACCTTCACCTGGTATGATTGCTTTGGCTTCTTTTTCCCTTGTTTTTGCTGTCATTTGCTAACATGTAGCTTTTGTTTTCTTGACTTGCCAGAGGATTCTGACGATTTCGAGCCATCCATGGACGCAACCTTTGACGATGCTTCGGATGAGCTCAGAGAGGCAGAGAGTACTCATCTAGTCGTCGAAACAGGTATTTTTGCAATAATAATCTTGATATATTTTTGACAAGATTATATTCATACCTTTTTGTCTTTTCCTTAGCAAATTGTGGAGTAGCAGGAGAGGTTCCTCCATCTTCCTTAAAGCCAGAACAGGAGATACTTGGGCTGATCCAGGAGTAGGGGCTTCTTCTTCCTTCAATGAGTCAGCTTCTTCAGTTGGAAAGAGTTTATTGATTACTCTTCCAATGGAGCGTGACATGGGCAGTCGGGCACCAGAGCATGGCGAATCCTTATCTGCACCGCACCTTCAATATGCAAGGAAGGTGTTGAAGACTGTTTTGAGCTCTTGGGTTGAGACTCTCTCTTCAGGTCACTTGGAAGATGGTTTTAGCATGATCAAGCATGTACAGGACATTCTTGCTGATCGCAAAGAAGTCGGTCTGGACATCGCAAGCGCCAAAGATTTTGTTGAGGAAATCATCGCCTTGGGGAACAAATGGACTGAGACCAAGAGTTTCCCAGATGGTGACTTTTTTGATGAGATGTTTGTGAAGCCGTCCAGCAAAGTCAAAGCCGAGCTGACTGAGGCCACGAAGACTCGGAAGCAGGTCGTTTGGGAGAAGAACGTTACCGAGTTATCCATCATGGGTCTGAACCAAGACTTAGACTGCCTTGATAAGGAGGTTGTCGAGACTAGGCAGCGTCTTGAGCTTTTGGAGGAAGAAGCTGCTGCCAAATGGACTGCCATTGTGGAGGCTCGTGACAAAGAAGGGAACCTCATTCTCCAGGTTGAGGAAGGTGAAGGTAATGTCCGGAGGAAGACTCAGGAGCATGAGCAGTGGCAAGTCCTCTGGGAAGAACTTCCTCATGCTACAGATGGGTCACGGCATTCGGCCGCGTTTTGTGGGAACATTCTGAAGAAGCGTGGCCTAAAAACTTTGGAAGTTAAGGCTAAGGGTCTGCTTGAGGAGTTGAACCTTTGGTTGAAGACCATGCTAGATTGAGCTCCTGAGTTGTAACAAACTCTTTTTTCCTTCTTCTTTTTTTTTTGGTACCTCCATGTATAAACAATTTTGGTACTATATTTTTGTATCCCCTTCTTTTTACTTAAATCATTTTTTGATGGAAACACATTTGAGTAAAAGCTGATGGGGAATGTTTGTTTGAGAATTTGATCAAAAGGTTGTCATTTTGTGAAAATCTTTTGTCAAAGAGTTGTTTTGGGCATGAAAGCCAATTTTGTGGCAAAAAGCTTGGTTTTTTATGGCTTGAAAACCAAATTTTAGGTGGCATGGAAGCCTAATTTTGTGGCGTAAGAGCCAAAATTTGTTTTGCGGCATAGGAGCCAAAAATTTTGAGATGGCATTAGAGCCAAAATTTTTGAGATGGCATGAAAGCCGAATTTTGAAATCGCATAGAAGCCGAATTTTAATTTGTGGCATGGAAGCGAAAAGATATTTTTTTTGTGTGTGGCATGAGAGCCAAAGTTTTTTGGATGACCTGAAAGCCAAAGTTTTTGGATGGCGTGAAAGACAAAGTTTTCTTTTTTTGAATGGCATACGAGCCGAATTTTGTTTTGTTTGTTGTTTGTTTTGTTTTGGCATGGAAGCCAGATTTTTGAAAACCAAGTTTTGTTTTATTGGCATGAAAGCCGGATTTTGGCGTTTATAGCTGAATTTTGGCGTTTATAGCCGATTTTGGCATTTATAACTGAATTTTGGCATTTATAGCCGAATTTTGGCGTTTATAGCCGATTTTTGGCATTTATAGCCGAACTTTGGCGTTTATAGCCAGGTTTTGGCATTTATAGCCGGTTTTTGGCGTTTATAGCCGACTTTTGGCGTTTATAGCCGATTTTGGCGTTTATAGTTGGGTTTTGGTTGTCAAGATGCAGGTATCGACTAAGTGTCGCCTCCCGCTAAATGGTCTTGTAAGTATCGATTGAATGTCGTTTCCTTGCTCATTCGGTTTGCGAGTATTGATGGAATGTCACTTCCTCGCGGGCTGGGTTTTGCGAGTATTGATGGAATGTCGCTTCCTCGCGGATTGGGGTGCAAGTATCGACTAAGCGTCGCTTCCCTGTTTTTCCCAAAACTTTTGGTTTTGCAGGTACTGAGTTAATGTCTTTTCTCTGCGATTTTTGAAATTTGGGTTTTCTCGAACCATTTGAAATTTGGGTTGTGGATATCAACTGGAATGTTGCGTCTCGACGGTTTTGAAATTCGAGGTTTTGCAAGTATCGAATGGGGTTCGCTTCCTTGCGGTTTTTGGGTTTTGGAAGTATCGAATGGGGTTCGTATCCTTCCGGTTTTTTAGTTTTTTGCGAGTATCGACTAAGTGTCGCTTCCCCGTGGTTTCTAAAAAACCATTTTTTTCTTTAAAGACACGAGGGTCATAAATTTTGACTAAAAACCATTTTGGTTGTAAAAGCCGAGGCGGACTAGGGTGAAAATTCCTGAGTCCTGGTTTTTGTTTCAAACCAAGAATTTTTGGGTTCTTGGATTTTTGGATTTTGATTTTTTTGTAACAATGAAACGATGGAAGTAAGCATTGTTTTGAAAGAGTTTTTTTTTTAGAAACTTCAACATAAAGCTGAAAATTTAAAAAAGGGGTGGGTTTGACGAGCAAGTACCTGGAAATAGGCTTTGGCCGTGTAGATATCGGTCTGACCTGTTTGAGGAAGTCTTCAAGGGTAGTACCGCTTCAAGAACTTGCCGTTGATGGGCAGCATACATCTGTCTCCTTCCATGTTAAGAAGAGCGTATGCGCCGTTGGAGAAGACTTTGTCGATGACGAAGGGTCCCTCCCATTTTGGTTCAAATTTGCCTTTGGAATTGTGGGCGGAGACTATGGGTCTTTTTACTATAAGAACCAAGTCACCCTTTTTATAAACGCGTTGCCTGACCTTTTTGTCGAAAGATCCTGCCATGCGTGCTTGGTACAACTCAATGCTCTGTAGAGCTTCAAGTCGTCTTTCATCGAGATTATCCAGGTCTTGGAGTTTCAATTTGACATTGCTTTCTTGCGTTATGTCATTTTGCAGAGATACCCTTAAGGAAGGAATTTGTACTTCCAAAGGGACAACAACTTTGCATCCATAGACCAAGGAGAATGGTGTGCTATGGGTTGGTCCTCGAACGGTGGTTCGATAGGCCCACAAAGCTTCTGGTAGTTTGTTGCCCCAGTCTCTTTTGTGACTAGAGGCCATTTTCTTCAGAATTTTGCAGAGTGTCTTGTTGAAGGCTTCTGCTAGTCCGTTCGCTGCTGGATTATATGGAGTTGAATGATAACTTTGGATTTTGTACTTGTCGCAGAACGTGTAGAATCTGTGATCCCGGAATTGTGGTCCGTTATCATGGACGAATCTTTTAGGTATGCTGAAGTGACAAATAATGTTGGTGCGCAAGAACTGAAGGACTGATGAGGTCTTCATTTCGCTAAGCGCAAATGCTTCTGACCACTTGAGAAATAATCTGTAGCAGCGAAGATGAAGCGATGACCTTTGCTTGATGGGGGAGAGATAGGACCTACGATGTCCATACCCCAGGCTTCGAAAGGCCATGAGATTGCTGTTGGATGTAGCCATTCTTGAGGCATGAGGACATAATCTCCATGAATCTGACATTTTTGGCAGCGCTTGGCAAATTGCATTTCATCAGCTACCGTGGTAGGCCAATAATAACCTAGCCTTTTTATCTGGTTGTAGAGCTTAGGACCAGCCTGACTGACTCCACAAAGACTAGCATGTACTTCTTTAAGAGTTTTCTCAGCCTCTTGTTGTGACAAGCAGCGTAGGAGTACTCCGTTGAAGGATTTTCTGTAAAGTGCTTTTGAAGGTATATCCAAATAAAAGTTCGGAGCTCGTCTTTGGATGCTTACCCGCTCTTTTGGATCTTCAGGTAGGATTCCGAACATGATGTAATCAATGCACGGATCCCTCCAGTCGCCGATCAGAGGTTTGAGGATGGACATCCGACTTCCAACCACTTGTTGGCATTCAGCAACTGCTTGGTGTGTGTTAAGAGGAGGGAGAATCCTTCTTTGACACACTGTGACTTGCATGTTTTCCACTTCTTGGATTGCCATGGATGCGGCGAGTCCAGCCAGGGCATCTGCACGGATGTTTTCACCTCTGAGGATGTGGGTGATGTGACAGATGTTGAATTTTTATCGAAGTGACTGGGCCTTGTTGTAATAAGGTAGCAGATCAGGCTTCCTAACTTCAAATGTCTGATTCATCTGGTTGACGATCAGTTGAGAGTCTCCAAAAGCTTCCAGCATGGTGATGCCGGATTCGATCGCGAGTTCCAGTCCAACAATCAGGGGTTGGTACTCAACTGCATTGTTTGAACATGGTTCCAGTAGCGAGAAGGCGTGTGGAATCATGTATTTGTTGGGACTGACAAAGAGGATGCCAATTCCCGGTATTTGCTTTCCTTTTTCATTTGTCCTGGTTGCACCGTCAAAGTACATGTCCCAGGAAGTGTTTGATAAGGAAGTTTCCACGCTGTAGACAAATTCGTCTGGGAGATCATCCCTGACTGGAGAATCTTTAGGCAATGGATGCTCTGCGAGGAAGTCTGCTAGAGCTTGACCTTTGATTGCTTTTTGTGGTAAGCTTGACCTTTGATTGCTTTTTGTGGTACATACCTAATATCAAACTGTGATAGAAGGATGGACCACTTTGCCAGTCGGGCATTGAGAGAACCTGCTTTTGTGACAAGGACCTTTAAGAGGTTGATCCTCGAAATCAGGTAAACTGTATTAGACAGCAGATAGTGACGCAGCTTTTGTACAGCGAACATCACTGGAAGGCATTCTTTTTCAACTGGGGAGTAGTGATGCTCTGCACCTACCAACATGCGGCTAAGGAAATATAGAGCAGCTTCTTTTCCGTAGTCATTTTCTTGTGCAAGCAGAGCACCCAAAGAGTGGCCGAGAGCTCTTGTGTACAAGATAAATTGTTTTCCAGTTATGGGGGCAGCCAGCACTTGAGGTTTGGTGAGGTATCCTTTAATGTCTTGAAATGCATTTTCACATTCGGCATCCCAGACAAAGTCCACGCCTTTCTTCATCAAGCGAGAGAATGGATGACACTTCCCAGACAGATTGGAGATGAACCGTCGGATGTATGCCAACCTTCCTTGAAACCCTTTTAATTCTCTTAGGGTTCTTGGAGATGGCATTTCCAGGATAGCCTTGACTTTAGTGGGGTCAAGTTCTATTCCAGCTTTCCGTACTATGAATCGGAGGAACTTACCAGATGAGACACCGAAGAAGCATTTTAGTGGATTCATCCGCAATTTGTGTTTGCGAAGTCGGAGGAAAACTTCTCGAAGATCTTCGAGATGGTCTTCTTTTCTTCTGCTTTTGATGGCAAGGATATCAACATAGCATTCGACCGTCTTGTGCTGCATATCTTGGAATATTTTGATCATAGCCCTTTGATACGTTGCACCTGCATTTTTCAGACCAAATGGCATGACAGTGTAGCAGTACACGCCGAATGGTGTCCGAAATGATGTATGCCTTTCGTCTTCAGGATGCATCTTTATCTGGTTGTAGTCAGAAAATCCATCCATGAATGTCATTCGCTCGAACCCATAGGTGTTTTCAATCATCACCTCTGGTAGGGGAGCGGGAATTCATCCTTAGGACATGCATTATTCAGGTCTTTGTAGTCGATACAGACCCTTATCTGCCCATTTTTCTTTGTCACGGGGACGATGTTGGCCAACCATTCAGGATGCTGTTCCTCGCGGATGAAGCCAACATTTTTGAGTTTGTAAATTTCTTGTTCAATTTTGTCCATCACGTCGGGATGGAATCTTCTTTGGCCTTGTTTGACAGGCTTGATTTCTTTTTGCAAATTGAGCTTGTGGACTGCTACTTTGGGATCTAAGGCAGGCATTTCAGCATAAGACCATGCAGAGCAATCAACGAACTCACGAAGAAAAGAGATATACTCGGATAACTCATCATCCTTTATATTTTTGCTTATGAATACAGGACGTGGGTTATCAGGTGTTCCCAAGTCTATCTTTTGAACAGGATCTTCTGTCGGAAGGTTTGAAGGTGGTTCATCCACAATACTTTCGGAGGCGTCCAACTCAACAAGACCTTCTGGAGTGCCAGAAGCATTTTTAGACTGAGGCTCTGTTTCTGTCCATGGATTTTCTTGATCAATGTCCTTCTTAAGGCTTGCAATGAGATGGTTCCAATCATCTGGGTTGAAGTAGGGTACTTCTTTTGGAGACGATGGTTATTCTGTGTCAGAAAACCGCGCGTCTGTGTCATCGGGCAATTCCTCTGTATCATTAGAGAAATTATACCAATTGGAGGAACTTTCTGGATCTTTGACAAGTGACTCCTCAAAGAGATATCCAGGGAGATCAATGTCTTCATGATATGTTGAGGCTTGGTCAGTAAAGCGACTTTGCAGCCATGGTGTCAACTGTCTCATAAGAGCGGTAGGATCATACCCCAACCCATATGAAGACTTGCCTTTATGAAGGTGGATTTTCCAATCTTCTGGTTGACTTTTGGTCAGGGTGGATTCCAATGGTATGAGAATACCACGGCCACCTCCCAAACCAGTCGGATTTTGAGCGTCGTAGGCCATTTTCTTCATGATAGCTTGTGCCATCGGACTATACAGGAATAGCTGAGGCATACCTTCATTTTGGAAAGGTTCAAGCAGAGAGTTTAGTGGAGATGCTCCTGATCTGTGGAAGAAGATTGCTTTTTCTTTTGGCGAAATTGCCGGAATAACAAAGGAAGCCGACGTAGGGTCTTCTATGTCAACAAGTGTCTCCAATGGAGTGAGAGCGGGCTGATCTTGCTGAGTATCAGCTTGGCTTGATGCTTTATCATCTTTTGGCTCTGACTCCGACTCTGTGTCATGCATAATAGACACAAAGGAGACAGTGAACTTTCCCCTAGTCTTTTGTTTTGTCTTGTTTGCTTTGGTAGTGATTACCAAAGGCTTTGGAGATTTGAAGGAGAGAACGAAAGGAGCTTGACCGCTTACTTCGAGTTTGATGGAGGGTTTGTTTACCTCCGGTGATTGCTGAGGAGCCTTGCCTTTATCTTTCTGGAGACTGTCGGCAAAATGAATTATTTTTTCCTACTGTTCTGCTTTTCCATCTTTATACATCTGAGCATCTGCAAAATGGACATCTTTCCCTTTGAAGGGCTTTTTGTCTGCAAACACCCAATGTAGCAAGCCATCGTTGCCAATGAACTTGATGCACTGATGTAGAGTTGAAGGGACGACACCATTTTCATGTATCCAGAGGCACCAAGGAGTATATTGTAGCATGAAGGGGTCCTTATTGCATACACGGTGACTTCAGAGATAAGATCACCGATTTACAATTTGAACCTGATTTTACCGATAGGCCTTTGAGCGCTCTCATCATATCCAAAGATGGATAAAGACGTATGGCTCAACTTGCTAGGTGGGATGCCCAGCTCTTCGAGTGCCGAAGTAGAAATGAGGTTGAGTGCAGAACTTGGATCGATCTGAACTCTGTGTACTGGCATTTCTTTGACGTACCCCGTAAAGTACAAGGGTCGGTTATGCTTTGTCTCGCCTAGCAGGAGGTTATCCTTGTCGAAGGCAATTGTTGCACTTTCTGCTTTTTGTACCGAGAGGCATTCATTGCTTAATCCCTCAGTTCTCTTCTTTTCTTCCTTTGAGGGAGTATTTGATTTTTTGACCCTATAGTCCATTTCAACTTGTAGGACTTGTGGGGCATGCTTGTTGACATCCGTATTCAGCCTTTGTAGTTCTGAAATGAGACTATCACGAGTTTGCGGAGACATTCGTAATAAGTCAAGGATGTGTAGACGTGCAGGTATGTGTTTGAAGTGCTCAATCAAGTCATACTTGAAAGCCTCCTTCGGGCCTGCATTTTCATTATTATTGCCACTTGGGGCACTTACAACTTGCTTTCCCGAAGGATTTCTTTAAGAAGAAGAAGGTTGATTGTAATTTTTGTGGTAATCCCTGTCAGAACGGGTACCTCTACCAACTTCAAGAGCTTCTAGAAAGGGGTCTTCTTGTGGAATATCACTCTCAGGATCAAGCGGTTGATCCTTGTCATTTGTTGAAGACGTCTCTGTAACAGTATTGGTGTCTTCAGTGATTGTGTTGCACGGAGCAATTTCCAGGAACAAGTCCTGAACATCATCCAACAACCTTTCTGTATTAGTCCAGACATCGTCTGTGAGATCGGGTATCTAGGACCAATTAATTGGGTTTTCATTGAAGAAAATTTTATTGGCAGGAGTTTCTTCAAGATGATCAACCGGGAGAGGCTCGAGTTCTGATGTCACAACTTCAGGAGAAGAGGACTGGGAGGATGATATCTCAGTGGAGGTTACCTGAGAGGATGTAGCTCCGGAAGACGCGCTACTAGTTGGGGAGTACGTGTCTTAGGAAGCTTCAGAGGCACCATCATCCTGAGCTATCGTATTACAGGTTATCCTGATAGGAGATGCCCCCAGTGTAGACTGTTGGGAATCAGACTCATCCTTAGATGTAAGAGGATCATCGATCCAACTTTTTTCTCCATTTTCAGGAGTTAAGGGAGAAAATTCCCGTTGATTTTCAGGGAATTCTGGTTCTGGATCATGACGAAGATTGTTGATGCGATCCTACTTCTGCTCTATGGCAAGATGTTGCAAGATTCTTGCATATTCTTCAAGATCAGGCATAGGAGCCAAATCTTCTTCGTCATCTGCTCCTTGTGGTTCACCAATGTTGGGTTCCACTGGAGTATTTGCTGGTACTGGATCAACAGCATTTTCTTGAACAGCATCCTAGTCTTCTTCATCATCAGACCAAGATCCTTGTGGCTGCAATGGGTTATACCAAATTACCGGTACAAGATGAGACTCAGGAATCCATTCTTCGTCGGAGAGGTATTCTCCTGTTTCAAGGGATTCTTCCCACTCATCGATATCACTAGCAGTGTCACTGGACTCGTATCCATCCATGGAGAATCCAACTACCGAGTTGCAAGAGTATGATGCCCCCTACACAGTTTCATTTTTGTATTGAGGTGGCATGAAGTCATCAAGGGTGAATTTTCTTACCGCCTTTGAAGTTTTGGGAATGGATTCTTCCGTCGCCCCTAGTGAAGCAGTGGAAGAGGTTTTTGCTTTTTCAAGGATTTCTTGTTTTGGTTAAGAGTTCTGCTGCTGTTTGAGCTTGCGGAGTTGTCTCTTAGCTTGCCTTTGCTGTTGAGCGGTCGACTTTATCTTGACGATCTCCCAATTTTCATCTTCTAAGAGATCAGGATGCACCCATATGGGTTGTCCATCTGGTGTTGGATAGGGAACCAGCTCTTGGGATGCATGAGCCATTTTAATCACCTTCAATGAAGTAGTGGTCTTCTTCTTTGTTGATTTTGAAACTTGCCCACATGACACCATGTTGACAGAAGTGGAGCCGTAATTTTTGTCGAAAGTTATGACTCCGTTTTTCCACATCTCATCGATCTTCTCTCTCACAACGAAGTATTAATTGAGAGGATGTGAGATCATCTGATGGTATGGACAGTATCGGGGATCAATGGTTTTGCTAACATCTCTCGGTCTTTTGGGCTCTGGCAAAGTGAGTTTGCCATTTGCTAGGAGAGCCTCAAAGATTTCTTTAACATCTTCATCGAACGGATATTTCTTTTCTATACGTTCTTTAAAGGCATCAGAGGGTTCAGGCCTTTTACCAGTAGCTTTGTTTTCAGCTTTCTTTGGCTGCTGAGGAGCTGACTTAGTCTGCACATTGAGAACCTCTTTTTTCTTTGGTTTTGAGGTCGTAACAGCAGTCGGCTCTTTCTTTGATGATTTCTGATTGTTGAGATCTTTGATCACTATTTCAGCTTCCATGGAAGCTTCGAGGAGTTCTCCCAGGTTCTTTGATTTGTTGTCGATGATCATGGAGCGAATTTTTGCTCTCATATTGTTACGGCAGATGTCGACTAGCGACACTTGTGGCAGTACATCTGAGCATTTGTACGCCATTGCCTTCCACTTATGAATGAAGTCGTATGTTGACTCATTCTCTCCCTGTTTCAGGCTGCAGACCTGAGCCATAGTAACAGGATGGTCCTCACCTTGGAAATGGGTCAGGAAGCGTGTCTCCAGCATAGCCCAGTTTTGGACGGAGTTCTCCGGCAAAGTGGAGTACCAATCAAAGGCTGTACTTTTTAGGGTACTTGCAATGAGGCGAATCTTGAGGGCATCTTGATCCGCGATAGCTCTCGTCAGGATCTTGAAGTGGATGACGTGTTGTCTGGCTGAACATTTCCCCGTATATGTCTGGAGAGTAGGTTGTTTGAATTTTGCAGGGAACTGAACCGAGTCCATCCATAGAAGATAGGGTGGCTTGATCCCATGTTCCTTCAATGTATCCTCTTCTTTCGCTTTTGCAAGGATATCGTCCACGTCCTTTTTGGTAAGGGCGCGTGACTCATTGTTTTCTGCATTGCCCTCGTCATCTTCATGATTCGGAGGGGTTTCATTGTTAGGTGGTGGACGTTGTAGAGTGAGAATAAGGTTTTCCATCAGAGCCTCAATTCTCTGCTATCCTTGCTCCAACTGCTGGATGCGTATAGCTACGTCATCATGCTGTGGAGGCGGCTCAGAACTTGTAGCCAAGACGTTCATCCCTCGGGATTTGAACGAAGAAATCGTCCTAGTGACTGAGATGGGGCTCATTTTTCTGGATGATGAATCTGAGGAGTGGTTACTCCGGTGTCCTTGTCTTGGAGGAGTGGAAAATTCTTCCAAATGTGTTTGAGTCCGAGAGACGCTGCGAGTCACTGGACGTCTAACACTGATTTTGGTTGCTGACTTCTGGCGTTTTCTGGTTTTGCCAACCATATGAACAGCAGTGAATTGGTCGGGTCTTTCTTTTTCGACCCATTTATTTGAGACATGGAGATTAGAACACTGGGTTCTTTGTTTCTCAAGTCCCTTTTGTTGATTTGCTGCACGGCGACGCATACGACGAGCAATTTGAGCTTCAGTCAGCTCTGGCTGGGCTCTGGAGATGAAGGATGTAGTCCCTCGTGCGCAGCAGCCGAGTTTGTTTTCTTTGAAATTGGGCAAGGATAGAATCTGGACGCGATCCTTTGCCTGTCGCAATGAAGACTTGAATTTTGCAAGCTCGTCCCCTGTTGAGATAAAGGGTCGACTCGCTGGAGTGCAGGCTTCAGCATGTTTTTGTATAGGCCTAACGATGCAGGATTTGGTTTTGGGCTTGTAGGAGCAAGCCGGCTCATGCTTATTTTGTTTGTTCTTTGGACGGAGGGTAGGTTTCTCCTCTTTCATGTAAGAGAGAGGGTAGAACCGATTCTCCTTTGAGAGGGGCCAGGTATTCTGGCTTTGAAGATGTTTGCGACCTCCGTTGTTTTGGTGAAGATCTCGGGGACCAAGTTTTGGGGTAAACCTGGTTTCTTGTGGATTGAGGCTTAGTGGGAGCGCCACGGGCTTCAGGCTTCTTAGTGTTCGCCCTTGGTGCCACGATAGTGACATGTTGCGAGGACGTTTTCTGCTTCTTGGCAGGTACAGTGTCTTCTGCGGGGAGTGGAAATGGTCCCAGCGACCCGAAGACGATGGTCCGGGGAATTGAAGTTGACCCGGTATTTGGAGAGTTGTCGAGGGAGATGACGCTTCGGCAACTGGCAGGGCGCTTATGCTTGTTTTGCTTGTCTTGAAGCATAAGCTGGTACTTGTTCTCATCGAAAGTGATGGTCAATGAAGCTGTAATTGTTAGTTTTGGAAAACTTTTGAAACAAGACCAAATCCATTAGTAATCACAAGAATATGGTGATCATAAATGGAGAACAACTATGGTTTTGTCTTTTCAAATCACTTGAAGGGACATGGCCCAACCCAAGGAAGATGAAGAAGGCAAAAAGCCATAGAGGGTACAATTGTTCTAAAATGCGAGTATGGTAGGCTCAAAGTGAGCGTTCTAATGACTGCTAGAAACAATTATGGACCTTAATTCAAATTACCGAGAAGCAAAGCTCACTCAAGGTAAAATGATATAAGGTTGGAGATACAAATGTGTCGGTCCCGAATATAGTAGACCCGAAAGGGCGTACTAGCACCGCTAGGCACAAATGTTGCAAATCGCATCCTTGGAAAGGACACGATATGGGATTTTCTGAAAGGTCAAATTTGGGTTCATAAAGGAGAGCAAATGGTATTCCAATCCGAACAAGGGCTCAACATTTCTGCGAGCGCTGAATCCGAAAGAAAAAGGAACCAGAATTTCTCGAATGTAAGCCCAAACATGACGGAATTTTTTTTTTGAAATGTCAAGATTAAATTAATCAAAGAGAGCAAATGGTGTTCCAATCCGAACAAGGGCTCAACATTTCTGCGAGCGCTGAATCCGAAAAGGAAAGAACCAATATTTCTCGATTCTAAATTCAAAAGTGACAGAAGTTTTTTTTTTTTTTGTAAAGTCAAGATTGAATTCATCAAAGAGAGCAAATGGTATTCCAATCCGAACCACAACTCGACATTTTTACGAGCGTTAAATCCGAAAGGGAAAGAACCAAAATTTCTCGATTCTAAATTCAAAAGTGACGGAAGTTTTTTTTTTTTGTAAAGTCAAGATTGAATTCATCAAAGAGAGCAAATGATATTCCAATCCGAACCACAACTCAACATTTCTGCGAGCGTTAAATCCGAAAGGGAAAGAACCAAAATTTCTCGATTCTAAATTCAGAAGTGAAAGTTTTTTTTTTCTTTTTTTTTTTTTGTTTTTGAAAGTTTAAGATTGAATTCATCAAAGAGAACAAATGGTGTTCCAATCCGAACCACAACTCAATATTTCTGCGAGCGTTAAATCCAAAAGGGAAAGAACAAAAATTTCTCAATTCTGAACTCAAAAAGTAAAGAAATATTTTTTTAAAAAAAGTGAACATAAGTTTCCAATTCGATCTTATGAAACCTTAGTAGATAGATCAACCCCCAGGTAAGGGTAGAATTACTTAATGAACCCGTTTGAAGAACCCTTGCCTCGAACAGTCTAGCTGTCTCCACACTCTGGACAAGGCTTTTCTTAAATCCACTTTAATCAAAGAGTGCAATTGGTGCAACCTTAGTTTTTTTTTTTTTTAAGGGTTTCTAATGAACTCATCAAAGAGAACAAGTGGTGTTCCAATCCGAACCACAATTCAACATTTCTACGAGCGTTAAATTTGAAAGGGAATAACCAAAGTTTCTTTGAATTTTAAATTCAAAAGAGAGAAGACTTTTTTTTTTTGAAGTTATATGTTTTTTTTTTTTTTTTGACATCTCAATTGGACTCATCAAAGAGAAAAGATGGCCCAATCCCCGATATAAACGATAGCTGCAAACATTTCTGTGAGCTATCAAGTTCAAAGAGGAGAGGATCAAAACTTCTCAAAGTTGAGTTTTTAAGAAAAAGAGATCAGAATTTTTTTTTTGAAGTGAGAAAGAACAATTGAAATCCCGTCTCATGTTTTTTTTTAGATGCAAAATGCAACATAGGCCCCCAACTAGAAAGGAGCCAAGGGATCAAAGCATCACGTTCTCAAGTCAACGTGTCCCACCGGGTATGCCAACTTGATGGACCCTCGAATTTCCGTCCTCTCCTTCCGCACCCAGGGGGCTGACCTGGGTCTCGGCGGAGGAGGGAAAACACGGGTATTAACATTTTTGTACGGGTATGCCAGATTTACTTTCTACTTGGAATTTGGAATGGTGATGATCCGGAGATTCACCTTCACAAGTGGAAAGGAAATCGATCATTTTTTCTAACTTTTCAAATTGCATAAATATTAAGAAAAGAGAAAAGTTTGTTTTTTTTTTAGAATGTCGTAGGAGGCTTTTTTGTTTGTTTGCCGTAAAAGGCAATTTTGCCATGAAAGGCGATTTTACAAAACTCATCAAATATGAAAGACAAGAATTGTGATTTCTTTTTGTCTTTTTAAGAAATACAAACTACAATAGAAAAAGTAAGAAAATGGATCTAACTTCTCAGGAGATTGTGGGGACACGTTGAGATCGACGGTCGCAAGCCATGTATGGACTTCGCCATTGTCCTTCAAATGAGAACGGTTGATGCTTTGATTCTTTGGCTTGGCTCCTAACCTCAGTTTTTTAAAGGACAAGGACCAAGAGGAGGTCCTGTATCCGATGAAAAACCAAGTAAACGGGCTGAAAAGCCGCGTTTAGGCCATGTTGTAGAAGGAGGGTAGCTTGCGAGGGGTGGCCCCCCAAGGGACTTTGATCACCTTGTGGTGCTTCTGGCGGCAGAGCAGTAGGACTTCGTCTGGCTTTCTTCTGGAGAAGTGCAGAATTTCAAGTCGAAGTGTGTATCGATTTATCGATAGATTCATCGATGATCCTCTCTCTCTTGGAAATGGATCTCCTTTTGTAGGCTTTTGATAGCCATGAGGTGATTATGGGCATTGATAGCCATGATGAGGAGTTACAAGTTGATTTTGTAACTCATTTTTCATGGCTTGTGATTGGCCGATGAAGGTAGTGGGCATTTAATTCCCTTCAATCTTCATGATGATGGGAGTTTCATGGATTTAATGGCATGATTGCTTGGATTTGTAACTCCCAAATGCTTGAATCTGATTGGGCCGTCCAAAATAATGAGTTAATGACTGCATTAAGTTGTCATAAATGGGTCAATTAACGTCATTAAGTGGTCGCCAAGGCATGTGAAGAGTCGAGGGCCACGCCACGTCTTTTGAGATTCTTCTTGTGATCATCACAGGTGGATCCACACATTGTTTGATGTCGGGTTGCGATGCACTTTCAGACATTGATTGATGTTGGTGGGCCAGTGACATCTGTCTTGTCGATTTCACGATCGGTCGGACAGAAAGTATACTTTCTTGGTTAGCCAGTTGGCGATCTTGGAGTGATCGGTGATGATTTCATGCTTTTGACGGCGGATCCGAGATGTCGGTGAAGATCAGTTGTTTTCAAGCATCAAACATTGGATTTTCAGAAAATCACAGAGGCAGGAATACCCGAAACGCGAAAAGGATCGAAAAAAGGGGCATTTGGTGCAAAATCCGACGACCCGGATTTGCAGGGTCGCCGACGACCTTAGGGTTTTGCCCTTTTCGGTCGCCGAGCTTCGTTTTCGGCCGTTTTTCAGTCTTTTTTGTTCCTTCTTTCTTCTGCATTTTTCTTGACATTTTTTCTCAATTATTGACTTGATTTTCTTGGAGAAAACAGGACAAGAGCCCGCGCAAAACCAGAACAAAAAGGTTCCCATTTTTTGGGATAGCTAAAGACTTTGTAGCCGATTTTCGTCAAGAGTCGAAACTAGGTCAAACGATGTCGGAATGACCTGAAAATTGAGGTGAAGCTTCTTGAGCAGTGGATAGGACCAACCATGGGCTTGTAGTTGAGTTTTGAAGCCGTTTGGGTTCCCATCGATACTTGACTTGATTTTACTGCGGGAAAAATGCCCAGCTTTGATATGTGGTCAAACGATGTCCGATTGACTTGAAATTTGACGGGGAGCCTATTGGAGTCATTTTGAGACGACCCATGAGCTCTGTTTTGGATGTCATGGTCTCGGGTAGCTCCGCTGCCGGTAGATTTGATTTTATTTTGGAGCATCGAAACCTGGTCAAACGTTGTCGGAATGTCCTGAAATTCGACGTGCCGACTTTTGGAAGCATATTGAAGCCACTCATGTACTTTGTTTGATGAGTGATGGCTTCGGTGGTTCTCACCGTTGGGAGGCTTGATTTTACTGCTCGAGCGTTGATGGAGGGGAGGGTCAAACGCTGTCGGTTTGACTTGAAATTTGGCATGGAGCCCTTTGGAGACATGCTGGAGTCATCCGTAGGTTCTGATTAAAGTTTTTGGTGTCTTTGATGATGTTGCCGCCAGGAGTGCTTGTTTGGCTATTGGAGCAATGAAGTTAGGCGAAACGATGTCGGAATGGTCCGAAAACTCAGGTGTACCCTTCTTTTGGCTACCTTGAAGGATCTTTCAGTTTTCGTCTTATTCTGACAAAATCTGATGCTTGAAGTACCTTTGCCTGTTTTGTAGCAGGATGCAGCTTCACAAGGCTTCTTGATGTTGAGGAGACATAGTGACTTTTTTGGTGTCAACATTCCGGAAGAGAGGCCCAAAGGAATTTATAAGGCGGGAGGAACTTTTAACAGCAGATGATTGACTGGCCCACACAGATAACATCTTCGATCTCTTCAGATGTATGGGCATACAACAAGTTCATCTAGCAGCCTTTATGTTTACAGGACTAACAGTTATTTACTGGAAGATAGTGAACGATGGGTACCGGAATATGGCTAATGACCAAGCATGGACCACATTTAAGGATCGGTTCAATAAAAAGTATTTGCCCTCTCATATCAACAACGCAAGCAAGTTAACATGACAGTCCATCAATATGTCACAAAGTTTGAGAGACTGTCCTGGCATACCCCAGAACTGATCAACACCGAAGAAAAGAAAATTATCAAGTTCCTGGAGGGGCAAAATCCTATCATTGAAAGGGATGTTACAGGTGTAGTGCCGCCAGCCACATTCCAGTAAGCGGTCAAGAGAGCTTACAAGTTTGAGAACATAAATAACAAGATCATCCAAGACTCTCAACGAAGGCATTAGCAACAACATGGTCAAAGATTCCAGTAAAACAAGAGGCCAAGACAAGATCAAAATCATCCAAGGTAAGGTGCTTGTGAACACTGTCGCAAGAATCACCCTTCCAATCAATGCTACAAGATCACCGGTAGATGTTATAAGTGTGGTGCCCTTGACCACATAGTGAGAGATTGCCCAGTCAACAGAAATCAAGGCAATAGGCCTCCTTAGCAACCACTTAGACAAGCACCTCAATAGAATTAGCAAGTGGTTTAGAACCAGCCAAGGCAACCACAGGAGTAGAATCGGCAATAGCATCCACGCCAACCACCTTAGAACCAGAATGCCCGTCCACCTCAGTAAAATACGAATGTACAACAAGGGAGATCGAACCAGAATTGGAATAGACCTCAACAGCAAGGACGTGCGTATCATCTGAACCAAGTGGACGTAAATACAGTGGGCAATGTAGTGGAAGGCAAACTCTTTGTTGGTGGAGTAGAAGCTAAAATACTATTTGATCCTGGATCCACCCACTCATTCTTGTCTCCTATGTTTGCTAAATTGATTGACATACCTAGTAGTGAACTTGAATTTATTTTGACTGTCACAACTCCAGTAGGGAAACAAGTTGTTTGTAGCACTTATCACCCTACTTGCATGGTTAAGATATGAGAGGTCACATTTCCGGCCAACCTTATTCTTTTGGACATGCATGACTTCGATGTCATACAAATGATGGATTGGTTAGCAGCGCACCACGCCACTATGGATTGATTTAACAAGACCATTTCTTTTAAATTGGACGGGACATCTACGGGAGTGAAATTTCATGGAGAGAAAAGGATTTCACAAGCTAGTTTCATTTCAACTTTGTCAGCCGCTTAATTGTTTAGAAGTGATGGTAAGGGTTAAATTGCGTTTATCATGGAGGATAAACAATCCCAAGGGATGGAGGAAATCCCCGTTGTGTGTGAATTTTTAGATGTCTTTCAGGAAGAAATTCTAGGTTTGCCACCAATCAGGGAGATTGACTTCACAATAGAGCTTATGCCAGGGACTGCTCCGATCTCCATCGCACTATACAGAATGGCTTCGGCAAAGTTGGGAGAAATTAAACTACAGTTGCAAGAATTGTTAGAGAAGAGTTTTATTAGACCAAGTATCTCACCTTGGGGAGTCCCAGTTTTATTTTTCAAGAAGAAATATGGAAGCTTGAGGATGTGCATCGACTAACAAAGATTGAACCAAGTGACCATAAAAAACAAATATCCATTGCCTAGGATAGATGAACTATTTGATCAATTGCAAGGAGTAGAGTACTTTTCCAAGATTGAATTGAGGTTTAGATACCATCAATTGAGAGTTAGGGATTCAGATGTACCGAAAACATATTTCCGGACTAGATATGGGCACTATGAATTTTTTGTGATGCCCTTTGGACCGACAAAGCACTGTTGACACAAAAAATGTCACTTTGCTTCTTCAGAAAGCTAAATGAAGCGGCATCCTACCATAAATAGGCAATGCTACTTCAAGTGTCAAAGCTTGTCAAAATTAAGCAAAAACTGCAAGATTATTTAAAACAGCAAAAAAAAAAAAGTACTCATGAAGTTCGGGCCATTTCATCATTATTTGGCCTAACTTCACTCCTCTAGCAGCATAACAGGAGTCCCTAGTGGTGACAGCGTCAAAGATATTAGATTGTTGATTCGAGCTTATGAATGATCTCAAAATACTTTCAAAAAGCTCCATAACAAGTTTCAAGTCAAACCGACAACGTTTGACCCTACATCAACCCTTGAAAAGCAAAATCAAGCCTCTTGGCGATGAGAACCACCAAGACCATCACTCATCAACAGAGCACATGGGTGACTTCAAAAGGCTTCCAAAGGGCTAAATGTCAAATTTCAGGTCATTTCGACAACATTTGACCGAACTTTGACTTTCATAAGCCAAATCAGGCCTCCCGACGAAGGAGCTCCCCGGGACCATGATTTTCAAATTGGAGCTAATGGATCGTCTTAAAATGACTCCAATAGGCTCCTTGTCGAATTTTAGGTCAATCGGACATTGGTTGACCGAACATCAAAATGTGGCATTTCCCTCACAACAAAATCAAGTATACTGGTGACAGGACCCCACACGAATTCAAAAATCAAACAAAAGTCTATGGTTGATCTTATTTATTGCTGACGAGGCTTCACCTCAAATTTTAGGTCATTTCGACATCGTTTGACCTTTTTTTGGCTTCTGACGGCAAATCGGCAGCTCTGCACGACAAAGTCTTCGGCTTTCCCGAAAAATCGGAAAATTTACTCTTTGATATGCAAGGCTTCTCATCAAGTTTTCTACAAAGAAGCTAGGCCAAAATATGTACAGAAATGTCAAGAAAAATACCAAAGAAAAAAGAATTGGAAAAGTTGGAGAAACGGCCGAAAATCGGCAACTGAAAGGGAAAAAATCCCTCATGGTCACCGGTGACCCTCAAAGTCCGGGTCGCCGGATTTTCACCGAATAACCGTTTTTCGATCCCTTTTCGTATTTCGAGATGTCCGGGGGGTTTTCCAAAATTTTGACTTTTGAGGCTCGGAATCCGTCGATCTTCGTCAACATCACGGATCCGTGGTCAAGAGCATCATATCATCATTGATTGCTTCGAAATCGCCAATCGGCCGACCAAGAAAGCACACTTTCTGCCTGATCGATCTAGAAATCAATAAGACAAATGTCACCGGCCCACTGGTAGCAACCAATGTCTGAAGTTAAAAGGTCATCTAACATTGATCAGCATGAGGATCCATCAGTGACCATCACAAGAAGAATTCCAAAAGACGCGGCACGGCTTGCGACTCTTCAAGTGCCTCAAAGACTACTTGATGCAGTTAAATGACCCGATTTATGACAATTGAATGCGGTCATCAACTCATTATTTCAGATGGCCCAATTAGAAACGAGCAAATGAGAGTTACAAACACGGCATTAAATCTTGTAACTCCTTGATGGACCCGAAAAAGGGGGAATCTTCCGTCCTCTCCCTCCGCACCACGGGGGCTGACCTGGGTCTTGGCGGAGGAGGGAAGATCTCGGGCATCAACATTTTTGTACGGGTATGCCAGATTTACTTTCTACTTGGAATTTGGAATGGTGATACTCCGGAGATTCACCTTCACAAGTGGAAAGGAAATCAATCCTTTTTTCTAACTTTTCAAATTGCATTAATATTAAGAAAAGAGACAAGTTTGTTTTTTTTTTAAAATGCCGTAGGAGGCGTTTTTGTTTGTTTGCCGTGAAAGGCGATTTTGCCGTAAAAGGTGATTTTGCCGTAAAAGGCGATTTTACAAAACTCGTCAAATGTGAAAGACAAGAATTGTGATTTCTTTTTGTCTTTTTAAGAAATACAAACTACAATAGAAAAGTAAGAAAAGGGATCTAACTTCTCAGGAGATTGTGGGGACACGTTGAGATCGACGGTCGCAAGTCATGTATGGGCTTCGCCATCGTCCTTCAAATGAGAACATGTGATGCTTTGATTCTTTGGCTTGGCTCCTAACCTCGGTTTTTTAAAGGACAAGGACCAAGAGAAGGTCCTATATCCAATGAAAAACCGAGTAAACGGGTTGAAATGCCGCGTTTAGGCCATGTTGGAGAAGGAGGTGACCTTGGGGGGGTGGCCCCCCAAGGGACGTTGATCACCTTGTGGTGCTTCCAGGAGCAAAATAGCAGGACTTCGTCTCGATTTCTTTGGGAGAAGTGCAGAACTTCAAGTCGATAGATGTCGATCTGATGATCCTCTCTCTCTTGGAAATGGATGTCCTTTTATAGGCTTTTGGTAGCCATGGGGTGGTTATGGGCATTGATAGCCATGATGAGAGCATTGATGAGGAGTTACAAGTTTGATTTTGTAACTCCTTCGTGGCTTGTGATTGGCCGATGAAGGTAGTGGGCATTTAATTCCCTTCAATCTTCATGATGATGGGAGTTTCATGGATTTAATGCCATGATTGCTTGGATTTGTAACTCTCAAATGCTTGAATCTGATTGGGCCGTCCAAAATAATGAGTTAATGACCGCATTAAGTTGTCATAAATGGGTCAATTAACGTCATTAAGTGGTCGCCAAGGCATGTGAAGAGTCGAGGGCCACGCCGTGTTGTTGACACCAAAAATGTCACTTTGCCTCTTCAACATCAAGAAAGCTGCATGAAGTCGCAACCTGCCATAAATAGGCAATGCAACTTCTCCAAAAAATCAAATCTTGTCAGAATCAAACAAAAACTGCAAGATCCTTCAAGATAGCCAAGAGAAGAGTACACATGAAGTTTCGGGCCATTTCAGAATCATTTGGCCTAACTTTGCTTCTCCGACAGCTAAAATGGCGCTCCCGGCGGCGACATCATCGGAGACGTCAAAACTTCGATCAGAGCCTACGGATGACTCCAGCATGTCTCAAAAGGGCTCCATGTCAAATTTCAAGTCAAACCGACAACGTTTGACCCTCCATCAATGCTCGAGCAGCAAAATCAAGCCTCCCGGCGGCGGGAACCACCGAAGCCTTCGCTCATCAAACCAAGTGCATGAGTGGCTTCAGCATGCTTCCAAAAGGCTGCACGTCGAATTTCAGGTCATTCCGACAACGTTTGACCAGGTTTCGACGCTCCGAAAGAAAATCAAGCCTACCGGCGGCAGAGCTCCCCGGGACCATGGTTTCCAAGACAGAGCCTGTGGATCATCTCAAAATGACTCCAATAGGTTCCCTGTCAAATTTCAGGTCAATCGGACATCGTTTGACCGCACATCAAAGCTCGGCATTTTCCCCGCAGCAAAATCAAGTGAAGCATCGATGGGACCCCAAACGGCTTCAAAACTCAAACAAAAGCCTATGGTTGGTCTTATTTATTGCTCAGGAGGCTTCACCTCAAATTTCAGGTCATTCCGACATCGTTTGACCAAGTTTCAACTTCTGGCGGAAAATCAGCAGCTCTATGCGACAAAGTCTTCGGCTTTCCCGGAAAATTGGAAACTTTGCACTCTAAAAATGCAAGGATTCTCATCAGGTTTTCTACAGGGAAATCAAGCCAATAAATGAGAAGAAATGTCAGGAAAAATACAGAAGAAAACGGCGACGAAAAAGACCTCAAAACGACCGCAAAACGGGCTCCGAAGGGAAAAATTCCCCTAAGGTCGCAGGCCCCTGTGACCATGGCCCATGGTCGCCGGCGACCATGGAAGTCCGGGTCACCGGATTTTCCGCCGGTGACCCGTTTTTCCGTCTTTTTTTGCGTTTCGCGCACTTTGGCCCCTGTGGTTTCCTGAAAATGTGATTTTTAGTGCTTGAAATTGACTCATATCCTCCGACATCCGTCAAAATCACGGGTCAACCTCCAAAAGCATAAAATCATCATTGATCGCTCCAAGATCGCCAACCGGTCGACCAAAAAAAAGTGCTCTTTCTGTCCGACCGATCGAGAAATCGACAAGACAGATGTCACCGGCCCGCTCTTAGCTATCAATGTCTGAAGTTACATGTTCATCCGATGTCGATCAGCATGAAGATCCATCGATGATCATCGCCAGAAGAATTCCAGAAGACACGGCACGGCCCGCGACTCTTCGACTGCTCGGCGACCAATTAATGTGGTTAATTGACTAGCTTTATTGCAGTCATTAATTCATTTCTTTGGACGGCCCAATCAGAAGCAAGCATTTGGGAGTTACAAGTCAATTGATTCATGGCATTTAAACCATGAAACTCCTCCCATTATGGTAATTAAGGTGATTAAAAGCCCTTAATCTCCATCGGCCAATCAGATTCAAGGAAAAAGGAGTTACAAAATCAAGAAATAAATCTTGTAACTCCTCCCATTAAAGCCATTAAAGCCCATAAACTCTCCTAAATGGCTACCAAAAGCCTATAAATAGGAGAGCATTCCATTGAAATTGGGATCAGAAAATCGAGATCGATCGATCGGAAAGAATCCAGAGCTCGTATCCAGAGAAAGAAAAAGAGAGAAAAACTCTGCTGAAGTTCTGCACCGGCCACCACTACAAGGTGACAAAAGTCCCTTGGGGGGCACCCCCCCCCCAAGGTCCTTGCCTTCTCCCGCTGCCTCCAATGGCTTAGACGTGGCTTTTCAGCCCGTCTACCTAGCTTTTTATTGGACATAGGACCTTCTCTTGGTCTTTGTCCTCTAAAAACCTGAGGTTATAGCCAAGCCAAGCGAATCAAGAGCATCCTCTGTTCTCATCTGCATGGATGATGGCGAAGCCCATACATGGCTTGCGACCGTCAATCTGAACGAGTCCCCCACAATCTCCTGAAAAGTTAGATCTTCCTTTTCTTGCTTTTCATTGTAGTTTGTATTTTTCTAAAAGAGACAAAAGTCACAACTCTTGTCTTTCATTATTGATGAGAATTGTAAATCGGCTATAAATGCCAAACAAAATCGCCTTTCACGGCAAATCAAGAAAATGTCTCTTTTCTTAAATATTTGTGCAATGGAAAACTTGAAAGAAGTTGATTTCCTTTTTACTTGCGAAGGTTGATCTCCGGATTACCACTTGCAATTTCAAGTAAAATAGAAAATCTGGCACACCCACACAAAGAAATGTTGATGCACGCTTCAGGCCCGCCAGGGCGCGAAAGGGCCGGACCCGACGGACTCCCACGTTCCGCCGACCCCGGTAGCCGCCCCACGGCGCCTCGGAGCGCGTTCCATCAAGCTGGCACACCCGGTGGGAGTCGTTCATTTGAGAACACGGTGCTCGGAAATGGAATATTTGCATACCATATTTTTGCTCTATGCTTATACTTCTTCTCCAGATTCCTTGGCTACTTTCTAGCTGGTGGTGGCCTATGTTGGATTTTGCACCCAAAAAAATGAGATGGGATTTTTTTTTTGGAAATTTCTATTTCTTTGAGTTTGTTTCCATTCTTTCTCTTTTCAAAAAAAAATAATAATCAGTTTTCTTAGTTTGAATTCAAAATTGAGAAACTTTGATCCTATCCTATCGTTCTTTGGTGCTTGCAGAAATGTTGAGCCCGTTCGACTAAGGTTTTGGGCCATCGTTTCTCTTCGATGAGTTCATTAGAGATTCAAAAAATATAAAAAAAAATAATAATAATAAAAAATCAAAAATCAGTTTTCTTAGTTTGAATTCATAATTGAGAAACTTTGATCCTATCCTATCGTTCTTTGGTGCTTGCAGAAATGTTGAGCCCGTTCGACTAAGGTTTTGGGCCATCGTTTCTCTTCGATGAGTTCATTAGAGATTTCAAAGAAAAAAAAAATCAAAAAATCAGTTTTCTTAGTTCAGATTCAAAATTGAGAAGCTTTGATCCTATCCTATCGTTCTTTGGTGCTTGCAGAAATGTTGAGCCCATTCGACTAAGGTTTTGGGCCATCGTTTCTCTTCGATGAGTCTATTTGGGATTTGAAAAAAAGACATAGACCACTAAGGTTAAACCAATTGCGTTCTTTGATCACGATTGATTCAAGAAAAGCCTTGTCCAGAGTGTGGAGACAGCTTGACTGTTCTAGGCAAGGGTCCTCCAAACGGGTTCATTAAGTAATCCTACCCTTACCTGGGGGCAATTCTATCAATTGAGGTTTCATAAGACCGGGTTAGGAGGCCTATGTGTACTCTCTCGTCTTTAAATCTTAAAAAAAAAAATCAAAAAAAATAAAAAAAATTTTCAAAAAAAAAATCTTAAACAAAAAAAAACAAAATAAAAAAAAATAAAAAAAAGATTTTCAAAAAAAAAAATCTTCAAAAAAAAAATAGAAATAAATAATCTTAAATATATATATATATATATTTTAAAAAAAAAATGAATAAAAAAAATAATATCATTTCAAAAAAAAAAATCTTCAAAAACTCGTCACTTTTGATTTCAGATCTGAGAAATTTTGGTTTCTTCTTTTCTAAGCACTGGCGCTCGCGGAAATCGCCGAGACCGTGTTCAGATTGGGTACCATTTGCTCTCCTTGATGGAACCAATCTTGACATTTCAAAAAAAAAAAAACTCTCGTCATTTTAGATTCAGATCCGAGAAATTGTGGTTCCTTCCCTTCTGGGTACTGGTGCTCGCGGAAATCGTTGAGCCCGTATTCGGATCGGAATACCATCTGCTCTCTTTGATGAATCCAATCTTGACATTTCAAAAAAAAAGAGAATCCCATCTCATGGATGCGATTTCCAACATTTGTGCCTAGCAATACTGGTACGCCCTTTCAGGGTCTACTGTATTTGCGACCGGCACATTTGTAACTCCAACCTTATATTTGACTTACCTCGAGCAAGCCTTGCTTCTCGATAAGTCGAATTTAGGTTTACAATTGCTTCTAGCAGCCACTGGAACGCTCATTCTGGGCTCACCATACTTGCTATCAGAACAATTGTACCATCTATGGCTTTTTGCCTTCTTCATGTCGCTTGGGTCGTATCCTTTGAGCGATTTGAAAAGACAACCATAGAAATTCCCATTTATGATCATTATTCTTGTGATTACTAATGGATGTGGTCGTGTTTCAGAACCTTTTCGAAACTAACAATGGCAGCCTTAACCATTATCTTCGATGAGAACAAGCACCAACTCATGCTTCAACAGAAGCAAAGCACGCGCACTCATAAGCGCCCTGTCAGTTGCGGAAGCGTCAACTCCCTCGGCAACTCTCTGAACTCCGGGTCGACCTCGACTCCCCGGACTATCTTCTTTGGGACACTGGGACCATTCCCACTTCCCGAAGAACAAGCTGCGCTTGCTAAAAAGCAGAAGATCGCCTCTCAACGTGTCACTCCCGTGACACCAAAGGCGAGCGCCCAAAAGCCCGAAGCCCGCGGCACCCCCGCGAAGCCTCGACCCACAAACAACCAGGTCTATCCCAAGACTTAGTCTCCAAGACCTTCCCCAAAACAAAGAAGGTCTCAAACTTCCACCAAGCCAGCATACTTGGCCCCACTCAAAGAGAACCAGTTCTACCCTCTTGCCTACATGAAAGAGGAGAGACCCATCTCCAACCTGACTCCCAAGTCAACCCAGCATGAGCCGGCTTGTTCCTACAGGCCCAAAATCAGATCATGCATCACCAGGCCTCTACAAGCACCTGCCAAGGCCTACACTCCTTCAGTTCGACCCTTCATCTCTATAGGGGCCGAACTCGAAAGGTTTAAAGCTTCGCCGCAACAGGCAAAGGACCGGGTCCGGATCCTGTCCTTGCCTAGCTACAAAGAAGACAGGCTCGGCTGCTGCGCCCGAGGGAGCACATCCTTCATCGTCAGAGCCCAGCCAGAGCTGACTGAAGCTCAAATCGCTCGTCGAGCACGCCGCCGTGCTTCATATCGACAAAAGAGACTAGAGAAGCAACGGACCCAGCCTCCTACACTTCAAGTCTCCCACAAATGGGTCGAAAAAGAAAGACCCGACCAAGTTGCTGCCGTCCATATGGTTGGAAAAACCAGAAGACGCCAAAGGTCAGCATCAAAAATCCATGTCCGACGTCCGGTGACCCGTAGCATCACCAGGACACAAAGACATCCCGAAGAATCTCCTGCCCCTTCAAGCCAAGGACGGGAGAGTAATCCTTCATCAAGCTCTTCATCAAAAAGAATGAGCCCCAGCTCGGTCACCAGGACGATTTCCTTGTTCGAATCCCGAGGGATGAACGTCTTGGCTACAAGTTCTGAGCCACCACCTCAGAATCCACCTCGAGATGATGCGCTCACATGCATCCAGCAGTTGGAACAAGGCCAGCAGAGGATTGAAACTCTGATGGAAAACCTTCTCCTTGTCGTCCAAAATCAGGTGAACAATGAGCCTCCTCCGAATCATAGCAATAACGAGGGAAATGGAGAAGAAAATGAGTCACGCGCCTTTACCAAAAAGGACGTAGACAATATCCTCGCCAAAGCTAAAGAAGAGGATATACTCAAAGAGCATGGGATCAAGCCACCATATCCTTTATGGATGGACTCGGTCTCGTTCCCCACAAAATTCAAACATCCTACTCTCCAAACATATACGGGGAAAGGATCAGCCAGACAGCACGTAATCCACTTCAAGATCTTGACGGGAGCTATCGCGGATCAAGATGCAGTCAAGATTCGCCTCTTTGCAAGTACCCTAAAAGGTACGGCCTTCGATTGGTACTCCACTCTTCCGGAGAACTCCATTCAGAACTGGGCTATGCTGGAGACACGCTTCCTGACCCACTTCCAAGGTGAGGATCATCCTGTTACTATGGCTCAGCTCTGCAGCCTAAAACAGGGAGAGAATGAGTCAACTTATGACTTCATTCACAAGTGGAAAGCAATGGCATACAAATGTTCAGATGTATTGCCACAGGCGTCGCTAGTCGACATCTGCCGAAACAATATGAGAGCAAGAATACGCTCCATGATCATCGGCAACAAATCAAAAAACCTGGGAGAACTCCTGGAAGCTTCTATGGAAGCTGAAACGGTGATTAAAGACCTCAACAGTCAGAAGTCATCAAGAAAAGAGCCAACCGCCATTGCAACCTCTAAACCAAAGAAGAAAGAGGTCCTTAATGTGCAAACCAAGTCAGCTCCTCAGCAACCAAAGAAAGCTGAAAATAGAGCTGCAGGTAAGAGACCTGAACTCTCTGATGCCTTCAAAGAGCGAGTAGAAAAGAAATATCCGTTCGATGAAGACGTCGAAGAAATCTTTGAGGCTCTCCTAGCAAATGGCAAACTCATTTTGCCAGAGCCCAAAAGACCTGGAGACGTTGGCAAAACCAATGATCCTCGGTACTGTCCATACCACCAGATGGTCTCGCATCCTCTCAATCAATGCTTTGTTGTGAGAGAGAAGATAAACGAGATGTGGAAAAACGGAGTCATCACCTTTGACAAAAACTATGGGACTGCCTCCGTCAACATGGTGTCATGTGGACAAACACCAAAATCACCGAAGAAGAAGATCACTACTTCCTTCAAGGTGATAAAAAGAATTCAAACGTCTGAAGTGTTGGTTCCTTGCCCGACACCAGACGGACAACCCATATGGGTACATCCCGATCTCCTGGAAGATGAAAACTGGGAGATCGTAAAAACAAAGCCGACAGCTCAGCAGCGAAGGCAGGCTAGGAAACATCTCCTCAGAGACTTTAAAACAAGAAGTCCATGAAAAGGCAGAGGCCTCCTCTACCACTTCACTCGGGGCAACAAAAACGTCCCTTCCAGAGACTTCAAAGGCGGTAAGAAACTTCACTCTCAGTGATTTCATGCCACCTCAATTCAAAAAAGAAGCCATGCAGGGGGCATTATACTCTTGCAACTCGGTAGTTGGATTCTCCATTGATGGATACGAGTCCAGCGACACCGACGATGGATTCGAGCCCAACTACACCGGCGAGTGGGAGGAATCTCTTGAAACAGGAGAGTATCTCTCCGACGAAGAATGGGTTCCTGAAACTCACCTTATGCCAGTAATCTGGTATAACCCCTTACAACCACAAGGATCCTGGTCTGATGATGAAGAAGACCAAGAGGCTGCACAAGAAGATGCTGTTAACCCAGCACCTGTCATTGCTCCAGTGGAAATCAACTATGTTGAGCCACACGGAGAAGACGAAGAAGAGGATCTGGCTCCCATGCCTGATCTTGAAGAATATGCAAGGATCTTGCAGCGTCTCGCTCTAGAACAAGAGCAAGATCGTGTTAACGAGCCTCCTCGCAACCCAGAGCCTGAAGTCCCTGAAGATAATCAGGTACATCCACCCTTAACTCCTGAAAATGGAGAACATTGCTGGATTGACGATCCTCTTACATCCGAGGATGAGTCTGACTCCGAGCAGGCAACATCTCCTATCAGAGCTTCCTGTAATGTAATATATCAGGACTATAGCTCTTCTGAAGCGTCGTCTGATGAGATTACCTAAACTCCGACGACGCCTAGCAATGTATCCTCTGGAGCTACCTCGTCTCACGTGACTTTCACAGAGATGGCACCCTCTCAGGTTTCTTCTCCTGAGACTGTGACTTCAGGATACACATTCTTCCCGACTCATCATCATGAAGAAAACCCAACTTGGGGTGATGGATGGGTCAACGAAGAAGAAAAGCTGCTGGATGTTGTTCAGGACTTGCTCCCGGAAAATGCTCCGTGCAACACAATCACTGAGGATGGCAACTCTGCTGCAGATACATCCCCAGTAGATGAAAAACGACAGCCTCTTGATCCTAAAGACAATCTTCCAAACGAAGATCCTTCTCAAGAAGCTCTCGAAGTTGGTAGAGGCACCCGTTCTGGCCGGGACTACCACAAGAATTACAACCAATCTTCCTTTACTTATGTAAATCCTTCGGGAAAAGATGTTGTAAGCGCCCCCAGTGGCAAAAACAATGAACATGCAGGCCCTAAGGAGGCTTTCAAGTATGACTTGGTTGAGCACTTCAAACACATACCTGCACGTCTTCACATCCTGGATTTATTACGAATGTCTCCACGCACTCGTGATAATCTCATCTCAGAATTACAAAAACTGAATGAGGATGTCGACAAACATGCCCCACAAGTCCTCCAAATTGAAATGGACTACCGGGTCAAAAACTCAGAAACCTCCTTAAAAGGAGAAAAAGAGAAAAGCGAGGGATCATGCATCCAATGCCTCTCGGTTCAAAAGGCAGCCTGTGCAACCATCGCCTTCACTAAGGAAGACCTCCTACTTGGCGAAGCAAGGCACAACCGACCCCTGTACTTCACAGGGTACATCAAAGAAATGCCGATACATAGAGTTCAGATCGACCCAGGTTCTGCACTCAACCTTATCTCCACTTCGGCTCTTGAAGAGTTGGGCATCCCACCCAGCAAGCTAAGCCACACATCTGTATCTATCTTTGGATACGATGGGAGCACTCAAAGGCCTATCGGCAAAATCAGGTTCAAATTGCAAATCGGTGATCTTATCTCTGAGGTCACTGTGTATGCAATAAAAACCCCCTCATGCTACAACATCCTTCTCGGACGTCCTTGGATACACGAGAACGGTGTTGTCCCTTCAACTCTACATCAATGCATCAAGTTCGTCGGCGACGACGGCGTGGTACATCGTGTCTTTGCGGACAGAAAACCCTTCAAAGGTAAAGAAGTGCACTTCGCAGACTCCCAGATGTATGAAGGAGAAAAAGAAGAAGAGGAAATAGCACCCCCTGCTGAAAATCTCCAGAAAGATAAAGGCAAGGCTCCTCAAAAATCACCGGAAGAAAACAAACCCTCCGGCAAATTAGAAGAGAGTAGTCAATCTCCCTTCGTTATCTCCCTCAAGAATTCAAAACCTTTGGTCATCACGACTAAAGTGAAGAAGGCGAAACAAAAGCCTGGGGGCAAATTTGTTGTCTCTCTCGTGTCTATCATGCAAGACATAGACTCGAACTCAGAGCCAGAAGACGATGCATCGTCAAGCCAAGCTGACGCTCAGCATGTTCAGCCTGCTCTCACTCCGATGGAGACACCTGCTGATGTAGAAGATCCTACGTCTGCTACCTTTGTTGTTCCGACAACATCACCAAAGCAAATGCCGATCTTCTTCCATAGATCGGACACTTCTTCATCAAACTCCATGCTGGAACCTTTCCAAAATGAAGGTATGCCTCAGCTATCTCTATATAGTCCTGTGGCACAAGCAATTATGAAGAAAATGGGCTATGACGCTCAAAACCCAGTCGGTTTGGGAGAAAGACGCGGTATTCTCACGCCATTGGAGCCCGCCTTGACCAAAAGCCAGCTGGAAGATTGGAGACTCTACGGATATGTAGAAAAGTCTTCACATGGGTTAGGATATGATCCTGATACCCCCCTGAGACAGTTGACACAAAGGCTTAAAAGTCGTTTTACCGACCAAGCCTCAACATCTCAAGTCCACGAAGACATCGATCTCCCTGGAAATCTCTTTAAAGAGTTACCTGACAAAGATCCAGGAAGCTCATCCAATTTGTACGATTTCTCTGATGATAAAGAGGAATCGTCCGATAATACAGACTTGTGCTATTCTGACCCAGAAGAACCCTCGTCTCCAAAAGAAATACCAGACTCAACAGGCGATTGGGACTATCTCATAGCAAGCCTTGAGGAGATCACCAATCAAGAAAATCCATGGAAAGGAACAGAGCCTTGGTCTGGTAATGCAGTTGAAACTCCAGAAGGTTTCGTTGAGTTGGAAGCCTCCGAAAATATTGTGGAGGAACCACCTTCGAACCTTCCGACAGAAGATCCTGTTCAAAAGATAAACTTGGGAGCACCTGATAACCCACGTCTTGTATTCATAAGCAAGAATATAAAGGATGATGAGTTACCCGAGTATATCGCTTTTCTTCGTGAGTTCGTTGATTGCTTTGCATGGTCCTACGCTGAAATGCCTGGTTTAGACCTCAAAGTAGCAGTCCACAAACTCAACCTTCAAGAAGAAATCAAGCCTGTCAAACAAGGCCAAAGAAGATTCCATCCAGATGTGATGGATAAAATTGAACAAGAAGTTCAAAAGCTCAAAAGCGTCGGCTTCATCCGTGAGGAACAACATCCAGAATGGTTGGCCAACATTGTCCCCGTGACAAAGAAAAATGGGCAAATCAGAGTCTGTATTGACTATAGAGACTTGAATGGCGCTTGCCCTAAAGATGAATTCCCGCTCCCCATACCGGAGGTGATGATTGACAATACCTGCGGATTCGAGCGAATGACATTCATGGATGGCTTCTCTGGTTACAATCAGATAAAGATGCATCCCGAGGATGAAAAACACACTTCATTTCGGACTCCGTTTGGCGTGTATTGCTACACTGTCATGCCATTTGGTCTGAAAAATGCTGGTGCCACATATCAGAGGGCTATGATGAAAATATTCCAAGATATGCAGCACAAGACGGTCGAATGTTACGTTGATGACCTCGCCGTCAAAAGCAGAAGAAAAGAAGACCATCTCAAAGATCTTCGGGAAGTCTTCCTCCGACTCCGCAAACACAAACTGCGGATGAATCCTCTAAAATGCTTCTTCGGCGTCTCGTCGGGTAAGTTTCTCGGATTCCTTGTTCGGAAAGCTGGAATAGAACTTGACCCCATAAAAGTCAAGGCTATTCTAGAAATGCCCTCTTCAAGAACCCTAAGGGAACTAAAAGGGCTTCAAGGGAGATTGGCCTACATCAGACGGTTCATCTCCAATCTTTCGGGGAAATGCCGTCCATTCTCTCGATTGATGAAAAAAGGTGTAGACTTTGTCTGGGATGCCGACTGTGAAGCCGCATTTCAAGATATCAAGTCATACCTGACCAAACCTCCAGTGTTAGCTGCCCCTGCCACTGGAAAACCATTCATCTTGTACACAAGAGCTCTTGATCATTCTGTGGGTGCTCTGCTTGCACAAGAAAATGATGAAAGAAAAGAAGCTGCTCTATACTACCTCAGCCGCATGCTAGTAGGTGCAGAGCATCGCTACTCCCCAGTCGAAAAGGAATGCCTTGCAGTGATGTTTGCCGTACAAAAGCTACGTCACTACTTGCTTTCCAACACAGTCTACCTGGTCTCGAGGATCAACCTCTTGAAGGTCCTTGTCACGAAGGCCGGTTCTCTCAATGCCCGACTGGCAAAATGGTCCATCCTCTTGTCACAATTTGATATTAGGTATGTACCACAAAAAGCAATCAAAGGCCAAGCTCTAGCAGACTTTCTCGCAGAGCATCCATTGCCTAAAGATTCTCCACTCAGAGATGATCTCCCAGACGAACCTGTCTACAACGTGGAGACTTCCTCACCAAATGCCTCCTGGGACATGTACTTTGACGGTGCAACCAGGACAAATGAAAAAAGAAAGCTGATCTCAGGAGTTGGCATCCTCTTTGTTAGCCCTGACAAATACATGATTCCACACGCTTTCTCGCTATTGGAACCATGCACAAACAATGCAGCTGAATACCAAGCTCTGATCCTAGGATTGGAACTCGCCATCGAATCTGGTATCACCATGCTGGAAGTCTTTGGAGACTCTCAACTGATCGTCAACCAGATGAATCAGAAATATGAAGTCAGGAAGCCTCATCTGCTGCCTTACTACAACAAGGCACAATCGCTTCTGCAAAAGTTTGACATCTGCAACATCACCCACATTCGTAGAGGTGAAAACATCCGTGCAGATGCCCTGGCTGGACTTGCCGCATCAATGGCGATCCAGGAAGGAAAAAAACATACAAATTACAGTGAGTGAGAGAAGGATCCTCCCTCCTCTTAACACACACCAAGCAGTTGCTGAATGCCACCGAGTGGTTGGAAGTCGGATCTCTATCCTTCAAACTTCAATCGGCGACTGGAGGGATCCGTTCATTGATTACACTATGTTCGGAATCCTACCTGAAGATCCAAAAGAACGGGTAAGCATCCAAAGGCGAGCCCCAAACTTTCATTTGGATATCCCTTCAAAAATCCTTTACAGGAAATCCTTCAATGGAGTACTCCTACGCTGCTTGTCACAACAAGAAGCTGAAGAAACACTCAAAGAAGTTCACGCTGGTCTTTGTGGAGCTCATCAGGCTGGTCCCAAGCTCTACGACCAAATCAAAAGGTTGGGTTACTACTGGCCTACCATGGTACCCGACGCAATGCAATTTGCTAAGCGCTGCCAACAATGCCAAGTTCATGGAGACTACATTCACATGCCTCCAGAATGGCTGCATCCTACAGCAATCTCATGGCCTTTTGAAGCATGGGGCATGGACATCATAGGTCCTATCTCTCCCCCTTCAAGAAAAGGTCATCGCTTCATCTTCGCCGCTACGGATTATTTCTCCAAGTGGTCAGAAGCATTTGCGTTCAACGAAATGAAGACCTCATCAGTTCTTCAGTTCCTGCGCACCAACATCATTTGTCGTTTCGGCATACCCAAGAGATTCGTCCATGATAACGGACCACAATTCCGGGATCATCGATTCTACAGGTTTTGCGACAAATACAAAATTCAAAGCTGTCCTTCGACTCCATATAATCCGGAAGCAAACGGATTAGCAGAAGCCTTCAACAAGACACTCTGCAAAATCCTCAAGAAAATGGTCTCTAGTCACAAAAGAGACTGGAGCGACAAACTGTCTGAAGCTTTGTGGGCCTATCGAACCACCGTTCGAGGACCAACCCATAGCACACCATTCTCCTTGGTCTATGGATGCGAAGCTGTCGTGCCCCTAGAGGTACAAATTCCTTCTCTGAGGGTATCTCTACAAAATGACATGACTCAAGAAAGCAATGCGAAATTACGACTTCATGAGCTGGACAATCTCGATGAGAGATGGCTCGAAGCTCGACAAAGCATTGAACTTTACCAAGCACGCATGGTAGGATCTTTTGACAAAAAGGTCAGGCAACGCGCCTACAAAAAGGGTGACTTGGTTCTTGCGGTAAAAAGACCAATGGTCCGAGAGAATTTTTATTTGCTGAAGATATTTATTTTGGGCAAAAGAAAACAATAGTTCACTATTTTATTTACGGAAAGAGTTTTTGGAAAAGTGCTGAATTTCGATCCCTCACTTTTACACAGATTGTATACGTTTTCAAGGTTTTGAATGTGAAGCTATGATTTTTGTTTTTCTTTGATAAAAAAAACAATGGAAAATCGACCCTTAGTGTACAAAACTTCATTGTTCGACGGGTAGATACATGAAAAGGGCTGCCTATTGTTGGGGACCGCAAAAAAAAAAAAAAAAAAAAAAGAAAAAGAAAAAGAAAAAAAAAATTCTTTAGTTAAAGTCTTGAAAAAAAAAAAAAAGAGAAAAAAAATTTGTGACTAGTTTGGGTTCGTAGCCTTTTTAACCCGAGTTAGTAAGCCCTTAGGGGTATTTTCATACCTAGTGCCCTAAAGCCATCTGGTTTGGGAGTCATTGGCCTAATGCTCGTTAAATGGGTTAATTAGAAAGCTTAAGGGACCTTGGCATTGCACAGTCACATGTGTGTGTAAAAAAAAAAAAAAAAAAAAAAGAAGAAAATGCGCCCTTTGAAAAAACAGTAGTGCGAAAGCCGCCATTATCGCCTTCAGAGGAAGACTGTTTTTTTTATACGTTTAGGCGGCCCTGAACTCAATTTAAAAAAAATTAATTAATTATTTTTACGAAAATTATTGGTGGATCATTTGATGCTTATTTCGTATACATGCTCTTCACCGTGCACGATCAATTAGCATGATTTCGAGAATTTCTGACCAAAAGATGGGATTTGTGAACCGAATTTCAGATTTGTCCTTGAAAATTCCAAGAATCAAGAATAGTCAGTGTCTATAGATTTTCTCTTGGAAGAAGTTTCCCTGGATTTTGATAGGTTTTAAACATTCTTTGCAAAAAAAAAAAAAAAAAAACAAAGAATTTTGTGGGTATATTCACTGCAAACCCTCACGAGGCACAACTCGTCCACTAGGGAGAACCTAGGGGTTTAAGGGCTTACTGCATACGCTAAATGCAGTCGAGAGTACCAGCGAAAGTGGTGTTTTTCATTTCTGTTTTCTACATTAGTTTGTTTTCTTTAGGATTAGTTTATGTGTTTTATTCTTTGTCGCTTATTTTGCTAAGGGACTAGCAAAAGGATGGTTGGGGAGTGTGATAAGTCCACAAAACTAGGTCATTAACTCATCATTTCATTAGCATTTGTAGACTTAATTAGGTTTAACTGCATAGAATTGCATTTAATTTCATGATTACATGCATTTGAGGATATTTTTGGAGAAATGGTCAAAATTGATCAAAATTCATTGAATTGCATGACTTTTTGAAATTAAGTTTTTCTCATCTCATTTATCACCCCAAAATTAGGTTTTTGGTTTCATCAATGCATATCTTGTTATTTTTGGCACCATGTGCTATTTTTGAGAAGTTGGTCATTTTGGTACATCACTAGGAATGTAGGGTCCCATACATGGTTCATAATTATTTTCTTACATATGATTAATGTTAAAATTGCCTCTTTTAATTTGTAGGAGAAATCAACATGGGACCTACATTGATGAAATTTGAGAAGAGAGAAGTCAAATAAGCAAGCAAAGAGAGAGTCCAAGTATGCTTGGAAGTCCACAATGGGCCCCACACACCCCATTGCATGCCAACATAGAAGCTTCCATTTTTTGAATAATTATTCCCGGATTTTTCAGGGGCAGCAACTTAAAATGGCCATAACTCTCAAACCGAGTGTCGGATCGATGCAATCTAGCCACCGTTGGAAAGCTCTTTTCGAGTAGATATCCGTAGAGCCCAAGATTGCCTAAATCAGAGCTATATTGAGGGAGATATGACCTCGGGAAGTTATCTACTACAGTTTTAGGCGGGAATTGCAAGAAATCTCAATATTTAGGAAGTTTATTCCCTTTACATCATCATATAATTTTTAGAGATATTCTTGGAATTGTACAAGGAAAGTGTATGCATCAAGAAACCTAATAAGGCAAGGAGATCTCTCAAATTTAAAAGTATTTCTAAAGAAAGAAGTTAGCTTGGAGAACAAGAAAGAATCCTTACCCAATAAGGAAAAAGGAGACCTAAAAGGAGGATACTTCTTTACTAAAAGGGGTTTGCAAAAAGCATAAAAGGAGGCATGATGGAGACCCATAACATATTCCAGACGACCAAAGCTCTCCCTCTCTCCTATTCTTTTCTTCTTCCTTTCTTCTTTTCCATTAGTTTATTTTTATTTTTGGTAGCCTTGGGCCATGTCCAAGGGTTTATTTTGAAGGAGAAAATTTGTGAAGGAGAAGTTGTAAAGATGCAATTTTTAGTGATAAATCAAGAAGCATTCTTTGCAATGGCGGGCTAATTTTCTTGATTAGAGTTATGGATGAAGGTAAGTAATTGTCTTTTTATTTGTTTAGTAATTCTAATTTGTGTTCCATGATTTTGTGCTTAATGATTAATAGGCTTGTCTTCGTGCCCTAGGCAAATCTCTATTTTTATTTCTAAAATAAAAATTAGTTTTTGACTACTCATGCTTAGGTTTGATAGGCTATGCTTAGGATTTAGATCTTTTGATGGTTTATGCTTACTTTTGATGGGTGGTGCTTAAATTATTTTTATTCTTTTATGAGATGAAGGAAGTCTTGAGTTTTGAATTTTTATAATTAAAAAGGGATTTTTAAAGTTAGATTTTCCAAATTAAAAACATTGATTTGTCTTTGATTTGATGTAAAAATTGGAACAAGTTAGGGTTACTTGATAAATAATTGGTGGATGCTTATTGGATTCCTATACTCTAATCATCTTCATTAATTGGTAGATTTCGAATTTCTAAATTAGTTGTTTTTTTTTATTATCTAAGAAATCAAAACTTTTCTTAAATTGTTAGTTAATTAGTTTTCTTAATTTAAAAGTTTCTTTAATAGCTCCCTGTGGGTTCGACCCGTTCTTGCCACTGTCTCATCTAGACACCCGTGCACTTGCGGTATTTTATGATTGATTTTGATCACATCAAGTTTTTGGCGCCGTTGCCGGGGAGCCAATTTGAAAAGAATCTTTTAGTTAGGATTTCTAGCATTATTTGTTCATATCATAGCATACTTTTTAGTTAGTTGCATTCATAACTTACATTTAGTTTAGTTTTTGTGTTTCTTAATGATATTGGTTGCTGTTTTTCAAGTTTTTGTTGATGTTCTTTAATTAATTTTCGGACTGATTTCAAGTGGTTACATAGAATACAAATTTCAGCACTATTTTTTTGACAGATTTGACTTGGTTTTTCTCCAAAAGTTCGTACTTTGAAAACCAGTCAAACGGACTCCTTTTGACTTGAAATTTGGGTGGATTGGACTTTGGTATATTGACTTTGAACCATCAAAATTTCAGTAAAAAATACGTTTTGGAAGTCCAACTTTTAGTGTTGTGAATAGGGCCAATCAGTCAGGCAGATTCTGTAATCAGCAGAAAAACTGGTTCAAGTAGCCAACTTCATTATAGCATAACTTCTTTGTCTTTTATCCTTTTTAGTCTCTGTTTTTTTTTGTTTGTTTCTTGCATATTAGGAGATTACATCCCAGTCATTACTATCAGTTTTTGATTAATACAAGTGGGTCGTACAGATCTGTAAACTTGGGCCTGTGCAACAGGTCCCAACACTTAGATTTTTTTCAGCACTTGACATGAAGGTCTCCATTTAACTTAGGACTGCATTAGGAGTTTTAGAAGTGCATCTTTCCTTCAAATTGCAGTAGTTTAGGGTTGTGAAATTTATATTAGGTTTATTTTTCAATTTAGGAGTTTTATTGACAATTGTTGCTATATTTAGTAGATTATTTCGATCTAACATTTTAGTTGTTTTCTTTGAGGTTACATTCTGATTTTTGAAGGACTCTAAAAGGAAGGAAATAGCGGGGATTGCTTTTAAGCAAACAAGTTGCTCTCATAATTGCAAATTTGTTATAAAAAAAAATATACAGGTTAAGCTTGCACAGTTTAAAGATTTGCGTGGACCCGCTGTAAGAGTTTCTAAACTTTACCCTACGAATCTTTTACTTGCAAGTGGGGCTTGGATGATTTAATTTTTGCAAAGTGTGAATGCTTGATTGACACACCATCTAATTGGACACACACTTAGTTAAGGGCAATTGACCCCAATAAGATAAGGACTTGATTTCATCACCAAATCCTTGCCCAATTAGGTTTAACCACTTCTCACATAGTAACCTAAGCATTAACTAAAATAAAGTAGAAACAAGACCATAGGACTCGAGCTCATTAGGACGAAGACCACAAAAGGTTACACCAATTGCGCTCTTTGGTCAAGTTGATGTCTAGGTAAGTCCTGTCCCTCCAAAGGGTGGCAGTCTCTGTTCTAGGAGTTTGGTTCTTAAGCGGGACCCTTGCCAAGTGCATTGTGACCCCACCACTCATCCTGGGGACTTACCTGGTCGATTTGGCTTCATAAGACCGGATTGGAGGCCTTAGTGCACTCTTCAAACCAGTTAAGAGCTGTCTAGTGAGTTAGGTTAACCCTAGGATAATTTCTTGTGCTCAATCTTTTTGCTTGACTGCTTGTGCATCATCTAGTAAGATCATTAGGGCCCCGCATATAGATTAGGCTTGCATTTCTTTAAGGTTGAAACTAATGCATGCGTTCTAGACCTGAGAGAGAGAAACTGTGGGTACGCAAGGGTAAAAGATTAGTCAAGATAGAGCCCGAATTAGCCTTAACCATTGTCGGAAAGTCTTCAATTTTTGAAGAAATTGTTAGAATGGCCGATCAAATGGACCCACCCATGACTTTAAAGGACTACATGTACCCCACCAGGACAACTCAACCGTCCTGCATCACCCTTCCTCAGACCAATGCCACATTTGAGCTGAAATCTGGCATGATCCAGATGCTCCCAGTATTCCTTGGGCTAGACCATGAAAACCCATATCAACATGTTAGGGAATTTGAGGACATCTGTGGGACCATGAGAATCAATCACATGACTGAAGAGGCCCTTAAACTTAGATTATTTCCTTTCTCCCTAAAAGAAAAGGCTAAAGCTTGGCTTTATGCCTTACAGGCCGGGTCCATCACTACATGGGCCAAACTAGTCGAAGAATTTTACAAAAAATTCTATTCCAAGCAGAAAACCGCTTCGATTAGGCAGGCCATCAACGGATTCCATCAAATGAAAGGGGAGACACTTTACAGTTATTTGGAACGGTTCAAGGATCTCTTAATCCAATGTCCCCACCATGGATTTGAAAAAATTCGATTAGTCCAAATTGTGTATGAAGGCATGGATTACCCAACCAAACAAATGGTAGAATCTTTCTGTAGTGGGCAATTTACACAGAAAACAACAGAAGAAGCATGGACATTTTTGGAAGATACCGCTGAAAACACATTGCAGTGGGCCCCAATTAAGAGGGAGCCCATCAAACCCACCATTCCTGAAAAAGGGGGGATGTTCAAGATTGAACCCAAAATTGAGGCAGAGGCCAAATTGGCCACACTGGTGAGGAGAATAGAGGCCTTAGAGCTGAACCAAAAGCCCACTTCAAACACTTTGGAGTCATTAAGATATAATCAGGCCATGAATGGAGGGATTGACCCAACAACTTTGGGTCAGACCGAGTCTGTTGAGGAGGTGAATGCACTATATCAAAACTCTCGTTTTGATAATCGTCCGAGGTATGACCCGTATTCTAACACTTACAATCCAGGTTGGAGGGACAACCCGAACTTTTCTTGGACCAAAGGCCCAACTCAAGGTGGCCCATCTCAGTCCACTCAATTTCAGCCCAATCAATCTCACGTGAGTGCCCCGCCCGGTTTCCAAAAATCCAATTTCAATCCCAATCCATTGACCCAGAGGGTAGATTCTTTAGAAGAGGCCATGAAACTCATGTCTCAAACCACAGCCCAATTGACCCAGAGTACTGCTCAATTCCAGCAGACCACTACTCAACTTTTGAATGGCCATACTCAAACCCTTGCAAAATTAGAATATCAGATGGGCCAATTGGCCAACTCCATTAGTGTCAGAGACAAGGGAACCTTCCCTAGTCAACCCGAACCTAATCCCAAGGGCCAGGTTATTCATGATCCTAAAGGAAAAGGGCCGGAACAAGTCAAATCCATAATCACCCTTAGGTCTGGTACACAGGTTGATAACAAGGTCAAACTACCCAAGGAACTTGAGGACGAATCAAGTGAGAAAGTAGAAACTAGAGAACCAAGTGTGAATGCTGAACCTATATTTGAACCAAAGAACCCAGTCAATGCTGAACCATCACCTAGTGAGCCTACTCTTAGGACCTATGTTCCCAAGGCACCATACCCACAGAGGCTAGGCCCAGCAAAATCAACTGTTCAATTGGATAAAATGCTAGAAGTATTCAAACAAGTGAGGATTAATATCCCACTACTTGATGCTATCCAACAGATTCTGGCCTATGCGAAATTTCTGAAGGACCTTTGCACCTTCAAAAGGACTACCAATGTGCCCAAGAAGGGTTTTCTAGCCCAACAAGTTAGCTCAATCATTTCCTGTCCAACCCCGATCAAATATAAGGACCCAGGGTGTCCTACCATTTCTTGCCAGATAGGGGACCATCACATAGAAAAAGCTTTGCTAGACTTGGGTGCAAGTGTGAACCTTCTTCCATACTCTGTTTATGAAGAATTAGGTTTGGGGGAATTGAAAAAGACCCATGTGACCTTGCAGTTGGCTGATGCATCAATTCGATACCCCAAGGGGGTAGTCGAAGACGTTCTTATCAAAGTTGGAGACTTTGTGTTCCCAGTCGATTTTATTGTTTTGGATACCAAACAAACATCGGGGGCTGAACCTAAAATTCCAGTTATCTTGGGGAGACCATTCCTAGCCACCTCAAATGCCTTGATCAATTGTAGGAATGGAGTAATGCAAATTTCTTTTGGGACCATAACAGTCCAAGTGAACATTTTTAATGTTAGTAAGCAACCTCCTGATGAGGATGATGGGGTTTTTGAAGTTAGTTACATTCATGAATTGGTGGAAAATCACGTACCCCATTTGAAACTTGAAGATCCACTAGAGGCTTGTCTGGCCCACTTTGGAAGTGATTTTGATGTAGATGGACATATTGAGGAAGTCAACGCACTATTAGACTCAACCCCATCCATGGATTTCTCCAGGTGGCAACTGAAGCATGAGATTCTGACTCCATCTGCTTCCTCACCTGTCCCATCAATTGTAGAGCCCCCTAAGTTAGAACTCAAGCAATTGCCGGATACGTTGAAATATGTATTTTTAGGTCCGCTAGAAACCCTTCCAGTAATTATAGCTTCAGACTTGGACCCTATCCAAGAGGAAAAACTCGTTAAAATTTTGGAAGAGCATAAGGAAGCTATAGGGTGGTCCATTGCAGATATTAAAGGAATTAGCCCATCTGTGGTCCAACATAGAATCCATTTGGAAGAAAATGCAAAAACTTCTCGTGAACTAAAAAGGCGACTAAACCCTGCAATGAAGGAAGTGGTCAGGTTGGAAGTCTTAAAATTACTCGATGCAGGAGTGCTTTACCCCATATCTGATAGTGCATGGGTGAGCCCGGTTCAAGTGGTACCAAAGAAATCTGGAATAACAGTGGTTCAAAATGAGGGCAATGAATTGGTACCCACTCGGATACAGACTGGATGGAGGGTGTGCATTGATTATAGGAAGTTGAACTCAGCCACTAGAAAAGATCATTTTCCCCTCCCATTCATGGATCAGATGCTCGAAAGGTTAGCCGGTCATGCATATTATTGTTTTCTTGATGGTTATTCTGGTTATAATCAAATCCCAATTGCACCCGAGGACCAGGAAAAGACCACCTTCACCTGTCCGTTTGGCACTTTCGCTTACAGACGCATGCCCTTTGGGTTATGCAATGCACCGGCCACCTTTCAAAGGTGCATGTTGAGTATATTTTCTGACATGGTAGAAAGATTCATTGGGGTTTCATGGATGATTTTTCGGTCTTTGGCAATTCTTTTGAGGAGTGCTTACATCATTTGTCCCTTGTGCTTGAAAGATGCAAAGAACGGAATCTAGTATTAAATTGGGAGAAATGTCATTTTATGGTAAAAAGGGGCATAGTTCTGGGACACATTATTTCTGATAATGGAATTGAGGTGGACAAAGCAAAAATTGATTTGATCTCGAAACTGCCACCACCAAAATCAGTTAAGCAGATTCGATCCTTCCTGGGCCATGTTGGTTTTTATCGTAGATTCATCAAGGATTTTAGTAACATTGCTAAACCTTTATGTCAATTACTGACAAAAGAGGCCCCGTTTGAATTTGATGAGAAGTGTCTAAAATCTTTTGAAAGACTAAAAAAGGAACTAACTTCAGCCCCTATAATTCAGCCACCTGATTGGACCATTCCATTTGAGCTAATGTGTGATGCATCCGATACTGCTATTGGAGCTGTTTTGGGTCAACGGGTTGGAAAGCTACCTCATGTGATTTACTATGCTAGTAGGACCCTCAATGATGCACAGCTCAATTACACAACCACTGAAAAAGAATTGTTAGCTGTAATTTTTGCATTGGAGAAATTTCGGTCCTACTTAATAGGGTCTAAAGTCATTATCTACACGGATCATGCAGCCCTGAGATACCTTATGTCAAAAAAGGATGCGAAAGCCCGATTGATCCGGTAGATCCTTCTGCTACAAGAGTTTGATTTAGAAATAAGAGATAAAAAAGGATTTGGAAATCTTTACATTTTACTAACAGTAGACTATGTTTCCAAGTGGGTAGAAGCCATACCAACAAAGAAGAATGACCACCATGTGGTGATTAAGTTCGTGAGAGATCATATATTTTCTCGCTTTGGTACACCTAGAGCGATCATTAGTGACGGAGGCACTCACTTTTGCAACCGTCCTTTTGAGCATTTGTTAAAAAAATATTCTGTCACCCATAAGGTTGCTACACCTTATCACCCACAAACAAGTGGCCAAGCGGAAATTTCAAATAGGCAAATTAAACAAATTCTAGAAAAGACGGTCAATCCCACTCGGAAAGACTGGTCTTTGAGATTGATCGACGCACTGTGGGCCTATCGAACCGCTTACAAGACACCTATTGGGATGTCCCCATATAGGTTGGTCTATGGTAAGGCATGCCACTTGCCTGTTGAATTGGAGCACAGAGCTTATTGGGCCATTAAGAAGTTTAATTTTGACTTACCCACTGCGGGTAATTTGCGCAAATTGCAACTCAATGAGTTGGAAGAACTTCGAAACGATGCCTATGAGAATGCAAAGATCTATAAGGAACGAATGAAGTTGAACCATGATAAGTCAATTTTAAGGAAATCATTTGAACCAGGTATGAAAGTCCTTTTGTATAATTCCCGGTTACACCTGTTTCCCGGGAAGTTACGAACCCGATGGACTGGTCCATTCATTGTCAGGACTGTTTACTTTCATGGTGCGGTGGAAATTGAAAATCCCAAGAATGAGGATATTTTCAAAGTGAATGGTCAACAGTTGAAACCGTTTTTGGAATTGAAGGATAAAAACATTGAGGATATCCTTCTGGAAGACCCAATTTACCAGGACTAATCATTTTTGTCATGTCGGGCTGACGACATTAAACTTAGCGCTGTTTGGGAGGCAACCCAATTTTGGAAGGTAATTGAGCTGGTTGATCACATTCTTTTGCAATCACCCCACATGGTAAGATGTTCTAAATTTCCTTATTGTTCAATTTCACATTACACATGCATTCATAACATTGAGGACAATGTTAGATTTAGGTTTGGGGGTGTGAGTTAGAACTTGACATGTGATCGTTTGTTCAATTTTCATTTTACATTTTCTTTTTCATTTTTCTTAGTTCAAAAAAAAAAATTATTAGAGGGAAACGTCCGAGAGAATTTTTATTGGCTGAAGATATTTATTTTGGGCAAAAGAAAACAATGGTTCACTATTTTATTTACGGAAAGAGTTTTTGGAAAAGTGCTGAATTTCGATCCCTCACTTTTACACAGATTGTATACGTTTTCAAGGTTTTGAATGTGAAGCTATGATTTTTGTTTTTCTTTGATAAAAAAAAACAATGGAAAATCGACCCTTAGTGTACAAAACTTCATTGTTCGACGGGTGGATACATGAAAAGGGCTGCCTATTGTTGGGGACCGCAAAAAAAAAAAAAAAAAAAAAAAAAAAAGAAAAAGAAAAAGAAAAAAAAATTCTTTAGTTAAAGTCTTGAAAAAAAAAAGAAAAGAGAAAAAAAATTTGTGACTAGTTTGGGTTCGTAGCCTTTTTAACCCGAGTTAGTAAGCCCTTAGGGGTATTTTCATACCTAGTGCCCTAAAGCCATCTGGTTTGGGAGTCATTGGCCTAATGCTCGTTAAATGGGTTAATTAGAAAGCTTAAGGGACCTTGGCATTGCACAGTCACATGTGTGTGTAAAAAAAAAAAAAAAGAAAAAAATGCGCCCTTTGAAAAAACAGTAGTGCGAAAGCCGCCATTATCGCCTTCAGAGGAAGACTGTTTTTTTTATACGTTTAGGCGGCCCTGAACTCAATTTAAAAAAAATTAATTAATTATTTTTACGAAAATTATTGGTGGATCATTTGATGCTTATTTCGTATACATGCTCTTCACCGTGCACGATCAATTAGCATGATTTCGAGAATTTCTGACCAAAAGATGGGATTTGTGAACCGAATTTAAGATTTGTCCTTGAAAATTCCAAGAATCAAGAATAGTCAGTGTCTATAGATTTTCTCTTGGAAGAAGTTTCCCTGGATTTTGATAGGTTTTAAACATTCTTTGCAAAAAAAAAAAAAAAAACAAAGAATTTTGTGGGTATATTCACTGCAAACCCTCACGAGGCACAACTCGTCCACTAGGGGGAACCTAGGGGTTTAAGGGCTTACTGCATACGCTAAATGCAGTCGAGAGTACCAGCGAAAGTGGTGTTTTTCATTTCTGTTTTCTACATTAGTTTGTTTTCTTTAGGATTAGTTTATGTGTTTTATTCTTTGTCGCTTATTTTGCTAAGGGACTAGCAAAAGGATGGTTGGGGAGTGTGATAAGTCCACAAAACTAGGTCATTAACTCATCATTTCATTAGCATTTGTAGACTTAATTAGGTTTAACTGCATAGAATTGCATTTAATTTCATGATTACATGCATTTGAGGATATTTTTGGAGAAATGGTCAAAATTGATCAAAATTCATTGAATTGCATGACTTTTTGAAATTAAGTTTTTCTCATCTCATTTATCACCCCAAAATTAGGTTTTTGGTTTCATCAATGCATATCTTGTTATTTTTGGCACCATGTGCTATTTTTGAGAAGTTGGTCATTTTGGTACATCACTAGGAATGTAGGGTCCCATACATGGTTCATAATTATTTTCTTACATATGATTAATGTTAAAATTGCCTCTTTTAATTTGTAGGAGAAATCAACATGGGACCTACATTGATGAAATTTGAGAAGAGAGAAGTCAAATAAGCAAGCAAAGAGAGAGTCCAAGCATGCTTGGAAGTCCACAATGGGCCCCACACACCCCATTGCATGCCAACATAGAAGCTTCCATTTTTTGAATAATTATTCCCGGATTTTTCAGGGGCAGCAACTTAAAATGGCCATAACTCTCAAACCGAGTGTCGGATCGATGCAATCTAGCCACCGTTGGAAAGCTCTTTTCGAGTCGATATCCGTAGAGCCCAAGATTGCCTAAATCAGAGCTATATTGAGGGAGATATGACCTCGGGAAGTTATCTGCTACAGTTTTAGGCGGGAATTGCAAGAAATCTCAATATTTAGGAAGTTTATTCCCTTTACATCATCATATAATTTTTAGAGATATTCTTGGAATTGTACAAGGAAAGTGTATGCATCAAGAAACCTAATAAGGCAAGGAGATCTCTCAAATTTAAAAGTATTTCCAAAGAAAGAAGTTAGCTTGGAGAACAAGAAAGAATCCTTACCCAATAAGGAAAAAGGAGACCTAAAAGGAGGATACTTCTTTACTAAAAGGGGTTTGCAAAAAGCATAAAAGGAGGCATGATGGAGACCCATAACATATTCCAGACGACCAAAGCTCTCCCTCTCTCCTATTCTTTTCTTCTTCCTTTCTTCTTTTCCATTAGTTTATTTTTATTTTTGGTAGCCTTGGGCCATGTCCAAGGGTTTATTTTGAAGGAGAAAATTTGTGAAGGAGAAGTTGTAAAGATGCAATTTTTAGTGATAAATCAAGAAGCATTCTTTGCAATGGCGGGCTAATTTTCTTGATTAGAGTTATGGATGAAGGTAAGTAATTGTCTTTTTATTTGTTTAGTAATTCTAATTTGTGTTCCATGATTATGTGCTTAATGATTAATAGGCTTGTCTTCGTGCCCTAGGCAAATCTCTATTTTTATTTCTAAAATAAAAATTAGTTTTTGACTACTCATGCTTAGGTTTGATAGGCTATGCTTAGGATTTAGATCTTTTGATGGTTTATGCTTACTTTTGATGGGTGGTGCTTAAATTATTTTTATTCTTTTATGAGATGAAGGAAGTCTTGAGTTTTGAATTTTTATAATTAAAAAGGGATTTTTAAAGTTAGATTTTCCAAATTAAAAACATTGATTTGTCTTTGATTTGAAGTAAAAATTGGAACAAGTTAGGGTTACTTGATAAATAATTGGTGGATGCTTATTGGATTCCTATACTCTAATCATCTTCATTAATTGGTAGATTTCGAATTTCTAAATTAGTTGTTTTTTTTTATTATCTAAGAAATCAAAACTTTTCTTAAATTGTTAGTTAATTAGTTTTCTTAATTTAAAAGTTTCTTTAATAGCTCCCTGTGGGTTCGACCCGTTCTTGCCACTGTCTCATCTAGACACCCGTGCACTTGCTGTATTTTATGATTGATTTTGACAAATTGGCTATCAATGCCACCAAACTGGCTGTAAATGCCACAAAAACACCGGCTTCCATGCCAACCCAAATTTTGGCATTTACGCCATAAAATTTCGGCTTCCATGCCATCTCAAAATCGGCTTTTACGCCACAACCAAAATTCGTTTCCTTACCAAAACAACCATTTGACAAAAGATTTTCACAAAATGACAAAGCTTTTGATCAAATCCCATTTAGCAATTGCTTTCATCACAAAAAGATTTGAGTGAGCGTAGGGAAAACAAAACAAAAAAAAAAAAAAAAAGAAAAGTACCAAAAAATACATGTGGTACCAAAAAAAAAAAAAGAAAAGTGTTCATAAGCACTACAAAAAAAAAGTACCAAAAAATACATGTGGTACAATAAAAAGAAAAAGAAGAATAGTTTCTGCTACAAAAAAATCAGGAGCTCAGCCAAAAATGGTCTCCAGCCAAAGCTTCAGCTCCTCAAGCAAACTTTTGGCATCAGTCGTCAGAGTTTCCAAGGCACGCTTCTTCAGGAACTTGCCATGAAATGCTGGGGAATGCCGTAACCCTTCTTTTACACCGGGAAGCTCTTCCCCAGCAGTTTGCCATCGTTCGTTTTCTAGAGTCCTCCTCTCGAGAACTTGACCGGCATCTGCAACCCTGCGAATCAGAGTACTCTCCCTGTCACGAGCCTCTGTTATAGCAGCCCACTTAGCATCGACTTGTGCCTTCAAATGCTCAAGACGTTTCCTGGCCTCCTCAACTTCCCTATCAAGGACGTTAAGGTCATGCCTCAATCCGATGATGGCTAGCTCTTCCTTGTTCTTCTCCCGAACTAGCTGCTTCTTGCTTTGTGTAGCCTCATTCAGGTCAGACTTAGCCTTATCAACAGGGTCCAAGAACATCTCCTTGAAGAATTGGTCGTCAGGGAAATCCATAGTCTCAAACCACTTGTCACCCAGTGCAATGATCCTATCAACGATCGCCCTGGCACTTGTGACATCCAGACCAACCTCTTCGGTATCAGTGAGAATCTCCTGTACATGTGGGATCATGCCAAATCCTGCCTCCAAATGTCCAGAAAAGAGAGTCTTGATCCAAGAACTCAAAACCCGAGCCAGCACCTTCTTCGCAAATTGAAGAGACGAACTGGATGAAGATTCACCCTTCTCCGTTGATCGGCTGCTCATGTCATGACCCATTGGAAGAGTAACAAAAGAACTCTTTCCACTTGGAGCCACTGGAGAGGGAATCTCAACACGAGGCATCTCCTCAATCATGTCAGAACTGGTCTCTACCTCCGGATCGACCTCTGGCATCCCTTGCTCTGGTTCTGAAGAAAGCGATGTACTCTCTTCTGTCACTTCAAAACCTGCAAATGAAACACAAAAAGGTATGAATATGATCCTGTTAAAAAAAAAATCATCAGGGTCATCACTACAAAGTACCTTCCTCGACGACTGGCGGAACACTCTCTTCCTCCATGAACTCATCAGAAGCATCATCAACATTTGCGTCCATCGATGGTTAAAAGTCATCGGAATCCTGTGGCAAGTCAGCTGACAAGAAAAATGTTAGCAAATCAAGTCGCAGGCAAAAAAAGAAAAAAAAAACAGAGAAAGCGAAAGAAGTTATACCAATTGGAGATTCTGGAAGCCTTCCAGAGTCCCTCGGTTCTTCTTCAGACGCCATAACCGGCTCCATCACCGCCTCATCGGTCGGAACCTCAGGCATCGCCAAATCTTCATCCTCTGCTAAAAAAAAAAAAAAGCAGCAGCAGGGTGAGAAAACAAATCAGAACATGGAAAGCCCCATGAAAGAAGCAGAAAAAGGAAAAGGAAGAATCATACCTTCACCGATGGTCTCTTCTTCCCGAATCCTCTTCTCCGGAGGTTCGTCAGCTTCCCCTGGCACCTCCTCATTGACAGTGAGAGGGACTTCCACATTAGGAGAGTCTTCGTCCCGCACCGTGTGACGCTGATTCCTCCTCCTCTTCCTACCTCTACGGGTTCGCTTCCTAGAAGAACCCGCCCCACTATCAGAGTCAGGTTTCTCACTTGACTCCTCACTGGATGGTCTGCTCTTGCCAGTAGACTCCACGGAAGCTCGTCTCTGTGCCGCTTGCATCCAAGCGTCGAGCTCAGCTTCCTCCTGTTCTAGCTGCTCCAAAGCCTCATCAGGTACTTCCCGAACAGCTTCAGAACCAATGACGCCCTGGTCACCGAGAAAGCCTATCTTGTGCTTCTCTCCAGAAAGGAAGGCCCAAACTTCTTCTCGCCGGACGCCATCCGACTTTCCAGTACCTTTCCCCGAAGACAGCTTTACATCAAGCTCCTTCTTGGAAAGCCCCCGATATGCCAAAAAGCTCTCCGCGAACCACTTCGTGAAGTCGGCAGTTCGGAAAGTCGACAGCTCAGGATAAGAAATCGTGGCAGTAGTGTCTTCAGCACTATAGAAAGCCCATGCATTTCTGCCATCCTGCAAACCTCCAAAACGCTTCACCATACTCGAAGGCGCTCCAACAACGCCTTGAGAGAAGCCCAACTGAAGTACAAAGCGAGAAGGTACATACGGCTGGATGTCGACGAAAAGATGTCTACGGTACACCATCGTGCCGACTCGTATGCTGAAAAGCCACTCCTTCTCTGCATTGGTCAAAGAGTAATGCCTTCCCGACCCTGCTCTGGTAGAGTCTCGGGAGGCACCAAAATCAAAAGCCTTCTTCCGCAACTCCGGAGAAAGCTTAACTGAAGACTGCCCCATCTCGACGTCCCTGAACCGTCGGATCCTCATGCGGGCAAACAAAAGTGATTCGGATACGGCTTTTCCCTTAGCCAATCGAATCATCAGAGGATCATCATCCTGTGCAGCACCCAGCCGGTGGAAGCCAGGACAGTGGTATACAAACCACGAATAAAAGATATGGGCTGAAAATACCCTATTCATAGGGAGCCCAAGCCGAACCAAGAAAGCAGCAGCCTGCAGTTCGGTACACAAGTAGGAGTAAAGAGCGGGCACCAAAGCAAGCCGCTCTCCAAACGCCATCTGACAAGCCGGAAAAATACAATGCGGCCTGATGTGCGTCCCATCTCCACCAGTAAAAATAGCCTCACCTAGCCAATAAGTGAGGTAAAAAGCAAGATCTCTCCGCAGTGTAATGTCAGAACAAATGACATCTGTGCTCGCGAAGAAACCCTTCAACTCTTCCTGCATGGCTGAAGTCTTCTTCCTGTCTTCCCGGGTCATGCTATCAGAAGACTCTTTGCTGTCAAAGAAGTTGAAGAATGAAGAGCCATAACTCTTCCAACTGCTGGATCTCACTTTCGAACCCTCCTTCAAAAAATCATAGAAGGCGGCGAGCTGAAAGTATAGGAGCCTGAACTCCTCTGGCTGCTCCTCAAGGACGCTGTCAATCGGCATGAACTCCTCATAGAGTTTGCCAAGGATGGGCAATCCAGTAATAGCACTCAACTCCTTCAGAGAAAAACCAATCTCACCGTTCGTGACAACGAAGGTATTGGTCTGAGGGAGGAAAGACTCCAACATAGCCATGAAGGCATCATCGGAAAAAGTCACGGTCTCCCTAAAAGCGCGGACCGCGTCAAAAATCCCGGCTTCCTTCAAAACGGCGCCCCCAATCAGCAAGGTGTGGTCAGTCCATGACTTCCAATCGGAGTCAGCATTGAAACGGCCACGAAGTCGAAAAGGCTTCACCCAAGTACTGCCGTCACCGCTGAAATCGCCAAGGCCCACCGGTCTCAAATCGACCGACGGATAATCAGAGCCCTGGTAGCCGCTGGCTGGCATCAACATGTCCATACGGACAGGTGGCTTCTCCGCATATCCGGAGGGTCCACCAACAAAAACCCCGGTCTTGATCACACTGGTCCTCTTCACCCAGCTCGGAGGATCTTCCCTCTTAGGGCACGTGGGAGAAAGGCTCAGGATCGAGATGGTCTGGTCAAAAGACGACCGGGTAGAAATAGTTCTCTCCTCACCATCTACTGTGTAAGAGAACTGAAAACATCTCCTTTGGTATGTCAAGTCGTCAGGGACTGCATCTCCAAAGAAGAAGGTAGGCTTGATGGAACGCGCTCCGAGGCGCCGTCTGGGGCGGCTACCGGGGTCGGCGGAATGTGGGAGTCCGTCGGGTCCGACCCTTTCGCGCCCTGGCGGGCCCTGAAGCGTGCATCAACATTTCTTTTGTGTGGGTGTGCCAGATTTTCTATTTTACTTGGAATTGCAAGTGGTAATCTGGAGATCAACCTTCGCAAGTAAAAATGAAATCAACTTCTTTCAAGTTTTCCATTGCACAAATATTTAAGAAAAGAGACATTTTCTTAGTTTGCCGTGAAAGGCGATTTTGTTTGGCATTTATAGCCGATTTTGGCGTTTATAGCCGATTTACAATTCTCATCAATAATGAAAGACAAGAGTTGTGATTTTTGTCTCTTTTAGAAAAATACAAACTACAATGAAAAGCAAGAAAAGGAAGATCTAACTTTTCAGGAGATTGTGGGGGACTCGTTCAGATTGACGGTCGCAAGCCATGTGTGGGCTTCGCCATCATCCATGCAGATGAGAACAGAAGATGCTCTTGATTCGCTTGGCTTGGCTATAACCTCAGGTTTTTAGAGGACAAAGACCAAGAGAAGGTCCTATGTCCAATAAAAAGCTAAGTAGACGGGCTGAAAAGCCACGTCTAAGCCATTGGAGGTAGCGGGAGAAGGCAAGGACCTTGGGGGGGGGGGTGCCCCCCAAGGGACTTTTGTCACCTTGTAGTGGTGGCTGGTGCAGAACTTCAGCAGAGTTTTTTTTCTCTCTTTTTCTTTCTCTCAGATTTCTGGATCTATGGCGCTTTGGAAGTGATCTCCGATTGATCGATCCCGATTTTCTCTGCCTTTCTTTTTCCGATCCCAATTTCAATGGTATGCTCTCCTATTTATAGGCTTTTGGTAGCCATTTAGGAGGGTTTATGAGCCTTAATGGCTTTAATGGGAGGAGTTACAAGATTTATTTCTTGATTTTGTAACTCCTTTTTCCTTGAATCTGATTGGCCGATGGAGATTAAGGGCTTTTAATCACCTTAATTACCATAATGGGAGGAGTTTCATGGGTTAAATGCCATGAATCAATTGACTTGTAACTCCCAGGTGCTTGCTTCTGATTGGGCCGTCCAAAGAAATGAATTAATGACTGCAATAAAGCTAGTCAATTAACCACATTAATTGGTCGCCGAGCAGTCGAAGAGTCGCGGGCCATGCCGTGTCTTCTGAAATTCTTCTGGCGATGATCATCGATGGATCTACATGCTGATCGACATCGGATGAACATGTAACTTCAGACATTGATAGCTAAGAGCGGGCCGGTGACATCTGTCTTGTCGATTTCACGATCGGTCGGACAGAAAGTGCACTTTCTTGGTCGACCGGTTGGCGATCTTGGAGCGATCAATGATGATTTTATGCTTTTGGAGGTTGACCCATGATTTTGACGGATGTCGGAGGATATGAGTCAATTTCAAGCACTAAAAATCACATTTTCAGGAAACCACAGGGGCCAAAGTGCGCGAAACGCGAAAAAAGACGGAAAAACGGGTCACCGGCGGAAAATCCGGTGACCCGGACCTCCATGGTCGCCGGCGACCATGGACCGGCGACCATGGGCCATGGTCGCAGGGGCCTGCGACCCTGGGGGATTTTTCCCCTTCGGAGCCCGTTTTGCGGTCGTTTTAAGGTCTTTTTCGTCGCCGTTTTCTTCTGTATTTTTCTTGAAATTTCTTCTCATTTATTGGCTTGATTTCCCTGTAGAAAACCTGATGAGAATCCTTGCATTTTTAGAGTGCAAAGTTTCCAATTTTCCGGGAAAGCCGAAGACTTTGTCGCGTAGAGCTGCTGATTTTCTGCCAGAAGCTGAAACTTGGTCAAACGATGTCGGAATGACCTGAAATTTGAGGTGAAGCCTCCTGAGCAATAAATAAGACCAACCATAGGCTTTTGTTTGAGTTTTGAAGCCGTTTGGGGTCCCGTCGATGCTTCACTTGATTTTGCTGCGGGGAAAATGCCGAGCTTTGATGTGCGGTCAAACGATGTCCGATTGACCTGAAATTTGACGGGGAGCCTATTGGAGTCTTTTTGAGACGTTCCATGGGCTCCGTTTTGGATGTCATTGTCCCGGGTTGCTCCGCCGCCGGTAGGCTTGATTTTCTCTCGGAGCATCGAAACCTGGTCAAACGTTTTCGGAATGACCTGAAATTTGACGTGCAGCCTTTTGGAAGCATGTTAAAGCCACTCATGCACTTGGTTTGATGAGCGAAGGCTTCGGTGGTTCCCGCCGCCGGGAGGCTTGATTTTGCTGCTCGAGCATTGATGGAGGGTCAAACGTTGTCGGTTTGACTTGAAATTTGGCATGGAGCCCTTTTGAGACATGCTGGAGTCATCTGTAGGCTCTGATCGAAGTTTTGACGTCTCCGATGATGTCGCCGCCGGGAGCGCCATTTTAGCTGTCGGAGAAGCGAAGTTAGGCCAAATGATTCTGAAATGGCCCGAAACTTCATGTGTACTCTTCTCTTGGCTATCTTGAAGGATCTTGCAGTTTTTGTTTGATTCTGACAAGATTTGATTTTTTGGAGAAGTTGCATTGCCTTTTTATGGCAGGTTGCGACTTCATGCAGCTTTCTTGATGTTGAAGAGGCAAAGTGACATTTTTGGTGTCAACAAATGCCCCCTCAAGGTACAGCGACGAGTTGCTTGACTTTTGTAGTCGATGTGCCTCGAAGAGATTTTTGAAGTAGAGCTTGAGTCTTGACCAAGAGTCTTTGAGCAATCTTTCCTTTGGTAGAGTAGCCTTTGAGCTTCCAGGGGAATTTTATGGTAGTGAAAGGAATCACACACCATCTCGAGGCAAAGTTTTGAAGATGACATCAGGGATGTGGATTTGGGTTTCTGTTTTTGATCTTGTGACCTAACTGGCTATATATGGCAGGTTAGGGGATCGGGTTTTGGTTTTGACCTTGTGACCCAACAAGCTGTATGTGGCAAGTTGGGGGATCAGGATTTGGTTTTTGGTTTTGGTCTTGTGACCTAACAAGCTGTATGTGGCAAGTTAGGGGACCAGGATTTGGTTTTTGGTCACTCTTTGGGACTGTGTGGGTCCATTGGAGTGGTTTGGATTTTTGTTAAATGTCAATTTCAAGATTTTGGCTCAATTTGGTATATGAGGCTGGATGGTTTGATTTTTGGAAGCTCATGGGGCTTGGGATTTTTTTGTATGGTTCAATCAACTCAAAAGAGGCATGGAACCATTATTGTATGCTCTTGGTAAGAGGGATTTTTTCTGACTAAAAGCCCTTTTTTTCTTGTTTTTTTTTTTAGTGCCTAGGTGGTCAAACCTGGCTCATATGGGCTAGCCCATGGGACCTTAAGCTTTTTAGGATGGCTTAGATCTCATGTGGGGCCATTTTTGTAAAGAATATCTAAAGATATCTCATTTGGATAGAGAATATCTAAAAATATCTTTATGGGAGAGAATCTCTCATCTTCCCTTAATTTGGGAGAGAATATCTCAAGGTATCTTTCTTTTTGGGAAAGAATCTTCAATATCCTTTTTTGTTGGAGAGAATCTCTCATTTGATTGATTTTGGGAGGAAATCTCTCAAAGACATCTTTCTTTTTGGGAAAGAATCTTTCTAATTCCTTCTCTTTTGGTAAGGTTACTAATTAGTAACACTTACCTTTCTTCTTTGTTTCCTTCTTTGATTTGCTCTCTCCTATAAAAGCAAAGGAAGGTAGGATCTCTTGCTCTTATTGCTTCCTTTTGCAACAATCTCAAGGGAGCTCCAAGACCAAGAGTTCTTCTTTTTCAAGGATCTTCAAGCTTTTTCCTTCTTCTTCTCCATCAATGGCTTCAAGTAAGTTTTCTCTCTCTTTTTTTTTCAAGAAAACTCCATGTAGAGAATAGGATGGTAAAAAGAAGAAAGTTTCTCTCTTTTTTTTTTCCTTCTTTTTTTTTCTTTTCTTTTTCTTTTCTTTCTATTCTTCTTCTCTTTTTTTTTTCTTCTCTTTTCCACGTGATTTCTTTTTTTTTTTTCACTTTTTTTTTCTTTTTTTTTTTTTTTTTTTTTTTGCTGTTTTCTTTCTTCTCTTTTTTTGTTTGAGAAAGTTTCTTTTTTTTTCTTTTCTTTCTCCCCTTTTTTTTTTCGAGAAAGTTTCTTTTTTTTTTTTTTGCTCATCATGATAATGCGTTTTTATGCAAATCTAGATGTTCATGCATGTACTATTTGTAGATTGAGCATGATAGCATACCTGAAAATCTTTACAAATTTGGGAATTTGGAGCTTGCAGTGATGTTGAGCCCTTCTTGATTTTGCGAGATTTTGAGGTTTCGAAAGTTTGGAGTTTCGGAGCTCGCAGCGATGTTGAGCCCATCTTCAAACTTTCTATTTCTTTCGGGGTATTTCCCTTTTCTTCGGAATTGCCCCGGGGTCATGCCAAAATTTCGCCAGATTTTTAGTGGGACAAAGTGACCCTTTTTTCTTTCTTTAGCGAAATCCTGTCATTTTGATGACGATCTTTTTCTTTTCCGACCTTTGCAGGTGGTTCCTCCAGAGCGAACAAGGGTAAAGAGCCTGCTACAAGCGTACCTCGTCGATCCGCCAGATCTTCTAATGTAGCCGTTCAGCAGGCCTGGGAGAAGGTATGATTCTTCCTTTTTCTTTTTCTGCTTCTTTCATGGGGCTTTCCATGTTCTGATTTGTTTTCTCACCCTGCTGCTGCTTCTTTTTTTTTTTTTTTAGCAGAGGATGAAGACTTGCCGATGCCTGAGGTTCCGACCGATGAGGCGGTGATGGAGCCGGTTATGGCATCTGAAGAAGAGCCGAGGGACTCTGGAATGACTCCGGAATCTCCAATTGGTATAACTTCTTTCGCTTTCTCTTTTTTTGTGCCTGCGACTTGATTTGCTAACATTTTTTTGTCAGCTGACTCGCCACAAGATTCCGATGACTTTGAACCATCAATGGACGCAAATGTTGATGATGCTTCCGATGAGTTCATGGAGGAAGAGAGTGTTCCGCCAGTCGTCGAAGAAGGTACTTTGTAGTGATGACCCTGATGGTTTTTTTTTTTTTTTTGACAGGATCATATTCATACCTTTTTGTGTTTCATTTGCAGGTTTTGAAGTGACAGAAGAGAGTCCATCGCTTTCTTCAGAACCAGAGCAAGGGATGCCAGAGGTCGATCCGGAGGTAGAGACCAGTTCTGATATGATTGAGGAGATGCCTCGTGTTGAGATTCCCTCTCCAGTGGCTCCAAGTGAAAAGAGTTATTTTGTTACTCTTCCAATGGGACATGACATGAGCAGCCGATCAGCGGAGAAGGGTGAATCTTCATCCAGTTCGTCTCTTCAATTTGCGAAGAAGGTGCTGGCTCGGGTTTTGAGTTCTTGGGTCAAGACTCTCCTTTCTGGACACTTGGAGGCAGGATTCGGCATGATCCCACATGTACAAGAGATTCTGACCGACACCGAAGAGGTTGGTCTGGATGTCACAGGTGCCAGGGCGATCGTTGATAGGATCATTGCACTGGGTGACAAGTGGTTTGAGACCATGGGTTTCCCTGACGACCAATTCTTCAAGGAGATGTTCTTGGACCCTGCTGATAAGGCTAAGTCTGACCTGAATGAGGCTACACAAAGCAAGAAGCAGCTAGTTCGGGAGAAGAACAAGGAAGAGCTAGCCATCATCGGATTGAGGCATGACCTTAACATCCTTGATAGGGAAGTTGAGGAGGCCAGAAAACGTCTTGAGCATTTGAAGGCACAAGTCGATGCGAAGTGGGCTGCTATAACAGAGGCTCGTGACAGGGAGAGTACTCTGATCCGCAGGGTTGCAGATGCCGGTCAAGTTCTCGAGAGGAGGACTCTAGAAAACGAACGATGGCAAACTGCTGGGGAAGAGCTTCCCGGTGTAAAAGAAGGGTTACGGCATTCGCCAGCATCTCATGGCAAGTTCCTGAAGAAGCGTGCCTTGGAAACTCTGACGGCTGAGGCCAAAAGTTTGCTTGAGGAGCTGAAGCTTTGGCTGGAGACCATTTTTGGCTGAGCTCCTGATTTTTTATAGCAGAAACCATTCTTCTTTTTTTTTGGTACCACATGTATCTTTTGGTACTCTTTTTTTTTGTAGTGCTTGTGAACACTTTCTTTTTTTTTTTGGTACCACATGTATTTTTTGGTACTTTTCCTTTTTTTTTGTAGTGCTTGTGAACACTTTCTATTTTTTTTTTTTTTTTGCTTTGGTACCACATGTATTTTTTGGTACCTTTTTTTTGTTGTTCCCTACGCTCACTCAAATCTTTTTGTGATGAAAGCAATTGCTAAATGGGATTTGATCAAAAGCTTTGTCATTTTGTGAAAATCTTTTGTCAAATAATTGTTTTGGTAGGGGAAACGAATTTGGCGTGAAAGCCGGATTTTTGTGGCATTTACAGCCAGTTTTGACATGAGAGTCAGGTTTTTTTTGTGTGGCATTTATAGCCGATTTTTGAGATGGCATAAGAGCCAAAAATTTTGTTCGTGGCATGGGAGCCAATTTTGAGATGGCATGGAAGCCGAAATTTTATGGCGTAAAAGCCAAAATTTGGGTTGGCATGGAAGCCGGTGTTTGTTTTGTGGCATCTATAGCCAGTTTGGTGGCATTGATAGCCAATTTGTGGCATTTATAGCCGGTTTTGGTTTGTCGGCGTGAAAGCCAATTTTTTATGGCATTGATAGCCGGTTTGTGGCATTTATAGCTGGGTTTTTTTGAAAACCATGTTTTGTTTTATTAGCATGAAAGCCGATTTTGGCGTTTATAGCCGGAAATTTTTTGTTTTGGCATTCATAGCCGGATTTTGGCATTTATAGCCGAGTTTTGGTTTTCAAAATGCGGGTATCGACTAAATGTCGCCTCCCCGCTGAATGGTCTTGCAAGTATCGATGGAATGTCGCTTCCTTGCTCATTCGGTTTTGCGAGTATTGATGGAATGTCACTTCCTCGCGGGTTAGGTTTTGCAAGTATCGATGGAATGTCGCTTCCTCGCGAATTGGGGTGCAAATATCGACTAAGCGTCGCTTCCCTGCTTTTCCCAAGACTTTTGGTTTTGCGGGTACTGACTTGATGTCGTTTCTCCGCGATTTTTGAAATTTGAGGTTTTCTCGAACCATTTGTAATTTTGGGTTGTGGATAGCAACTGGTATGTTGCATCTCCACGATTTTTGAAATTGGGTTGTGGATATCAACTGGTTTGTTGCTTCTCCACGATTTTAGAGGTTTTGGAAGTATCGAATGGGGTTCGCATCCTTCCGATTTTTGAGTTTTGCGAGTATCGACTAAGTGTCACTTCCCCGCGGTTTTTGAAAAACCATTTTTTTGTTTAAAGACACGAGGGTCGTAAATTTTGACCTAAAACCATTTGGCGGTAAAAGGTAAGGTGGACTAGGGTGGAAATCCCTGAATCCGGATTTTTGTTTCAAACCATGAATTTTGGTTCAAGGATCGAAAGTTTTGGTCAAGTCAGGGAGAGGCTCCTAAACTTGGATTTTTTTTTTTGTTTTTGTTTTTGAACAATGGAACGATAAAAATAAGCATTGTTTTTTAATCTCTAGAAATTTTGACATTTGATATGAAAATTCTAAAGAGAGTGGGTTTGACGAGCGAGTACCTGAGAACAGGTTTTGGCCATACAGGCATTGCTCTTACCCAGTTGGGTAAGTCTTCAAGGGTAGTACCGCTTCAAGAACTTGCCGTTGATAGGCAGCATACATCTGTCGCCTTCCATGTTTAGGAGGGCATATGCGCCATTGGAGAAGACCTTGTCGATGACGTAGGGTCCCTCCCATTTTGGTTCAAACTAGCCTTTGGACTTGTGAGCGAAGACCATTGGTCTTTTTACCGCAAGAACCAAGTCACCCTTTTTGTAGGCGCGTTGCCTGACCTTTTTGTCAAAAGATCCTGCCATGCGTGCTTGGTAAAGTTCAATGCTTTGTCGAGCTTCGAGCCGTTTCTCATCGAGATTGTCCAGCTCATGAAGTCGCAATTTGACATTGCTTTCTTGAGTCATGTCATTTTGTAGAGATACCCTCAGAGAAGGAATTTGTACCTCTAGGGGCACGACAGCTTCGCATCCATAGACCAAGGAGAATGGTGTGCTATGGGTTGGTCCTCGAACGGTGGTTCGATAGGCCCACAAAGCTTCAGACAGTTTGTCACTCCAGTCTCTTTTGTGACTAGAGACCATTTTCTTGAGGATTTTGCAGAGTGTCTTGTTGAAGGCTTCTGCTAATCCGTTTGCTGCCGGATTGTATGGAGTCGAAGGACAGCTTTGAATTTTGTATTTGTCACAGAACCTGTAGAATCGATGATCCCGGAATTGTGGTCCGTTATCATGGACGAATCTTTTGGGTATGCCGAAACGACAAATGATGTTGGTGCGTAGGAACTGAAAAACTGATGAGGTCTTCATTTCGTTGAACGCAAATGCTTCTGACCACTTGGAGAAGTAATCCGTTGCGGCGAAGATGAAGCGATGACCTTTGCTTGAAGGGGGAGAGATAGGACCTATGATGTCCATGCCCCATGCTTCGAAAGGCCATGAGATTGCTGTAGGATGTAGCCATTCCGGAGGCATGTGAATGTAGTCTCCATGAACTTTGCATTGTTGGCAGCGCTTAGCAAATTGCATTGCATCAGCAACCATGGTAGGCCAATAGTAACCTAACCTTTTTATCTGATCATAGAGCTTAGGACCTGCCTGATGGGCTCCACAAAGACCAGCATGAACTTCTTTAAGTGTTTCTTCGGCCTCTTGTTGTGACAAGCAGCGTAGGAGTACTCCATTGAAGGATTTCCTGTAAAGGATTTTCGAAGGGATATCCAAATGAAAGTTTGGGGCTCGCCTTTGGATGCTTACCCGTTCTTTTGGATCTTCAGGTAGGATTCCGAATATAGTGTAATCAATGAACGGATCCCTCCAGTCGCCGATTGAACTTTGAAGGATAGAGATCCGACTTCCAACCACTCGGTGGCATTCAGCAATTGCTTGGTGTGTGTTAAGAGGAGGGAGGATCCTTCTCTCACTCACTGTAATTTGCATGTTTTTTCCTTCCTGGATCGCCATTGACGCGGCAAGTCCAGCCAGGGCATCTGCACGGATGTTTTCACCTCTACGAATGTGGGTGATGTTGCAGATGTCAAACTTTTGCAGAAGCGATTGTGCCTTGTTGTAATAAGGCAGCAGATCAGGCTTCCTGACTTCATATTTTTGATTCATCTGGTTGACGATCAGTTGAGAGTCTCCAAAGACTTCCAGCATAGTGATACCGGATTCGATGGCGAGTTCCAATCCTAGGATCAGAGCTTGGTATTCAGCTGCATTGTTTGTACATGGTTCCAGTAGCGAGAAAGCGTGTGGAATCATGCATTTGTCGGGGCTAACAAAGAGGATGCCAACTCCCGAGATCAGCTTTCTGTTTTCATTTGTCCTGGTTGCACCGTCAAAGTACATGTCCCAGGAGGCATTTGGCGAGAAAGTCTCCACGTTGTAGACAGGTTCGTCTGGGAGATCATCTCTGAGTGGTGAATCTTTAGGCAATGGATGCTCTGCGAGGAAGTCTGCTAGAGCTTGGCCTTTGATTGCTTTTTGTGGCACATACCTAATATCAAATTGTGATAGAAGGATGGACCATTTTGCCAGTCGGGCATTGAGAGAACCGGCCATTGTGACAAGGACCTTCAAGAGGTTGATCCTCGAGACCAGGTAGACTGTGTTGGAAAGCAGATAGTGACGTAGCTTTTGTACGGCGAACATCACTGCAAGGCATTCTTTTTCGACTGGAGAGTAGCGATGCTCTGCACCTACTAACATGCGGCTGAGGTAGTATAGAGCAGCTTCTTTTCCCTCACCATTCTCTTGTGCAAGCAGAGCGCCTACAGAATGATCAAGAGCTCTTGTGTACAAGATGAATGGTTTTCCAGTGGCAGGGGCAGCTAACACTGGAGGTTTGGTCAGGTACGACTTGATATCTTGAAATGCGGCTTCACAGTCGGCATCCCAGACAAAGTCTACACCTTTTTTCATCAATCGAGAGAATGGACGGCATTTCCCCGAAAGATTGGAGATGAACCGTCTGATGTAGGCCAATCTCCCTTGAAGCCCTTTTAGTTCTCTTAAGGTTCTTGGAGAGGGCATTTCTAGAATAGCCTTGACTTTGATGGGGTCAAGTTCTATTCCAGCTTTCCGAACAAGGAATCCGAGAAACTTACCCGACGAGACGCCGAAGAAGCGTTTTAGAGGATTCATCCGCAGTTTGTGTTTGCGAAGTCGGAGGAAGACTTCCCGAAGATCTTTGAGATGGTCTTCTTTTCTTCTGCTTTTGACGGCGAGGTCATCAACGTAACATTCGACCGTCTTGTGCTGCATATCTTGGAATATTTTCATCATAGCCCTCTGATATGTGGCACCAGCATTTTTCAGACCAAATGGCATGACAGTGTAGCAATACACGCCAAATGGAGTCCGAAAAGATGTGTGTTTTTCATCCTCGGGATGCATCTTTATCTGATTGTAACCAGAGAAGCCATCCACGAATGTCATTCGCTCGAATCCGCAGGTATTGTCAATCATCACCTCCGGTATGGGGAGCGGGAATTCATCTTTAGGGCAAGCGCCATTCAAGTCTCTATAGTCAATACAGACTCTGATCTGCCCATTTTTCTTTGTCATGGGGACAATGTTGGCCAACCATTCTGGATGTTGTTCCTCACGGATGAAGCCGACGCTTTTGAGCTTTTGAACTTCTTGTTCAATTTTATCCATCACATCTGGACGGAATCTTCTTTGGCCTTGTTTGACAGGCTTGATTTCTTCTTGAAGGTTGAGTTTGTGGACTGCTACTTTGGGGTCTAAACCAGGCATTTCAGCATAGGACCATGCAAAGCAATCAACGAACTCACGAAGAAAAGCGATATACTCGGGTAACTCATCATCCTTTATATTCTTGCTTATGAATACAGGACGTGGGTTATCTGGTGTTCCCAAGTCTATCTTTTCAACAGGATCTTCTGTCGGAAGGTTCGAAGGTGGTTCCTCCACAATATTTTCGGAGGCTTCCAACTCAACGAAACCTTCTGGAGTTTCAACTGCATTACCAGGCCAAGGCTCTGTTCCTTTCCATGGATTTTCTTGATTGGTGATCTCCTCAAGGCTTGCTATGTGATAGTCCCAATCGCCTGTTGAGTCTGGTATTTCTTTTGGAGACGAGGGTTCTTCTGGGTCAGGATGCCACAAGTCTGTATTATCGGACGATTCCTCTTTATCATCAGAGAAATCATACCAATTGGATGAGCTTCCTGGATCTTTGTCAGGTAACTCTTTAAAGAGATATCCAGGGAGATCGATGTCTTCGTGGACTTGAGATGTTGAGGCTTGGTCGGTAAAACGACTTTTAAGCCTTTGTGTCAACTGTCTCAGGGGAGTGTCGGGATCATACCCTAACCCATATGAAGACTTTTCTACATGACCGTAGAGTCTCCAATCTTCCAGCTGGCTTTTGGTCAAGGAGGGCTCCAATGGCGTGAGAATACCGCGTCTTTCTCCCAAACCGACTGGGTTTTGAGCGTCAAAGCCCATTTTCTTCATGATAGCTTGTGCCACAGGACTATATAGAGATAGTTGAGGCATACCTTCGTTTTGGAAAGGTTCCAGCAGAGAACTTGATGAAGAAGCATCCGATCTATGAAAGAAGATCGGTCTTTGCTTTGGTGATGTTGCCGGAACAACAAAGGTAGCAGACGTAGGATCTTCTACATCAGCAGGTGTCTCCATCGGAGTGAGAGCAGGCTGAACTTGCTGAGTGTCAGCTTGGCTTGACGATGCATCGTCTTCTGGCTCTGAGTCCGAGTCTGTGTCTTGCATGATAGACACGAGAGAGACAACAAATTTGCCCCCAGGCTTTTGTTTCGCCTTCTTCACTTTAGTCGTGATGACCAAAGGTTTTGAATTCTTGAGGGAGATAACGAAGGGAGATTGACTACTCTCTTCTAATTTGCCGGAGGGTTTGTTTTCTTCCGGTGATTTTTGAGGAGCCTTGCCTTTATCTTTCTGGAGATTTTCAGCAGGGGGTGCTATTTCCTCTTCTTCTTTTTCTCCTTCATACATCTGGGAGTCTGCGAAGTGGACTTCTTTACCTTTGAAGGGTTTTCTGTCCGCAAAGACACGATGTACCATGCCGTCGTCGCCGACGAACTTGATGCATTGATGTAGAGTTGAAGGAACAACACCATTCTCGTGTATCCAAGGACGTCCGAGAAGGATGTTGTAGCATGAGGGGGTTTTTATTGCATACACAGTGACCTCAGAGATAAGCTCACCGATTTGCAATTTGAACCTGATTTTGCCGATAGGCCTTTGAGCGCTCCCATCGTATCCAAAGATAGATACAGATGTGTGGCTTAGCTTGCTGGGTGGGATGCCCAACTCTTCGAGAGCCGAAGTGGAGATGAGGTTGAGTGCAGAACCTGGGTCGACCTGAACTCTGTGTATAGGCATTTCCTTGATGTACCCTGTGAAGTACAGGGGTCGGTTGTGCCTTGCTTCGCCAAGTAGGAGGTCTTCCTTAGTGAAGGCGATGGTTGCACTGGCTGCCTTTTGAACCGAGAGGCATTGGATGCATGATCCCTCAGTTTTCTTTTCTCCCTTTGAGGAAGTTTCAGAGTTTTTGATCCGGTAGTCCATTTCAATTTGGAGGACTTGCGGGGCATGTTTGTCGACATCCTCATTCAGTTTTTGTAATTCTGAGATGAGATTATCACGAGTGCGTGGAGACATTCGTAATAAATCCAGGATGTGAAGACGTGCAGGTATGTGTTTGAAGTGCTCAACCAAGTCATACTTGAAAGCCTCCTTAGGGCCTGCATGTTCATTGTTTTTGCCACTGGGGGCGCTTACAACATCTTTTCCCGAAGGATTTACATAAGTAAAGGAAGATTGGTTGTAATTCTTGTGGTAGTCCCGGCCAGAGCGGGTGCCTCTACCAACTTCGAGAGCTTCTTGAGAAGGATCTTCATTTGGAAGATTGTCTTCAGGATCAAGAGGCTGTCGTTTTTCATCTACTGGGGATGTATCTGCAGCAGAGTTGCCATCCTCAGTGATTGTGTTGCACGGAGCATTTTCCGGGAGCAAGTCCTGAACAGCATCCAGCAGCTTTTCTTCTTCGTTGACCCATCCATCACCCCAAGTTGGGTTTTCTTCATGATGATGAGTCGGGAAGAATGTGTATCCTGAAGTCACAGTCTCAGGAGAAGAAACCTGAGAGGGTGTCATCTCTGTGAAAGTCACGTGAGACGAGGTAGCTCCAGAGGATACATTGCTAGGCGTCGTCGGAGTATAGGTAATCTCATCAGACGACGCTTCAGAAGAGCTATAGTCCTGATATATTACATTACAGGAAGCTCTGATAGGAGATGTTGCCTGCTCGGAGTCAGACTCATCCTCGGATGTAAGAGGATCGTCTATCCAGCAATGTTCTCCATTTTCAGGAGTTAAGGGTGGATGTACCTGATTATCTTCAGGGACTTCAGGCTCTGGGTTACGAGGAGGCTCGTTAACACGATCTTGCTCTTGTTCTAGAGCGAGACGCTGCAAGATCCTTGCATATTCTTCAAGATCAGGCATGGGAGCCAGATCCTCTTCTTCGTCTTCTCCGTGTGGCTCAACATAGTTGATTTCCACTGGAGCAATGACAGGTGCTGGGTTAACAGCATCTTCTTGTGCAGCCTCTTGGTCTTCTTCATCATCAGACCAGGATCCTTGTGGTTGCAAGGGGTTATACCAGATTACTGGCATAAAGTGAGTTTCAGGAACCCATTCTTCGTCGGAGAGATACTCTCCTGTTTCAAGAGATTCCTCCCACTCGCCGGTGTAGTTGGGCTCGAATCCATCGTCGGTGTCGCTGGACTCGTATCCATCAATGGAGAATCCAACTACCGAGTTGCAAGAGTATGATGCCCCCTGCATAGCTTCTTCTCTGAATTGAGGTGGCATGAAATCACTGAGAGTGAGTTTTCTTACCCCCTTTGAAGTCTCTGGAAGGGACGTTTCTGTTGCCCCGAGTGAAGTGGTAGAGGAGGCCTCTGCCTTTTCATGGACTTCTTGTTTTGGCTGGGTCTTCTCTTGCCGTTTGAGCCTGAGGAGATGTTTCCTAGCCTGCCTTCGCTGTTGAGCTGTTGGCTTTGTTTTGACGATCTCCCAGTTTTCATCTTCCAGGAGATCGGGATGTACCCATATAGGTTGTCCGTCTGGTGTCGGGAAAGGAACCAGCTTCTCGGACACTTGAATTTTGTTTATCACCATGAAGGAAGTAGTGATCTTCTTCTTCGGTGATTTTGGTGTTTGTCCACATGACACCATGTTGACGGAGGCAGTCCCATAGTTTTTGTCAAAGGTGATGACTCCGTTTTTCCACATCTCGTTTATCTTCTCTCTCACAACAAAGCATTGATTGAGAGGATGCGAGACCATCTGGTGGTATGGACAGTACCGAGGATCATTGGTTTTGCCAACGTCTCCAGGTCTTTTGGGCTCTGGCAAAATGAGTTTGCCATTTGCTAGGAGAGCCTCAAAAATTTCTTCGACGTCTTCATCGAACGGATATTTCTTTTCTACGCGTTCTTTGAAGGCATCAGAGAGTTCAGGCCTTTTACCTGCAGTTTTGTTTTCAGCTTTCTTTGGCTGCTGAGGAGCTGACTTGGTTTGCACATTGAGGACCTCTTTCTTCTTTGGTTTAGAGGTTGCAACAGCAGTCGGCTCTTTCTTTGATGATTTCTGACTGTTGAGGTCTTTGATCACCGTTTCAGCTTCCATGGAAGCTTCGAGGAGTTCCCCCAGGTTCTTTGATTTGTTGCCGATGATCATGGAGCGGATTTTAGCTCTCATGTTGTTTCGGCAGATGTCGACTAGCGACGCTTGTGGCAGTACATCTGAGCATTTGTACGCCATTGCTTTCCACTTGTGAATGAAGTCATAAGTTGACTCATTCTCTCCCTGTTTTAGGCTGCAGAGCTGAGCCATAGTAACAGGATGATCCTCACCTTGGAAGTGGGTCAGGAAGCGTGTCTCCAGCATAGCCCAGTTCTGAATGGAGTTCTCCGGCAGAGTGGAGTACCAATCGAAGGCCGTACCTTTTAGGGTACTTGCAAAGAGGCGAATCTTGAGTGCATCTTGATCCGCGATAGCTCCCGTCAAGATCTTGAAGTGGATGACGTGCTGTCTGGCCGATCCTTTCCCCGTATATGTTTGGAGAGTAGGATGTTTGAATTTTGTGGGGAACGGGACCGAGTCCATCCATAAAGGATATGGTGGCTTGATCCCATGCTCTTTGAGTATATCCTCTTCTTTAGCTTTAGCGAGGATACTGTCTATGTCCTTTTTGGTAAGGGCGCGTGACTCATCTTCTTCTCCATTTCCCTCGTTATTGCTATGATTCGGAGGAGGCTCATTGTTCACCTGATTTTGGACAACGAGGAGAAGGTTTTCCATCAGAGTTTCAATCCTCTGCTGGCCTTGTTCCAACTGCTGGATGCGTGTGAACGCATCATCTCGAGGTGGATTCTGAGGTGGCGGCTCAGAACTTGTAGCCAAGACGTTCATCCCTCGGGATTCGAACGAAGAAATCGTCCTGGTGACCGAGCTGGGGCTCATTCTTTTTGATGAAGAGCTCGATGAAGGATTACTCTCCAGTCCTTGGCTTGAAGGGGCAGGAGATTCTTCGGGATGTCTTTGTGTCCTGGTGACGCTACGGGTCACCGGACGTCGGACATGGATTTTTGATGCTGACTTTTGGCGTCTTCTGGTTTTCCAACCATATGGACGGCAGCAACTTGGTCGGGTCTTTCTTTTTCGACCCATTTATGGGAGACTTGAAGTGTAGGAGGCTGGGTCCGTTGCTTTTCTAGTCTCTTTTGTCGATATGACGCACGGCGGCGTGCTCGACGAGCGATTTGAGCCTCAGTCAGCTCTGGCTGGGCTCTGACGATGAAGGATGTGCTCCCTCGGGCGCAGCAGCCGAGCTTGTCTTCTTTGTGGTTGGGCAAGGACAGGATGCGGACCCGGTCCTTTGCCTGTCGCAGCGAAGCTTTAAACCTTTCGAGTTCGGCCCCTGTAGAGATGAAGGGTCGAACTGAAGGATTGTAGGCCTTGGCAGGTGCTTGCAGAGGCCTGGTGATGCATGATCTGATTTTGGGCCTGTAGGAACAAGCCGGCTCATGCTGGGTTGACTTGGGAGTCAGGTTGGAGATGGGTCTCTCCTCTTTCATGTAGGCAAGAGGGTAGAACTGGTTCTCCTTGAGTGGGGCCAGGTATGCTGGCTTGGTGGAAATTTGAGACCTTCTTTGTTTTGGGGAAGGTCTTGGAGACCAAGTCTTGGGATAGACCTGGTTGTTTGTGGGTCGAGGCTTCGCGGGGGTGCCGCGGGCTTCGGGCTTTTGGGCGCTCGCCTTTGGTGTCACTGGAGTGACACATTGAGAGGCGATTTTCTGCCTTTTGGCAGGCACAGTTTGTTCTTCGGGAAGTGGGAATGGTCCCAGTGTCCCAAAGAAGATAGTCCGGGGAGTCGAGGTCGACCCGGAGTTCAGAGAGTTGCCGAGGGAGTTGACGCTTCGGCAGCTGACAGGGCGCTTATGGGTGCGCGTGCTTTGCTTCTGTTGAAACATGAGTTGGTGCTTGTTCTCATCGAAGATAATGGTTAAGGCTGCCATTGTTAGTTTCGAAAAGGTTCTGAAACACGACCACATCCATTAGTAATCACAAGAATAATGATCATAAATGGGAATTTCTATGGTTGTCTTTTCAAATCGCTCAAGGGACATGTCCCAAGCAATATGAAAGAAGGCAAAAAGCCATAAAGGGTACAATTGTTCTGGCAGCAAGTATGGTGAGCTCAGAATGAGCGTTCCAGTGACTGCTAGAAGCAATTGTATACCTAAATTCGACTTATCGAGAAGCGGAGCTTGCTCGAGATAAGAAGAATATAAGGTAGGAGTTACAAATGTGCCGGTCACAGATACAGTAGACCCTGAAAGGGCGTACCAGTATTGCTATGCACAAATGTTGGAGATCGCATCCATGAGATGGGATTCTTTGTTTTGAAATGTCAGAAATGGATTCGTCAAAGAGAGCAGGTGGCATTCCGATTCAAATACGGGCTCAACGATTTCCGCGAGCGCCAGTACTCAGAAGGGAAGAGACCACAATTTCTCGAATCTGAATCCAAAAGTGACGAGTTTTTGGAGATTTTTTTTTTTGAAATGATTTTTTTTTATTTTATTATTTTTATTTTTTTATTATATTTTTTTTTAAAAAAAAATATATTTTTATTTATTTTTTTTATTTTATTTTTTTTTGAAAATTTTTGTTTTTTTTTTTTTAAGATTTTTTTTTTGAAAATCTTTTTTTTTTTATTTTTTTTATTTTGATTTTAATTTTTTTTTTTAAGATTTAAAGACGAGAGAGTACACATAGGCCTCCTAATCCGGTCTTATGAAAACCTCAATTGATAGAATTGCCCCCAGGTAAGGGTAGGATTACTTAATGAACCCGTTTGGAGGACCCTTGCCTAGAACAGTCAAGCTGTCTCCACACTCTGGACAAGGCTTTTCTTGAATCAATCGTGATCAAAGAACGCAATTGGTTTAACCTTAGTGGTCTATATCTTTTTTTTTTCAAATCCCAAATAGACTCATCGAAGAGAAACGATGGCCCAAAACCTTAGTCGAACGGGCTCAACATTTCTGCAAGCACCAAAGAACGATAGGATAGGATCAAAGCTTCTCAATTTTGAATCAGAACTGAGAAAACTGATTTTTTGATTTTTTTTTCTTTGAAATCTCTAATGAACTCATCGAAGAGAAACGATGGCCCAAAACCTTAGTCGAACGGGCTCAACATTTCTGCAAGCACCAAAGAACGATAGGATAGGATCAAAGTTTCTCAATTTTGAATCCAAACTAAGAAAACTGATTTTTTTTATTTTTATTTTTTTTAATATATATTTTTTTTTTTGAAATCTCTAATGAACTCATCGAAGAGAAACGATGGCCCAAAACCTTAGTCGAACGGGCTCAACATTTCTGCAAGCACCAAAGAACGATAGGATAGGATCAAAGTTTCTCAATTTTGAATTCAAAACTAAGAAAACTGATTTTTTGATTTTTTTTTTTGAAATCTCTAATGAACTCATCGAAGAGAAACGATGGCCCAAAACCTTAGTCGAACGGGCTCAACATTTCTGCAAGCACCAAAGAACGATAGGATAGGATCAAAGTTTCTCAATTTTGAATTCAAACTAAGAAAACTGATTTTTTATTTATTTATATTTTTTTTGAAATCTCTAATGAACTCATCGAAGAGAAACGATGGCCCAAAACCTTAGTCGAACGGGCTCAACATTTCTGCAAGCACCAAAGAACGATAGGATAGGATCAAAGTTTCTCAATTTTGAATTCAAACTAAGAAAACTGATTTTTTATTTATTTATATTTTTTTTTTGAAATCTCTAATGAACTCATCGAAGAGAAACGATGGCCCAAAACCTTAGTCGAACGGGCTCAACATTTCTGCAAGCACCAAAGAACGATAGGATATGATCAAAGTTTCTCAATTTTGAATTCAAACTAAAAAAACTGATTTTTTTTTTTTTTGAAAAGAGAAAGAATGGAAACAAACTCAAAGAAATAGAAATTTCCAAAAAATCCCATCTCATTTTTTTTTTTAGGATGCGAAATCCAACATAGGCTACCAGCTAGAAAGTAGCCAAGGAATCCGGAAAAGAAGTATAAGCATAGAGCAAAAAGTATGATATGCAAATATTTCATTTCCGAGCACCGTGTTCTCAAATGAACGAGTCCCACCGGGTGTGCCAGCTTGATGGAACGCGCTCCGAGGCGCCGTCTGGGGTGGCTACCGGGGTCGGCGGAACGTGGGAGTCCGTCGGGTCCGACCCTTTCGCGCCCTGGCGGGCCCTGAAGCGTGCATCAACATTTCTTTTGTGTGGGTGTGCCAGATTTTCTATTTTACTTGGAATTGCAAGTGGTAATCCGGAGATCAACCTTCGCAAGTAAAAATGAAATCAACTTCTTTCAAGTTTTCCATTGCACAAATATTTAAGAAAAGAGACATTTTCTTAGTTTGCCGTGAAATGCGATTTTGTTTGGCATTTATAGCCGATTTTGGCGTTTATAGCCGATTTATAATTCTCATCAATAATGAAAGACAAGAGTTGTGATTTTTGTCTCTTTTAGAAAAATACAAACTACAATGAAAAGCAAGAAAAGGAAGATCTAACTTTTCAGGAGATTGTGGGGGACTCGTTCAGATTGACGGTCGCAAGCCATGTGTGGGCTTCGCCATCATCCATGCAGATGAGAACAGAAGATGCTCTTGATTCGCTTGGCTTGGCTATAACCTCAGGTTTTTAGAGGACAAAGACCAAGAGAAGGTCCTATGTCCAATAAAAAGCTAAGTAGACGGGCTGAAAAGCCACGTCTAAGCCATTGGAGGTAGCGGGAGAAGGCAAGGACCTTGGGGGGGGGGGGGGGGGGGGGTGCCCCCCAAGGGACTTTTGTCACCTTGTAGTGGTGGCTGGTGCAGAACTTCAGCAGAGTTTTTTTTCTCTCTTTTTCTTTCTCTCAGATTTCTGGATTTATGGCGCTTTGGAAGTGATCTCCGATTGATCGATCCCGATTTTCTCTGCCTTTCTTTTTCCGATCCCAATTTCAATGGTATGCTCTCCTATTTATAGGCTTTTGGTAGCCATTTAGGAGGGTTTATGAGCCTTAATGGCTTTAATGGGAGGAGTTACAAGATTTATTTCTTGATTTTGTAACTCCTTTTTCCTTGAATCTGATTGGCCGATGGAGATTAAGGGCTTTTAATCACCTTAATTACCATAATGGGAGGAGTTTCATGGGTTAAATGCCATGAATCAATTGACTTGTAACTCCCAGGTGCTTGCTTCTGATTGGGCCGTCCAAAGAAATGAATTAATGACTGCAATAAAGCTAGTCAATTAACCACATTAATTGGTCGCCGAGCAGTCGAAGAGTCGCGGGCCATGCCGTGTCTTCTGAAATTCTTCTGGCGATGATCATCGATGGATCTACATGCTGATCGACATCGGATGAACATGTAACTTCAGACATTGATAGCTAAGAGCGGGCCGGTGACATCTGTCTTGTCGATTTCACGATCGGTCGGACAGAAAGTGCACTTTCTTGGTCGACCGGTTGGCGATCTTGGAGCGATCAATGATGATTTTATGCTTTTGGAGGTTGACCCGTGATTTTGACAGATGTCGGAGGATATGAGTCAATTTCAAGCACTAAAAATCACATTTTCAGGAAACCACAGGGGCCAAAGTGCGCGAAACGCGAAAAAAGACGGAAAAACGGGTCACCGGCGGAAAATCCGGTGACCCGGACCTCCATGGTCGCCGTCGACCATGGGCCATGGTCGCCGGCGACCATGGACCGGCGACCATGGGCCATGGTCGCAGGGGCCTGCGACCATGGGCCATGGTCGCAGGGGTCTGCGACCCTGGGGGATTTTTCCCCTTCGGAGCCCGTTTTGCGGTCGTTTTGAGGTCTTTTTCGTCGCCGTTTTCTTCTGTATTTTTCTTGAAATTTCATCTCATTTATTGGCTTGATTTCCCTGTAGAAAACCTGATGAGAATCCTTGCATTTTTAGAGTGCAAAGTTTCCAATTTTCCGGGAAAGCCGAAGACTTTGTCGCGTAGAGCTGCTGATTTTCTGCCAGAAGCTGAAACTTGGTCAAACGATGTCGGAATGACCTGAAATTTGAGGTGAAGCCTCCTGAGCAATAAATAAGACCAACCATAGGCTTTTGTTTGAGTTTTGAAGCCGTTTGGGGTCCCGTCGATGCTTCACTTGATTTTGCTGCGGGGAAAATACCGAGCTTTGATGTGCGGTCAAACGATGTCCGATTGACCTGAAATTTGACGGGGAGCCTATTGGAGTCTTTTTGAGACGTTCCATGGGCTCCGTTTTGGATGTCATTGTCCCGGGTTGCTCCGCCGCCGGTAGGCTTGATTTTCTCTCGGAGCATCGAAACCTGGTCAAACGTTTTTGGAATGACCTGAAATTTGACGTGCAGCCTTTTGGAAGCATGTTGAAGCCACTCATGCACTTGGTTTGATGAGCGAAGGCTTCGGTGGTTCCCGCCGCCGGGAGGCTTGATTTTGCTGCTCGAGCATTGATGGAGGGTCAAACGTTGTCGGTTTGACTTGAAATTTGGCATGGAGCCCTTTTGAGACATGCTGGAGTCATCTGTAGGCTCTGATCGAAGTTTTGACGTCTCCGATGATGTCGCCGCCGGGAGCGCCATTTTAGCTGTCGGAGAAGCGAAGTTAGGCCAAATGATTCTGAAATGGCCCGAAACTTCATGTGTACTCTTCTCTTGGCTATCTTGAAGGATCTTACAGTTTTTGTTTGATTCTGACAAGATTTGATTTTTTGGAGAAGTTGCATTGCCTTTTTATGGCAGGTTGCGACTTCATGCAGCTTTCTTGATGTTGAAGAGGCAAAGTGACATTTTTGGTGTCAACAAGGCTTGGGTAAAACCCTCAGATCGTCCATAACCCAAGGACGGTTGCTTACCATGATCTTATAGAACTCCTCATCCTTGAGAGCAATCAATCGCTGTCTCATCTCATCGCGATTGAGGGAATCGCACTCTTCCAAGTTCTTCTCAACAAACTGGACCTTCTCCCAGGCTTGTTGAACGGCCACATTGGAAGATCTAGCAGATCGACGAGGTACGCTTGTAGCAGGCTCTTTACCCTTGTTCGCTCTGGAGGAACCACCTGCAAAGGTTGGAAAAGAAAAAGATCGTCATCAAAATGACAGGATTTCGCTAAAAAAAAAAAAAGGGGGTCACTTTGTCCCACCAAAAATCTAGCGAAATTTTGGCATGACTCCGGGGCAATTCCAAAGAAAAAGGAAATACCCCGACGGAAATAGAAAGTTTGAAGATGGGCTCAACATTGCTGCGGGCTCCGAAACTCCAAACTTTCGAAACCTCAAAATCTCCGCAAAATCAGGAAGGGCTCAACATTGCTGCGGGCTCCGAAACTCCAAACTTTCGAAACCTCAAAATCTCCGCAAAATCAGGAAGGGCTCAACATCACTGCAAGCTCCAAATTCCCAAATTTGCAAAGATTTTCAGGTATGTTATCATGCTCTCAAATTCAATTTACAAAAAGTACATGCATGAACATCTAGATTTGCATAAAAACGCATTATCATGATGAGCAAAAAAAAAAAAAAAAAAAAAAAAAAAAAGAAACTTTCTCAAAAAAAAGAGGGAGAAAGAAAAGAAAAAAAAAAAAAGAAACTTTCTCAAAAAAAAAAAAGAGGGAGAAAGAAAAGAAAGAAAAAAAAAAAAAAAAGGAAACTTTCTCAAAAAAAAAAGGGGAGAAAGAAAAGAACAAAAAAAAGAAACTTTCCCACAAAAAAAAAAAAAAAAAAACAAAAAAAAAAAAAAACAGAAATCACGTGGAAAAGAAAAGAAAAAAAAAAGAGAAGAAGAATAGAAAGAAAAAAAAAGAAAAAAAAAAAAAGAAGAAAGAAAAAAAAAAAGAGAAGACACTTTTTTTTCCATCCTATTCTCTACATGGAGTTTTCTTGAAAGAAAAAGAGAGAAAACTTACTTGAAGCCATTGATGGAGAAGAAGAACGAAAAAGCTTGAAGATCCTTGAAGAAGAAAAACTCTTGGTCTTGGAGCCCTCTTGAGATTGTTGCAAAAGAAAGCAATAAGAGCAAGAGATCCTACCTTCCTTTGCTTTTATAGGAGAGAGCAAATCAAAGAAGGAAACAAAGAAGAAAGGTAAGTGTTACTAATTAGTAACCTTACCAAAAGAGAAGGAATTAGAAAGATTCTTTCCCAAAAAGAAAGATGTCTTTGAGAGATTTCCTCCCAAAATCAATCAAATGAGAGATTCTCTCCAACAAAAAAAGGATATTGGAGATTCTTTCCCAAAAAGAAAGATGCCTTGAGATATTCTCTCCCAAATTAAGGGAATATGAGAGATTCTCTCCCATAAAGATATTTTTAGATATTCTCTATCCAAATGAGATATCTTTAGATATTCTTTACAAAAATGACCCCACATGAGATCTAAGCCATCCTAAAAAGCTTAAGGTCCCATGGGTTAGCCCATATGAGCCAGGTTTGACCACCTAGGCACTAACAAAAAAAAAAAAAAAAAAAAAATGGACTTTTAGTCAGAAAAAATCCCTCTTACCAAGAGCATAGAAAAATGGTTCCATGCCTCTTCTGAGTTGATTGAACCATACAAAAAAAATCCCAAGCCCCATGAGCTTCCAAAAATCAAACCATCCAGCCTCATAAACCAAATTGAGCCAAAATCTTGAAATTGACATTCCACAAAAAAATCCAAACCACTCCAATGGACCCACACAGTCCCAAAGAGTGACCAAAAACCAAATCCTGGTCCCCTAACTTGCCACATACAGCTTGTTAGGTCACAAGACCAAAACCAAAAACCAAATCATGATCCCCCAACTTGCCACATACAGCTTGTTGGGTCACAAGGTCAAAACCAAAACCCGACCCCCTAACCTGCCACATACAGCTTGTTAGGTCACAAGGTCAAAAACAAAAGCCCAAATCCACATCCCTGATGTCATCTTCAAAACTTTGCCTTGAGATGGTATTTGATTCCTTTCATTACCATAAAATTCCCCTGGAAGCTCAAAGGCTACTCTACCAAAGGAAGGATTGCTCAAAGACTCTTGGTCAAGACACAAGCTCTCCTTCAAAAATCTCTTCGAGGCACATCGACTACAAAAGTCAAGCAACTCGTCGCTGTACCTCGAGGGGGCATTTGTTGACACCAAAAATGTCACTTTGCCTCTTCAACATCAAGAAAGCTGCATGAAGTCGCAACCTGCCATAAATAGGCAATGTAACTTCTCCAAACAATCAAATCTTGTCAGAATCAAACAAAAACTGCAAGATCCTTCAAGATAGCCAAGAGAAGAGTACACATGAAGTTTCGGGCCATTTCAGAATCATTTGGCCTAACTTCGCTTCTCCGACAGCTAAAATGGCGCTCCCGGCGGCGACATCATCGGAGACGTCAAAACTTCGATTAGAGCCTACGGATGACTCCAGCATGTCTCAAAAGGGCTCCATGTCAAATTTCAAGTCAAACCGACAACGTTTGACCCTCCATCAATGCTCGAGCAGCAAAATCAAGCCTCCCGGCGGCGGGAACCACCGAAGCCTTCGCTCATCAAACCAAGTGCATGAGTGGCTTCAACATGCTTCCAAAAGGCTGCACGTCGAATTTCAGGTCATTCCGACAACGTTTGACCAGGTTTCGACGCTCCGAAAGAAAATCAAGCCTACCGGCGGCAGAGCTCCCCGGGACCATGGTTTCCAAGACAGAGCCTGTGGATCATCTCAAAATGACTCCAATAGGTTCCCTGTCAAATTTCAGGTCAATCGGACATCGTTTGACCGCACATCAAAGCTCGGCATTTTCCCCGCAGCAAAATCAAGTGAAGCATCGATGGGACCCCAAACGGCTTCAAAACTCAAACAAAAGCCTATGGTTGGTCTTATTTATTGCTCAGGAGGCTTCACCTCAAATTTCAGGTCATTCCGACATCGTTTGACCAAGTTTCAACTTCTGGCGGAAAATCAGCAGCTCTACGGGACAAAGTCTTCGGCTTTCCCGGAAAATTGGAAACTTTGCACTCTAAAAATGCAAGGATTCTCATCAGGTTTTCTACAGGGAAATCAAGCCAATAAATGAGAAGAAATGTCAGGAAAAAATACAGAAGAAAACGGTGACGAAAAAGACCTCAAAACAACCGCAAAACGGGCTCCGAAGGGAAAAATTCCCCCAAGGTCGCAGGCCCCTGCGACCATGGAAGTCCGGGTCACCGGATTTTCCGCCGGTGACCCGTTTTTCCGTCTTTTTTCGCGTTTCGCGCACTTTGGCCCCTGTGGTTTCCTGAAAATGTGATTTTTAGTGCTTGAAATTGACTCATATCCTCCGACATCCGTCAAAATCACGGGTCAACCTCCAAAAGCATAAAATCATCATTGATCGCTCCAAGATCGCCAACCGGTCGACCAAAAAAAAGTGCTCTTTCTGTCCGACCGATCGAGAAATCGACAAGACAGATGTCACCGGCCCGCTCTTAGCTATCAATGTCTGAAGTTACATGTTCATCCGATGTCGATCAGCATGAAGATCCATCGATGATCATCGCCAGAAGAATTCCAGAAGACACGGCACGGCCCGCGATTCTTTGACTGCTCGGCGACCAATTAATGTGGTTAATTGACTAGCTTTATTGCAGTCATTAATTCATTTCTTTGGACGGCCCAATCAGAAGCAAGCATTTGGGAGTTACAAGTCAATTGATTCATGGCATTTAAACCATGAAACTCCTCCCATTATGGTAATTAAGGTGATTAAAAGCCCTTAATCTCCATCGGCCAATCAGATTCAAGGAAAAAGGAGTTACAAAATCAAGAAATAAATCTTGTAACTCCTCCCATTAAAGCCATTAAAGCCCATAAACTCTCCTAAATGGCTACCAAAAGCCTATAAATAGGAGAGCATTCCATTGAAATCGGGATCAGAAAATCGAGATCGATCGATCGGAAAGAATCCAGAGCTCGTATCCAGAGAAAGAAAAAGAGAGAAAAACTCTGCTGAAGTTCTGCACCGGCCACCACTACAAGGTGACAAAAGTCCCTTGGGGGGCACCCCCCACCCCCCCCCCCCCCCCCAAGGTCCTTGCCTTCTCCCGCTGCCTCCAATGGCTTAGACGTGGCTTTTCAGCCCGTCTACCTAGCTTTTTATTGGACATAGGACCTTCTCTTGGTCTTTGTCCTCTAAAAACCTGAGGTTATAGCCAAGCCAAGCGAATCAAGAGCATCCTCTGTTCTCATTTGCATGGATGATGGCGAAGCCCATACATGGCTTGCGACCGTCAATCTGAACGAGTCCCCCACAATCTCCTGAAAAGTTAGATCTTCCTTTTCTTGCTTTTCATTGTAGTTTGTATTTTTCTAAAAGAGACAAAAATCACAACTCTTGTCTTTCATTATTGATGAGAATTGTAAATCGGCTATAAACGCCAAAATCGGCTATAAATGCCAAACAAAATCGCCTTTCACGGCAAATCAAGAAAATGTCTCTTTTCTTAAATATTTGTGCAATGGAAAACTTGAAAGAAGTTGATTTCCTTTTTACTTGCGAAGGTTGATCTCCGGATTACCACTTGCAATTCCAAGTAAAATAGAAAATCTGGCACACCCACACAAAGAAATGTTGATGCACGCTTCAGGCCCGCCAGGGCGCGAAAGGGCCGGACCCGACGGACTCCCACGTTCCGCCGACCCCGGTAGCCGCCCCACGGCGCCTCGGAGCGCGTTCCATCACGTGTCTTTTGAGATTCTTCTTGCGATCATCACAGGTGGGTCCATGCATTGTTTGATGTCGGATTGCGATGCAATTTCAGACATTAGTTGATGTTGGTGGGCTGGTGACATCTGTCTGTCGATTTCACGATCGGTCAGACAGAAAGTGCACTTTCTTGGTCAGTCGGTTGGCGATCTTGAGGCGATCGGTGATGATTTCATGCTTTTGACGGCGGATCCGAGATGTTGACGAAGATCAGTGGTTTTCAAGCATCAAAATTTGGATTTTCCGAAAATCACAGAGGCCGGAACACCCGAATCACGAAAACCATCGAAAAACGGTCAATTTGGTGCAAAATCCGGCGACCCGGATTTGCAGGGTGGCTGGGCGACCCTGGGCCAAGGTCGCCGGCGACCTTAAGGTTTTTTGCCCTTTGGTCGCCGAGCTCCGTTTTCGGCAAATTTTGCGCCTTTTTCATTCCTTTTTTCTTCTGTATTTTTCTTGACATTTTTCCTCAATTATTGGGTTCATTTTCTTGGAGAAAACTTGACGAGAACCCGCGCGAAATCAGAGCACAAAGTTTCCCATTTTTCGGGAAAGCCGAAGACTTTGTAGCTGATTTTCCGTCAAGAGTCGAAACTACGTCAAACGATGTCGGAATGACCTGAAAATTGAGGTGAAGCTTCTTGAGCAGTGGATAGGACCAACCATGGGCTTTTGTTTGAGTTTTGAAGCCGTTTGGGGTCCCATCGATGCTTCACTTGATTTTACTACGGGGAAAATGCCGAGCTTTAATAAGTGGTCAAACGATGTCCGATTGACCTGAATTTTGACGGGGAGCCTATTGGAGTCATTTTGAGACATTCCATGGGCTCCGTTTTGGATGTCATGGTCTCGAGTTGCTCCGCCGCCGGTAGTCTTGATTTTCTCTCGGAGCATCGAAACCTGGTCAAACTTTGTCGGAATGACCTGAAATTCGACGTGCAGCCTTTTGGAAGCATGTTGAAGCCACTCATGTATTTTGTTTGATGAGCGATGGCTTCTATGGTTCCCGCCACCGGGAGGCTTGATTTTGCTGCTCGAGCATTGATGGAGAGTCAAACGTTGTCGGTTTGACTTGAAATTTGGCATGGAGCGCTTTGGAGACATTCTGGAGTCATCCGTAGGCTCTGATCAAAGTTTTGGTGTCTTTGATGATTTCGCCGCCGGGAGCGCTTGTTTAGCTGTCGGAGCAGTGAAGTTGGGTCAAACGATGTCGGAATGATCCGAAACCTCAGGTGCACCCCTCGTTTTGCTGTCTTGAAGGATCTCTCAGTTTCTGTCTGATTCTGATAAAATCTGATGCTTGAAGTAGCCTTGCCTATTTTTAGCAGGATGCGGCTTCACAAGGCTTCTTGATGTTGAGGAGACATAGTGACGTTTTTGGTGTCAACAAATGCCCCCTCGAGGTACAGCGACGAGTAGCTTTTTGGAGTCGATGTGCCTCGAAGAGAAACTTGGAGGAGAGATTCCAACTTAACCAAGAGTCGTGAGCATTTTTTTTTTTTTTTTGAATTGCCTTCTGAGTTTCCGGGGGAATTTTATGGTAGTAAGAAGGATCACACACCATCTCAAGGCAAAGGTTTGAAAATGACATGGGGTATTTGGATTTTGGGTTTTGGATTTTGGTTTTTGACCTTGTGACCTAACAAGCTATATGTGGCAAGTTAGGGGGTCAGGATTTGATTTTGATTTTGACCTTTTGACCCAACAAGCTGTATGTGGCAGGTTGGGGGGTCAGATTTGGTTTGTTGGTTTTGGTTTGGTTTGGATTTTGATTTTGGTTTTGGTCTTGAGACCTAACAAGCTGTATGTGGCGAGCTAGGAGACCGGAATTTGGTTTTGTGAAATGTCAATTTCAAGATTTTGGCTCAATTTGGTTCATGAGGTTGGATGGTTTGGTTTTGGAAACTCATGAGGCTTTCTTTTTTTTTTCATTTTTTTTTGAATGGTCCCATCAACTCAAAAGAGGCATGGGACTTCTTTTTTTTTTTTTTTTGGCTCTTTTCTCTCTTTCTTTTTTTCTTGCTCTTGGTAAGAGGAATATTATGACTAAAAGCCACTTTTAGTGCCTAGGTGGTCAAACCTGGCTCATATGGGCTAACCCATGGGACCTTAGGCTTTGGAGATGGCCTAGATCTCAGATGGTGTCATATTTGTAGAGAATATCTAAAAATATCTCTTTTGTGTAGAGAATATCTAAAAATATTCTTACTTGGAGAGAATTTCTCAAATTTTCTTTTTGTGGAAAGATTCTCTCAAAATATCTTTCTTTTTGGGAAAGTAGCTAAATTTTAGCACTTACCTCCTTTCTTTCTCCTTGTTTCCTCTTTTGGCTTGCTCTCTTCTATAAGAGCAAGAGGGTTGGTGCTTTTGCTCCATTGCTTTCTTTTGTAAGAAATCTTCAAGAGTGCTCTCCAAGATAAGAAGTGCTTTCTCTTCTTCAAGGATCTCCAAGCTTTTCTTCTTCTTCTCCATCAATGGCTTCAAGTAAGTTTTCTTCCTCATCAAGAATCTCCATTGTAGAAGTAGCTTCTTCATTTTTTTTTTCTTCTTCCTTTTCTTTTCTTTTCTTTCTTCTTCTTTCTTTTTTTTTTCTTTTCTTTTCTTTTCATGCACGTTTTCCTTCCTTTTTTTTTTTTCGTGCTTCTCTCTTTTTTTTTCTTTTTTTTTTCTGTCTGTTTTTTTTTTTCTTCCACGCTGATTCTTGTTTGTTTTTTTTTTTTTTTTTTTGGCTGTACGGACAGGTCCGTACTGCCACGTGGCAGTGGGCCGGCCTGTGGGCCAAAAAAATTTTTTTTTTTTGCTGAGATTTTTTTTCTTTCTCCCTTTCTTTTTCTTTTTCCTTGTTTGCTCACCATGATAATGATGTTATGCAATTTCAATATGTATGCACTTTCTTTCTCTTTTTTTTTTTTTGATGCATCAAGATAGAAGGCTAGAGTCTCTAGGTCAAGCCAACATGATTTTTGACTTGGACAAAGTTTGATTGGTTTTGACCAAATTGGGTTGGAATTGGTGAAACTTTGGTCAAGGTTTTCCTAGCATTTAATGCATGATGATATATTTTTGATGCATGAGTTTTGGTAAATAGATTTGGAAGTATGATGATGCATCCCTGAAAATCTTTTGCAAGTATCGGGATTTTGAGCTCGCAGCGATGTTGAGCTCTTTCTCTGTCTTGCTGGATTTTGAGGAAGTTTGCAACTTTTAGATTCTGAAGCTCGCAGCAATGTTGAGCTCTTTTCCAGATTTTGCGGAAGTTTGATGAGATTGGCTTGTTCTCGCAGCGATGTTGAGTTCAAGCCTTCTTTGAGAATTCTCCACTGACTATGAGCTCGCAGCAATGTTGAGCTCATCTTCAGGCTTCCTATCTTTTTCGGAGTATGTTCCTTTTCATCGGAATTGCCCCGGAACCATGTCAAAATTTTGCTAGAATTTTTTGTAGCAGAATTCTCTCATTTTGACGTTGATTGAACTTTTCTCTTCCATCTTTTGTAGGAAGTTCTTCTAGAACGAATAAGGGTAAAGCTCCTGTTACTGACGCACCTCGTCGGTCTGCTAGATCTTCCAATGCTGCCGTTCAGCAGGCTTGGGAGAGGGTCCAGTTTGTTGAGAAGAACTTGGAAGAGTGTGATTCCCTCAATCGTGATGAGATGAGATAGCGATTGATCGCTCTCAAAGATGAAGAGTTCTACAAGATCATGGTAAGTGGTCGTCCATGGGTTACAGACGATCAGAGCGTTGTGCTCAAGCCTACCTTCTTCTTCGGTGATGCAGTCCCCAACGACTTGACATACCAAAGGAGATGTTTTCAGTTCTCTTACACAGCAGATGGTGAGGAGAGAACTATTTCTACCCGGTCGTCTTTCGAACGGACCATCTCGATCCTAAGCCTTTCTCCCACGTGCCCTAAGAGGGAAGATCCTCCGAGCTGGGTGAAGAGGACCAGTGTGATCAAGACTGGGGTTTTTGTTGGTGGACCTTCCGGTTTTGCAGAGAAGCCATCTGTCCGCATGGACATGTTGATGCCAGCCAGTGGCTACCAAGGTTCTGATCATCCATTGGTTGATTTGATTCCGGTGGGCCTTAGCGTTTTTCGGGGTGACGGCAGCAATTGGGTGAAGCCTTTTCGACTTCGTGGCCGTTTCAGTGCTGACTCGAGCTGGGAGTCATGGACTGATCGCTCCCTGAGGATTGGCGAGGCCGTTCTTCGGGAGGCCGAAATTTTTGATGCGGTTCGCGCTTTTCGGCAAACCGTCGTTTTCTCCGATGAGGCTTTCATGGCCATGCTGGAGTCATTCCTTCCACAAATCAACACCTTCATTGTGACAATGGTGAGATTGGTTTTTCTTTAAAGGAACTGAGCGCCATCACCGGATTGCCTATCCTCGGCAAACTCTATGAGGAGTTCATGCCTATTGACAGCGTCCTTGAGGAGCAGTCTGAGGAGTTTAGGCTAGTGTACTTTCAGCTCGTCGCCTTCTATGATGTTTTTAAGGAGTAGGAGGGCACGAAAGTTAGGTGCAGCAGTTGGAGAAGTTGCAGCTCCAACTTTTTTGACAGCGGAGATTCTTCTGACGGCATGGCCCAAGATGCTAGGGCTAAAACATCAGGTTTGAAGAAGATCGCTGCTATGTGAGAAGATTTGAAGAAGTTCTTCGCAAGCACGGATGCCATTTGTCCTGACATTGCGTTGTGGAGAGATCTCGCTGTCTACCTCACTTACTGGCTGGGTGAGGCTGTTTTTACTGGAGGAGATGGGACGCACATCAGGCCGCACTGTATTTTTCTGGCTTGTCAGATGGCGTTTGGAGAGCGGCTGGCTTTGGTACCTGCTCTTTCTCCTATTTGTGTACCGAACTGCAGGCTGCTGCTTTCCTGGTTCGGCTTGGGCTTCCCATGAATAGGGTATTTTCTGATCACATCTTCTATTCGTGGTATGTATACCACTGTCCTAGCTTGGAGCGCCTTCGAGCATGGTGAAGCGTTTTGGAGGTCTGCAGGATTGGAGAAATGCATGGGCTTTTTATAGCGCCGAGGACACTACCGCCATGATTTCCTATGCTGAGCTGCCCACCTTCCGGACTGCTAGCTTCACGAAGTGATTCGCGGAGAGCCTCTCAGTGCACCGGGGGCTTTCCAAGAAAGAGCTCGATATTAAGCAATCTCCTGGGAAAGGTCTTGGCAAATCGGATGGTGTCCGTCGGGAGAAAGTTTTGGCCTTCCTTTCTGGAGAAAAGCACAAGATAGGCTTTCTCAACGGGCAGGACATCATCAGATCAGGAGCTGCCCAGGGGATTCCTGGAGAGGTCTTGAGACAGCTAGAGGAGGAGGAGGCCGAGATCGATGCTATGACACAGGCAGAGCATACGAAGGCTTCCATGTAGTCTACTGAGAAAAGTAGACCATCCAGTGAGGACTTTTGTGAGAGGCCTGATGTTGATAGTGGGGCAGGATCGTCGAGCAGATTGACCCGCCGAGGCAAGGGGAGGAGAGGACAACGCCGTAACATGAGACGGCACGATAGTCCTTCCAATCTCGAAGTTCCTCTCACCATTGCTGAGGAGGTGTCTGAGGATACTGACGAGCCTCCGGAGAAGAGAAGCAGAGAAGAGGAGATAAATGGTATGATCCCCTTTCTTTCCTTTTGTTTCTTCCCTTTTTTTTTTCTTGTGAAAGTTTTTGTTTTGATCCGCTGCTTCTTTTTGTTAGCAGAGGATGATGACCTGGTGATGCCTGAGGTTCTTGCCGATGAGGCGATGACGGATCCAGTCGTGGCATCTGAGGAAGAGCCCAGGGACTCTGGAGTGGTTCCAGAACCTTCACCTGGTATGATTTGCTTTGGCTTTTGTTTTTTTTTTTTTCTTTTTTTGCTGTCACTTGCTAACATGTAGCTGACTTGCCAGAGGATTCTGACGATTTCGAGCCATCTATAGATGCAACTTTTGACGATGCTTCGGATGAGCTCAAAGAGGCAGAGAGTACTCCGCCGGTCTTCGAAGCAGGTATATTTGCAATAATAATCTTGATGTATTTTTGACAAGGACAAGATTATATTCATACCTTTTTGTCTTTTCTTTTTTTTTTCTTTGACAGATTGTGAAGCAGCAGGAGAGATTCCTCCGTCTTCCTCAAAGCCAGAACAGGGGATACCTGCCGCTGATCCAGGAGTAGGGGCTTCTCCTTCTTTCAAACAGTCAGCTTCTTCTGTTGGAAAGAGTTTATTGATTACTCATCCAATGGAGCATGACGTGGGCAGTCGGGCACCAGAGCAAGGCGAATCCTCATCTGCACCGCACCTTCAGTATGTAAGGAAGGTGTTGATGACTGTCTTGAGCTCATGGGTTGATACTTTTTCTTTAAGTCATTTGGAAGCTGGTTTTGGCATGATCAAGCATGTACAGGACATCCTCGCTGATAGCAAAGAAGTCGGTCTGGACATTGCGAGCGCCAAGGATTTTGTTGAGGAGATCATCACCTTGGGGAACAAATGGACTGAGACCAAGAGTTTCCCAGATGGTGACTTCTTTGATGAGATGTTCATAAAACCTTCCAGTAAAGTCAAAGCTGAGCTGACTGAGGTCACGAAGACTCGGAGGCAGATCGTTCGGGAGAAGAACGTTACCGAGTTATCCATCATGGGGTTGAAGCAAGACTTGGACCGCCTTGATAGGGAGGTTGTTGAGGCTAGACAGCGTCTTGATCTTTTGGAGGAAGAAGCTGCTGCCAAATGGACCACGATTGTGGAGGCTCATGACAAGGAGGGGACTCTCATTCGCCAGGTTGAGGAAGCTGAAGGTAATGTCCGGAGGAAGACTCAGGAGCATGAGCAGTGGCAGGTCCTCTGGGAAGAACTTCCTCGTGCTGCAGATGGGTCACGGCATTCGGCCGCCTTTTATGGGGATATTTTGAAGAAGCGTGGCTTAAAAACTTTAGAAGTTAAGGCCAAGGGTCTGCTTGAGGAGTTGAACCTTTGGTTGAAGACCATGTCGGATTAGGCTCCTGAGTTGTAACAAACTCTTTTTCCTTTTTCTTTTTTTTTTTTTTTTTTTTTTTTTTTTTTTTTTGCTATCTCCATGTATAAACAGTTTTGGTACTATATTTTTTGTATCCCCTTCCTTTCACTTAAATCATTGATGAAAACAATTTTGAGCAAAAGTTGATGGGAATGTTTGTTTAAGAATTTGATCAAAAGGTTGTCATTTTGTGAAAATCTTTTGCCAAAGGGTTGTTTTGGGCATGAAAACCAATTTTGTGGCGAAAAGCCTGGTTTTTGATGGTTTGAAAACCGAAATTTTGAATGGCATGAAAGCCTAATTTTGTCTATGGCATGGGAGCCAAAGTTTTTTGGATGGCGTGAAAGCCGATTTTTGGAATGGAATAGGAGCAGAATTTTAAGATGGCATGAAAGCCGAAGATTTTTTTTTTTTATGGCGTGAAAGCCGAATTTTGGAATGGCATAGAAGCCGAATTTCATTTTGTGGCATAGAAGCCAAATTTGTTTGTGGCATGAGAGCCAAAGTTTTTGGATGGCGTGAAAGCCAAAGTTTTTTTTTTTTTGTTTTGGCATTTATAGCCGATAATTTTTTGTTTTGGTATTTATAGCCGACTTTTGGCGTTTATAGCCGAATTTGGCGTTTATAGCCGTTTTTTTTTTTTTTTTTTTTAACCAAGTTTTGTTTTGTTGGCATGAAAGCCGATTTTGGCGTTTATAGCCGAATTTTTTTTTTGTTTGTTTTGGCGTTTATAGCCGGATTTTGGCATTTATAGCCGGATTTTGGCGTTTATAGCCGAGTTTTGGCGTTTATAGCCGAGTTTTTTGGTTTTCAAAATGCAGGTATCGACTAAATGTCGCCTCCCCGCTGAATGGTCTTGCAAGTATCGATGGAATGTCGCTTCCTTGCCCATTCAGTTTGCGAGTATTGATGGAATGTCACTTCCTCGTGGGCTGGGTTTTGCGAGTATCGATGTAATGTCGTTTCCTTGCGGATTGGGGTGCAAATATCGACTAAGAGTCGCTTCTCTGCTTTTTCCAAAACTTTTGGTTTTGCGAGTACTGACTTGATGTCGTTTCCCCGCGATTTTTGAAATTTGAGGTTTTCTTGAACCATTTTAAATTTGGGTTGTGGATATCAATTGGAATATTGCGTCTCCACGATTTTTGAAATCTGGGTTGTGGATATCAGCTGGTATGTTGCTTCTCCACGATTTTTCAAATTTGGGTTGTGGATATCAACTAGTATGTTGCTTCTCCACGATTTTTGAAATTTTGCAAGTATCGAATGGGGTTCGCTTCCTTGCGATTTTTTTTGGATTTGGAAGTATCGAATGGGGTTCGCATCCTTCCGATTTTTGGGTTTTACGAGTATTGACTAAGTGTCGCTTCCTCGCGGTTTCTAAAAAACCATTTTTTTTTTGTTTAAAGACACGAAGGTCATAAATTTTGACTTAAAACCATTTTGGTTGTAAGAGCCAAGGTGGTCTAGGGTGAAAATTCCTAAGTCCCAATTTTTGTTTCAAACCATGAATTTTGGGTTCAAGGATCGAAAATTTTGGTCAAGTCTAGGAAGAGGCTCCTAAACTTAGATTTTTGGATTTTGAGTTTTTTTTTTGTTTTTTTTTTTTTTAACAATGAAATGATGAAAGTAAGCATTGTTTTGAGAGAGTTTTTTTTTTTTTTTGGAAACTTCAACATAAAGATGAAAATTTCAAAAGGGGTGGGTTTGACGAGCAAGTACCTTGGAAATAGGCTTTGGCCGTATAGATATCGCTCTGACCCGTTTGAAGAAGTCTTCAAGGGTAGTACCGCTTCAAGAACTTGCCGTTGATGGGCAGCATACATCTGTCCCCTTCCATGTTTAGAAGAGCGTATGCGCCATTGGAGAAGACTTTGTCGATGACGAAGGGTCCCTCCCATTTTGGTTCAAATTTGCCTTTGGATTTGTGGGCAAAGACAATGGGTCTTTTTACTGCAAGAACCGAGTCACCCTTTTTGTAGGCGCGTTGCCTGACCTTCTTGTTTAAAGATCCTGCCATGCGTGCTTGGTACAACTCAATGCTTTGTAGAGCTTCAAGTCGTCTTTCATCGAGATTATCCAGCTCTTTGAGTCTCAATTTGACATTGCTGTCTTGCGTCATGTCATTTTACAAAGATACCCTTAAGGAAGAAATTTGTACTTCCAAAAGGACAACAGCTTCGCATCCATAGACCAAGGAGAATGGTGTACTATGTGTTGGTCCTCGAACGGTGGTTCGATAGGCCCACAAAGCTTCTAGTAGTTTGTCGCCCCAGTCTCTTTTGTGACTAGAGACCATTTTCTTGAGAACTTTACAGAGTGTCTTGTTGAAGGCTTCTGCTGGTCCACTCGCTGCTGGATTATATGGAGTCGAAGGACAACTTTGGATTTTTTACTTGTCGCAAAACCTGTAGAATCTGTGATCCCGGAATTGTGGTCCGTTATCATGGACGAATCTTTTAGCTATGCCGAAGCGACAAACAATGTTGGTGCGCAAGAACTGAAGGACTGATGAAGTCTTCATTTCGCTGAGCGCAAATGCTTCTGACCACTTAGAGAAATAATCCGTAGCGGCAAAGATGAAGGGATGACCTTTGCTTGATGGGGGAGAAATAGGACCTATGATGTCAATACCCCAAGCTTCGAAAGGCCATGAGATTGATGTTGGATGTAGCCATTCTGGAGGCATGTGGACATAATCTCCGTGAATCTGGCATTTTTGGCAACGCTTGGCAAATTGCATTGCATCAGCCACCATGGTAGGCCAATAATAACCTAGCCTTTTTATCTGGTTATAGAGCTTAGGACCAGCCTGATGGGCTCCACAAAGACCAGTATGTACTTCTTTGAGAGTTTCCTCAGCCTCTTGTTGTGACAAGCAGCGTAGGAGTATTCCGTTGAAGGATTTACTGTAAAGTGCGTTTGAAGTATATCTAAATGAAAGTTTGGGGCTCGTCTTTGGATACTTACCCACTCTTTTAGATCTTTTGGTAGGATTCCAAACATGATGTAATCAATGAATGGATCTCTCCAGTCGCCAGTCAGAGGTTTGAGGATGGACATCCGACTTCCAACCACTTGGTGGCATTCAGCAACTGCTTGGTGTGTGTTGAGAGGAGGGAGAATCCTTCTTTGACACACTGTGACTTGCATGTTTTCCCCTTCTTGGATTGCGATGGATGCGGCGAGTCCGGCCAGGGCTTCTGTACGGATATTTTCACCTCTAAGGATGTGGGTGATATGGCAGATGTTGAATTTTTGTTGAAGCGACTGCGCCTTATTGTAGTAAGGTAGCAAATCAGGCTTCCTGACTTCATATTTTTGATTCATCTGGTTGACGACCAGTTGAGATTCTCCAAAAGCTTCCAGCATGGTGATGCCAGATTCGAGGGCGAGTTCCAATCCTACAATCAGGGCTTGGTACTCAGCTGCATTGTTTGAACATGGTTCCAGTAGCGAGAAGGCGAGTGGAATCATGTATTTGTCGGGGCTGACAAAGAGGATGCCGATTCCCGATATTTGCTTTCCTTTTTCATTTATCCTAGTTGCACCCTCAAAGTACATGTCCCAGGAGGCATCTGATAAGGAAGTTTCCACATTGTAGACAAATTCGTCTGGGAGATCATCCCTGAGTGGAGAATCTTTAGGCAATGGATGCTCTGCGAGGAAGTCTGCTAGAGCTTGTCCTTTGATTGCTTTTTGTGGTACATACCTAATATCAAACTGTGATAGAAGGATGGACCATTTTGCCAGTCGGGTATTGAGAGAACCTGCTTTTGTGACAAGGACCTTTAGGAGGTTGATCCTCGAAATCAGGTAGACTGTGTTCGACAGCAGATAGTGACGCAGCTTTTGTACGGCGAACATTACTGCAAGGCAATCTTTTTCGACTGGGGAGTAGCGATGCTCTGCACCTACCATCATGCGGCTAAGGTAATATAGAGCAGCTTCTTTTCCGTCGTCGTTTTCTTATGCGAGCAGAGCACCCAAAGAGTGGTCGAGAGCTCTTGTGTACAAGATAAATGGTTTTCCAGTTGTGGGGGCAGCCAGCACTGGAGTTTTGGTGAGGTATGCTTTGATGTCTTGAAATGCACTTTCACATTCAGCATCCCAGACAAAGTCCACGCCTTTCTTCATTAAGCGAGAGAATGGACGGCATTTCCCTGATAGATTGGAGATGAACCGTCGAATGTACGCCAGCCTTCCTTGAAGCCCTTTTAATTCTCTTAGGGTTCTGGGAGATGGCATTTCCAGGATAGCCTTGACTTTGGTGGGGTCAAGTTCTATTCTAGCTTTCCGTACTATGAATCCGAGAAACTTACCGGATGAGACACCGAAGAAGCACTTTAGTGGATTCATCCGCAATTTGTGTTTGCGAAGTCGGAGGAAGACTTCTCGAAGATCATCGAGATGGTATTCTTTTCTTCTGCTTTTTATGGCGAGGTCGTCAACATAGCATTCGACCGTCTTGTGCTGCATATCTTGGAATATTTTCATCATAGCCCTCTGATATGTCGCACCTGCATTTTTCAGACCAAACGGCATCACAGTGTAGCAATACACGCCGAATGGTGTCCGAAATGATGTATGCCTTTCATCTTCAGGATGCATTTTTATCAGATTGTAGCCAGAGAATCCATCCATGAATGTCATTCGCTCGAATCCATAGGTGTTGTCAATCATCACCTCTGGTATGAGGAGCGGGAATTCATCTTTGGGACATGCACTATTCAGGTCTCTGTAGTCAATACAGACCCTTATCTGCCCATTTTTCTTTGTCACGGGGACAATGTTGGCCAACCATTCAGGATGCTGTTCCTCGCGGATGAAGCCAACGTTTTTGAGTTTCTGAACTTCTTGTTCAATTTTGTCCATCACGTCGGGACGGAATCTCCTTTGGCCCTGTTTGATAGGCTTGATTTCTTTTTGCAAGTTGAGCTTGTGGACTGCTACTTTGGGATCCAAGCCAGGCATTTCGGCATAAGACCATGTACAGCAATCAACGAACTCATGAAGAAAAGAGATATACTCAGGTAACTCATCATCCTTAATATTCTTGCTTATGAATACAGGACGTGGGTTATCAGGTGTTCCTAAGTTTATCTTTTGAACAGGATCTTCTGTTGGAAGGTTTGAAGGTGGTTCCTCCACAATATTTTCGGAGGCTTCCAACTCAACAAGACCTTCTGGAGTGCCTGAGGCATTTTCAGACTGAGGCTCTGTTTCTGTCCATGAATCTTCTTGATCAGTATCCTTCTCAAGGCTATCCTTCTCAACGCTTGCAATGAGATGGTTCCAATCATTTGCTGGAATTGGGTTGAAGTAGGGTACTTCTTTTGGAGACGATGGTTCTTCTGGAACAGAGAACCGCTCGTCTGTGTCATCGGACAATTCCTCTTTATTGTCAGAGAAATTATACCAATTGGAGGAGCTTTCTGGATTTTTGACGAGTAACTCCTCAAAGAGATATCCAGGGATATCGATGTCTTCATGAGATGTTGAGGCTTGGTCGGTAAAGCGACTTTGGAGCCATGGTGTCAACTGTCTCATAGGAGCGGTAGGATCATACCCCAACCCCTATGAAGACTTGCCTTTTTGAAGGTGGATTTTCCAATCTTCCGGTTGACTTTTGATCAGGGTGGGTTCCAATGGTGTGAGAATACCACGGCCACCTCCCAAACCAGTCGGATTTTGAGCGTCGTAGCCCATTTTCTTCATGATAGCTTGTGCCATTGGACTATACAGGGATAGCTGAGGCATACCTTCGTTTTGGAAAGGTTCAAGCAAAGAGTTTAGTGGAGATGCCCCTGATCTGTGGAAGAAGAATGTTTTTTCTTCTGGCGAAGTTGCCGGAATAACAAAGGAAGCAGACGTAGGGTCTTCTATGTCAGCAACTGTCTCCAATGGATTGAGAGGGGGCTGATCTCGCTGAGTATCAGCTTGGCTTGATGCTATGTCATCTTCTGGCTCTGACTCCGAGTTTGTGTCATGCATAATAGACACAAAGGAGACAGTGAACTTGCCCCCAGTCTTTTGTTTTGTCTTCTTTACTTTGGTAGTGATTACCAAAGGCTTTGGAGATTTGAAGGAGACGACGAAGGGAGCTTGGCCGCTTACTTCGAGTTTGGTGGAGGGTTTGTTTACTCCGATGATTGCTGAGGAGCCTTGCCTTTATCTTTCTGGAGACTGTCGACAAAGCGAATTGTTTTTTCCTCCTGTTCTTCTTTTCCATCTTTATACATTTGAACATCTGCAAAATGGACATCTCTGCCTTTGAAGGGCTTTTTGTCTGCAAACACTCGATGTATCAAGCCATCGTTGCCAACGAACTTGATGCACTGACGTAGAGTTGAAGGGACGACACCATTCTCATGTATCCAGGGGCGTCCAAGGAGTATATTGTAGCATGAAGGGGTCCTTATTGCATACACAGTGACTTCAGAAATAAGATCACCGATTTGTAATTTGAACCTGATTTTGCCAATAGGCCTTTGAGCGCTACCGTCATATCCGAAGATGGATACGGACGTGTGACTCAGCTTGCTAGGTGGGATGCCCAGCTCTTTGAGTGCCGAAGTAGAGATGAGATTGAGTGCAGAACCTGGATCAATTTGAACTCTGTGTATTGGTATTTCTTTGACGTACCCTGTAAAGTACAAGGGACGGTTGTGCTTTGTTTCGCCTAGGAGGAGGTCATCCTTGTCGAAGGCAATTGTTGTACTTGGTGCTTTTTGTACCAAGAGGCATTCATTGCTTGATCCCTCAGTTTTCTTCTTTTCTCCCTTTGAGGGAGTATTTGATTTTTTGACCCTATTGTCCATTTCAATTTGTAGGACTTGTGGGGCATGTTTGTCGACATCCGCATTCAGCCTTTGTAATTCTGAAATGAGACTATCACGAGTTTGTGGAGACATTCGTAATAAGTCAAGGATGTGCAGACGTGCAGGTATGTGTTTGAAGTGCTCAATCAAGTCGTACTTGAAAGCCTCCTTCGGGCCTGCATTTTCATTATTATTGCCACTTGGGGCGCTTACATCTTGCTTTCCTGAAGGATTTACATAAGAAGAAGAGGGTTGATTGTAATTTTTATGGTAATCCCGGCCAGAACGGGTACCTCTACCAACTTCAAGAGCCTCTAGAGAAGGGTCTTCTTTAGGAAGATCGTTCTCAGGATCAAGAGGTTGATCCTTTGCTGAAGACGTCTCTGTAACAGCATTGGTGTCTTCAGTAATTGTGTTGCATGGAGCAATTTCCGGGAACAAGTCCTGAACAGCAGCCGGCAACTTTTCTTTATTAGCCCATAAAGGGTAGGGTGGCTTGATCCCATGTTCCTTCAATGTATCCTGTTCTTTTGCTTTTGCGAGGGTATCGTCCACGTCCTTTTTGGTAAGGGCGCGTGGCTCATTGTTTTCTGCATTGTCCTCATGTCTTCATGATTCGGAGGGGTTTCGTTGTTAGGTGGCGGACGCTGTAAAGTGAGAATGAGGTTTTCCATTAAAGCCTTAATTCTCTGTTGTCCTTGCTCCAACTGCTAGATGCGTGCGGTTACGTCATCATGCGGTGGAGGCTGCTCAAAACTTGTAGCCAAGACGTTCATCCCTCAGGATTCGAACGAAGAAATCGTTCTGGTGACTGAGCTGGGGCTCATTCTTCTGGATGAAGAATTTGAGGAGTGGTTACTCCGGTGTCCTCGGCTTAGAGGAGTGGAAGATTCCTCCAGATGTGTTCGTGTCCGAGAGACGCTACGAGGCACTGGACGTCTAACACTGATTTTGGTTGCTGACTTCCGGCATTTTCTGGTTTTACCAACCATATGAACAGCAACGAATTGGTCGGGTCTTTCTTTTCCGACCCATTTGTTTGAGACGTGGAGAGTAGAACGCTGGGTTCTTTGTTTCTCGAGTCTCTTTTGTCGATATGCAGTGTGGTGACGCATACGACGAGCAATTTGAGCTTCAGTCAGCTCTGGCTGGGCTCTGGCGATGAAGGATGTAGTCTCTCGTGCGCAGCAGCCGAGTTTGTCTTCTTTGAAGCTTGGCAAAGATAGGATCTGGACACGGTCCTTTGTCTGTCGCAATGAAGACTTGAATTTTGCTAGCTCGGCCCCTGTTGAGATAAAGGGTCGACTCTCGGGAGTGCAAGCTTCAGCATGTTTTTGCATAGGCCTAACGATGCAGGATTTGATTTTGGGCTTGTAGGAGCAAGCCAGCTCATGATGATTTTGTTTGTTTTTTGGGTGGAGAGTAGGTTTCTCCTCTTTCATGTAAGAGAGAGGGTACAACTAATTCTCCTTGAGAGGGGCCAAGTATGCTGGCTTTGTAAATGTTAGGGACCTCCGTTGCTTTGGCGAAGATCTCGGGGACCAAGTTTTGGTGTAAACCTGGTTTCTTGTGGGTTGAGGCTTCGTGGGAACGCCACGGGCTTCAGGCTTCTTGAAAGTTTCATGTAAGTGACGGAAGTTTTTTTTTAAAGGTCAAGATTGAATTCATCGAAGAGAGCAAATGATGTTCCATTCCGAACAAGGCTCAACATTTCTGCGAGCGCTAAATCCGAAAGGGAAAGAACCAAGATTTCTCGACTCTGAATTCAAAAGTGACAGAAGTTTTTTTTTTTTTTTTTTGAAAGGTGCACATAGATTTCCAATTCGATCCTATGAAACCTTAGTAGATAGATCAGCCCCCAGGTAAGGGTAGGATTACTTAATGAACGTTTGGAGGACCCTTGCCTGGAACAGTCTAGCTGTCTCCACACTCTGGACAAGGCTTTTCTTAAATCCACTTTAGTCAAAGAACGCAACTGGTGGAACCTTAGTGTTTTTTTTTTTACTCATTTTTGAAAGGTTTTTAATAAACTCATCAAAGAGAGTGAATGGTGTTCCAATCCGAACAAAGGCTCAACATTTCTGCGAGCGCTAAATCCGAAAGGGAAGGAATCAAGGTTTCTCAAATTTGAATTCAAAAGAGAGAAAACTAAATTTTTTTTGAAATTATAATATTTTTTTTTTGAAATCCCTATTGGACTCATCAAAGAGAAAAGATGGCCCAATCCCCGATACGAACGATAGCTGCGAACATTTCTGTGAGCTATCAAGTTCAAAGAGGAGAGGATCAAAATTTCTCAAAGTTGAATCTTGAGAAAGACAGATCATTTTTTTTTTTTAAAAGAGTTTGAAATGAAGGTGTTTTTTTTTTTTTGAAATCCCAATTGGACTCATCAAAGAGAAAAGATGGCCCAATCCCCGATATGAACGATAGCTGCGAACATTTCTGTGAGCTATTAAGTTCGAAGAGGGAAGGATCAAAATTTCTCAAAGTTGAATCTGATTTGTTTTTTTTTTTTTTTTGAAGTGAGAAAGAACAATTGAAATCCCATCTCATGTTTTTTTTTTAGATGCAAGAAGCAGCATGGGCCACCAACTAGAAAGGAGCCAAGTGATCAAAGCATCACGTTCTCAAGTCAACGGGTCCCACCGGGTATGCCAATTTGATGGACCCGAAAAAGGGGGAATCTTCCGTCCTCTCCCTCCGCACCCCGGGGGATGACCTGGGTCTCGGCGGAGGAGGGAAGATCTCGGGCATCAACATTTTTGTACGGGTATGCCAGATTTACTTTTTACTTGGAATTTGGAATGGTGATAATCCGGAGATTCACCTTCACAAGTGGAAAGGAAATCAATCCTTTTTTCTAACTTTTCAAATTGCATTAATATTAAGAGAAGAGACAAGTTTGTTTTTTTTTAAAATGGCGTAGGAGGCGTTTTTGTTTGTTTGCCGTGAAAGGCGATTTTACAAAACTCATCAAATGTGAAAGACAAGAATTGTGATTTCTTTTTGTCTATTTAAGAAATACAAACTACAATAGAAAAGTAACAAAAGGGATCTAACTTCTCAGGAGATTGTGGGGACACGTTGAGATCGACGGTCGCAAGTCATGTATGGGCTTCGCCATCGTCCTTCAAATGAGAACATGTGATGCTTTGATTCTTTGGCTTGGCTCCTAACCTCGGTTTTTTAAAGGACAAGGACCAAGAGAAGGTCCTATATCCAATCAAAAACTGAGTAAATGGGCTGAAAAGCCGCTTTAAGGCCATGTTGGAAAAGGAGGTGACCTTGGGGGGGTGGCCCCCCAAGGGACGTTGATCACCTTGTGGTGCTTCCGGGAGCAAAGTAGTAGGACTTCGTCTCGATTTCTTTGGGAGAAGTGCAGAACTTCAAGTCGATAGATGTCGATCTGATGATCCTCTCTCTCTTGGAAATGGATGTCCTTTTATAGGCTTTTGGTAGCCATGGGGTGGTTATGGGCATTGATAGCTATGATGAGAGCATTGATGAGGAGTTACAAGTTTGATTTTGTAACTCATTTTTCGTGGCTTGTGATTGGCCGATGAAGGTAGTGGGCTTTTAATTGCCTTTTTGCTTCATGATGATGGGAGTTTCATGGGTTTAATGCCATGATTACTTGGATTTGTAACTCCCAAATGCTTGAATTTGATTGGGCCGTCCAAAATAATGAGTTAATGACCGCATTAAGTTGTCATAAACGGGTCAATTAATGTCATTAAGTGGTCGCCAAGGCATGTGAAGAGTCGCGGGATGCGCTGCGCCTTTTGAGATTCTTCTTGCGATCATCAAAGGTGGATCCACGCATTGTTTAATGTCGGATTGCAGTGCAATCTCAGACATTGATTGATGTTGGTGGGCCGGTGACATCTGTCTTGTCGATTTCACGATCGGTCGGACAGAAAGTACACTTTCTTGGTCAGCCGGTTGGTGATCTTGAGGCGATCGGTGATGATGTCATGCTTTTGACGGCGGATCCGAGATGTCGACGAAGATCAGTGGTTTTCAAGCATCAAATTTTGGATTTTCCGAAAATCACAGAGGCCGGAACACCCGAAACGCGAAAACCATCGAAAAACGGTCAATTTGGAGCAAAATCCGGTGACTCGGATTTGCAGGGTCGCCGGGCGACCATGCACCCAGGGTCGCCGGCGACCTTAGGGTTTTTTGCCCTTTGGTCGTCGAGCTCCGTTTTCGGCCGATTTTGCGTCTTTTTCGTTCCTTTTTTCTTCTGTATTTTTCTTGACAATTTTCCTCAATTATTGGTTTCATTTTCTTGGAGAAAACTTGGCGAGAACCCGTGCTAAATCAGAGCACAAAGTTTCCCATTTTTCGGGAAAGCCGAAGACTTTGTAGCCGATTTTCCGTCAAGAGTCGAAACTAGGTCAAACGATGTCGGAATGACCTGAAAATTGAGGTGAAACTTCTTGAGCAGTGGATAGGACCAACCATGGGCTTTTATTTGAATTTTGAAGCCGTTCGGGGTCCCATCGATGCTTCACTTGATTTTGCTGCGGTGAAAATTCTGAGCTTTGATATGTGGTCAAACGATGTCCGATTGACCTGAATTTTGACGGGGAGCCTATTGGAGTCATTTTGAGACATTCCATGGGCTCCTTTTTGGATGTCATGGTCTTGGGTTGCTCCGCCGCCGGTAGGCTTGATTTTCTCTCGGAGCATCGAAACCTGGTCAAACTTTGTCAGAATGAACTGAAATTCGACGTGCAGCCTTTTGGAAGCATGTTGAAGACACTCATGTATTTTGTTTGATGAGTGATGGCTTCTGTGGTTCCCGCCGCCGGGAGGCTTGATTTTGCTGCTCGAGCATTAATGGAGGGTCAAACGTTGTCTGTTTGACTTGAAATTTGGCATGGAGCCCTTTGGAGATATTCTGGAGTCATCCGTAGGCTCTGATCAAAGTTTTGGTGTCTTTGATGATGTCGCCGCCGGGAGCGCTTGTTTAGCTGTCGGAGCAGTGAAGTTGGGCCAAACGATGTCGGAATGACCCGAAACCTCAAGTGTACCCCTCTTTTAGCTGTCTTGAAGGATCTCTCAGTTTCTGTCTGATTCTGACAAAATCTGATACTTGAAGTAGCCTTGCCTATTTTTAGCAGGATGCGGCTTCACGAGGCTTCTTGATGTTGAGGAGACATAGTGACTTTTTTGGTGTCAACACTCCTCTCATCATGGCGCTTAAAGGCGATTAAAGGCTCTTAATTCTCCTTCGACCAATCAGAAGCCGAGGGAAATGAGTTACAAAAATAATGAATTAAATCATGTCACTCCTCTCATTATGTGGTTTTAAGACATTTAAGGCTCATAAACCCACTAATGGCTACCAAAAGCCTATAAAAGGGGCGTCATTCCGAGGAAAACAGGTCAGAAAAAATCCAGAAAAATCCCGAAAAGATCAATAAAAAATCTATACAAAAGAGAGAACTCTGCCAAAGTTGCTACAACAATCTATCCTCCGTTGAAGAAGTCCGGCACCGACCACCACTACAAGGTGACCAAAAGTCCCTTGGGGGGGGGCACCCGCCCAAGGTCCTCCTTTTCCTCCTCTATGGCTTAGACGTGGCTTTTCAGCCCGTCTACTTGGCTTTTTATTGGGTAGAGGACCGTCTTCTGGTCTTTATCCTCTAAAAATCTCAAGTTTAAGCCGAGTCAAGTGAATAAAAAGCATCCTTTGTTCTTATCTGAAGGATGATGGCGAAGTCCACACATGGCTTGCGACTATCAATCTGAATGAGTCTCCATAATCTCCTAAGAAGTTAGATCCCTTTTTTCTTTCTTTTCATTTTAGTTTGTATTTTTCTGGAGAGACATAAAAAGATCACAACTCTTGTTTTTCATTATTGATAAGAATTGTAAATTGCCTTTCACGGCAAAAAAACCGCCTTTTCACGGCAAACAAACCATGTCTCTTTTTTTTAAATATATGTGCAATGGAAAAATAGAAAAAAAGTTGACTTCATTTTCTACTTACGAAGGTGGATCTCCAGGCCACCACTTGTCAATTCCAAGTAGAGTAGAAATTTTGGTATACCCGTACAAAAAAATGTTGATGCTTACATTCCGCCACCAGTCACAAAAGGGTTGGACCCTACGGACTCTCACGTATGTTGACCCCGGTAGCACCACGTGCAGAAAAGCGAGTCCATCACGCACCAGCAGTGTTCATGGCCCTAATGAACAATATCTTTGCAACGCACTTATATCAGTTCACAGTTGTCTTCATTGATGACATATTGGTGCATTCCAAGTCTAGAGAAGATCATGAGCAGCATTTGAGGATGTCTTTGCAGCTCCTGAAGGACAATCAGTTGTATGCAAAGCTTAGGAAGTGTGAGTTTTGGCTAGAGCTAGTTGCTTTCCTAGGCCATATCATCTCCAAAGAAGGTTTAGCCGTCGATCCAACAAAGATTGAGGCAATTATCAGTTGGGAAAGGCCGAAAAGTGTGACTGAAATCTGAAGTTTTCTGGGTTTAGTAGGCCATTATAGAAGGTTTGTGCAGGGATTTTCATCTATTGCATCACCTTTGACCAAACTAGCCTGGAAAAATGTGCAATATGTGTGGTCAGATCAATGTGAATCCAGTTTTGAAGAGTTGAGAAAGAGGTTAACCACAACACCTATTCTCACTTTACCGTTGGGCAGTGGTGGTTTCGTAGTTTATACCGATGCTTTGAATGTGGGACTCGGGTGTATGTTGATGGAAGATGGCAAAGTCATAGCGTATGGCTCAAGGCAATTGAAGGGGCACGAGAAAAATTACGCAACACATGACTTAGAATTGGCGACAGTCGTCTTTGCATTGAAGATGTGGAGACACTACCTCTATGGAGAAAATTTTGAAGTCCATTCAAACCACCGCAGTCTCCATTATCTATTTTCTTAGAAGGAGTTGAACATGAGACAGAGGAGGTGGATGGAATATATAAAAAATTACAATTTCCCGATCATTTATCATTCGGGGAAAGTGAATGTCGTTGTGGATGCATTAAGCAGAAAGTCAGTCAGTGTGGCCAGTTTTTGAGGAATTTGCATATTTCACTAGTTTGAAGACCTGGGAGTTGAGTTTCAACCGTTGAGCCAAGGTGTTATGTTGGCAAACATGTCGGTGTCTGAGCCTACCTTCCTTCAAAAGATCAAAGAGAGTCATTTGCAAGATCCAAATTTCGCTAGAATTATTAAACACATTGCAAAATGTCCATATTTTCAAATCATGGATGGAGTACTTTACTTCGGTGACCAACTCTATGTTCCAAATATGGATTATTTGAGGAATGAAATAATGATGAAAGCCACAGAACAAGGTATTCTATGCACCTGGGGAGTCCGAAAATGAACCATAACTTAGAGGGTAGATTTTGGTGGAACAACACGAAGAGAGAAATTGCAGCTTTTATATCCCGATGCATGACTTGTCAGTTAGTTAAGGTCAAACATTAAAAGCCACCTAGTCTTTTATAACCGTTGGAAATCCCAAAATGGAAATGGGAACATCTCACTATTGATTTCATCTTGGGTTTACCAATTACCAGCAAAGGGAACAATGCCATTTGGATCATCATGGACCATTTGACGAAATCTGCACATTTCATTCAACTAAGGACGAGGAAGAAGATGTGCATGCTACCTCTTGCAGAAGCATTCATGAATGAGATCGTCAGTCATTATGGCCAGCCAGTTTCCATCACTTCAAACAGAGATAGCAGATTTTTCTCGAGATTTTGGAAGACTTTACATGAGTCCATGGGTACGAAGCTTCAGTTCAGTACGGCGTATGACCCACAGACAGATGGCCAGTCAGAACGGACCATTCAGACATTGGAAGACATGCTTAAGGCTTGTGTGTTAGATTTCAAGACCTAGTGGGATGAGAGATTATCTCTCTATGAATTTACCTATAACAATAGCTGCCACTTGAGCATAGGGATGGCTCCTTTTAAAGCATTATATGGCAGAAGATGCAGAACTCTAGTGTGTTGGGAAGAGGTCAGTGAACGTAGCTTTCATGGACCGACATTGATTAGCGAGACAAGTGAAAAGGTTAAGCTTATCCGTGAGCATTTGAAAGTTGCTAGAAGCCGACAGAAGAGCTATGCCGATGTTCAAAGAAGAGACCTACAGTTCCAAGAAGGAGATAAAGTGTTTTTGAAAGTGTCACCGGCTAAAGGAACGTTGAGGTTTGGTCAGAAGGGCAAATTGTCAAAGAGATTCATTGGACTGTATGAGATTTTGAATCGCATTGGTGATGTGGCATATAGACTAGCTTTGACACCAGAGCTCTCGGGTGTGCACAATGTATTTCACGTCTCGATGCTGAAGAAATATGTTTTAGACTCTTCACACGTGTTACGACATGAGCCATTGGAAATTCAGGAAGATGCCACCTATGTTGAGAAACCGGTCAGGGTTATTGACACGAAAGAGCAAGAATTGAGGACTTGAACAATCCACTGGGTGAAAGTACTTTGGGAAAACCAAGGACCGGAAGAAGCTACTTGGGAATTGCAGGATCAAGTTCAGAAGAAGTACCCTCACTTGCTATAATAGGTTAGTTGTGATTTGGAGGACCAAATGCTCTAAGGGGTGGAGGATGTAAGACCCTGACCCAGGTTTAGTATGATTAATGTTATTTTAGTCGTGATTAGTCTCTAGGTGAGAGTAAAGGACGTTTAGCTTGGGATTTAGCTAGACTAGAGTTTTGAATAGCTTTGGGAAATTTTGAGATCCGTTGAGCTTGGTTTGACACGGCCCGGGATGGCAGTGTGATGCGTATTCGTATGGGGAGATTAATCCTTTATTTTAAAAAATTTAGATTTCTAGTTGTGTTGAATGATTGTACCAAGCTCCACAACTTTTATGTTTGCTCCATCTATGTTCGAACCCCAAAAATTCCGTTTTTTGGAAAAAAGGGCAAAACAGACTTTTCACATCAAAATTTGTCCATGAAAATTAATATTTGAAAACTATGAGGAAAATATACTTTTTGGAAACTAGATTTTTCGACTATCGATTTTCCCTTCTTCGTCGATCTCATTCGGGACCTACAAATGAGGTTTTTAGCCACTTGAAACTTTAGAGCCAATGGGGCCCACTTCCCACTTAACTCAAAACCAAGTCCACGTTTGCAACCTCCCTTCCCATTTTTCTGTTTTAGTTTCAAACCTAAGAAGAGATTTTCTTCTTCTCCTATCCCCAGCCAATTTCCCTTACTGCATGCCCCTCTCCTTTAGCGCAAAATGGAAATCTGACTTCTCAATCTTCTTCTTCAAGCCTTGAGCTTTCCAAAGATAACACCGGTTGAGTTTTCTACTGGAATTTGATGGGCCCTTGGGAATCTTCCGTCCTCTCCTTCCGCACCCCGAGGGCTGACCTAGGTCTCGACGGAGGAGGGAAAATCGCGGGTATCAATATTTTTTGTACGGGTATGCCAGATTTACTTTCTACTTGGAATTTGGAACGGTGATAATCCGGAGATTCACCTTCACAAATAGAAAGGAAATCAATCCTTTTTTTCTAACTTTTCAATTTGCATAAATATTAAGAAAAGAGACAAGTTTGTTTTTTGAGAATGCCGTAGGAGGCGTTTTTGTTTGTTTGCCGTGAAAGGCGATTTTACAAAAATCATCAAATATGAAAGACAAGAATTGTAATTTCTTCTTTGTCTCTTTAAGAAATACAAACTACAATAGAAAAGTAAGAAAATGGATCTAACTTCTCGGGAGATTGTGGGGACACGTTGAGATCGACGATCGCAAGTCATGTATGGACTTCGCCATCGTCTTTCAAATGAGAACGGTTGATGCTTTGATTCTTCGGCTTGGCTCCTAACTTCAGTTTTTTAAAGGACAAGGACCAAGAGGAGGTCCTATATCCAATGAAAAACCAAGTAAACGGGCAGAAAAGCCGCGTTTAGGCCATGTTGGAGAAGGAGGGGACCTTGGGGGGATGGCCCCCCAAGGGACGTTGATCACCTTGTCGTGCTTCTTGCAGCAGAGCAACAGGACTTTGTCTGGATTTCTTTGGGAGAAATGCAGAATTTCAAGTCGATGTGTGTATCGATTTGCCGATAGATGTCTCTATCTTGGAAATGGATCTCCTTTTATAGGCCTTTGATAGCCATGAGGTGATTATGAGCATTGATAGCCATGATGAGAGAATTGATGAGGAGTTACAAGTTGATTTTGTAACTCCTTTTTCATGGCTTGTGATTGGCCGGTGAAGGTAGTGGGCATTTAATTCCCTTTAAGCTTCATGATAATGGGAGTTTCATGGGTTAAATGCCATGATTGCTTGGATTTGTAACTCCCAAATGCTTGAATCTGATTGGGCCATCCAAAATAATGAGTTAATGACCGCATTAAGTTGTCATAAACGGGTCAATTAACGTCACTAAGTGGTTGCCAAGGCATGTGAAGAGTCGCGGGACGCGCTGCGCCTTTTGGGATTCTTCTTGCGATCATCACAGGTGGATCCACGCATTGTTTGATGTCGGATTGCCGTGCAATCTCGGACATTGATTGATGTTGGTGGGCCGGTGACATCTGTCTTGTCGATTTCACGATTGATCGGAGAGAAAGTATACTTTCTTGGTCAGCCGGTTGGCGATATTGAAGCGATCGGTGATGATTTCATGCTTTTGACGGCTGATCCGAAATGTCGGTGAAGATCAGTCGTTTTCAAGCATCAAACATTGGATTTTCAAAAAATCACAGAGGCAGGAAAGCTCGAAACGCGAAAAGGATAAAAAAACGGGCAATTTAGTGCAAAATCCGGTGACCCGGATTTGCAGGGTCGCCGGGCGACCATGCACCCAGGGTCGCCGGCGACCATAAGGCTTTGGCCCGTTTGGTCGCCAAGCGTCGTTTTCGGCCGTTTTTCGTCTTTTTCGTTCCTTTTTTCTTCTGTATTTTTCTTGACATTTTTCCTCAATTATTGACTTTATTTTCTTGGATAAATCTTAACGAGAACCCGCGCGAAATCAGAGCACAAAGTTTCCCATTTTTCGGGAAAGCCGAAGACTTTGTAGCCGATTTTATGTCAAGAGTCAAAACTAGGTCAAACGATGTCGGAATGACCTGAAAATTGAGGTGAAGCTTCTTGAGCAGTGGATAGGACCAACCATGAGCTTTTATTTGAGTTGCGAAGCCGTTTGGGGTCCCATTGATGCTTGACTTGATTTTGCTGCGGGGAAAATGTCGAGCTTTGATATGTGGTCAAACGATATCCGATTAACCTGAAATTTCACGAGGAGCCTATTGGAGTCATTTTGAGACGTTGCATCAGCTCCGTTTTGGATGTCATGGTCCCGGGTTGCTCCAACGCCGGTAGGCTTGATTTTCTCTCGGAGCATCGAAACCTGGTCAAATGTTGTCGGAATGACCTGAAATTTTACGTGCAGCCTTTTGGAAGCATATTGAAGCCATTCATGTACTTTGTTTTATGAGTGATCACTTTGGTGGTTCCCGCCGCCAGGAGTCTTGATTTTGCTGCTCGAGCGTTGATGGGGGGTCAAACATTGTCGGTTTGACTTGAAATTTGGCATGGAGCCCTTTGAAGACATTCTGGAGTCATCCATAGGCTTTGATAGAAGTTTTGGTGTCTTCGATGATGTCGCCACAGGGAGCGCTTGTTTAGCTATCGGAGCGGTGAAGTTAGGCCAAACGATGTCGGAATGGCCCGAAACCTCAGGTGTACCCCTCTTTTGGCTACCTTGAAGGATCTTTCAGTTTCTATCTGATTCTGACAAAATTTTATGCTTGAAGTAGCCTTACTTATTTTTAGCAGGATGCAGCTTTACGAGGTTTCTTGATATTGATGAGATATAGTGACTTTTTTTGTGTCAACAAATGCCCCCTTGAGGTATAGCGACGAGTAGCTTTTTGGAGTCGATGTGCCTCGAAGAGAAGCTTGGAGGAGAGATTTCAACTTGACCAAGAGTCTTGAGCCCTTTTTTTTTTTTTTTTTGAATAGCCTTCTAAGTTTCCGGGGGAATTTTATGGTAGTGAGAGGGATCACGTACAATCTCAAGGCAAAGTTTTGAAAATGACATGGGGTGTTTGGATTTTGGGTTTTGGATTTTGGTTTTTGACCTTGTGACCTAACAAGCTGTATGTGGCAGGTTAGGGGGTCGGGGTTTGATTTTGATTTTGACCTTGTGACCCAACAAGCTGTTTGTGGCAGGTTGGGGGGTCAGATTTGGGTTTTCGGTTTTGGTTTGGTTTGAATTTTGATTTTGGTTTTGGTCTTGTGACCTAACAAGCTGTATGTGGCGAGCTAGGGGACAGGAATTTGGTTTTGTGAAATGTCAATTTCAAGATTTTGGCTCAATTTGGTTTATGAGGTTGGACGGTTTGATTTTTGGAAACTCATGAGGCTTTCTTTTCTCTTTTTTTTTTTGAATGGTCTCATCAACTCAAAAGAGGCATGGGACTGTTTTGCTCTTTTTTTTTTTTTTTTTTTTTTGCTCTTGGTAAGAGGAATATTTTGACTAAAAGCCACTTTTAGTGCCTAGGTGGTTAAACCTGGCTCATATGGGCTAACCCATGGGACCTTAGGCTTTGAAGATGGCCTAGATCTCACATGGTGTCATATTTGTAGAGAATATCTAAAAATTTCTCTTTTGTGTAGAGAATATCTAAAAATATCCTTAGTTGGAGAGAATTTCTCAAGTTTTCTTTTTGTGGAAAGATTCTCTCAAAATATCTCTCTTTTGGAAAAGTAACTAAATTTTAGTACTTACCTCTTTTCTTTCTCCTTGTTTCCTCTTTTGGCTTGCTCTCTTCTATAAAAGCAAGAGGGTTGTTTCTTTTGCTCCATTGCTTTCTTTTTGCAAGAAATCTTCAAGAGTGCTCTCCAAGATTAGAAGTGCTTTTTTTTCTTCTTCAAGGATCTTCAAGCTTTTCTTCTTCTTCTCCATCAATGGCTTTAAGTAAGTTTTCTTCCCCCACAAGAATCTCCACTGTAGAAGTAGCTTCTTCATTTTTTTTCTTCTCTTCTTCTTTTTCTTTTCTTTTCTTTTTTTTTCTTCAAGCACGTTTTCCCTCTTTCTTTTCGTGCTTCTTCTTCTTTTTTTTTTCTTTTTCTTTTGTTTTTCTCTTCTTTTCACGGTTTTTTTTTTCCACACGCTGACTTCTTTTTTTTTTTTTTTGTCATCGATTTTTCCCCTTTTTTTCTGTTTTCATGCTCATTTTTTTTTCAGCGTTTTTTTTTTTTTTTCTGTTTTCTGTTTTTGCACGCTGATTCCTGTTTTTTTTTTCAGCGTTTTTCCTTTTCTTTTTTTTTTTTCTTTTTTTTCTGTTTTTCTTGGCTGTACGGACAGCCTGCCACGTGGCAGTGGGCCACGGCCTGTGGGCCAAATATATATATATATTTTTTTTTTGCTGAGATTTTTTTCTCTCTCTTTCTTTTTCTTTTTCCTTGTTTGCTCACCATGAAAATGATGCTATGCAATTTCAATATGTATGCAATTTTTTTTTGATGCATCAAGATAGAAGGCTAGAGTCTCTAGGTCAAGCCAACATGATTTTTGGCTTGGACAAAGTTTGATTGGTTTTGACCAAATTGGGTTGGAATTGGTCAAACTTTGGTGAAGGTTTTCCTAGCATCTAATGCATGATGATATTCTTTGATGCATGATTTTTGGTAAATGGACTTGGAAGCATGACGATGCATACCTGAAAATCTTTTGCAAGTATTGGGATTTTGAGCTGCAGTGATATTGAGCTCTTTCTCGGTCTTGCTGGATTTTGAGGAAGTTTGCAATTTTTGGATTCTTAAGCTCGCAGCAATGTTAAGCTCTTTTTCAGATTTTGCGGAAGTTTGATGAGATTGGCTCGTTCTCGCAGCGATGTTAAGTTCGAACCGTCTTTGAGAATTCTCCACTGACTATGAGCTCGCAGCGATGTTGAGCTCATCTTCAGGTTTCCTGTCTTTTTCGGAGTATTTTCCTTTTCTTTGGAATTACCCCGGAACCATGTCAAAATTTTGCTAGAATTTTCGTAGAAAAATTCTGTCATTTTAATGTTGATTGATCTTTTCTCTTCCATCTCTTGTAGGTAGTTCTTCTAGAACGAACAAGGGTAAATGTCCTGTTACTGACGCACCTCGTTGGTTTGCTAGATCTTCCAATGCGGCTGTCCAGCAGGCTTGGGAGAAGGTCCCGTTTGTTAAGAAGAACTTGGAAGAGTGCGATTCCCTCAATCGTGATGAGATGAGACAGCGATTGATCGCTCTCAAAGATGAGGAATTCTACAAGATCGTGGTAAGCAGCCGTCCTTGGGTTACGGACGATCAGAGCGTTGTGCTCAAGCCTACCTTCTTCTTCGGTGATGGAGTCCCTGACGACTTGACATACCAAAGGAGATGTTTTCAGTTCTCTTACACAGCAGATGGTGAGGAGAGAACTATTTTCACCCAGTCGACTTTCGATCGGACCATCTCGATCCTGAGCCTTTCTCCCACGTGCCCTAAGAGAGAAGATCCTCCAAGCTGGGTGAGGAGGACCAGTGTGATCAAGACCGGGATTTTTGTTGGCGGCCCTTCCGGTTTTGCAGAGAAGCCACCTGTCCGTATGGACATGTTGATGCCAACCAGTGGCTACCAAGGTTCTGATCATCCATCGCTCGATTTGAGACCGGTGGGCCTTGGTGTTTTTCGGGGTGACGGCGGCAATTGGGTGAAGCCTTTTCGACTTCGTGGCCGTTTCAGTGCTGACTCGAGCTGGGAGTCATGGACTGATCATACCCTGAGGATTGGCGAGGCCGTTCTGCGGGAGGCCGAGATTTTTGATGCGGTTCGCGCTTTTCGGCAAATAATTTTTTTCTCCGATGAGGCTTCATGGCCATGCTGGAGTCATTCCTTCCACAAACCAACACCTTCATTGTGATGAATGGTGAGATTGGTTTTTCTTTAAAGGAACTGAGCGCCATCACCGGGTTGCCTATCCTCGGTAAACTCTATAAGGAGTTTATGCCTATTGACAGCGTCCTTGAGGAGCAGTCTGAGGAGTTTAGGCTTGTATACTTTCAGCTCGTTGCCTTTTATGATTTTTTGAAGGAGACGGAGGGCTCGAAAGTTAGATGCAGTAGTTGGAGAAGTTGCAGCTCCAACTTTTTTACAGCGGGGATTCTTCTGATGGCATGGCCCAAGATGCTAGGGGTAAAGCATCAAGTTTGAAGAAGATTGCCGCCGTGCGAGAAGATTTAAAGAAGTTATTCGCAATCACAGATGTCATTTGTCCTGACATTGCGTTGCGGAGAGATCTCGTTGTTTACCTCACTTACTGGCTCGGTGAGGCTGTTTTTGCTGGAGGAGATGGAACGTACATCAGGTCGCACTGTATTTTTCCGGCTTGTCAAATGGTGTTTGGAGAGTGGCTGGCTTTGGTACCTGCTCTTTACTCCTATTTGTGTACCGAACTTCAGGCTGCTGCTTTCCTGGTTCGGCTTGGGCTTCCCATGAACAGGGTATTTTCTGCCCACATCTTCTATTCGTGGTATGTATACCACTGTCCTAGCTTCCATCGTTTGGGAGTTGCACAGGACGAAGATCCTTTTATGATTCATTTGGCTAGAGGGACAGCCGTTCCCGAATCACTTTTGTCTACCCGTTTGAGGATCCGACGATTTAGGGACGTCAAGATTGGGCAGTCTTCAGTGAAGCTTTCTCCGGGTTTGCGGAAGAATGCTTTTGACTTTGGTGTCTCCCGTGATTCAACCAGGGCAGGGTCGGGAAGACACTATGCTTTGACAGACGCAGAGAAGAGATGGCTCTTCAACATACGGGTTGGTACGATGGTGTACCGTAGACATCTTTTCGTCGACATCCAACCGTATGTCCCTTCGCGTTTTGCATTGCAGCTTGGCTTCTCTGAAGGCGTTGTTGGAGCGCCTTCGAGCATGGTGAAGCGTTTTGGAGGTTTGCAGGATGGGAGAAATGCATGGGCTTTTTATAGCGCTGAGGGCCCTACCACCATGATTTCCTATCTTGAGCTGCCCACCTTCCGAACTGCTGGCTTCACGAAGTGGTTCGTGGAGAGCTTTTCAGTGTACCGGGGGCTTTCCAAGAAAGAGCTCGATGTCTAGCAATCTCATGGGAAGGGTCTTGGCAAATCGGATGCTGTCTGTCGGGAGGAAGTTTTGGCCTTCCTTTCTGGAGAGAAGCATAAGATAGGCTTTCTCAATGAGCAGGACGTCATCAGATCAGGAGCTGCACAAGGGATTCCTGGTGAGGTCTTGAGACAGCTGGAAGAGGAGGAGGCTGGGATCGATGCTATGATACAGGCAGTGCATACGAAGGCTTCCATGAGTCTACTAAGAAGAGTAGACCATCCAGTGAGGAATCTAATGAGAGGCCTGATGTTGATAGTGGGGCAAGATCGTCAAGCAGATTGACCCGCCGAAGCAAGAGGAAGAGAGGACAGCGTCGTAACATGAAATGGCATGATAGTCCTTCTGATATTGAAGTTCCTCTCACCATTGTTGAGGAGGTGTCTGAGGATGCTGACGAGCCTCCGGAGAAGAGGAGACAGCTGGTATGATCCCCTTTCTTTCTTTTGTTTCTTCTTTTCTCTTGTAAGAGATTTTTTGTTTTGATCCGCTGCTTTCTTTCTTTTAGCAGAGGATGATGACTTGATGATGCCTGAGGTTCCTGCCAATGAGGCGATGACGGATCCAGTCGTGGCATCTGAGGAAGAGCCCAGGGACTCTGGAGTGGTTCCAGAACCTTCACCTGGTATGATTGCTTTGGCTTCTTTTTTTTCTTCTTTTTGTTTGTACTGTCATTTGCTAACATGGAGCTGACTTGCCAGAGGATTCTGACGATCTCGAGCCATCCATGGACGCAACTTTTGACGATGCTTCGGATGAGCTCAGAGAGGCAGAGAGTACCCCGCCGGTTGTCGAAGCAGGTATTTTTGCAATAATAATCTTGATATATTTTTGACAAGGACAAGATTATATTCATATCTTTTTGTCTTTTCCTTGACAAATTGTGAAGTAGCAGGAGAGTTTCCTCCGTCTTCCTCAGAGCCAGAACAGGGGATACCTGCGGCTGATGCAGAAGTAGGGGCTTCTGCTTCCTTCAATGAGTCAGCTTCTTCAGTTGGAAAGAGTTCATTGATTACTCTTCCAATGGAGCATGACGTGGGCAGTCGGGCATTAGAACACGGCGAATACTCATCTGCACCGTACCTTCAGTATGCAAGGAAGGTGTTGAAGACGATCTTGAGCTCATGGGTTGAGACTCTTTCTTCAGGTCACTTGGAAGCTGGTTTTGGCATGATCAAGCATGTGTAGGACATCCTTGCTGATATCAAAGAAGTCGGTCTGGACATCGCAATCGCCAAAGATTTTGTTGAGGAGGTCATCGCCTTATGGAACAAATGGACTGAGACCAAGAGTTTCCCAGATGGTGACTTATTTGATGAGATGTTCATAAAGCCATCCAGCAAAGTCAAAGCTGAGCTGACTGAGGTTACGAAGACTCGGAGGCAGATCGTTCGGGAGAAGAACATTACCGAGTTATCCATTATGGGGCTGAAGCAAGACTTAGACCGCCTTGATAAGGAGGTTGTCGAGGCTAGGCAGCGTCTTGAGCTTTTGGAGGAAGAAGCTGCTGCCAAATGGACCGCCATTGTGGAGGCTCGTGACAAAGAATGGACCCTCATTCGCCAAGTTGAGGAAGCTGAAGGTAATGTCTAGAGAAAGACTCAGGAGCATGAGCAGTGGTAAGTCCTCTGGGAAGAACTTCCTCGTGCTGCAGATGGGTAGCGGCATTCGGCCGCGTTTTATGGGAACATTTTGAAGAAGCGTGGCCTAAAAACTTTCGAAGTTAAGGCCAAGGGTCTGCTTGAGGAGTTGAACGTTTGGTTGAAGACCATGCTAGATTGAGCTCCTGAGTTATAACAAACTCTTTTTTCTTCTTCTTTTTTTTTTGTACCTCCATGTATAAACAATTTTGGTACTACATTTTTGTATCCCCTTCTTTTCACTTAAACCATTTTTTTTTCGTAAAAGCTGATGGGAATGTTTGTTTGAGAGTTTGATCAAAAGGTTTGCTATTTTGTGAAAATCTTTTGTCAAAGAGTTGTTTTGGGCATGAAAGCAAATTTTTTGGCAAAAAGCCTAGTTTTTGATGGCTTGAAAAGCGAAATTTTGGTGGCATGGAAGCCTAATTTTGTAGCGTAAGAGCCAAAATTTGTTTTACGGCATGGGAGCCAAAAATTTTGAGATGGCATTAGAGCCAAAGTTTTTTTTTTTTTTTTTTGTTTGGAGCATGAAAGCCAAAGTTTTTTCTGTTTGTGGCATGAGAGCCAAGGTCTTTTGGATGGCGTGAAAGTCGATTTTGGAATGGCATAGGAGCCGAATTTTAAGATGGCATGAAAGCCAAAGTTTTTTTTTTTTTTTTTTTTTGTTTTAGCACAGGAGCCATATTTTTGAAAACCAAGTTTTGTTTTGTTGGCATGAAAGCCAATTTTGGCGTTTATAGCCGAATTTTTTTTTGTTTTGGCATTTATAGCCGAATTTGGCGCTTATAGCCGGATTTTGGCGTTTATAGCCGATTTTTGGCATTTATAACCGGATTTTGGCGTTTATAGCCGAATTTTGCTTTCTTTGTTGTTTGTTTTGTTTTGGCATGGAAGCCAGATTTTTGAAAACCAAGTTTTTGTTTTGTTGGCATGAAAGCCGATTTTGGTGTTTATAGCCGAATTTTTTTTTGTTTTGGCATTTATAGCCGAATTTGATGTTTATAACCGGATTTTGGCGTTTATACCCGATTTTTGGCGTTTATAGCCAGGTTTTGGCGTTTATAGCCGAATTTTGGCGTTTATAGCCGGATTTGGTTTTCAAAATGCAGGTATCGACTAAATGTCGCCTCCCTGCTAAATGGTCTTGCAAGTATCGATGGAATGTCGCTTCCTTGCTCATTCGGTTTGCGAGTATTGATGGAATGTCACTTCCTCGTGGGCTGTGTTTGCGAGTATCGATGGAATGTCGCTTCCTCGCGGATTGGGGTGCAAATATCGACTAAGCGTCGCTTCCCTGCTTTTCCCAAAACTTTTGGTTTTGCGAGTACTGACTTGATGTCGTTTCCTCGCGATTTTTTAAATTTGAGGTTTTCTCGAACCATTTGAAATTTGGGTTGTGGATATCAATTGGAATATTGCATCTCCACGATTTTGAAATTTGAGGTTTTGCAAGTATCTAATGGGGTTCGCTTCCTTGCGATTTTTTGGGTTTTGCGAGTATCGACTGAATGTCGCTTCCCCACGGTTTTTTTTTTTTTTTTGTTGCTTTGGAAGTATCGAATGGGGTTCGCATCCTTCCGGTTTTTTTGGTTTTTGGAAGTATCGAATAGGGTTCGCATCCTTCCGGTTTTTGGATTTTGTGAGTATCGACTGAATGTCGCTTCCCCGCGGTTTCTAACAAACCATTTTTTTTTTGTTTAAAGACACGAGGGTCATAAATTTTGACTTAAAACCATTTTTGTTGTAAAAGCCGGGGTGAACACGGGTGAAAGTTCCTGAGTCCTGGTTTTTGTTTCAAACTATGAATTTTTGGGTTCAAGGATCGAAAATTTTGGTCAAGTCTGGGAAGAGGCTCCAAATCTTGGACTTTTTGGATTTTGATTTTTTTTTTTTTTGAACAATGAAACGATGAAAGTAAGCATTGTTTTGAGAGAGTTTTTTTTTTTGGAAACTTGAACATAAAGATGAAAATTTCAAAAGGGGTGGGTTTGACGAGCAAGTACCTTAGAAATAGGCTTTGGCCGTGTAGATATCGCTCTGACCCATTTAAGGAAGTCTTCAAGGGTAGTACCGCTTCAAGAACTTGCCGTTGATGGGCAGCATACATCTGTCTCCTTCCATGTTTAGAAGAGCGTATGCGCCATTGGAGAAGACTTTGTCGATGACGAATGTTCCCTCCCATTTTGGTTCAAATTTGCCTTTGGATTTGTGGGCAAAGACTATGGGTCTTTTTATTGCAAGAACCAAGTCACCCTTTTTGTAGGCGCGTTGCCTGACCTTCTTGTCGAAAGATCCTGCCATGCGTGCTTGGTACAACTCAATGCTTTGTAGAGCTTTGAGTTGTCTTTCATCGAGATTATCCAGCTCTTGGAGTTTCAATTTGACATTGCTTTCTTGCGTCATGTCATTTTGCAAAGATTCCCTTAAGGAAGGAATTTGTACTTCCAAAGGGACAACAGCTTCACATCCATAGACCAAAGAGAATGGTGTGCTATGGGTTGGTCCTCGAACGGTGGTTCGATAGGCCCACAAAGCTTCTGGTAGTTTGTCGCCCCAGTCTCTTTTATGACTAGAGACCATTTTCTTGAGAATTTTGCAGAGTTTCTTGTTGAAGGCTTCTGCTAGTCCGTTCGCTGCTGGATTATATGGAGTCGAATGACAACTTTGGATTTTGTACTTGTCGCAGAACCTGTAGAATCTGTGATCCCGGAATTGTGGTCCGTTATCATGGACGAATCTTTTAGGTATGCCGTAGCGACAAATAATGTTGGTGCGCAAGAATTGAAGGACTGATGAGGTCTTCATTTTGCTGAGCGCAAATGCTTCTGACCACTTGGAGAAATAATCCGTAGCGGCGAAGATGAAGCGATGACCTTTGCTTGATGGGGGAGAGATTGGACCTATGATGTCCATACCTCAGGCTTCGAAAGGCCACGAGATTTCTGTTGGATGTAGCCATTCTGGAGGCATGTGGACATAATCTCCATGAATCTGGCATTTTTGGCAGCGCTTGGCAAATTGTATTGCATCAGCTACCATGATAGGCCAATAATAACCTAGCCTTTTTATCTGGTTGTAGAGCTTAGGACCAGCCTGATGGGCTCCACAAAGACCAACATGTACTTCTTTAAGAGTTTCTTCAGCCTCTTGTTGTGACAAGCAGCGTAGGAGTACTCCATTGAAGGATTTTTGTAAAGTGCTTTTGAAGGTATATCCAAATGAAAGCTCGGGGCTCGTCTTTGGATGCTTACCCAATCTTTTAGATCTTCAGGTAGGATTCCGAACATGATGTAATCAATGAACGGATCTCTCTAGTCGCCAATCGGAGGTTTGAGGATGGACATCCGACTTCCAACCACTTGGTGGCATTCAGCAACTACTTGGTGTGTGTTGAGAGGAGGGAGAATCCTTCTTTGACACACTGTGACTTGCATGTTTTCCCCTTCTTGGATTGCCATGGATGCGGCGAGTCCAGCCAGGGCATCTGCACGGATGTTTTCACCTCCGAGGATGTGCGTGATGTGACAGATGTTGAATTTTTGTCGAAGCGACTACGCCTTGTTGTAGTAAGGTAGCAAATAAGGCTTCCTAACTTCATATTTCTGATTCATCTGGTTGACGATAAGTTGAGAGTCCCCAAAATCTTCCAACATGGTGATGCCGAATTCAAGGGCGAGTTCCAATCCTACAATCAGGGCTTGGTACTCAGCTGCATTGTTTGAACATGGTTCAAGTAGCGAGAAGGCGTGTGGAATCATGTATTTGTTGGGGTTGACAAAGAGGATGCCGATTCCCGATATTTGCTTTCCTTTTTCATTTGTCTTGGTTGCACCGTCAAAGTACATGTCCCAGGAAGCATTTAATAAGGAAGTTTCCACGTTGTAGACAAATTCGTCTGGGAGATCATCTCTGAGTGGAGAATCTTTAGGCAATAGATGCTCTGCGAGGAAGTCTGCCAGAGCTTGTCCTTTGATTGCTTTTTATGGTACATACTTAATATCAAACTGTGATAGAACTATGGACCATTTTGCCCGTCGGGCATTGAGAGAACCTCCTTTGTGACAAGGACCTTTAAGAGGTTCATCCTCAAAATCAGGTAGACTGTGTTCGACAGTAGATAGTGACGTAGCTTTTGCACGGCAAACATCACTGCAAGGCATTCTTTTTCGACTGGGGAGTAGCAATTCTCTGCACCTACCAACATGCGGCTAAGGTAATATAGAGCAACTTCTTTTCCATCGTCGTTTTCTTGTGCGAGCAAAGCACCCAAAGAGTGATCGAGAGCTCTTGTGTACAAGATAAATGGTTTTCCAGTTGTGGGGCAGCCAGCACTGGAGGTTTGGTGAGGTATGCTTTGATGTCTTGAAATGCATTTTCACATTCAACATCCCAGACAAAGTCTACGCCTTTCTTCATCAGGCCAGAGAATGGACGACACTTCCCTGATAGATTGGAGATGAACCGTCGAATGTAGGCCAACCTTCCTTAAAGCCCTTTTAATTCTCTTAGGGTTCTAGGAGATGGCATTTCCAGGATAGCCTTGACTTTGGTAGGGTCAAGTTCTATTCCAGCTTTCCGTACTATGAATCCGAGAAACTTACCCGATGAGACACCGAAGAAGCACTTTAGTGGATTCATCCGCAATTTGTGTTTGCGAAGTCGGAGGAAGATTTCTCGAAGATCGTCGAGATGGTCTTCTTTTCTTCTGCTTTTGATGGTGAGGTCGTCAACATAGCATTCGACCGTCTTGTGCTGCATATTTTGGAATATTTTCATCATAGCCCTCTGATATGTTGCACCTGCATTTTTCAGACCAAATGGCTTGACAATGTAGCAATACACACGAAATGGTGTGCGAAATGACGTATGCCTTTCATCTTCAGGATGCATCTTTATTTGATTGTAGCCAGAGAATCCATCCATGAATGTTATTCGGTCGAACTCAGAGAATCATCACCTCTGGTATGGGAAGCGGGAATTCATCTTTAGGACATGCATTATTCAGGTCTCTGTAGTCAATACAGACCCTTATTTGCCCATTTTTCTTTGTCATGGGGACAATGTTGGCTAACCATTCAGGGTGCTGCTCCTCGTGGATGAAGCCAACGTTTTTGAGTTTCTGAGCTTTTTGTTCAATTTTGTCCATCACGTCGGGACGGAATCTTCTTTGGCCTTATTTGACAGGCTTGATTTCTTTTTGCAAGTTGAGCTTGTGGATTGCTACTTTGGGATCCAAGCCAGGCATTTCAGCATAAGACCATGCAAAGCAATCAACAAACTCGCGAAGAAAAGAGATATACTCGGGTAACTCATCATCCTTTTTATTCTTGCTTATGAATACAGGACATGGGTTATCAGGTGTTCCCAAGTTTATCTTTTGAACAGGGTCTTCTGTCGGAAGGTTTGAAGGTGGTTCCTCCACAGTATTTTCGGAGGCTTCCAACTCAACAAGACCTTCGGAGTGCCAGAGAAATTTTCAGACTGAGGCTCTATTTCTGTCCATGGATCTTCTTAATCAGTGTCCTTCTCAAGGCTCGCAATGAGATGGTCCCAATCATTTGCTGGAATTGGGTTGAAGTAGGGTACTTCTTTTGGAGACGATGATTCTTCTGGGTCAGAGAACCGCTCGTCTGTGTCATCGGGCAATTCTTCTTTATCATCAGAGAAATTATAGCAATTGGAGGAGCTTTCTGGATTTTTTACGAATAACTCCTCAAAGAGATATCCAGGGATATTAATGTCTTCATGAGATGTTGAGGCTTGGTCGGTAAAGCGACTTTGTAGCCATGGTGTCAACTGTCTCATAGGAGCGGTAGGATCATACCCCAACCCATATGAAGACCTTTTTGAAAGTGGATTTTCCAATCTTCTGGTTGACTTTTGGTCAGGGTGGGTTCCAATGGTGCGAGAATACCACGGCCACCTCCCAAACTAGTCGGATTTTGAGCGTCGTAGCCCATTTTCTTCATGATAGCTTGTGCCATCGGACTATACAGGGATAGCTTGTGGCAGTACATCTGAGCATTTGTACGCCATTGCCTTCCATTTGTGAATGAAGTCATATGTTGACTCATTCTCTCCATGTTTTAGGCTGCAGAGTTGAGCCATAGTAACAGGATGATCCTCACCTTGGAAGTGGGTCAGGAAGCGTGTCTCTAGCATAGCTCAATTCTGGATGGAGTTCTCCGGTAGAGTGGAGTACCAATCAAAGGTTGTACCTTTTAGGGTACTTGCAAAGAGGCGAATCTTGAGGGCATCTTGATCCGCAATGGCTCCCGTCAGGATCTTGAAATGGATGACATGTTGTCTGGCCGAACCTTTCCCCGTATATGTCTGGAGAGTAGGTTGTTTGAATTTTGCAGGGAACGGAACCGAGTCCATCCATAGAGGGTAGGATGGCTTGATCCCATGTTCTTTCAATGTATCCTCTTCTTTTGCTTTTGCGAGGATATCGTCCACGTCCTTTTTGGTAAGGGCGTGCGACTCATTATTTTCTGTATTGCCCTCGTCATCTTCATGATTCGGAGGGGTTTGGTTGTTAGGTGGTGGACGCTGTAGAGTGAGAATAAGGTTTCCATCAGAGCCTCAATTCTCTGTTGTCCTTGCTCCAACTGCTGGATGCATGTGGTTACGTCATCATGCGGTGGAGGCTGCTCAGAACTTGTAGCCAAGACGTTCATCCCTCGGGATTTGAACGAAGAAATCATCCTGGTGACTGAGCCAGGGCTCACTCTTCTGGATGAAGAATCTGAGGAGTGGTTACTCCGGTGTCCTTGGCTTGGAGGATGGAGGATTCTTCTAGATGTGTTCGTGTCCGGGAGACGCTGCGAGTCACCGGACATCTAACACTGATTTTGGTTGCTGACTTCTGGCGTTTTCTGGTTTTGCCAACCATATGAATAGTAACGAATCGGTCGGGTCTTTCTTTTTCGACCCATTTATTTGAGACATGGAGATTAGAACACTGGGTTCTTTGTTTCTCAAGTCCCTTTTGTCGATATCTGCACGGCGACGAATACGACGAGCAATTTGAGCTTCAGTCAGCTCTGGCTGGGCTCTGGCGATGAAGGATGTAGTCCCTTGTGCGCAGCAGCCGAGTTTGTCTTCTTTGAAGCTTGGCAAGGACAGAATCTGGACGCGGTCCTTTGTTTGTCGCAGTGAAGATTTGAATTTTGTGAGCTCAGCCCCTGTTGAGATGAAGGGTCGACTCGCAGAAGTGCAGACTTCAGCATGTTTTTCCATAGGCCTAAAAATACAGGATTTGATTTTGGGCTTGTAGGAGCAAGCTGGCTCATGATGATTTTGTTTGTTTTTTGGGTGGAGGGTAGGTTTCTCCTCTTTCATGTAAGACAGAGGGTAGAACCGATTCTCCTTGAGAGGGGCCAGGTATGCTGGCTTTGTAGATGTTCGGGACCTCCGTTGCTTTGGTGAAGATCTCAGGGACCAGGTTTTGAGGTAAACCTTGTTTCTTATGGGTTGAGGCTTCGTGGGAGCGCCACGGGCTTCAGGCCTTTTGTTGTTGGCCCTTGGTGCCGTGTTAGTCACACGTTGCAGGGCGGTTTTCTGCTTCTTGGCAGGTACAGTGTCTTCTGTGGGGAGTGGGAATGGTCCCAGCGACCCGAAGACAGTGGTCCGGGGAGTTGAAGTTGACCCGATGTTTGGAGAGTTGTCGAGGGAGATGACGCTTCGGCAACTGGCAGGGCGCTTATGCTTGTTTTGCTTGTCTTGAAGCATAAGCCGGTACTTGTTCTCATCGAAAGTGATGGTTAATGAAGCTGTCATTGTTAGTTTTGGAAAACTTTTCTCAAACAAGACCAAATTCATTAGTAATCACAAGAATATGGTGATCATAAATGGAGAACAACTATGGTTTTGCCTTTTCAAATCACTTGAGGGGACATGGCCCAACCCAAGGACGATGAAGAAGGTAAAAAGTCATAAAGGATACATTTGTTCCAAAATGCAAGTATGGTAGGCTCAGAGTGAGCGTTCTAGTGATTGCTAGAAGCAATTGTAGACCTAATTCAAATTACCGAGAAGTAAGGCTCACTCGAGGTAAAATGATATAAGGTTGGAGATACAAATGTGTCAGTCGTGAATACAGAAGACCCGAAAGGGCGTACTAGCACCGCTAGGCACAAATGTTACAAATCGCATCCTTGGGAAGGACATGAGATGGGATTTTTTTTTAAAAAAAGGTCAAATTTGGGTTCATAAAGTAGAGCAACTGGTATTCCAATCCGAACCACAACTCAACATTTCTGCGAGCGTTAAATCCGAAAGAGAAAGGGACCAGAGTTTCTCAAATGTGAATCCAGTATTGACGGAAGTTTTTTTTTTTTTTTTGAAAGGTCAAGATTAAATTCATCAAAGAGAGCAAATGGTATTCCAATCTGAACCACAACTCAACATTTCTGCGAGCGTTAAATCCAAAAGGGAAAGAACCAAGATTTCTCGATTCTGAACTCAAAAATGACAGGAGTTTTTTTTTTCTTTTTTTTTTGAAAGGTCAAGATTAAATTCATCAAAGATAGCAAATGGCGTTCCAATCCGAACCACAACTCAACATTTTGCGAGCATTAAATCCGAAAGGGAAAGAACCAAGATTTCTCAATTCTGAACTCAAAAATGACGGGAAATTTTTCTTTCTTTTTTTTTTTTTTGAAAAATGCACATAGGTTTCCAATTCGATCTTATGAAACCTTAGTAGATAGATTAGCCCCCAGGTAAGGGTATGATTACTTAATGAACCCGTTTGGAGAACCCTTCCATCGAATAGTCTAGCTGTCTCCACACTCTGGACAAGGCTTTTCTTGAATCCACTTTAGTCAAAGAGCGCAATTAATGCAACCTTAGTGTGTTTTTTTTTTTTTTTTGAAAGATTTCTAATGAGCTCATTAAAGAGAACAAGTGGTGTTCCAATCCGAACCACAACTCAACATTTCTGCGAGCGTTAAATCCGAAAGGGAAAGAACCAAGATTTCTCAATTTTGAACCCAAAAGAAAGAAAACTGATTTTTTTTTTAAATTATTATTTCTTTGAAATCCCAATTGGACTCATCAAAGAGAAAAGATGGCCAAATCCCCGATATGAACGATAGCTGCAAACATTTCTGTGAGCTATCAAGTTCAAAGAGGAGAGGATCAAAATTTCTCAAAGTTGAATCTTGAGAAAGAGAGATCATTTTTTTTTTTTGAAAGAATTTGAAATGAAGGTGTTTTTTTTTTTTTTTGAAATCCCAATTGGACTCATCAAAGAGAAAAGATGGCCCAATCCCCGATATGAACGATAGCTGTGAACATTTCTGTGAGCTATCAAGTTCGAAGAGGGAAAGATCAAAATTTCTCAAAGTTGAGTTTTTAAGAAAAGGAGATCAGATTTTTTTTTTTTTTTTTTTTGAAGTGAGAAAGAACAATTGAAATCCCATCTCATGTTTTTTTTTTTTTTAGATGCAAAATGCAACATAGGCCACCAACTAGAAAGGAGCAAAGGGATCAAAGCATCACATTCTCAAGTCAACGAGTCCGACCGGGTGTGCCAACTTGATGGACCCTCGGGAATCTTCCGTCCTCTCCTTCCGCACCGCGGGGGCTGACCTGGGTCTCGGCGGAGGAGGGAAAATCGCGGGTATCAACATTTTTTGTACGGGTATGCCAGATTTACTTTCTACTTGGAATTTGGAATGGTGATAATCCAGAGATTCACCTTCACAAATAGAAAGGAAATCAATCCTTTTTTCTAACTTTTCAAATTGCATAAATATTAAGAAAAGAGACAAGTTTGTTTTTTGAGAATGCCGTAGGAGGCGTTTTTGTTTGTTTGCCGTGAAAGGCGATTTTACAAAACTCATCAAATATGAAAGACAAGAATTGTGATTTCTTTTTTGTCTCTTTAAGAAATACAAACTACAATAAAAAAGTAAGAAAAGGGATCTAACTTCTCAGGAGATTGTGGGGACACGTTGAGATCGACGGTCGCAAGTCATGTATGGACTTCGCCATCGTCCTTCAAATGAGAACGGTTGATGATTTGATTCTTCGGCTTGGCTCCTAACCTCAGTTTTTTAAAGGACAAGGACCAAGAGGAGGTCCTGTATCCAATGAAAAACCAAGTAAACGGGCTGAAAAGCCGCGTTTAGGCCATGTTGGAGAAAAAGGGGACCTTGGGGGGATGGCCCCCCAAGGGACGTTGATCACCTTATGGTGCTTCTTGCAGCAGAGCAACAGGACTTTGTCTGGATTTCTTTGGGAGAAATGCAGAATTTCAAGTCGATGTGTGCATCGATTTGCCGATAGATGTCTCTCTCTTGGAAATGGATCTCCTTTTATAGGCCTTTGATAGCCATGAGTTGATTATGAGCATTGATAGCCATGATGAGAGAATTAATGAGGAGTTACAAGTTGATTTTATAACTCCTATTTCATGGCTTGTGATTGGCCGGTGAAGGTAGTGGGCATTTAATTCCCTTTAAGCTTCATCATGATGGGAGTTTCATGGGTTAAATGCCATGATTGCTTGGATTTGTAACTCCCAAATGCTTGAATCTAATTGGGCCATCGAAAATAATGAGTTAATGACCGCATTAAGTTGTCATAAACGGGTCAATTAACGTCATTAAGTGGTTGCCAAGGCATGTGAAGAGTCGCGGGCCGCGCTGCGCCTTTTGAGATTCTTCTTGCGATCAGCACAGGTGGATCCACGCATTGTTTGATGTCGGATTGCAGTGCAATCTCAAACATTGATTGATGGTGATGGGCCGGTGACATTTGTCTTGTCGATTTCACAATCGGTCGGATAGAAAGTATACTTTCTTGGTCAGCCGGTTGGCGATCTTGAGGCGATCGATGATGATTTCATGCTTTTGACGGCGGATCCGAGATGTCGGTGAAGATCAGTCGCTTTCAAGCATCAAACATTGGATTTTCAAAAAATCACAGAGGCAGGAATGCTCAAAACGCGAAGAGGATTGAAAAACGGGAAATTTGGTGCAAAATCCGGCGACCCGGATTTGCAGGGTCGCCAGCAACCATAGGGCTTTGGCCCGTTTGGTCGCCGAGCGTCGTTTTCGGTCATTTTTCGTCTTTTTCGTTCCTTTTTTCTCCTGTATTTTTCTTGACATTTTTCCACAATTATTGACTTGATTTTCTTAGAGAAATCTTGACGAGAACCCGCGCGAAATCAGAGCACAAAGTTTCCCATTTTTCGGGAAAGCCGAAGACTTTGTAGCCAATTTTCTGTCAAGAGTCGAAACTATGTCAAACGATGTCGGACTGACCTGAAAATTGAGGTGAAGCTTCTTGAGTAGTGGATAGGACCAACCATGATCTTTTATTTGAGTTTTGAAGCCGTTTGGTGTCCCATCGATGCTTGACTTGATTTTGCTGCGGGGAAAATGCCGAGCTTTGATATGTGGTCAAACGATGTCCGATTAACCTGAAATTTGACGAGGAGCCTATTGGAGTCATTTTGAGACGTGTCATCAGCTCCGTTTTGGATGTCATGGTCCCGGGTTGCTCCGCCGCTGGTAGGCTTGATTTTCTCTCGGAGCATCGAAACCTGGTCAAACGTTGTCGGAATGACCAGAAATTCGACGTGCAGCCTTTTGGAAGCATGTTGAAGCCATTCATGTACTTTGTTTCATGAGTGATGACTTCGGTGGTTCCCGCCGCTGGGAGGCTTGATTTTGCTGCTCGAGCGTTGATGGAGGGTCAAACACTGTCGGTTTGACTTGAAATTTGGCATGGAGCCCTTTGAAGACATTCTGGAGTCATTCATAGGCTCTGATCGAAGTTTTGTTGTCTTCGATGATGTCGCCGCCGGTAGCGCTTGTTTAGCTATCGGAGCAGTGAAGTTAAGCCAAACGATGTCGGAATGGCCCGAAACCTCAGGTGTACCCCTCTTTTGGCTGCCTTGAAGGATCTTTCAGTTTCTGTCTGATTCTGACAAAATCTGATGCTTGAAGTAGCCTTGCCTATTTTTAGCAGGATGCAGCTTCACGAGGCTTCTTGATGTTAAGGAGACAGTGACTTTTTTTGTGTCAACAGAATTATCTTCCTCTTCAAGCTTCTCTTCGTGTTTAGAAATTCTAGAGGTAAGCAATGGGTGTCCTCTTTTAATCTTGGTTTTGTTAAGCCCTGTAGAGCCTCTATTTCATGCATGCAAAGTCTTCTATGGGGAAGCCCTTTCCTCTTTCAAAATGTTGGGTTTTTAAGGTGTTTTCATGGGAGTTTTTGTAGATTGGAGGTTCTTGCTGAAGAGAGGAATCCTTGGAGCATTTTTAGAACCCATTTGATTTTAAGGCAAGTGAATAATATGATAATGAATGCATGCAACCTAAATGCTTGCTTTTCCTCAAAATTTTGAATAGAAATGCTCATGCCCTCAGTTGTTTTCTATGTACATAGATAGTTGCTTTCAAAGATATGTTAATTGCATGGCTTCTGAGTATGTTTTCTATGAGTGGTACTTTATAGCCGCATGGGTTTTCCTTGTCAAATTGTTATCTTTAAGTCACTGGAAATGCATTCTAGAATTTTACATTTTTGTGGTTATGCTATGTTTTATGAATTGGATTAGTGATTGGAATGGGTGGTGATCTTTGAGGTTGAATGGAGCTTTGATTGGAGCTATGGGAAGCTTAGGTTGTGTAAGAAGGATAGGGGAAGTGAATGAAGGAAAAAGGAGGAACTGAATGCAAAAAGAATAACAGAAACTTCTACAATTGGCGCGCTCAGGCAGCAACCTAGCCCTCTCGAGCGGCTGTCCGGCAAGGCGCAGGCCAGGAGCTCTGCCTACTCGAGCGAGCTCGGGTCCGCTCATGGCAAAAAGCCCAAGACAATCGGCTCGAGCGGACCTGGGCTATGCCCAAGGGTTATTTCCTGTACCCCGTGCTCTTGTTTGGATGTGTGGACCCCCTAATGACCCATGGATGCTTGGGAATGGGAATTTCGAATCCAGAACACTTTGTAACATGGAGATTAAGGGAGAAATAAGAAGAATTTTTTATATTTGAATTAGCGGGGAATTATTGTAAGCCTTGATAAACACTTTGTGATCTCAAATGTCGGGGATCTTCGGAGGCACCAAACTCATTACTCATAAACCGACATTTGGAGACTAAGTGTATAACGAGACGACCCTAGGTAAGCCAATCAACCACTTATAACCACCTCATTCCAAGTTTGAAGATTCATATGCATTTCTTATAAAACGATTTGAAATAGTTTTGTGTGGTTTACCACATTGGGAAATCTCAATAAGGCTACTCGTTTGTTTCGTTCCGCCTTTGTCCGTTTGTATTTTGTTTAGTGTAGTAATTATCGATTTGAAATGTGTTCGGTAATTCGATTTATGTTTTGTTCTAATTGTTGGTCGACACCGCTAAGCTTGGGTCGCCTAGTTGGATTGAGCATCCGGCTTGGGATCCTCAAATACTTTCGCCAACTACAGCTTGGATATTTTGTTCGTTTGTTATCCGTTCTGCAGCGGATTAATTTCGTTTGTTACCCATCTATATATATTGGGCTATTTATGTAGTATCTATTTGTTCCGGCCATTTCATGTGGCGACTGTTATTTTGATTGATCTTGTTACTTCGGTAATAGAAGAATATAGCTCAATGTGGGTTGCGATTGTTTTATTCGGTTCTCAGCATTCTTTAAATGTTCTCAATGCTAATCCTTTGAATTTGGCATTTGTTTTCTTTAATGTATCGTTAATTATGTTTAACTTTCAAATGTACTATTATGATTCTAAATGTCTTTGTAAACACTTGTCATATCCTTATCTGCTTTATTTGCTTGCTAGACCGTCGTGTCTAATACTCTTTTGTTTGGTGCTAGATGTCAACCTCGTTGCCTACGAGGCACAGCGTGACGCCGCCGGTTGCTAGAGAGTGGCAGCCCGATAATGTCATCTAGACATTAGGTTGGGTTATGAGACACATATCATATTTTGGGATTGATGATATATATATATATATTTTGGAACTTGTATCACTAGCCTTTATTGGCTTTTTATTGGGATATATAACTTTAAACTTATCTTTTGAGGTGATGTAAAACTTAAACACTAACTTTGGGTTTGCTTATGTATATGTTTCTCACTTTGACACGAGGCTTGAATGCCTTTATATGTCTTTAATTTTATTTGTGTGTTTGTTACATGCTTCCACCGATATATATATATATATATATCTGTTGTAATTTGATTGTCAGGTTAAGGATGCTTTGGAATCCTCACCGTGAAAACCTGTGGGGAATACAGCGTGAGTGGGCTAAATTTTCTGGCCCCTGCGCCGTGGCTCCAAGTTAAGGCCTTGCCTAGCTTGGCCCCGGTCCGGGGTAGTGACAAAAACTATATTTGTTTATGATATCGTCGACCACTATTACTAAAAACCATCTTCTAGTTCATCTTTTTCACAGTTGCCTATCATAATTGATCCTCATTGCATACACACTCAAATCTCTGATTAGATGGAACCCAAATGGAGCAATTAAGGAAATACATACCCCGATTGATGGTGAACCCAACGAGCCTCAATCTTCAATTAGACAAAATATATATAACAGGGCGAAAAGTACATTTGCTTACTGTTGATTGCGAAATCCACCATAGAGATCTTCAATCCAATGGGAGAAATTCAACCAAGGAGAAGAAATAAAAGAAAGTGCTCAAAAAACTTTAATTAATTTACATGAAATATTTCGTTAAATGACCCTAACACTAGTAAGATAGAGTCTGGATCTAGAGAGGTAAAACCCTATAATGACCATGAGTGAACCAACCATGGTCCGCCACATCACTATGGGGCAGTCCTACCTTGGACACCATGGTAACGTGGTCACCGTGTATATACCTACTCCGAGGATCCCGATTCATAAGATAAGAATGTATCATAATCAACTTGAAAACTAGCAACAAAGCCTGTGCTAAGCCGGGCAAAAAATGAAAATATGTTAAAATTTAAGAATTCTTTTGAAATATTGTTAAGATAAAATAAATATTAAATAAATTTTTTTATTATCTTTGAATATTAAAATTTTTCTATGTATGAAAATAAATATAAAATAAAGTAAATTCACATAACACGACGACCCCCTGAATTTAAATGCATTGACCATTTCGACCATCTCATTTACAGATATATTATACCATTGATGATTGAAAATATAAGAAAAAGAAAACAAATCAGATGGATATACATCTACTAAAAAGAACCAAAAGAAAGGAATAAAAAAATTAAATTGTTTGATCCATCAATGGGGGCCACCCTTGAAATGTTTTTAACGTGTGGGACCAACTGAAGGCTTTGCATCAAAAGCATAAAAAAGGGAAGATAAGAAGAAAGAAAATGGAAATCAAATGATTTCATCTTCAATAGGCCACACACCACATTTGGATTTATTGTGATGGAACAGTTGGCCCCCACAAATAATTAATAGTATAAGAAAAAAAATTGAAAGAGAGGGGGCGAACAAGTGTAAGAAAAGAAAAAAACATAAAAGATATACATTGCATGGGATGAGTCACTACTAGAAAATGAGGTTTTGGCGCATGAACAAGCGGGCGGCCGCTTGTGGCGGTCGCAAAAGAGCCTTAAGCGACCGCTAATGGCGGTCGCAAAAGACCATTTAGCGGTCGCTAAAGGGCTTTATATTCACCCCACCCCGAAACCCACTGTTCCACTTTTCCTTCCCACCATTTTTCCCCCTTTTCCCTTTTCCCTCCCGCGCTTTGCACTCGACCCTGCTCCCGCCATCGACGATTCCGCTGGACCAACGACAATTCCTCCGGACCGCCTGCGCCGGATCCACCACCCTTTCCCTCTGCCTCTCCTTGTCTCTCTATATTTCTCTCCCTCCCTCCCTCTCCCTCTCGCTCTGCACTGTGCCCCCAAACACGCCAGAGACACATTGACTTGGCCATTTCTCCTCTCGGACTCCATCTCCCTCCTCTTCGTTGCCAGTCCAGCAAAGCCGTCACACTCGCCAACCGATCGCCACTCACCAGTAGCCATTGCCATGCCCAGTCGGAGCCTAGGTCCCATCCACGCTTTCTCCAGTGCCGGTACAAAAATTCTTATTCTTCTTTTTCCATTGTCTTTCCCCATTTTTTCCGTAAATCTGCTGCAACTGCTCTCTGTTTTTCTAAATCTTCTTCTTCTTCCATTGATTGAGGGTCACATCTAAGGGAGAGGCGGTGCTTCTAGGGTTTTGTCATATATGTTTGGTATATATCCACCGCCGCCGCCGCCAGCCCCAATCTCTTCAAAACGGGCCTAGCTGCCCAAGATGTGGGACCTGCATTCACGGTCTCTGTTCCAATCTAAGGATTGGATTGCAATATTCAGAAGTGTTGATATTCATATGCTACTATCTCATCCTCTCCCTAGTTGAATGGAAATTTTAATCTGGGTGGGAATGACTCAGGTTGCTTTCTTTTGCACAGTGGCTTAGAAGGATTGAAGTTTGCAAGCATGGTTATGGATTTGTCATTTCTTTTAATAATTTATTCCATCTGAATTTGAATAGATTTTTCTATTGATTCCCTATTTCTCTATTTAGAAATCAAGCACTTTATGTCATCATTCAGAGATTTCTGTTCTATTAGGCTTTTGAATTTGAAAGGCACCTCCAGAATCAGTGAACTTGTTTTTCATGAGTTATTTTTCTATTTTGTCTTATAAGGATGATGAGTTTTGATTTCCTTTCTAGATGGTCAATGATGTTTTTTTTTTTTTTTTGTTAGAAAGATGATGGTCAATGATGTCAGAAGACCCTCTCTTCTGATAAAAAATCCAATGCTTATGATACGCTTTCATTTTGTGTGTCCGGTCAGGATGACTGGAGATCATCTCTTTCCTTGTGTAGACTGTCTGGGGTCTAAAACATGTGCTTGACTTCTTTTCTTGCTTAGATATGCAATTCTCTTGGTTTATACATTCATTTTCTACGAGAAAGTTTTGAGGGTTATGATGAATTTTATTTATTTGTATTCCACATTGATGGTCTGAAGATTTAGTGAGCTAATCATAGCATTGTAGAAAGTTGGCAACACAGCCAACAATTGCTGAAATCGATTGATTAATGACCCTAATCAGCAGTCACTTAAATCATGGAGGGAATAAGTAAAATAACAACGAAGTACTTCCCAATCCTAAATAGGCTACTGCATTCATGGTCTCTGTTGTTTTGGTGACAACTTACGGTTTTGGCAATGGATATGTCCTCTCCCTGTCAGTGATATTGAGAGGGTGGGTGACTTATTGGGGGGAGAAGTTGACTATGCTGATAATGCATTGAAAGCCACTCATCACAACTTTTATTCAAATGAAGATTGAATGTCAATCACCATCTTACGTTTTTCTTTGATGGACATGCACATCAATAAAAGCTATAGTCAAAATGGGAGCATTGCAATCTAGGGAAGGTTGTTTCTGGCTGATTGCAATGTATCTTTCTTGACACAATGAGTTCATTTACCACCCTACCATCAGTAGCCCACAAACACAACTTCCTCTTTTTGAACCAAAAAATTATCAATTTTTTTGTATACCTGTCCCCTCATTTTTCTTTATTCTTTATATATATTTATCTTTACTCCTCCCTCCTAGCCTCACCATTGCAGTAAAGCGCAGGTTCTATCTCTTTCATTTTTAATATTCTTAATACTGCATGGTCATTTGGGGCATGTTGGATTGCTTTGCATCTGTTTCGGTTTGGGAGGTGACATCTTAGATGTATGTGTTTATGATTAGAACTGTTTGATATAGATCTCACAAAAACCAAATGTATAGTTGATTCAAATTAACCTAGTGAATGGCTTGTTAAGTCACTGAGTAGATTCAGCTCACCTACCTAACTACTCTCATAAGTAACTACTCTCTCAAATATCAATGGTCTAGGTAGAGTCAATTCACTCAGTTCCTATTTGAGTCTTGCACCAGCTTGATCGGCTATGGAATGTGCAAGGCCTATTTTGTTATTATAAATTGAGGTGATATCTCTATTGCAGCAAATAAAAGGTTGGATGATAAGAATACCTTTCTCCATAGCAATCTTAACAAGGAAGTTTATACATTGCCACCACCTGGTTTCTTCATTAATGGGAGGAACAAAAGGTGTCAGTAGAAGAAATCTTTGTATGGCCTTTAGCATTCCCCCTACACTACTAGAATTTTTATTATTGGCGCAAGAAAAGGCGGGCGACCGCCACAAGGTCTCCTATATCCCGCCCGAATCCCATTTTTTCTTCTTCATCTTTTTCTTTCCCTCTGTTTTTTCCCCTCCCGCGCCTTGTGCCCTCGCGCCGCACCTGCAACGCCACCGGCTCTCTCTCTCCCTCTCCCTCTCTCTCTATTTCTCTTTCTCCCTCCCTCCCCCTCCCTCTCGCTCTACACTGTGCCGTCCCGAAACCCATTTTTTCCTTTCCCTCTGTTTTTTCCCCTCCCGCGCCCTGTGCCCTCCCGCCTCACCTGCAACGCCACCGGCTCTCTCTCTCTCCCTCTACCTCTCTCTCTATTTCTCTCTCTCCCTCCCTCCCCCTCCCTCTCGCTCTACACTGTGCCCTCCTGCGCGCCGAAGCCGCCGTCGGTTCTCTCTCTCCCTCCCTATTCGTGTCCTCGTCACTGGTGCTGCAGGTTCGTCACTTTTCTCTTTGTATTGCTTCTGTAATCACTCCTAAAAATCCTTCTCTCCATCTTGATCTCAATCTCTCAGTACATTGATCGAGCACCTGATGGGGGTTAGATCTCGAAGGAAAGTGGATTGTTTTGATTCTCTCTCTCTCTCTCTCTCTCTCTCTCTCTCTCTCTCTAAGCAGTGACTGTTTTGATAAATCTGTAGGGTTTGAGTAAGATTTTTTGTAGATCTTGCATGTGACTGTTTAAAAGTAGTGAGATTGAAGCAGGTTGTTAAGTGGATGATGGAATGGATCTGCTGCAGATCAGGTTCTAGTAGGGTTAGTTTGGTAGGTGTTCCCATTTCCCATTCCGGATTGAGACAAAGGTAATAGTGGAAATCAGATTTCAGATCTGATCTGTAACTGTAACTTATTACTATCCTAATTAAAATTAGTAGATGACGGTGGAGATGTTAGTTCTTTTACTGATGTTACTATTGGATCGGTGGAAGATTTAGGAAATTGGGGTTTTTTGTATGGACTTTTACTGGGTGATGATAAATGATGTTGGAAGGTCTTTAAGTTTTTATCCTGTTTTGTTTTGGTTGAGTAGGAAATGGTGGGGTTTCTATCAAAAGCACTTTTGGTTAAAACTTGTTGTGTTCAGTGAATTGGGTTTTATGTTAGAATGGTGGGACGGATGAGTGCTCCATTGTTGTCAGGGAAATGTCTATTGGGAATAACATTAACGCCATAGATTGAAGACATAGGATTAGGGATCAGTTGTTGGGTTAATCTTCTGTTCATAAGGATTTCTATAAGTAGTGACTAAACATGACTTTGACTGATGTAAAGAAGTGAAAATAACATATATTAATAACTTCATCAATCCCCCAAAATCTAGAAACACCAAAAATTAAATTCCATTTCTTGTCTAGCTGTTGTTGGTTTTTTAAGCATAGATTGGTTGGGTGGTTAGAAGGATGCCAAGCTCTCAAGGGAATTCCTACACTCTCTACTTCCTCACTCATCACTCATCCTACTAGCTAGATTTCCAAACGTTTATCTTAATAATCAAGTCTGTCCTAACTAATAAGTGGATGAGCTTCGGTTATTAATCATTATAAATAGTAACACCTATGTTACTTTTCCATATATATTTCATATTATCTCATGGTCTTTGTTCTACTTACCCTATTATCTCAGGGATTCTTACACATTTTCCAAATTAAGAAGCAGCGTAGTTGAAAAACAGCAAAAAAAAAAAAAAAAAAAAAAGTTATAGATCGAAAGGTTAGGATCTACAATATAGGAGATAAATGAGAAAACTCATCCATTTTTGCTCCCATATGGAGTGTGGAGATGTGATTTTAGTTTGGTTCAAATGTTAATTACATTGGTTTTGTGCTAAAAATCTACAATACAGGAGATAAATGAGAAAATTTGCAGCTTTAAATTGATTCACCCAAATGAGACTTAAGAAATATTATATAAAATGGCTCAACTAGAGTTTTTTTTTTTGGATAAGCAATGGGTCTAGAGTATTGTTTTCTGGTTTAATAAATATTTCTTGACTTTAGTATTGGTGGGGTCTTCTAAGATTGGATTTTGCAGTTTATTCTTTTTTTCTGCAGCATCTCATCGTGAGATGAGTGTGAAAAAGGTTCAAGAATCAATATTCTTTTTATTAGGGCTTAAAACGAATCACTTATTTTAGCCTTTTGACCATCATAAGAAGATTTTTGAAAAAAGGATACCAATGTATCAAAGGCAAACCAGGTTTGATTTAAGGAGTTTGTCCCACTCAATGTAATCTGGTTAATTCTAGGATCATTCTATCTACTGATAGGCAACCATTTGAAAGCTATTTACAATCTTTGATTGGCCATGGCATCATTGCAACTTAAAAAAAATGAAGGCATTGCCGAGAATGAAGTCAAAAAAGGTTAGGAGGCCTCATGATATTCTAATAAAGGCTTGAAATGCTTAGGTGGAGTTGGATGAAGCCAGTTAACTAAGCTTTTTAATAAAACATTAAAGATAAAAAAAAATCCAAACGAATGGAGAAGAAGTGTTGTAGTACCTATATACAAGAACAAAGAGAGGGAGAGAATACGAGAAAAAAAAATGAGTGAAGAGAAAGACGAAGAGTGGATTTTGGATCTGATTTGGATCTAATTTGGTTTTCATGTGGCATTGTATTTGATCTCTCTCTTTTGTTACGTTCTGTTGTGGATTTTGGTTTGATATGGCCTGATGTCAATTGAATGTATGAGCTAGAATGAATTTTTTTTTCTTTCGATTTGTGTTAAACTGGATGTATCTGGTTTTGATGGTATCGATTAATTTGGTTTGATATGGCCTGATGTTAAACTTTTATTCATTTGCATGCATTAGTGAAACTTAGACCCGTTCGAGAATTGTGTACGACATCTGTTCGGTAATCCTTGACGCGATGGATTGGGTCTTTGACTAGATTCGTTGTTCTTGTGATGTACATTCGAACTTTGTCGTATGCGATACTTGAATTGTCCAGTTCGGACAGTTTGGGAATGCAATTATCCATTTTATACTCAATTGCTCGTGCAAGTCCGATGTTAGATAGAGTTTCGGTTGACGTCCCATTGTTCTTTGGGTACATACATAGGTACGACTGATGTTGTATCTGTGTCGTGTACTTGGAGAACCACGCGGACATGCTACCGAAATTTTGTCTGACTAGGGGACGAAGCATTCGAGTTGTTGAGTGCAAGTTGGATTGTGCATTCTCGAATGGGATAGCACCAACCACCCTGTAGTAATGAGTTTGTAGTTTTTGGATAGGTGATTTGCATGATGCACGGTACCTTGGGCTAATTGTACTACAATCATTTTAGATTTCCATAGAAATAGTTACCGAGATGGACAAGAGCTGGATTGATTTACCGAATAGGATGTCCAGGGAATACATGGAGGGGATTAACTAGTTCATGGAATTTACCAATGGGTTTGACAATGAGTTCATCAGTTGTCCATGTAGAAAATGTGCGAATCGTTATTATTACAGAAGAGAGCTTGTCCGAGAGCATCTGATTCTGAACGGATTCTTGAAGCAGTACAAGAATTGGATAAGACATGGAGAAGAGTATGTTTCATGTCGCAAACGGGCTAGAGATGAAATTGTGGTGGATGATATGTCAGAGACTGATCCGATGATCGCGATGCTAAATGATATCGCATGCAGGTTGGCACCTGAATACACAAGCTGTGAGACTAACGGCGCGGGTGGGAGTAATCCTCACTCCGGTGCCGATGAAGAAGCCATGAGATATTTTGAAATTCTAGACGATGCACAGACAAAATTGTATCCCGAATGCAAGGACTTCAGTAAATTGTCCTTTATTGTTGAGTTGTTGCATTTGAAGGCATTGAATCAATGGTCTGACACGTCCTTTGATATGCTCCTCCAGTTGTTGCATCGAGCGCTCCCGTCCGGTGCAAAACTTGCTGAGTCCTACTATCAGGCCCGCAAGTTAACTGAAATTTAGGCTTCACGTATGAGACTTTTGATGCATGTCCAAACAATTGTATGTTGTTTAGGAATGAGAATGCCCATCTTGATACGTGCATTGTCTGTCAGTCATCGAGATGGAAAGAGGACGGGGTTGGTCACAATCGTCAGAATAGTTCTACAAGTGTTATCAATCGTGGCAAACATGTGGCAGCAAAGCAAGTGAGGTATTTCCCACTTAAGCCCAGGCTGAAGCGGCTTTTTATGTCATCAAAGATTTCTAAACTGATGAGATGGCATGCCGAGAATAGCAGGGAAGATGGTAAGTTAATCCATCCAGCAGATTCCCCAGCGTGGAAAGACTTCGATTGGAGGAACCCAGACTTTGCCTTGGATTGTCGCAATGTGCGGCTTGGTTTGGCTGCAGATGGTTTTAGTCCATTCCGATCCATGACTGGGGCAAATCATAGTACGTGGCCAGTTTTTTTGGTGCCTTATAATCTCCCGCCATGGATGTATATGAAGCAACATTTTTTGATCCTATCCACACTTATAGATGGACCACGAGGACCAGGGGACAAGATTGATGTATATATGCAACCTTTGATTGATGAATTGAAGGAATTATGGGTTGATGGTCTGATGACATTTGATGCCGAAAGCAATGAAATGTTTAAACTCCGCGCCGCATTATTGTGGACAATCAATGACTTCCCTGCTTACGCTAACTTGTCAGGCTGGAGCACAAAGGGAGAGTTTGCATGTCCTTGCTGCAATCAGGAGAAGAAGTCAACTTGGTTGAAGCACGGCAGAAAATGGGCATACACGGGTCATAGACGTTTTCTACCTCCATTGCACAGGTTCAGGAAGGACAGAGTGTCATTTGACGGCACTCGAGAATATGGTCCAGCACCTCGAAAAATGATGGGAGTTGATTTGTTGGCACAGCTGGAGCAGGAGCAAGTACGCACCGTGTATGATTTTCAAGATTTACTGGCCCTCCCGCTTCCTTCGATTACTGGTGCAAATAGAAGGCGAAGTCATAATTGGAAGAAAAAAAGTATTTTCTACGATCTACCATACTGGAAAGATAACTTACTGAGGCACAACTTAGATGTTATGCACATCGAGAAGAACGTATGTGATAATATATTGTGGACCATTCTCAGTGTTCAGGGAAAGTCGAAGGATGGTGTCAATGCACGTCGTGACTTGGAAGAAATGGGCTTGAGAAAATCGTTGCACTTGCAGATGAGAGAGTCCAACAAGGCGTACATACCTCCTGCGCAGTACACGATGAGTAAAGATGAGAAAGATGTCTTCCTCTCTGTTCTGAAGGGTGTCAAGGTTCCTGACGGGTACTGTTCGAATATCGCTAAGCGTGTGAACATGAAAAAAAGAACATTACAGGGTCTGAAGAGTCATGACAATCATATTCTCATTCACCAGTTGTTGCCTATCTCCATACGAAACTATTTGCCTAAGAATGTTGTAGCGCCGTTGATTGAAGTTAGCAACTTCTTCAGACAACTCTGTTCTAGAGTTCACCGAATTGATGAGTTGAATGGTGTGCAAGAGAGGATTGCTGTGACATTGTGTCATCTAGAAAAAATCTTTCCACCTGCATTTTTCGATGTCATGGTTCACTTGACCATACACTTAACCAGTGAAGCCCTGCTTGGGGGCCCCGTCCAATTCAGATGGATGTATCCGATCGAGAGGTACATGAACACATTGAAGAGGTATATTCGTAATAGAGCTCGTCCAGAGGCATCCATAGCTAAGGGGTATTTGATGGATGAGTGCACAAATTTCTGCGCAACATATCTCAATGATAATATTGAAACAAAGTTAACCAGGCCCTCGCGGATTAATGATGGTCCAGTTGGGGAGGGCACGCCATTTGAGCTCAACAATATTGAGTGGATTCAAGCTCACCGATGGGTGTTGTTCAACACCCCATCTGTTGTGGCTTTGACTCGGTAAGTTATCACTCATTCATAACTGTAACTTGTCAATTTCTTGCCTAAATTATCGTAGTTGTCATTAACACGTGTTATGCATCGCAGGACACATATCGATGAGCTCAAACGGGACATGCCTCGTGCTACAGCTCCTGAAATTCATCAGTCCCATTATCGGTCATTTCACGAATGGTTCAAGAGTCACGTACGTATTCAATCATTAGGACAAATTTAACTTGTTCCTGTCATATTACTTTCAGGTAGTGATATTCAGTGATTACATGCATTGCGTAGGTGTGTAATTTACGAAGAACCAACGATCTTAATTTGCCCGATGAAATGAATCAGTTAGCTGATGGTCCCTTCAGAACAGCCCGACGTTACACAACTTGTGACGTCAACGGTTTTCGATTTCCCATCAAGGATGTAGATGAGAAACGAGCCACGCAAAATAGTGGGCTCGGTTGTCCATCTGTCGATGCTGGTTATTACTACGGCAGGTTGAAGGATATTGTTGAAGTTGTATACAGCCATGGGTTAAAATTTCTATTATTTAAGTGTGACTGGGTGGATCCCATCCGAGGGGTGAAAACAGATAATTACCAGTTTACATTGGTAAATTTTAACAATTTGTTATACCGGGATGATCGAATAAGTGCCGAACCCTACATACTGTCCTCAATGGCGGAGCAAGTTTACTATGTCAGAGATCCGAAAGATCCTAACTGGCAGGTTGCAGTTAAAATGTCAAGGAGGGGAGTGTATCAGATTGAATGTGATGAGCCAGATATTGATGCATTCCCTCAACAAGTTCTTGATCAGAATGCACTTGTTCAACGTGATGAAGATATTAATTGGGTTCGGGAAACTATTGAAGGAGATACAGTTGACTTACATGTCCAGTAAACGGTTGGGAACTAATTCACCAATGTTATCATTCAGTGTAATTTCTTTTTAAATGTTAATATCAATTATCTCGTTAAATTAATTTATCTTACAAACATTTGAACAGATATGTCAGGACGAAAGAAGAGAGATCATCCGCGGACCATCGAGGAGTTGCTGGGACAGGCCCAGGCCAGTGGGCCATCTGGGGACCCTACTCCTGCACAGGGTGTCGCCCAGCCTAGTGAGATGGCCCCACCCTCTAGGCCATCGACCTCCCAGCCTAGTGAGATGGCCCCACCGAGTAGGCCATCGACGTCCCAGCCTAGTGAGACATCAGCTTCACAGACAGGTACTTGTTTCTATAGTTAAACATTTTAATTCTAGCAAATTAATTTATTTCAATTCAATTAGATTATCTCTAATTTGAATAGATTCTATGAGCACAGGCCCATCTTCCAGCAGGGGGAGAGGCGTTGCCAGAGGGATCCGGACGTGGAATTCTGGTAATCCCATTGATGTGGAGTTTGATGAGACCTGGCATCCGGTGGGTCCGCATGCTAGGCAGCTCATCAGTCAGTTGGGACATATGGTCCGGGATCCATATGCATTCCCTTTGACTACACTCGACTGGGAGGCATTCCCGGTGGATACACTAGACCGTGTTTGGCAGCAGATTAAGGTAATAAGTTAACATTTCTCAACAGGATGTGTCAATTTAAATCATAACCTAATGAAAAATTATTTGTCCTTTTCAGGACAATGTGAGGGCATGTCCTGAGCTGTTCCGGCCAGTGTGCATGTCTAAGTGCAGAAAAATGTGGAAAGATCATAAAAATAAAATAAAGATGCAGCACTGGAAGCCACACCAGGATGCCCCAGACATACTATCGCGAGTTCCGAGGGGTGTTCTTTCGGATCAGTGGACTCAGCTCGTCCGGTACTGGACGAGTGAGGAGGCTCGGGTGAGAAACTTATAATTTTTTTATTTTAATTCTAACAATTTACTAATGATAACGTAAATAACAAAAATTCATTGATAAATGTTGAAAACGGAGAGAGGCCGATACGAATGCGCGGAACCGCGCAATGCAGGGTCCCGCACACAGGTTGGGGACTCGACACATCACACAGGTCCGCCACGAGGTAAAAAGTTAGATAGTACATGTAATTTATATTTTTGTCATTTTGTATGATATTATACTAATAATATGACTCTACCAAACAGTTGCGGACCGAGGGCGGTCCGGTCGACAGGATGTCTATCTGGATGCGTTCTCGAGATCCTCGCCACCCAGAGGTTGCAACTATCATCGTAAGTTTTTATATTGAACCGCTTATATTATCTGTCTATTACTATGTCTTGTTATGTATGATAGTATATTAAATGAATCAATTACGCAGGCCCAGTTTCAGTCCCCTCTGGAGGACTTGCCCAAGGAGGAGCACAGTTTGCCATCTCGGAGGGATGAGATATTCCACGATGTCATTGGCAGGGACGGGCATGGATACACGCTCACATATGGGACGGGCATTCCACGCTCGCACATCGCGCGAGCGAAGTCATCCGGTGCTAGCTCCTCCCAGGGCCGACGCCATTATACATATGAGGAGGTCGAGCAATTGCTGCAGTCCACGGAGGCGCGGGTCAGGGCAGAGATGAGGGCCGAGTGGAGATCTGATATAGCAGAGCTGGAGGCTCGTCTATCACAGAGTCGCGACCCGCTCGCATCAGACCCGCCACCCACTACTCAGGTTAGTCAGAAAAAATTTTGTATGTTTAAATTGTCAATTATGTCACTGATTGTTTTAATATTTATGTTTTTTTAATTATTTTTTGCTGTATAATAAATAATCGCAGGCACCTGACGCTGGCAGCGGCCACAGGGGGAGACATGAATCGGCTGGAGAGGGCAGTCATGATCCAGCATCCTCGACTGATCCTGACCAGGTATAATTATTTTTTTAATTCCAGATTTCAACATGTTTAGAAATCTTCTAAATAGTTTTAGAAACTTATAGATTTTGAAACTTAAAAAGCTGGAAACTTATAAATGTAGAAATTTAGAAAGTACTTCCGGAACTGACGGCTCAGGATTCCGACTCTCGGATTGCCCATACTGTCGAAATGTAGGTTTAAGTTCAAAAGTTAAGTTAAAACTTAGTAAATGGGTCTCCGGCCGCCCAAACCGGGCAAACGGGCTCCGGTGCCTGTGAAACTGGACGGACACGGGCCCATAGTCATTACTGACCAGCTGGAACTGACAGCTCGGGATTCCGACTCCTGGATTGCCCGTACTGTCGAAATGTAGGTTTAAGTTCAAACTTAGTAAATTGGCCTCCGAGCGCCCAAACCGGGCAAATAGGCTCCGGTGCCCGTGAAACTGGACGGGCTCGGGCCCATAGTCATTCATGACCTGCTGGAACTGACGGCTTGGGATTCCGACTCCCGGATTGCCCGTACTGTCAAAACGTAGGTTTAAGTTAAAACGTTAAGTTAAAACTTAGTAAATTGGCCTCCGAGCGCCCAAATTGGGCAAACGGGCTCCGGTGCCTGTGAAACTGGACAGGCACGGGCCCATAGTCATTCATGACTTGTTGGAACTGACGGCTCGGGATTTCGACTCCCGGATTGCTCGTAGTGTCGAAACATAGGTTTAAGTTAAAACTTAGTAAATTAGCCTCCGAGCATCCAAAATGGGCAAACGGGCTCCAGTGCCTGTAAAACTGGACGGACACGGGCCCATAGTCATTCATGACCTGTTGGAACTGACGGCTCGGGATTCCGACTCCCGGATTGCCCGTAGTGTCGAAACATAGGTTTAAGTTAAAACGTTAAGTTAAAACTTAGTAAATTGGCCTCCGAGCGCCCAAATCGGGCAAACGGACTCCGGTACCCGTGAAACTGCACGGGCACGGGCCCATAGTCATTCATGACTTGCTGGAACTGACGGCTCGGGATTCCGACTCCCGGATTGCGCGTAGTGTCGAAACGTAGGTTTAAGTTAAAACGTTAAGTTAAAACTTAGTAAATTGGCCTCTGAGCGCCCAATACTGGCAAACGGGCTCCGGTGCCCGTGAAACTAGACGGGTACAGGTCCATAGTCATCCATGACCTGTTGGAACTGACGGCTCGGGATTCCGACTCCCGGATTGCCCGTACTGTCGAAACATATGTTTAAGTTAAAACTTAGTAAATTGGCCTTCGAGCACCCAAACTGGGCAAACGGGCTTCGGTGCCCGTGAAACTGGATGGGCACGGGCCCATAGTCATTAATGACCTACTGGAACTGACGGTTCGGGATTCCGACTTCCGGATTGCCCATAGTGTCGAAACGTATATTTTAAGTTAAAACGTTAAGTTAAAACTTAGTAAATCGACCTCCGAGCGCCCAAAACGGGCAAACGGGCTCCGGTGCCCGTAAAACTGGACGGGCACGGGCCTATAGTCATTCATGACTTGCTGGAACTGACGGCTTGAGATTCCGACTCTCGGATTGCCCGTAGACTTGAAACGTAGGTTTAACTTTCAAAATTTTAATTTTATTTTTTCATTTTTTTCGTTTTTACTTTATATTGCCAATTTTTATAATTGCCAATTAATATTTATTTTCCTTTTTCTCTTCAGGTTTGAGAGCATCGGATCGATCTCGTCGGCCTCCTCAGACAATTTGTTTATTTTTGTAATGAATATAATTTGTGGAAACTTTTGTAATATTTGGACCTTTTGTAATGTTTTGAATATCATTAATATAAGACTTTGTTTTGGTATTAGTATTTTTAATTGATTTTCGTGGTTTGATATAATATATTCATATACAGGTATACATTCATGTACAGGTATAAAAAGCAGGAAAAATTAGCAAAAAAAATATATATATATTTACAAAAATATTTTAAAAAACTAATGGTAAATTTTTTAAAAAAATAAAATTATTAGCGACCGCCGTTGGAGGTCGCTAATACATTTAAAAATTAAAAAAAATTAAAAAAAAAATTTTTTTTACTGCCGTCGCTGGCGGTCGCTGATAGTATTAGCGACCGCCATATGGCGGTCGCTAATACTATTAACGACGAAGTTTCCGCGGCCCCTCCTTCGCGGTCGCTAGGCGGTCGCCAAAGACTATTAGAGACCGCCAGTGGACTTTTAGCGACGGCGTTTGGCGGCCACTAAAAGTCCTTTTTCTAGTAGTGAGTGTACGTGGATATAGATATGAATTATCATAGTATGTTTCTAATAGTTCTAACTCATATGCACACAAATCACATCCTAACAATTATCAAAGAAATTAAGCTTGTGTATGATACCAACCCAGTCTGATTGCCCACTACGAATATATATTGACCTAGAAAACTAATATCTATGCATAATCCATGAGTGGGTCCCATTGCAGAATTAAGTTAAATGTGCGAGGCCCACTAATTGGTTTGCATCCATTAAGAAACCAAACAACGGCCAACAGACTTGCCTCTCTCCATCAGTGGGACCCACTCTTAGAAAAAAAAAAGGGGGGGTGAAGAGAAGGCCATTGGGATTTCATTCAATACTGGAGTCCAATCTTGAAATATATTTAATACGAACTGGTGCCCACTACTGAATCCATCCATTTAGAGAAAAAAACTGAAAGGATAGTAAAGGAGCAATAGTTTGTATTTCATTCATCAGTAGGGCCTACAAAACATATTTAATATGAGACTTATTGATGATTGAAGATCTAAGAAAAGGAAAACAAACCGACTGTAAAGAGTTGCTTATAATTTGGATAACGGCAAAAAATAGGACACAAATTCAAACGTTCTTAAAAATCTTTTATGGGAGAGGTTTTAGGAGAGAAAGAGTAGCCCAAAGTGAGATGCCACCTTAAAACAATGTGGGTTTTTTTTGTCATATTTCTTTGAAAGGAAAGACTTTTTAGAGATGAGGTGGCACTCCTCACAACCCACCTCCCCCTTTGCTTTAATATATATAATGGTTGTCATAGAAAATTAAAGTCGTAAAATGGTTGTCATAAAAAATTAAAGACTATATAGGAAATTATATAAAATAGTTATTTCAAAAGTTTGATCATCTATGCTTAAAGTACAATGCATAAGTATGAAAATAATAACAACAGTATTTATAGGGGTCAATATTCTAAAAATATAGTTATTTTTATAAATATCTAATATATAAATTCCAACTCCCGGTCAATATTCCGAAGTGGGCTGGGTCCCTTCCTCATTAACTAATTTTAAGTTTTTGTTGATAACTATTAACAAAAAGATGCTTTGTGGCATAGAAGTAGGGTTTGTTCCTTTGAAATCCATATTGTTCTGAGTTCGAGAATTTCTAGGGGCTGATTTGGACTACTTGTTGTTTTTTTAACTTAATGGATCCCATATAGCAGGTGATGTATTCAAGTCCCTTAATTCCCTAATAAGCATAACAGCCTCCTTAATAAAGAGCCTTGATGGCTCTTGAATAGTAATGAAGAATCTCCCATTCCCTAGCCATTACCGTGAAAATTCATTTCCTACCAAAGTCATGGTCTCATCCACATCTCCACCATTAATCTTTCACTACTCTCCTTTTTAATAATATTTGGAGGGAGCTCATTTCACCGTGAATTCTCATGTATTTTATACAAACATACATTCCCTTTTTTAATACAAAAGAACTTGCCATAACTACATGTCTACTTTTCTCCAAGGACTCCTCCAAAAATATCTGAAACTCTAAGAATTCATTATATAAAAATCTCTCGCATCATCGTCATCATCATTTCTTGGCAAGATTACAAATATATTTATGAATATTGATCACGACAAACCCACTACAATACTCGAACTGCTTATAGTAAAAGTGAACAAAGTTATCCGGCTTTTGCAGATTAATATAGTACAATGGGGAAAGTGACAACATGTGAGAAGACTTTGCTTCATCATCATACCCTGAAAAGACAAAAAGAAGAAAAAAAAAATCTCATTGACATTAAATTATCATCCATGATCATGTAGGCATGTTTCTATGTCACTTTTAGCTTTCAAAAACAATTAGACACAAGCAAACCCATTTTTCACCCAGGAAGTCCCACCGTGAACGGTGCATGATTTTCAATTCAGTCTGTCTACAAAATTAGGAGTTAAAATGAACCTCTGATATAGGCATGGACCAAAATGCACGCACGGTGGTTAAAATCTCTGTAAAAGTATATATGTCTGATATGGTTTTACTTATTAAAGGATATCGGAAGTTAAAAGAAAAAACAGAACATAAGTAAGTATATAGGAGAAAAATCTTCGACTACTTCCAATACTGGAACAAAGAAAGAAAAAAGTTGTTTGGGATAGTTTAACATGAATTTCGAAGAAAATTTGAAAAGAAAAGAACTTTCCCAAGAAAAGGATCTAAGTACAAAGAATACAAGTCTTGCAATGTTCTCAGAAGAGAGTCTAATAAAGACTTCGAAGTATCCAAATTTGAGAACGGTGTTGGTTCTCACCTGGTTGTCCAGGATTTGGTCTAAGATTTGAGCCTGTTTAATATTTTTACCAGAGTTGGATTACACAAGAAGAAGTCAAAAGCCTTTCCTGTCCTAGTTCAAAAAGAAGTAGTGCTTGTAATTTTGACTGATTTGCTTAATAAATAATAAAAAGCCTGAACATGTAATGGAAAACCTAGTTCACACTATCTCAATTGACTAAATGGGCAACCTTGGGTCCAAGTTGGGCTCGGCTAAGGCACTTGCAGGTAGGGCTGCACAAAAAATCCGGTATCACCGCAAAACCGAACCAAACCGACCGAACCGGGCGGTTCGGATCGGTTTATAGTAGATCGGTTCGGTTAACGGTTTGAAAATCATAAAAACCACTTACATCGGTCGATTATCGGTTTGAGATCACGGTTAACCGCTTAAAACTGACCGTATACCGTAACTTAATATTGCTTTTTTTACTAGTTTAGCCTTAGGATTTCATTTTTTACTACTTTCAAAGTTACATTCCACAACTTCATTTTTACATGAACTCAACCGTCAACACTGCCTCAGTGCATCTCTTCTAATCTCTCAAATGCTTTTTGATACATCATTGCAGATAGAGGGATTACTGTATGGGATGTTTTTCTTCCATCATAATTCCTATCTCGTTTCAATAAAGTTTTTATGAGAAGGCTGCACTCTTGAGAATGCTAGAAAAGCCAGTAGAACCTAGCCTTTTGATAGTTGGTTTTGGTCTCACCTAACCAATGTGTTAAGAAACCTTCATTTCTGAAAAATACAGTGGATTCTGATACAGATTCCGTTTGTGTGTGACTTTTCTTGATATGAACTATTATTCTATTGTAATTCCAAATGGTATCATGTGGAATGAATGTTTCAGTGCAATTTTTTTTTTTTTTTGTGCGCTTGCGTTTAGTCACAACTCTCTTTTTGGAGTAGAATTATTTTTTATATGCATTTAGTCCAGTCTGGAATGCGTTTAGTCCAGTCTGGAATGTTGGATTTTTATATTTGCACTAAACATTGGAAAATACAAATGATGGGGTATCATCATTTTGATATTTTCAATGTTTGATTTTCAAAAATAAATAAATAAAAAACAACAGTTTAACTGACCGAACGAACCAAACCGTTTGATTTGGTTCGGTTTGGTTTAAGCCCTCTCCATCGGTCGGATCGGATCGATTAATTAAATAACCAACAAGTTCGGTTTGGTTGTTGGTTTTAGTATTAAACCGATCCGAACCACCCATGTGTAGCCCTACTTGTAGGTCATGTCAGGCTTAGGCTGCATATAGGCCTATATTTCAGAAATCGGCCCCCACCCAGGACATGAACTCTGCTAGGTCTAGCAATCACTTAGTGTTGACCGATTTTTCCATGCCGAGACTTGAGCATTGGCAGAAACTAGTGAAGGATCGGTTAAAATCCACCCAGTGGGTCCCATTTTAGTCGTAAAGAGGAATCATGCGTTCCTAACCATCAGATATATAGGAAATTGAAATCCTCTCTGTAAAAAAAAATCAATTCACTTTTTCCCATCTTTATGAGGAAAATGCGTCGAGTAAGACTATCTAAAAAATCAAGCAATTTTTTTTTTTTTTTTTGACATAGTAATCCTCCTTAAATCCAATTTTCCCAATTTCATGATCGAGACTCAAATAATATCACCAAAGTCACTTGACTTTGGTCAATATTTTTTGAACATTTTTGTGCCATAACCCATGATATCATGGGATTATTAATTTTTATATCATATATTTTCTGCAACCAACAAGTAAATTCGTTTTTAGCAAAAAACGAAAAAACAAAGTTTTGTAAATAGTAAATACACGTGTCCACCATTTCTATGGTTATATCATTCAAAAAGCTTTTTCCAAAGATGGTGCATAGAATCCATCACGTCATGGGAAAGTCCCATCATATCATATGATTTATCCATTTTTGTGACATACATTGTTCCCATGATATCATAAGAACTGATGCCGAAAGGTTAAAATAAATGTTGACCATAGCCAAGAAACTCTGATGACATTATCTTAGGTTCGGCCATGAAATTGGATAAATAGGATTTAAGGAGGGCTAACATGTCAAAACCCAAAAGAAAATATTGGGAAACAGAGAATCAAAATAATTTCTCTCTACTGTGGATTCCCCTCTTCACACAAACGCACCTTTATGTTTTTTCTTTTCTACTGGAAAGAGGAGCACGGAGAAACAAGCCTGGGTCTTTGACCATAACAAAGAAGAAGAAGAAGAAGAAGACAAGTATGATGATGACGACCTCGACGACGATGAAGAATTACTGTGCATATTCGACGTTGATCTTAGCGTAAGGGATCTTCGAAATGGCATCAAAAGCTTTGTTGGACAAGACCATCGTTGCGGGGCAAGGTTCCAATCTGCAAACATCCACCACCTCCACAGTTGTGGTGTCTTCCTTGCATGGCCTCTTCAGACCACCAGGCATCTCAATCTGTACTTCCGGCCACAAGCTGCTCCATTGTCCCAAATTCCATCGCTCGCCGCAACGAATAAACCATCCCCCGGGAACTGCTCTCTGCTGCTGCCCTGGCATTTTGTAGCTGCAGAAACCAGTCATTGTTACTCAATTTTCAATCTCCTACCCAGTTATAACGCTAAATGCTAAAGATTCTAAATATTTCTGCATTAGAACTCTTCGAACTGAGTGTTTTGGAAGGTGTTCGTACGTGTGAGAGAGAGAGAGAGAGAGAGAGAGAGAGAGAGAGAGAGAGAGAGAGAGAGAGGCGCAAATGAAGCCCAATGACTTTTTTCTACACCGGGTCTTCTGGGTCGTCAGGTTGACCCTTTCCTCACAATCCTAAATTTTCTCTCAAAAGGGCGGGGCATGCAGGAAGACATTACAGATATAACTCAGAGACCCATTTGGTTATTCAGGTAATTGGATATGGACCCAAATGGACCAGGATCAGCTCTGACTGTCTTAGCAAGTCTCTAACTAAGGAGCTATTCGGGGCTCAATTGTCATGAAGGCCTAAGATCTGGGCATTTTTCGCGTAATTGGGCGTACTCGGAATCCTAAAATCAATACCATGTGAAAACAGCTGATTTTAATTTGGGACTTGAACAAGAAAAGCATGTGCTACGTAGGCAGGTATGGAGGACTGTATGATTGAGCTGTACCAACGTCACCCATGGCTAGACGCACATGAGCAAGCAACCATCCCACCGCCAAAGTAGCCAACATCAACCTCATTTTCTTCGATAGGGAAAAGGGCGTGTTGTGGTTTGTAGTACGTAGAATGTGTGAAGCTCCTTTTTCCTGGGAACTCCTTGACTTGCGTACTAAATTTATACTTGCAGATATACAACACATGCTAGAAATGTGATATGCTACCTTCTACCTTTTGATGTGAACCTCACACAGGAAAAGTAAAGAAGTAAAAGAAGTTGTTATGGGTCATCCTCCATTCCTAAAAACTTATCTCCATATAATATTTATTCAATTTTTTATCATAATGCGATCACCATCATCACTACCGCCGTCCTCATCACCATCATCATATATAGTATTTATCCCATTCATTTGAAAACACCCATGTATGAATGTTATCAGAAGTTGTGGTGGAGACAATCATTGAGAAAATCAAAGCCTCCATTCCAATACTGTGTAGAATCTACTTTCCAGTTCAACTCTATTTAAAGTTTTGTTCAAAGTAACTCAAATCCTTTTTCTTTCTGAACCCAAAATTCCCTTGGACTCCCCCTTACCCCAAGCTATTCAGTCTCTGGGTTTTACCCAATCTTTTCATTCTCCTAATAACTCTCTTTGGTGCTTCTGTAAACCCAACCCAAACCTAAGTTTCACTATCTTTGATCTTTCACCTCAGCATATCTCCATCCAAGTCAAAGATTTACCCTCTTCTTCATATAGCCTAATCATAGGGGTTTATTGCTCAACGGACTATCGTCAAAGGAGACTCCTCTGGAATTATCTCATCAATACTTCCACCACTATTCTTCCTTGGGCGGTTATAGGAGACTTTAATGCCATCTTATTGGCCTCGGAAAAACTCAGTTCTTCTCCTCTCTCCCAAACTTCAGTAAATGAATTCTCAGATATGGTGCTTTTGGCAGGCCTCAAAGACCTTGGATTCAGAGGGAATAAATTTACTTGGGCAAACAACAGGCAAGGTCTTTCTTATGTTGCAGCTAGACTTGATCGAGCAATGGCTAACAATGCTTGGCTGGAACAATTTGTTGATCCTCAAGTAGCTCATCTTCCAAGGATTTCATCAGACCACAACCCTCTCCTGCTGTCCCTCAATTCCAGTCCTCATCCCAAAAATGCTCCCTTCAAATTCGAAGAAATGTGGCTAACCCATGCATCTTTCCTCCCCTTGGTTAAGGCCAGTTGGGCTGAGCAATGCTACGGTACCCCTCAATTTATCCTGGCCCAAAAGCTCAAGCTCCTCCAGAGCAAATTGAAGTCTTGGAATCTAGAGGTTTTTGGTCAACTTAGGAAGAATATTTCAGAGGCAAAGATTCAAGTGTTGGCTGCTCAATCTGATTATGACTCCAATCCCAGTGAGCCTCTCTTGATGGCTCTAAATTCTAGCAAAGCCTCCCTTCACAATTGGCTTAGAGCAGAATCGATCCATTGGAAACAAAAATAAAAAATCAGATGGCTAATAGAAGGGGACAAAAATACAAAATTCTTCCACCTGTCCGCCAAATGCAGAAGCACGTTCAACAAAATAGATAAAATTTCAGCAGATGGTATTATCATAGAGGATGCAGAGCAAATAAGAGATGCAGCTAGCACCTTTTTCTCAAATCTGATGCAATCTTCAGCTTCGGTTCTGGATGAAGGCCTATTTTCAAACCCTGGTCCAGTTGTTTCAGAAGACCAGAATTCTACCCTAGTGGCTGTTCCTTCCTCAGCTGAAATAAAAGAGGTTGTTTTTAGCTTAAAAAGATCCAGCTCTCCAGGGCCGGATGGCTTCTCAGGGATATTCTTCACTCACTGTTGGGAGTTCGTTGGTCCAGACGTTATCAAGGCATTTACTCATTTTTTCACTACCGGCAGACTGTTAAGAGCCTCTAATGCTTTCTTCCTCTCCCTCATACCAAAAAAGCCTTCCTCCTCCAGCTTCTCTGATTACAGACCAATCAGCTTTTTAAATTTTTCCTACAAAATCATCTCAAAAATCCTGGCTTCTAGGCTCTCTAAAATTCTCCCTCTTCTGATTTCCAATCACCAATCAGCATTTCTTAAAGGTAGGACTATTCATCACCATGTAGCCCTAGCCCATGATCTTTTTCAAAACCTCAAGTCTTCTACCAGAGGGGAGGCTGCTTGTCTGAAATTGGACATTTCCAAGGCTTTCGATAAACTTCAATGGAACTTTCTGTTCAGGGCACTCCAATTTTTTAAGTTCTCTTCTAAATGGATTAATTTGATGAAAGAGCTAATATGCACTTGTAGAGGTTCAGTCCTGGTGAATAAATCCCCTACTGATTTTTTCAACATCTCTTACGGTCTTCGTCAAGGAGATCCTCTCTCCCCTTATCTCTTCATTCTGGCTAAAGAGATCCTCAGTAGGAAAATTGAAGAGCTAAGGCTGGAAGGATCCATCCTCTCATTTACGAAGGTTAACTCAACCCCCTGTCATTTAATGTATGCTGATGACATTCTGGTCTTTGTTAAAGGCAATTTAAGAGGGCTTAGACAAATTCATCAGTTGCTTCATATTTATCAAGACTCTTCTGGTCAGCGTTTCAACCTTCAGAAAAGCCAACTCTACCTTGGAAAGTGCAGCATCCGGAAAGCCAACAAGATCTCTAGCCTCTTGTAGATCAGATTAGCTTCTCTTCCAGCATATTACCTGGGAGTCCCCCTTTTCTTTGGTAGTGCAAGGCACAGTCATTTTAATAAGCTGCTTGACTCCATCAGATCTAAGCTGGCTGGTTGGAAGATGAAATGCCTATCATTTGCTGGCTGGCTGATTCGTATCAGACATGTTTTAGCTTCTATCCCTCTCCACATTTCCCTAGTCCTTCCCATCCCCACCAAAACATGCCTTCAAATCGAGCGTCTGATGAGGAACTTTCTTTGGTCAGCTTCTCCGGATAAACTCAATGCCAACCTGGTTAGATGGGACACTGTTTGTCTCCCAAAAACAGAGGGTGGCTTGGGCATTCGCAGAGTGAAGGAATTCAACGAGTCTTGCCTAAGGTTCCTAGCTTGGTCGGCAATCAGCTCAGGCTCCTTGTGGGCTTCCTGGTTCAAAGGCAGATACCTCAGGAACCCTCTGCTCTGGAATCTTAGGACCAATTGGGGTGGATCTTGCATATGGAAGAAAATCAAGTCCCATCTCCCTTATCTCCAAAAAGAGAGCAAGTGGATAATAGGGAATGGAAGATCAATAAGCCTATTGGTTGACATCTGGATTCACTCTACTCCAATAGCCCAAAGGTCCCCAAGTACCAATTCTCTGCTAAAGACTTGGTGGCAGATATATTAGAAGAAAATTGTTGGAAAATCCCATCTCAGTTGCCGTTCCGATTCAAGAGTTTCTTTTAAAGTCTACTGATCACATTCCCTCTCCTTCTGCTAATGATAACATCCCTAATTCCATCTCCTGGCAAGGGAACACTTCGGGTGTCTTCTCCATTAAAGCCGCTTGGATCTCCTTAAGGTCTGCTGCTGAAGAAGTGCCTTGGCACAGGCTGATTTGGAACAAGCTAATTAACCCGCGTCTAGCCTGTTTCAGCTGGCGCCTTATTCATAGAAGAACTCCATTGGATAGTTGGGCGAAATCAAAAGGCAGCTCTTTACCCTCAAGGTGTTACAACTGTTTCTTGGCAGAGGAAAATAATTTTCATCTGTTTTTCTCCTGCAAGTTCGCTGCTAACTTATGGTCCTGGCTGCTGTCCCTCAGAGGGGCTACTACTTTCCCCCTTCTCTCAGTTTCTTCCATCTGGTCAGCCTTGGATCTAGGTGGAGATATCCATGTTAGAAAGTGTGCTGCAGCTATCTTCTTCAATGCTATTTCAGTTATTTGGACTATCCGCAATAATTCCAAGCATAATTCCAAGTCTCCTTCCATCTAGAGAGCCAAAGAGATTTTCAAGGAAAAATTAAAAGGAATGGCATCTTCAGGTTCTGAGCTGTATCCCCATCCTATTTTGGTCAATCTTGGCATTCTGTGAAATTCTTCTCCTCATTTTTGCTCTGAGCTTCTTTGGTCTTCCAGTGTCCTGAGTTCCTTATGTGCTGCTGTGCTGTGTTTCAATGTTTGCGCCTTGAGCAGAGCTCGTTAGGCAAGGTTTTTAGCTTTTGCGGGAGCTCGATGCAGTTCAGTGGAGCGAGCCGAGAGCCTCAGCAAGTGCTGTCCTTCTCGTCAGAGCTGTTAGTCAACACTGACTCTAGAACCCTCTTTCTCCTTCTTGTCTTTTCTTGAATTGCTCTATGAAGAAGCAACTAGAAGTCTCCCACCTCCTCACTTTTCCAGAGACTTCAAACCGACACAAAAGGTATGGATTAAAATAGGCCACGTTGATTAGGCCTCCACCACATGGTCCATCACCAACTCAAGAAAAGTGCCTATAAATAGTAGTGCTCAGCCACCCTTTGAGATCATCAAGTGAGAAGACAACTCAAGTGAAGAAGTGAGAAGTCCACTGAAGTGTGAGTGAAGTCTCTTTCTTGTGTGAGTGTGTATTGAGAAGTAAAGTGAGTGCTCCTTAGTAGTTAGTGTGTGTATTTAGTAATTTGTAGTCAATGAGTTTTTTGCTTATAAGAGTGTAGGCTTAAAGTGTGTGTAAATTGTAAACTTTGTAATAGTGTATTTGCGTAAAATTTATAAAGTGGGTTCTTGTTCTTAGTAAATTTTGTATTTTGTAATTAAGCTGTAGCTAGTGTGTTTCTCCCATTGTCTAAGTTATAGAAGCCATCTTCCAACAAGAGCATTCTGCAATTAGCTTTCTATTGCTTGTAGTGTCTTAACAGCCCCCTCAGTTTCTTAGGAGCAGGTGTTGGTTTGTATTTTCTGTTGGAGTAGTATTTTATGCTGGAGTTGTTAGGTAGATTTTTTTAGTAGATGGCAGTAGTTTAAGAAGTTTTTCAATGGTGGAGTGCTCTCTTCAGCTGGCTCGGTGCCTTCTTCCTCTGGTTCTTGTTTTTCCTCTGTGCAGGCTCTTTCCTGTCCCTGTGTTGTGTTTAGCTTTGCTCTAGCATGGCTGTGTTGAGGATCGTCGAGTTTTTTGGAGAGATGAGTTATGCTTGGTGGTGATTTTCTCTCCTAGAGTTGTGGCTTCGGCTACTTTTGTTGCAGTGGAAGTGTGGTATCGCTCCTTTCTTGAGCTGTGGCCGTTGCTCATCTGCTGTTTGTAGCTTCTGTAGTTAGCTCTCCTTTTGCAGTTGCCTTCTGGCTATGGTGAGCCTCCTTGGTCTGTTTTTTCTGGAAAGCAGAGCTGTGCAGCTTTGAAGTTTGTTCTGTGCTGCTGTGCAGGGTTGTTCTCCAAAGGTTTTCTGTAGTTTCTTTCAAGAAGTTCAGCTATGTGCTGTTTTCCTGCTGGTCTGCTTCTTCTTCCTTTGCTGGCTGGGCGCCTCAGGTGCTTCCTAGTGGCGTCAGTCTTGCTGCAGTTGGTTCTTGCTTCCAAGAGGGAGTCATCAACGCTTTTTGTTTCTTTTTGCTGTTGGGCGCCTCATCTGCTTCCAAGTGCGTTGCAATGCAGTTTGGCGCTTCTGCTGTTGCTGTTTGGTTTCGTTTCCGAGCTACAAGTTCTTCAGGTTGCTGTTGTTGCAGGGGAGTCTGTTTCGTTCCTTGTTTGGGCCCTGCTTTGTTCTTCTCCCTGGTTTTGGGGAGTTTTTGTTTTTCTCCTCTTCTTGCTCTTCTGTTCTGCTCTTTATTGGTTAGTTGCTGGTTTCGTTTAGGGGAGTTTTTGTTTTTCTCCTCTCCTTGCTCTTCTGTTATGTTCTTTCTTGGTTGGTTGCTGTTGAGGTTTGGCGTTTTGCTGTAAGCCATCCTTGTTTTGGGGGGGCTTTTGCCCTCTTCCCTCTTCTTCTTTATTTCAATTTACCATTAAGCAAAAAAAGTAATTGTAGAATGCACTATTCAATTCAAAACACTTTTATTAAGTGTGAAAAGCTTTTATACCTGACAAGCTATTTGTGGACACACATGGGCTTATTATTTTTGGGATCAGCTCTTTTAGTTCTACTTATCCATTCAGTCACAATCCTATCACATCAAGCGCGTGAAGTAGGCCCAACACTCCTTCTACCCACCCCACTTCCATTGTTGATGTTTCCATCGTTGGAATCTGACCCATCTTTGAAGAAATCTTCATCTCAAAACTCTCTTCACCGAAACCACTACAAATTCCACTTCCAAACACCCAATCTTCTACTGTCTTCAGCATTTTTGAATTAATCTAAGGTCAATCCCCTACTCTTATATTTGGAGTTTCAATCCCATGTCAGTGAGGAACTTCTCAAAAGAAGAATTAGAAAAATAAAAAATAAAAAAAGGATTTGTATTTGACTACTACTTATGTATTGATTTCAATACCATATGTACTGAATAGTAAGCAAACACACCTACAAGCAGACTGCATTATACGTCAATGAGATTGATGATGATCTAAGGAATATTATCATCTACAAGCAGACTGCATACTACATTGCGGTCCGGCATGTGGGGCACACTTGGATGCATTTTTATTATTGGGGTTGGGATGTATAGAAAGGTCGCTTGGTTTATGGATAGCTCTAGTAATTGAAATATGACCATGAGTCTTTTTTGGATTCCGATCCATCATTTTATTCCGTTCAACAAATGGCTTTTCATCTCTCTCTCACTCTCGGTGGTTGTCTTTTTAAGTGGACTTGATGTCAATGGCATTACGACCTCGTGTGGTATCAGAAGAGAGTTTGCAAGGCCTACGGCAATGAGTGGGACCCCCCACTAAGGGGCACATATCTTTCTACAGCTGAAAGTGCCTTTCCTTTCACATGCAGCTTAGTTTTTTAGAGCTGGAAGTGCCTTTGCTTTCACTGTTAGATTGTATGGACTCAATCCATCAGTTGATGCCATAAAATTGATTAATTTCTTTATTTATCTATAAAATCATGTTATACTTTCATGAGATGAATGTCATTTTATTACTTTATGCACATGACCAATACATATGACATAATGGTTCATCAGTTGAACCGGGTCCCATTAGTATATTAGATGTGATATATGTGTATGGATGAGATCCACACACGGGAGATATATGTCACAAATCTTATACTTAAAATATCTTCACAACCAGTGATGAGACTGGGCATCTCATCTGATAAGGTTGCAACACTTTGATCACTATGAGATAGTGTGATTTGTCTCGATCATCAGAATGGAAGATTTTGGATCAATGTGCTAGTACATTAGATGTATTGAAGGACCATGAGAAGCACCTTAAGAATACTGTCTTTACTTTAAGGTCTGCTCTCATAATTCCCTAGCAATAGGCTCTCAATCCTGAGACATTAATGAACTCAAGTTTCTATCTATTCATTTGTTTTGAGTAACCAATGAGTGAGGCCAATTGTAGGTCAACACCTCGGTGATTTGGGTGAGTGGTAGTAGAGATGTGGGAACATTCAATGGTCAAGATGGAATCTATCCTGATTATCCCCTTGTGCCAATTAATGGATTTATCATTGGTAAGTGCGCACCCATTCCGATTAAGAGTTAATTGGATAGGTACCAATAGATCATTATAATTGATTGGGGCTCAAGGATAATAAGATATGGATCTAATTCGGTGGACATGTCCAATTGATCCATGGATATAGATGGAGGGGCCTACTTGTGGTCATAGAGAAGTTTAGGGTCTTCTATGTAATTTATTCCTAAGACTTGAGTTCAATTGCATTTATATAGTGGAGTTATTTGCAATTAACTGTGGGCCCGGATTGCACATGAGATGTGGGGTCCCGTGTCCCAGTTGGAGCCAGCTTTCTAAGGAATCCCTAGTGGTCCCCACACTAGCCCAAGTATTGGATAGATACTAATTCTAGTAGAACTCTAGATAGAAAGGAATTAGAGAATTACTATTTCTATTTGAAGTAAGACTTCTAATAGTGGTAATAGTAAGCTACTAATTATTAATGGAAGTAGGACTTTTATTTTAATTAGAAAGAGAAGGTTACTAATTAATGGAAGTGAGACTTCTATGGGAATTAGTATTAAAGGAGTTGCAAGAGGCTAATAAAAGAGGAGTAAACCCCTTTGGACGTCCTAAGCATTATTGTGCAAGGCTAGCCCTCTCTCTCTTCTCCTCTCTTGTGCAAGTTGTTGCACATCTCTTCTAGTTCCTTTTCTAGTTGTTCTCTAGTAGTTTTCTTTAGGAGATTCCACCCATCTCCTTGAGAAAAGAAATCTGATAAGGGACATAGTGTGGAAGACAATTGGTCTTGGAGATCTTGATTTGATTTGCGAAAGAGTTCGACATCAAATAAAGTAGCAACTTCTCCATTAGAGCACAACCAAGCTCCGAATGTATAATCTACTTCCTTGCATGTTGTAGATTTATTTGAAGCTTTTATGTTGCTGATTTTATCTTCTAGATAGATGTTTTCACTGATCTTGATATGTGAGATTGAGGATTTGCATCCTGAATTGGGTTTTTGGCCTTGTGGATACTTGATCCCTGAGTTAAGTGGGTCAAAAGTTTTGAAACACTATCCACGAGGCCCACCTACTTCCAGCATTCACATCTAGCAAGGGTACTCTATCCACAAGGCTGCTCTCTGGACTTGGATTGATCCATCCCACTTCAGGAGCATCAACTAGGCCTGGGCTTTATTATTTAGTACAACATAAAGTCGAATACAGCTGAGCTTATTAATGCTTAAGCTTAGCCCAGAATATTTATAATTAATGGTCCCAATATTTAACTAATACATCTGTTGCACGAATAATGTAAGGCCCGATATTTAGATGCAGTAAACTTAGATTAGCTTTGCAATGGGCCAGCAAGCCCATGTAAAATATTGAACCATAAACTCATCGTTTTGCACATGTGTGAGACAAGAGCACTCTCTGCAGCGCCCCACTTAGCAATAGTCCAGCCCATAGAAAGAAGGATGGGCCCGATCAGGAGAGCGCATGAATGGAGAATATTAGGTGCAGAAAAAAGCTTCGCAATGGGCCACACGCAATATGCAATGGGCCCAAGCTGTTAAGTAATCAGGCCTGGGCAGTGGGCCGAGCAAGCTACCTAGGGGGCCCACATGACTCTGATGCATGGCACTCGCACTCATGCGGCAGCTGCGTGGAAAATCATGGTGGAAAGTAGCATTTGGTATTAGCAAACCTCACCGTATGTTTATCTTTAAATGAGAGTTAATGGGGGGTGATGACAGAATCCAACAAAAGGATTTCAGACTTGTGCACGCGGCTCTCGTGGATTCAACAGAAAAAAAGATAACAACCAAAGTCGGGTTGAGTTGAGATGATTACATTAGTAGGATAGGATTCGATTAATGCTAATCTTTTCATTAAATTATGATTTAATTAGTTGAGGATCGCTGCTATATTGGTGGGCCTTACATATGTACTTTTAAAATGGCAGTTGGAACTCTAGAAGCTTCTCACCTTTAAAAGAGAGTGTTTTTTTAGAGATAATTAGCAAAGGTCCCCAAAGTCGAATCTATCCAGCCTCCGGTCCAGGCAAATTTTATTTAAGGTTTATGGTCCACTCAAATAGGCTGTTTGCAGCTAGAGGTCCCTAAATCCACACGATCACCTATTTTAGGACTAATTTGCCTTTTCAACTATTTTAGGCATAAAATCTTGAAATTTAAAATTTCAAATCTTGTATTCTCCCTCCGTGGGCTTGGGTAATCTTAGCGCGTGGTTCTTGGTTGTAGAAAAGAGAGATCGTTTCCAATATCTGTTGGGCCACATCGATCAACGATTTCCTGTTCTGGGGAGATCTTGAAGAAGAGTTGCAAAGAAGATCGAAGCTTAGGTCTCGATTTTTCTGTTGCAGAAATTGTTGAGTTCGTTTTCGGAATTGCAGACCAGAATGCAGAGAGGATCCGGATTGTTTCGATTACTGGTTGGAAATGTTGGAGGAGAAGAGGCAAGGTATATGTGTTGCCTAATTCTTGGTTGCAGAGGACTGGGCTTACGTCGAGGAAGGCGACCAGGAAAAAGGAAACCAGAGGATCTTGTGGTGATCTGGTCGTTGCCGGAGAAGAAGCGAAGACACTACTTGTCAACTTGCCATCGCCTGAGAGGAAGAAGAACAGAGACGGTTCTTGGGTTTGCCGCACTTCCCGCCGCCGGGGAAGGAGCGGACCGCCGTGACGATCATCGCCGGAGACTCCGCTATCCACTGCCGTAGTTGTAGCGCCATGATCGGAGAAGGAGGAGAGACGCACGTTCTGGTTTTGTTTCCAAAATCAGAACGTGGAGAGGAGAGGAAGACAACCCAGGTTTGTTGAGTTCAGTTCTGAGTTTGGGTCAGTTTCACATGACCTGTGAAGCAAAAAAGCAATCTTAATTTATCTGAGTTTTTATGAAATTTATATGAGTTTTTATGGAATTTATCTAAGTTTTTGTCAAGTTTATATGAGCTTTTTAACAAATTTTATGAGTTTCTATCAAAATTATCTGAGGTTTTTCATTTTTTGTCAAATTTATTTGAGTTTACGAAAATTTATTTGAGTTTTGAAGCAAATTTCTTTGAATTTTGGACAAATCTATATGAGTATTCGGCTAATTTATCTGATTTCTAGAAAAATTTATCTGATTCTGAAATTTGAAAAATTGGTTTATCTTAGTTTTGGCAAATGTATTTGCGTTTTTAAATTTATTTGCATTTTTTAATTTTATTTACATTTTTTGAAATCTACTTGCGTTTTTAAATTTTATTTGCGTCTTTTGAAATTTATTTGTCTTTTCAAATTTATTTGCGTTTTTTGAAATAAATTTAACTGAGTTTTGGAAAAATACTTGAGTTTTTGGAAAATTTTTCATAAATTTGGAAAACGATTTATCTTAGTTTTGGCAAATGTGTTTGCATTTTTTAATTTTATTTGCGTCTTTTGAAATTTACCTTCATTTTTTTAATTTTCTTTGGATCTTTTCAGATTTATTTGAGTATTTTGAAATTTATTTACATTTTCTGAAATTTATTTCGATCTTTTGAAACTTATTTGCATCTTTTTAAATTTATTTGCGTTGTTTTGAAATTTATTACTTTTTTAAAAAAATTTATTGCTTTTTTTGAAATTATTGCATTTTTAAAATTTATTTGCGTTATTTTGAAATTTACTTGTGTGTTTTTAGAATTTATTTGAAAATCTCATTAATGAGATTCCATTAATCGTGGGCAATTAAATGGTAGTTAGCCATTATTAATGGGATATCCCACCAATCATGGGATATGATTTAAAGAAAGGGCAAATTGGATATTTTAGATATAAGAATGTGTATGAGGGACCTTTGGCTGCATGACTTTTTTTTGTGGACTATTTGTATTGAAGTCACACTTTGAGGGACCTCCGACCAAAGCCCCGTTTTTTTATTCCTTGCTAAAAAAAGGAGTAAGCTTTTGGTAAAGAAAAGAGATTTTTATAAGTCTTCACATGTAATCATAACTTCGATATTTAAGTGCACAGGAGACTGCACTTAATTCACACTTACGATTTTTTGCTGCACATAATATGTTCCTTTTGTCATTTTATTTGGGAGCAAAGGTGTTGGCACTAAAAATGTCACTTTGCCTCTTCAAGCCACATGAAGCCGCAGCCTACCAAAATAGGCAATGCTGCTTCCAAAAAACCAAATCTTGTCAGAATCAAACAAAAACTGCAAAATCCTTCAAGATAGCCAAGAGAAGAGTACACATGAAGTTTCGGGCCATTTCGACAACATTTTGCCTAACTTCACTTCTCCGACAGCTAAACAGGAGCTCTCGGCGGCGACAGCATCGGAGACATCAAATTCCCGATCAGAGCCTGTGGATGATCTCAAAATGCATCCAAAAAGCTCCACGTCAAGTTCCAAGTCAAACCGACAACGTTTGACCCTACATCAACCCTCAAGCAGCTCGATCAAGCCTCTCGGCGGCGAAAACCACCGAAACCATTACTCATCAAACAGAGCACATGGGCAGCTTCAAAATGCTTACAAAGGGCTACACGTCAAGTTTCAGGTCATTTCGACAACATTTGACCAGACTTTGACTCTCGGAAGCCAAATCAGGCCTCTCGGCGGCGGAGCTCCCCGGGACCATGGTTTCCAAGACAGAGCCTGTGGATCATCTCAAAATGACTCCAATAGGTTCCCTGTCAAATTTCAAGTCAATCGGACATCGGTTGACCGCACATCAAAGCGCGACATCTACCTCGCGGCAGAATCAAGTCTACTGGCGACGGGACCCCATACAGCTTCAAAACCCAAACAAAAGCTATGGTTGGTCTTATTTATTGCTCAGGAGGCTCCACCTCAAATTTCAGGTCATTCGGACATCGTTTGACCCAGTTTCAGCTTCTGACGGAAAATCGGCAACCCTACAAGACAAAGTCTTCGGCTTTCCTGGAAAATTGGAAACTTTGCAACCCAAATTGCAAGGATTCTCATCAATTTTTCTACAAGGGAATAAGGCCAACAAATGAGCAAAAATGTTAAAGAAAAATACAGAAGAAAAAACGAAGGAAAAAGACCTCAAAACGACCGCAAAACGGGCTCCGAAGGGGAAAATTCCCCCAGGGTCGCAGACCCCCGCGACCCTGGCCAAGGGTCGCCCGCGACCTTGGAAGCCCGGAATCTCCGGTTTCGCCCCGGGAGCTCCATTTTCCGTCGTTTTTCGCGATTCGAAGCTTCCAACCCCTGGGACTTTCCAAAATTCATACTTTTGAGGCGCCAAATCCTCCGACATCCGTCAAAATCACGGGTCAACCTCCAAAAGTATCAAAATCAAAATTGATCGCCAACCGGTCGACCAAAAAAGTGTGCTTTCCGCCCAATCGATCGAAAAATCGACAGGACAGATGTCACCGGCCCGCTCTTAGCTATCAATGTCTGAAGTTACATGTTCATCCGATGTCGATCAGCATGAAGATCCATCGATGATCATCGCCAGAAGAATTCCAGAAGACACGGCACGGCCCGCGACTCTTCGACTGCTCGGCGACCAATTAATGTGGTTAATTGGCTAGCTTTATGGCAGTCATTAACTCATTCTATTGGACGGCCCAATCAGAAGCAAGCATTTGAGAGTTACAAGTCAATTGATTCATGGCATTTAACCCATGAAACTCCTCCCATCATGGCGATCAAAGGCGATTAAATGCCCTCAATCTCTACCGGCGAATCAGAAGCCAAGATCCAGGAGTTACGAAATAAAGGAATTAAACCCTGTAACTCCTCCATTTATGCAGCTTAAGTGCAATTAAAGCCCATAAAAGCTCTCCTAAATGGCTACTGTAAGGTGCGTGACCTTACTGGGTCAGTTGGGCCCAATAACCGGCCCGTTGACCCATTTATTTTGAAATTATTATTATTATTGTTTTGTTAGATATTTAAGTGGGTTTAGATGGTGAGCGAGTTTCTTTTAACGTTAGAATAGTGTCTGTGGAGTTTCGTTGGATTCTGAGTTCGTTTGCCCCTAGTAGGGGGTAGTTTGCAATTTAGGAAAAATTGAGTGTTTTTCCGAAAAATTCCTATCGATGTGATTTTGGCTTCGTTGGAAAGGTCTTATCGCGCTGATCATTTTTGTCTTCTGTCTCATTGCGATTCGACGACCAGAAACCCTTCTAATAATTGATTCTTTCACCGGACCCACTTAAGGGTAAACTTGTATTTTCCTCCTCCCTTTCTTCTTAAGCAAGAGATTAACCTAATCTCCTTTCATTCTCTGCAACGAAGGTTTTTCTACCGCAGCCATCTCCTCCTTCCTCATTTTTCCAAGGCTCTGGAACTCTTCCCCAGAAAGGCCATCTCGAAGATCCGAACCGCTCATCCTCTTCCTCGCGATCTCCCCTTTCCATTGACATCAGTTTGGTAAGATTTCCCTCACTCTCATCTTTTCAATCCATTCTCTTTGGTTTAGATTTAGGCTTGATCCCAATCTTTTCCTTTCTTTTCTTTTCCTTTGCGTGTTAGGTTGCATTTGGTCGGGTTAGATTTGTGGGTTTTGTGATAGAGAGCTTCTCTTCGAATACCCCGATTCCAATCTTCTTCTTGGTTGAGGCAAGTAGATCTGCACTTTATAATTATAATTAAACATGGGTGTATGTTTTCCATTGATTGAATGTGTTTTCCTGTTAGATTTCCCTAATTCCAAGCTTGTTCCTGTTATCAATTTGGGTTGAGTTAATATGCTAGAATAGATTTTGGGTGAAAAAAAATAAAAAGAAGAAAGATACGTGCACTGTAACATTCAGAACGACAGAACGTTCTGAACGTTCAGTTCAGAGTTTATTGGACGTCTTGCGCAGGCCATCATAAAAGTAAAATAAAAAGAAAAAGAAGGAAATATGCTCACTGTTCCACGTTAAGAACAATCAGAACGTGCAGAACGTTCAGTTCTGAACGTTGAGACATTCACAGTTCAGTCCGGCGCGCAGTACAATTGAATAATAATAAAATATATTTATATATTATTTATATACATATAAAAAGGTCAGATTTATTTGGGCCATATCTTTTAATCTGTCCGTTGGAATTCTACATATAATATACCGTTGGAAAGCTCTCGAGATGTAGAATCCAATGGTTCTAGTTTCATCACGATCGGAGGTCAGAAAGTGATGTAAATATTCAGATTACTATTTCAGCTCTTGTTTTAGTGTAAATGAGATTAAAAACTTAGGTTTGGGCCTTAGATACTGGAAACCATGAACCTAATCTCTCACGTGACCATTAATGGGGTATTAAAATCGTAGCACATGGCTGGGTGTGCTTCGATGGGTTGTCTAGGTATTCGTGTATTGTGTATGGTTTAACTGAATGCGTATGGAGTTGAATCAATCAATGTTTAACATGATTGTACACCCAGGAATTCTATATAAACATTGTTGATTCGAATTCCCCACGCACTCTGTTAAAACATATGTGGTACATGGATGACAACACTTGCCTAGGATTGGATTGTAATTTCTTCTTGACTTGTTAACTGTATCCGTTGATTATCGTTCTTTGTACACTCTCTTGGCATAAAACACCTAATTAATTATGAAACATAAACTCTTGTAAAATTAGAACAAGGACCTGACTTAGAGTGTACCTTAGGAACTGTTTATCGTGTATTGATAAACATGACTGGCTAGCATGTAAGGGATTATCGTGTGGTTGATTTGTTTTGTATTGTTTTGAATGAAATAATCCCTAAAAACATGTTTTGTTTGTTGAGCTAGCCAGACTTGCTTGTCTTGTTTTCCCCGCGTGTCAACACCACTTTATTATTATTTGCATATCATAGCCAGCTGCAGTTTTGAGTTTTATTGATGGGCCGGTTACTCGGACATCGGGGTGGGCAGTCGGCTTTGGACGGCGTCCATGGCGTTGAATAGTTGGGAGCGGGCTTGGACCGTGCTACTATTCCCAGGACCGGGAGCTTGGATCCCCCTGGAGCCGGACTTTGGTATCAGTAGTCCGGATAGGATTGTTACTGGTACCCCGTGAGGTGGCTTGGACATCCACGGAGTCTCCTTCTTGTGCATTGCATTACATTGATAGTGGTGATTGTTAGTATTGCTAGGGTTCCTGATATTGATTCTGTGGTTATTTACTCATGCTTTATGCCTAGTTTTGTTCCTTGTATTCACTTGATTATGTTCTGTCATTACTCTTTCACTTGATGCATGTTATGTTTTAATTATATCTTGCTTATCTATTGCTCAACATGTCGTTGACTCTGTTCTTTGGTGTACAGACTCCTCAGGTGAGTACTACTACGAGGAGCAGGCCGGTGAGGAGATCCCAGAGGATCTCCAACCAGCAGAGGAGGCACGAGAGTGGAGTGCCGATGACGTAGAGTAACGTCATCACTATCAGGCACATGAGAGACTCACAGGGGCACTTCATTAGATTTTATTAATTCATTATTATTATCATTGAAACTTTCTTTCATCGACTTCGTTGATTTAATGATCTTAGTTTTGGGATGTTCGTTGTAATTAATTTAACTTCTGTATAGGTTTAATTATTCTTCTTGCAACTTTAAATTTAATTGAGATTTATTATCCATTGTTGAGATCAATGTATGAATTCCGCTATTTGTTTATGATTTGAGGTTCAAATACATTATCCTCACAGCGGACTTACGATCCTTGGGCCTAAAGGACAAAATTTTTAAATTAGTCCTAAATTTCACTCCTCGGATCCGGTTATTTCTCTAATCGGGTTCGAGGGACGTGACAGCTACCAAAAGCCTATAAATAGGAGAGCATTCCATTGAAATCCATATCGGAAAGAATCCAAAGCTCGTATCCAGAAGAGAATCGAATCCAGACGGATCAAACACAGAAAATCCAGAGAAAGAAAAAGAGAGAAAAACTCTGCTGAAGTTCTGCACCGGCCACCACTACAAGGTGACAAAAGTCCCTTGGGGGGTACCTCCCCCCCAAGGTCCTTCGCCTTCTCCTCCTGCTTCCAAATGGCTTAGACGTGGCTTTTCAGCCCGTCTACTTAGCTTTTTATTGGACATAGGACCTCCTCTTGGTCTTTGTCCTCTAAAAATCTGAGGTTATAGCCAAGCCAAGCGAATCAAGAGCATCCACTTTTCTCATCTGCATGGATGATGGCGAAGCCCACACATGGCTTGCGACCGTCAATCTGAACGAGTCCCCCACAATCTCCTGAAAAGTTAGATCCTCCTTTTCTTGCTTTTCATTGTAGTTTGTATTTTTCTAAAGGAGACAAAAATCACAACTCTTGTCTTTCATTATTGATGAGAATTGTAAATCGGCTATAAACGCCAAAATCGGCTATAAATGCCAAACAAAATCGCCTTTCACTGCAAATCAAGAAAATGTCTATTTTCTTAAATATTTGTGCAATGGAAAACTTGAAAGAAGTTGATTTCCTTTTTACTTGCGAAGGTTGATCTCCGGATTACCACTTGCAATTCCAAGTAAAATAGAAAATCTGGCACATCCACACAAAGAAATGTTGATGCACGCTTCAGCCCCCCGGGCGCGAAAGGGCCGGACCCGACGGACTCCCACGTCCGCCGACCCCGGTAGCACTCTCGGCATGAGCGCGTTCCATCAAAAGGGCCAAAATAATTGGTTAATGCGTAATATCTTAGGCTAATTTATATCGAAATATAAAGTTAAAATATTTTCTTCACCTTTTTCTAATATCATTGTTCTTTACTATAACTCGTTGGTCATTGCTCTTTATACCATTGACATGATCTAAATCCCATATTTTTCTTTCCTTTATTCTTAAAAGCTTGAAGATCATATTTTTCTTTCCTTCACTGATTATCAACTTATTGTATAGGTCATCATATTATTTGATTTTGCATCACTTACTACTTTTTTAATTTCTTTCTTTGTCTTTTTATACATCTTACAGGTGGCCTCTTTTTTTTTTTTTTTTTTTTATTTTTTATTTTTTTATTTTTTGTTTCTAGTCCCCTACCAGACTTTTTAACAATCTCAAATGACAATTTCTAAGCCTCTAGATTTCACCAATAGACTTCTTTATTAGAGTGTCTTTTTCTTTTTCTCTCCGTAAAACATTTGCAACTATTCTACTAAAGTTGGTCATTTGTTCCACTATACCGTAGTTTCTTCTCCTAATTCCATTTTTCTCTAGTTCACTTTATTCTTATATATTTCTATTGGTTCACCTTTTATATCCACTTTCCTTATTTTAAGGCATCTTTTTTTTATTATCCCTCTCCTTTTACTTTTAATGCAATCATCTAAAATCACTATCTTTTGTTGTATGATTAAACTCTTTTATTTGGGATTATCATCGCTTATTTTCTTATGGCTCCTTAATATATATAGGAAACTCTTGAGAGTTTTTTTTTTCTTTGTATATAACCCCCTAAGGTTTATAGAATTTGTAAATAGGCCTTTTGTAGTTTTAATATTTGTATATACCCCTCCCCCTCCCCTACTTTTCCATTCTAATACTTTCCATATCCCAAAATGAGTAGTCCTAACTAGAATGGGAACCGCCAAGAGGTCTGTGTTGATTTTTTTTATCAAAATGACAACTTTGCCCTTATATCTATTTAACAAAACTTAGTACATCATTATTTACAAAATTTACACTATTTTATCCCAAGTCTCCATTGTCTCTCTGTCAAGAACTCTCTCATGCACATGAAGCCTAATTGTGTATTATAAAACCTTCATCAATCCAATAGTGGGCCGTGTATGGATTGGGTTAATTATAACCAACTACATGGACAAGTGTTGAACGTCATTGTGATTGATTTGGGCTTTAATAAAGTCGCCTTTATATTGACAAAAGTATATTTATGTAGGGTTACCATCTCCCACTAAATACACATTAGTAGTTATTAATGTTACAAGCTTTAAAGAAAAATAAACACTAGTTTTGGAAATTACTCATAAATATATAAAGAAATGGCCAAAAGTGTCATTTTAATCTAAAAACTTATAGTGGTTGCAAGACTACTGGTTTTGGGACATTGAAGACATTAAAGTGAAAATGCAGAGGGTATATACAAATATTAAAACCACATGAACCTATTTACAAATCTTAAAAACCTTAGGGGTTATATGCATAAAAACCCGTTTACTTGATCATCTAACCGGGTTTGCTGCCAATATAAACTAAAGACAATATCTATCCAAATGGATGAGATCGTGAGTGGGCCCCACATGACATAATGGCTACTTTAATAATTACATCCAAGGGAACAGGAAAATGAGAAGCCTTCCAACGATATCAACCAACGAGGTGATCGTATTCCATGCCGTCACAACAGGAATTGGGTAAAATTAGAAGTGTTTATCCTCCCTACTCTTTGATAGGTAGGTAGCTACTCCACTCTATATATCAATCTCTTTGTTCTGTCATGATTTACACTACGACCAATACTGACGAGATAAGCTTCATATCTATGGATAAATCTATTTAAAAAAAGATAAATTAGCGAAGGGTTCCTTAATTTGTTATTTGAAGGTTATAATCAAGAGTTTCATTTAAGGGACATATTTCAGCCAAAGGTCTCTAAATACGCCAGATAACACATTGGTTTGACTTATTTGCCCATGTAACCGCCTCAACACGAGTTTCAAATTGTAATGGCAATTGATAGTGATATGTGTAGAAACTTTCATTTCTAAAAGAAATTCATATGTACTCGTTCTAGGCGTGAAGAATAGATTTTGCGACTTTCAAGTTTTCAAAGTAGACTTTTGTGAGGGACAAATTCTATGACCCTTCTAGTTTAATATAGCATCTACAATCCGAATTAAAGAGATAGGGTTTAGATCAATCCGAATAAAAAAAATTAGGATTTAGATTTCAATCTATATCCCACAATCTTCTTTCTTCTCGTTTTTTCAATACGAATGAACAAAGAGAAGTTCCATTCAAATTTCTCATATTTCAACGAAACAAGAGCTTCTTACAATGCGGCATTGGATAAATTTATGAGTTCTGGGACAAATTTATCTGAGTTTTACACAAATTTATCTAAGTTCTGGAACAAATCTATCTGAGTTCTGAAAAAATTTATCTGAGTTTTGAAACTGATTTATTTGAGTTTTGCATAAATTTATTTGAGTTCTGGAACAAATCTATCTGAGTACTGGAGAAATTTATCTGAGTTTTGAAACCGATTTATCTGAGTTCTGGAAGAAATTTATCTGAGTTCTAAAACAATTTATCAGAGTTTGTGATAGTCAGATAGATAGAGTTCCAACACAATGAAGGTTCACAAATGAGAAAACATTCAACTTACTTGTCTTGGAGTCTACGAATATTAACAATTTGTATGAAGAGATGCCTAAACTGGTCTAGATTCTGTATCTTCTAGGGTTTGAAATCAAACGAACCACTTCTTCAACCACTAAATGAACAATGAAACGGCTTCTTTAAAGATGACATGAATGCTTGCGGCTCTATAAGGAATCTCCTTCCCTGATTCACTTTCCCTCCTCCTTGTGCTCCGATGTTTAAAATTCCTTCTTTGGTAAGTTACCAAGATTTTAGGCTTAGCATTTTTTTTAATAAAGCGATAAGAGAATTATGAGGGCATTCTTGTCCTTTCAAGTATATGAAACGGTGGAAGGGACCTTTGCTTCTACGAAATTAATTCGCGGACCGTTTGCAATAAAAGCCAAAGTTGATGGACCTCCAGCAAAATGTCCCATAAAAGAAATCCAACAACATGTAAAGGGTCCCAAGAAAGACAATCCCATTGACTTGGAATGGGTTTTTTTTTATGACACATGTACTTGATTTCCATTGAGTAAAAAATTTAACTAAATTATGTTTTTCTATAGTTACTGGAATTTTGCATTTAGTTTTCTATTTGAAAACCCCCCTCCTCACCAACCCAACTAGGACTACCAATGGGCCGGGCCGGCCCAGACTTGGGCTTGGGCTATCCAGTCCTGTCCCGAATATTGGGCGAGCCTGCCGGGACTTATCCAATCCCGACTCTAAATTAAACCGTCTTACATCAAACTTCATCCCGTTTGGGCCCGGTCGGGGCCAAGGCTTAGCACAGTCATAAACGCAATAATTACTCAACATGTACGAATCTATGTTGTAAGCTTTTCAGTAAAAGGACCAATCCGATCAATTGGCCTTATGGAAAGTATTGTTCTTGATTATATAAACCACAATTTTTACCAAGATTTACGACAACCGAACATCAAATTGGTTTGTTTATTCAGGGAGATTCAAAAATGAAATTTGAGTTGTTAATTTGCTTCGTAGAACTTATGGCCAAATTTATCCCATTCAAACTCTTTGTTTAATAGAGAAGAAAATGGGGGATCATTAAAACCTACAAAACAAATGGCCCAACTATGGTACTTGGTGGACCCCATATCGGAAGATCAAAAACATCAAAAGCTCCAAAACAAATGGGTGGGCCACGCTTACTTGAACCATCCATTTAGATGACTCTTTACGGAAGGTTTAGACCATCCAAATGAGTCCGAGGAGCAACTTAGGTCATCCAAGTTGGAGCCTACCTATTCAACTACCCATGCGTGTTATTAGGATCTTTCAATGTAATTCTTCGAGTAACCTCAATCATCTTCCATATTTTGGGACTCATTATTTTGGAACCTATCTCGCATTAAACTGCTAGTAGATTTGTGGTTTATAAAAGCAACCATCAAAATCACCATAACAAGCTTAGGGTGATTAGTCCAGCACAAGTTTCGTAAATTCATGAAAACTTAATGAGATTTCCTTGCGGGCGGCCCGGGCTGGCCTTGGATAGGCTAGGCCTGTTCTGCCCATACCCGGTCCCCTTTTTTCTGATCTTTAAAATCATTGCCAAAGCCTAGCCTGCTGGGCTCCAATTTTTTTTAAAGTACTGTATTTTTGGGCTTGGGACGGGCCGGGCTGGGCCAGGTGCCCATTTTAGCGGGCTCAATTGAACCCAACCCTTCTAAAACTCCATTCTTCTTTGGTAAATGTTCGGGATCATTTGGAAACTCTAATATAATTTATAAGGCTAATTAAATTAACATCTAAAATAAAATTTTTGATTTTTAAATTCTAAATTTGCAATTAGTGTGATTCATAAAATTATTTTAAAAACTCCTATTTTATGAGGTAAATGGGACAACCTTTAGGAATTGTGCTAGCTGGGGCCCACCTTTTTGAAAATTTCTATGCAGAACCCACCATTTGTATCATTTTAAAAACTTTATGAGGGCATTTTCATCCAAGACACAAATTTTGCATTGTCCATTAAGAAAGCTCTAAAAAAAAAAAAAAAAAAAAAAAAAAAAAAGCAGCCCTCCATAACTAACATTTTAAAAGGTGAAAGCTCTAATTCTTGGTCGGACATCGATGCTGTTCTACACCCACGGTAAACCTTTCCAGATGAAATTTACAAGTAATGAAATTTCAAGATCATTTCAAAAAACCAAGAAAAATAAATAAGTTTTTCATTCCACTTCATTTAACGGATTGAGATTTATAGACTATAGTTTATCTTTCCGGTCCAAAATATTAGAACACTTATCCAAATATTCTTAAATCTATTGTTAAAAATTCGAGCCACTCAAAACCATTTTGGGGCTACGAGTGATCTCACTTCCTTTGCGTGTTGTCTTTTTAAGCATGTTTTCTTAATATATGACCAATTGTTGGTGGGCCCCACCTTGATCAGAGTGAAATGTAGTCATGCAAGATACCGGGGCATGCTTAGCCTGAATGAGGAGTACTTGTAATTTTGTGGTGATTTGTACAAACAATTGCTGGAAAGCCCTTACAACTGATAAGAAGGCCCCCTTCAAACCAGCCAAGCCCGCTGTCTAAAAACATGGGCTTCGGCCTGCTATTAGGGCCAGTGTCTGGCTAAGGCCGCATAAGGGCCTGTGTTTCTAAATTCCGGCCGACCCCGGATTTTCCATAGCCAGACCCAACCCGGGCATGATCAAGCTTGTGATTTCAATGCTCGCTGTCCAATGGACCCCGACGGGCCAAAATAGAAAGAGACGACATCTCCATTTTTCTCTTGAGACTTTATAACCTAGAAACTGTTAGGAATATATATATAGTTGCATATCCAGAGATTCCAGTTTGTATAGCGGTGTTCAGGGCCCAGCCAGTCTGAGGACAATCCAAAGCAAGCCAACATTGGTGTGTATTTCACCTCTTTCTCAGGCCCGTCTCTGATACCTTAGTTTCATTCTCTGCCCTAACTTGCCTATATAATGCTTAAAGGCCCAGCCCAGACCAAAGGAAGTATATAATGTTCCTGTCTGACTTTCTTCTCATGGGCTGGACCTGGGCCTGAATATTGAGACCAATAACTACATTGTGATCTTGTGGTGGGCCCATCTGGTTATGTCTCATGTCTCTCTCTCTCTCTCTCTCTCTCTCTCATATATTGATACCTTCAACTGCATTGGAGCCAACAACAAGAGATCTTCTTACATGAAAAACCCACTTTGAGATGAGGGGAACTGCACCATCATGGCCCACATTTGATCCAGATGTGGCCACTATCAGCTGCGGAACCAAAAACCTTTACTTTTGAAGCGCCAGTCTAAATATCCATGTATTTTTTTTTTTTTTAAAGACAATTATTTTTGAAAAATAAGAAATTTAAGATTATATTAGTAATGAGAAAAAGGAAAATATGAAAGTGAATTCCACCAAAAATGTATACATTAAGAATTTGAAACACTATAACCACATACATCGGGTAACAATGACACTTTTTTCTCTCTTCCTACATATGTCCAAAAGGATGGAGACCACAGAGTTTTAGGATAACAATGATATTTTGCTGCATTGTCCTCTTGCATATGGTGGTGAGGTTCATGTGAAAGGGATTGCCGGTGGCACGCTTTGCCTATCAAACCTGATAAAGTAGACCTTTGTAACCTTCTTGTAGTCAGTGCTCTCTCAGTCCTAGCTCGGGTCAAGTGTACTTGGAAACCAAAGCAGAAAACTTCTAGAATTTCTTCTGAGGACAAGTCCCAGAGAACCCAAACTTTAAAGTTCATTGCTGGATCCATCAAGGGGGGCCACCTAGGAAATCCAAGCCACTCAAACACCAATCCATCGTTTATTAGTTTAAGGGCTGAATTTATTAAAATCAGAGGCATGGCTACTGTCAGATCGATTATATCGAAAACATTAAACTAAAAACACATGATTGAAACAAATCCAATGGCAGTCATGACTTTTATTTGAGCAAAATTTGGCCAGATCTAAAACAGAGTGGGACATTGGCTGTTAGCAGCTTGGATTTATAAATGGGGCTCCTTTGATGTTCAAAAACTGTATCTGGCTCAAGAATTTGTCATATGTGACCACACTGAGAAAAAATAGTGTGCAGCTCATAATTAGTGGGAAAATGGTACCAATGTGTCCAATTTTTAGAGTCTATATGAGGGGGAAAGCTACCATACAGTAGTATTGCATCTTAATATGATACAGTGCCTGGCATATGCAAGTGGGTGGGGCTCATTTTTAAGAAATCCAATCCATCCATCCATCGTCTTTTACACACAGCCAGTTCTTTGTAAATATAACTTCAAAGTATATTTCGTGGGGCCTACTGTTAGATTGACCTGTTGATTTCAAATATGTACCCAACTTCTATTTTCATAAGGAAAGAGAGAAAATTAATAAAGTTGAATCATGTGTTCCGAATTTAGTTAATCCAATGGTGTGCATATTGTTGATTTGAATAATATTTTATATATATATATATATATATCCCACGGTGGGTGTTAGAACCAATGAATGGATTAGATTTCTTAAAGATGGGTTCCACCCACTTGCATGTGCTAGGCACTCCATCATATGCAGCGCTCTGTATGAGACACGAATTTAGCATATGTGGCCAAACTGAGAAGAGAGAAGTTAACGTGCAACTCATGATTAAGAGGGAAACTTGCATACCAATTTGTCCTAGCTTTAAACTTGTGCGCCTATCTCGATGCATTCCAATTAAGAGATTTGGGTTGCATCGAATCGCGTCTCACCTGCCACTTTCCCTCGCTAAAGGGCTCTCACCTTAATCAAAATCTTTTTTTCTTTTTGAGTCGAGCTCTAGCGCCTCACCCAAGGCCTACTACCCACTCAGGAGGGTGGGCCCTGGCCCCCTATAACTGGATACACAAAAACAAATTATAATGTGATTGTGGTGTAATTATTAAAGAGCCAAGCTACTTGTCACGGGGATCTTGTCCAAATGACCAAAATGCCCCTCCCATGTGGAGTCGGGCCAGTCCTGGGACAAGATCCCGGGACAAGTAGACTTTTTGATCATTAAACTCTCTGCCCTGGTCGTGAATTTTTGGTTGTGAACATCATTTATGTCCCCAGGAAATGTAAGACCTTTTGAGTCCTACAGGGGATTTAGTGGACTCTTGGCGTGTTTGTTAATTTGGCCACACAGCTTCCGCACCAAACAAAAACCCAAAAAACAAAAACAATCACGTTGTGAAGTCCAAATCATTTTAGCACTCATTGTCTAGCTACTGCCCCTTTCGTCCGTTTAGATTTTATCGTTTGGGGCGGCCTTCAGCGTCCAATAGAAGCTCACCCCGTGTGTTGATGGAATTTCAAACCGCAATCTCTTCTTACTGAAATTTAACTAGAGACAATGAATATAATTTTTTTTTCATTTTTGCCCTTTCAACTGAAGTATCTTTTTGAAACGTAGCCTCTTAACTTATGTTAGGGAAAAAAAAAAAAAAAAAGCTAAAAAGGGCCCGTTTCTTTCATAGAGTTCATGTGTGGAAATCTCGAATGTCAATAATTGAAATGCTGCTGAATTGAGTTACATACACTCAAAAGCCCATCAAATCCAAGCTCCCATTACCAATCTCACATACACATTAATAAAATAGGGCCATAAATACTGCATAAACAAGGAAATGCAAGAATCTACATTCTATTAGATACCATTTGAGACAATATATTTGACAGTAATAGATATAGTCACCCATTTTTTAAATAGTGGTTTCCAGGCCCAACCATACAAACAAAAAGACCACAATCATGTGAGTTTTAGAAGTTTTATCACTTCCAACATTACATCCAAAATATGTTTAATACAGTCATCCATAAGACAGAAAATATTTAAACATCCAAAATATGTTTACTACAGTCATCTAAAGGAAAAAATTACTCATGTGTTCTAAAGGAGTCCCCAATGCATGTGTATCAAACAATATTATCAAGCAGTCAGGACTATGTGTAAGCTCTCATGACATTGAAGATCCTCACTTGATAAAAGCTCTTCTACACATGATTTGCTTGATTAATATGAAACACAATGTTTCTTCCTAGTTTGCTCCTCTTATAATGTTAGTCATTTTCAGCCGACCCGCAACATATTGCCACAGGGAAACCAACTGCAAGTATTAAACGTAATTTGGCAGATTAGATATGTTGTTATTCAATTGAGCAAGTCATTATGTATAAGCAAATTAAAATAATGCAAGTAAAGTATCAAAGGCAAATAAAATTTTATATTATTTAAATATGAGTTTGATAGCAATGTCTTAAATTAATGATAAAGTTTATGAATAAATCATATACCATCCATTGAATTCGATATGGACCAAACTGTGAACTTTTGAAACCTATAAGATTCAATGCAAGAAAGCCTCTCTATGGATGTGGAATACAACAGAAATGCTCAAATGCTTGAGAATACTCAAATGTACTATATATGATCTCAAAAATCATCGAATGCTCAAATAAAATGGATATAAGACAAAGATAAAGTCATGAAATAAAAAATAAAACTCTGTTACATACATTAGAAAGCTATATGTCTAAAATCAAATAACAAAACCAATTATATCTATCAGAAATTAAAAAGAAAAAAAATCATTACAGTTAAAAGCTAATAAAAAGAGAAATTAATGTAGATCAAGAGAATGGAAAATGTAAACATATTATTATATATATATTTTTAAATTATTATGGTTAAAAGCTCGTAAAAGGAGAGATTAATGTAGATCAAGAGCATGTAAATTGTAAACATATTATTATAGGTTTTTTTTTTTTTCCAGTCTTTGCTTCGTACTCACTCAGTTATAAAACCATCATCTCATCACTTTCTCACAAAGCCATCATCTCTATCATTTTCTCACCAATCCAAGAAAAGCAAAAAGAAAACATCTTGACAACATATTCTCTACTAGTCTTTTAAAAAAAAAAGCCACCTGAACACTATTTTGTTCATTTACAACTCTCCACCAACAAGAAGCTAGCCCCAATTTCTACATTACTCCTTTGACTAGACGAATCATGTTTTCAACCCATCATCTATTTTCATAATTACTACATCTATATTATATAGGCAGATCAAAGAAATGCATCACAAATCTACCAATAACGTATGCAATTTTGGGGATTTCTACAAATCGAGTGTATATCACAAATGAAATCATCTGCATGCATGTTTATTGTGAAATACTCAAACTTGATTTGTGAAATAAACTCATGCATTTCCCCAATATCTCTAGGGATTCCTGCACCTCAAATGGTTTTTATACACATCTCTATATTATAATTGCAGATCATACAAATACACCTTTCAAGGTTCTGTATATCCTCTCATCTACACACCATTCAAACCAATCAACAAAATGCTCCATTTTAGCTTTCTGTAGAACCTTATAAAACCTAACTCAATAGAGAGGGAGAGAGAAAGAGAGGAAATGTGCGGGAAGAGGTGTAGGAAGTCTCAATTATTGCACCTGATGGCGCCCCCCCGCCCCCCCCCCCCGCCCCCCCACAAAGATCAATAGAAAAAGGGTAAGAGAAGGGAAAAAATGGAGAGCGATGAGGAATGTGAGGAAGAAGAAAAGTACATTCGGAGAACGTTGCCGTGGCCTGAGGATCAGAGATGGATATGACCGTTGGAGATGGCTGGAAGCCAACTGTCTCTCATTCGGAATTATAGATGCAAGGAGTTTTTCAAATCCTCTGTTGCTTGATGGTATTTGGAATTCTCAATTAGGAGGCATCTAAAAATTCTGGTATTCCAAATACCACTAAAACTCTGCTAAAGAAACGAGGATTTTCTGATAGGAATTTTGTTAGACAACAAGAAATGGGCCCAAAAACATCTCTCACCCTAACTTGTCTCTTCTCAACATTTTTCCCACACAAACATAAAAATGGCTACACCTCTCTAAACAAAAGGACCCTCCTTTTCACCTCTCTAATAGAAGCTTTCAAATTAAGGTTTTCCTTATGGAACCATGGCATCTTGTATTGAAGTGGGGACCCAAGTCTCTAATTCCTTCATCCGTGGCCCATAAACTTAACGACTTTATATTAAAGAAAGAAATTGACCCTCTGTCCAATGGTCCAGTCCATTTGGATTAGTGAAAACTCAATTGATCCATTGTAACTCAGGGGGTCCCATGTGTTTGGATCATTTGGATGAGTCATAAAGTCGGCCCCACTATGTTGACCATCATCATAATGTGGCGAGGGATAGGTGTACATGAATATTTCCCATTTATAAGAGAGGAATATTCATGTGCATCCATCTCTCACCATAAGGTGAAGGACAGTTACATGGCTTTTGACAAGTCTACAAAATTGGGTTAAAACGTCATCATTTCATTGTATTTGTAGACTTAATTAGGACATATTACATCATAATCCCATGATTTCATGCATTTGAGCATAAATGTGGACTTATAATCAAAATTAGCTTAAAACCCTTAATTTTGCATTAATTTATGAGATTAGTAATTTTTATCACCCCTAGGTCCCACCAAATAGATTAAAATAACTGTGGCCCCATTGCATCCATTGCATTACTTCATCTTGCATTTGGTAGGGCCCATGCACTTCAAGCGTCCCATGCATTGTATCTTTAATTAATTCATTGCTAGTGATTAGTTTATCTTATTTTGTAGGGATTGTCACAAGCAATGGGGACCTACATGAAAGAGATAATTTGAAGAAGGAAAGAAAAGAAAAGAAGAAATAAAAAGAAGGAAAAGAATAAAGGGAACCACACCTTTGGGCGTGCATAAGAAAGCACGCCCAAGGTGGGTCCCACTGGTGCACAAGTCTCTCTCTACAAGATTTCTCTCCTATCAAGATTAGAGTTTCAAATAAATAATATTCTAGAAGAATCCAGATAGATTTTGAATTAAGAAGTTTTATCCAAGAAGATTTAGATGAGTCATCAAGAGAAGATAGAAACCAAGAAGGATAAGAAGAGTAATTTTAAAAAGGAAGGAGCTAAAATAATTGTGAGAAAAATCATCCAAGGGATGTAGATGTCCAACCCTTGGGCCCACTGCCCTTGGGCGTCCACCTCATCCCCTCTCATCATATCCTCATCTTTCGCCTCATCTGCTAAATCTACACCATTGGTTTCCTATCTACTATGCAATAAGAGATTTTCTATAGGACCCGCTACTCAGAGTTGTGTTCGAGATAAAGAAAGAGAGTCAAATTACAATTACTTTGCTTACAAGTCAAGCCAAGATAGAGTTTTAGTTTGGGAAGAGTTTCAAGCCAAAAGAAAGAAAGAAAATAAAAAATAATAATAAATAGGGTCTCCCCCATAAGGAACGTCCATGCTGTCTCTCCCCAAGGGGGGGAGGGTTGACAACCATCACCATGCTCCCGTAGCCTAGGACGTCCGCCCCTCTTTCCCCCCTCCCCCCTCTCTAGTTCTAGTTATCCACTTTTTTACTTTTTTAAAGGTACATTTGGGCCTTATCCAATCAAAACTTGGTTTAGGAGAACCTGAAGTTGTACTTAAGAATATTTTTAATGAAGATCTTCTTTTTCTCATGAGCAATGAACGGTTAACCCAGCGATCAGGGCTGCCAGATGAAGTTAAGTATGTCATAACTTCCTTTTTGTTCATGTAAATGCTTGTTGATCTAGTTATTTTATTGCTTGAATGTTAGAATAGGCTTGTCTTCATACCAGCAAGTGCCTTTCTTTTTGTAGTTCTCAATGTTAAAAAAAGTCTTTTATCATCTATGCTTACTTTTGATAAATTATGCTTGGGAATATGTTCTTTTTTATGGTCTATCCTTAGGTCAAATAGGTGATTATTAGGCGATTCTTACACTTTTATAAAGGGAAGGAGGTCTTAGGTGTTTTGATAAACTTTTATAGAAAACCATCTCTTTTGACAAAATTGATTTCAAAGTTAGATTTTCTGGATTTGGATGCCTTATTTGGGTCCAGATCTGAAGTAGAAAAGCTTATCAACGTGTGTTTTCATGAAAAAAGGCTGTTTTGGATTGCTTAATGGATTCTAGATGCCCTGATCTATTTTATCATTACCGATCTGATTATTATATTTTTTAGTCCTCATTATCATTATCTCATTATCAATATTCTTTATTTTTATGCATTATTAATTACTTGTGAGATCTTAGATTTTTCTTCTTGATCGCTCGCTGTGGGTTCGACCCGTAGACGTCGTGCACTTACGGTATTTTATTTATTACACATCGGCTTTCCTTCTTTTCATATGAACATTCCTCTTCTGCAAATGACCATGTGTAGCTTTTTCTCTTTTTCACACAAATATTTCCAATTATATATGAGCCCCTCACTTTATGGTGAGGTGCATCCATCCCTTGCCATAGGGTGAGGGATACTTACATGACTTTCCTTCTTTATACATGAACATTCCTATTATGCAAATGACGATATATGGCTTTTCATCTTTTGCACACAAATATTTTCAATTATGTATGTGTCCCTCACCCTATGGTGAGGGATGGATGCATATGAACATTATACATTATATATATATATATACACACACACACACATACACACACAAAACATCCACCCTTCTATATAATCTATGTTTAAAGTTATTATTTACAATCTCAGCTTAAAATCTCTTTGGTTGACAGAATAAATATCATGTGCATCTCATAATTGCCTAAATGGGATTCACCATAAGTGACCTACTTCCCTAATCCATCCTTTGCCATATACATGGGATCTATCACATCCAACCCTTGCACCCATCCTTCTATTGTATCCACCCTCAAATTCTCGACCAATTGGTTTCGTCAGTAGATAGATTAATTAAATCTAATGGGTGTCATGAGCCCACTATCATTTAATTGGGGCACTATCATTGCAAAATTTAAAAAATTCCATGATCATTATTTTATTTAGGTGGGTATGCTTTTTAAGACTTGACTTCATTTTTAGTCAAAGGATATTTTGGTGATTCATGAGTTATTTTCTCATAAAATTAGATTGCTTTTAATATGCAAGCAAACATTTAATTAAGGAGCTCTTTGGAAAATCTAGTCTAATTAATAAGAGCTAAATAGATTAAGGCCTAAAATAAAAGCCCTAACTTTTAAAATCGGATTTACAATTAGTATGGTTGGAAAAATTATAAAATATCTCTTATTTCATGAGGCAAGTAAGGCACACCTTTTAAAAATAACTGTACAAAACATACCATTTATGTCATTATGAAAACTCATGAGGTTATTTTATCCAAAACACTTGTATATTTTTCATTTCCCACCTTCATTCACTTTACATAAAGAAAGCTCTTAAAAAAAAAAAAAAAAAAGCAGCTCCTGGCTTATTTATTTATTTTTAGGCAAAAGCTCTTGTGTGGGGGATTTTCCATAACACCGAGATGAGCCTTGGTTTAGGTAAAGGTACCAACCAGACTTGCTCTAATCTCGGCTTCATGCAGCTCGGCAGTGGTGCCAGCTTGTACCGAGCTCGAGCTAGCCTCAGTAAGAGTACTAGTTGAGCTCCTCTCGGCCTGCGCACCTCGGCAACAGTGCCAAGACGCACCTATGACTAACCTCGGTATCAATACGGGGTGTCAATCAACCATAAATATTCTATTATGATAGGGCAGCGACATGCAGAACGAGCTGTCAGATAGGGTATGCGCTTGATAAGAGGTTGACCTTATCTGGCGGTCACATCCACAGCCATACAAGAGATCGAGGAATGGGCTGATGGGATATTACCTCCACCTACCCCACTAAGGATACAAAATGTGGGTTGATGAGACTTCCATCTTCACCTATCTCCATTAAGGGTACGGTCTAATGGGACTTCCTCCTATATATATGCACGGGTATGACCCATGGCAGGGTACGTACACGCGCAAACCAAAACCCATAACTCTCCTCTCTTCTCCATTCACTCTTCCTTTGCTTAGTGATAGCACTAACTCAGGCATCGGAGTGCCTTCGGCTGGCTGCAGCCAGGCCTTTGACCTTTATTTCCTTCCTTCCCTTTCAGGTCTTTAGGCATTCTATCTTCCCCAAAAGAAACTTAACAGCAACATTAAGAGTCTTACACTCGTCTAACCAAGTCCGTATTATTTAGGCACTCACAATTGGCACCGTCTGTTGGGAAGAAAGATTAAACCAAATATGTAGACACCATGCCTCCGAAAACCAGAAATGGCGAAGGCTCATCAAGGTCCCAAAGGGTCCCCTCGCTGCCACAGGTAGCATTACCGCGGTTGGTGTTGCCACCACCAGTGTTGCCACCACCGGTGATGCAATCGCCGGAAGTGCTACTAGAGCAGTTGCCACTAATCCCTCGCCAGAGGAGATCCAGCGAAAAATTTGGAGCAGTGAGAGTAGAAGGGCCAGTGACTGAATCGGTAGCAGCTAAATCTCACCAATCCCTTCACTTGGAAGGCGGTGATGATGATGATGACCCTCTCATCGCAGATATAAGGGCCCAAAACCTCATTATCCAAGAGCAAGATGAGTTGATTCGTCAACTGAAGAGGCAGCTCCAAGAGAAGGCGAATAGCCCAGTCAAAGCCCTGGTCGTGACTCCTAGATGTAACCGGGCTCCTTCGGTCGAGCAGGACTTGAGGCACGTCATGAATAGCAAAAGGTGCGAGCGAGCTTACGACGAAGGCCCCATCTGAATGGAGATTCGAAAAAGTCGAGCCAATCACCGAAGGACTACCGTGACCTGAAGAAGTCACGGCGGAGGCCAGAAGACGATGGTAATATGAGAGAATGGCTTGATCACCAAGTCAAGCAGACGGTTCAGCAAAATATGGAGATAGTCAGTTTCACCCAAGACTGACTAAATGCCTATGACGCTGAAAACCATGGTGCGTCTCCTTTCTCTCACGAGATAAGGGAGTTCTCCCTCCCAGACAATTTTAGCGTCCCAAGGTTCGTCCTCTATGATGGGACCTTAGACCCTGCTGCACATCTAAGGCACTTCACCCAGCGAATGTCAGTATGGGGTGATGTCGGTCACTTGAACTGCAGAGTCTTTTCTTCAAGTTTAGGTGACCTCCCCTTGAGGTGGTTTTGTGCGCTCCCGGAGGGGTTGATCTCGAGTTGGCGGCAGCTCCGAAACTCATTCGTGGAGAAGTTCCAAGCACATAGAGTCATCCCGAAGATGGATGACGACTTCATGGTGATCAAAATGAGGCAGACTGAAAACATTACTCAGTTCGAAGATGCCACTAACAGAGTGGCCATTAGGTCTTTCAAGCAGTCCCTACTGCTAGGCAACGAGCTTTGCAAGGATCTGGTGCGGTTCCCTGTGGTCACTGTGAAAGCATTGATGGCCCGGGTGAACTAGTTTATCAAATAAGAGGAAGATGAGGCCCGAGCTTGTGAGAGTTTCGGCCTCTGGCAAGAAGAGTGACCCTCCAAGAAGGACAAAAAATTATTTCAGAGGAAGGAGAAAAACCAGAGCAAGGCTTCGACGAGCTCTGTAGTGATCTCGACTCCCACCTCTGGGGGCAACAAGAAGTCCAAGCCCACCATCGCCTCCTACAAAGCTGTGAATACGATCTTCAAGGAGCCCATTTATAAGCTCTTCGGTAGGATCAAATCACAGCCCTACTTCAAGTGGCCGTAACCGATGAAGGGTGACCCGTACACCTGAGACCAAAGCAAGTTCTGTGCCTACCATAAGCAGAACTGGCACAAAACCGAGAACTGCATCTTAAGTCCTACCTCGAAAAGCTTGTCAAGGACGGGCACTTAAAAGACTTCATTAAAGAGGAGGGTAAAGTCAACCAAGCTCACCAATGCCGACTTGACGACGATCAGGACAGCGACGAGCTCGAAGGAATCATCAACGTCATTCACTTGGCTCCTGCGCCCAGGGGAAGCAACCAAGCCCGTGCCGAGGTCAGGAGGGCTTCACACGGCAAGCAGGTGATGGCGGCCGAGCTGGGACCGGCAGCCAAAAAAGCTCGGAAGGAGAAACCCAAGATCTGGTTCTCGGATGAAGATCTAGTTGGGGTCCAACTCCCCCACTACGACCCGCTAATTCTGACCTTGAGGTTGAAAAACTTCAAGGTGAAATGGATTCTTGTAGACCCTGGGAGTTCGTCAGAAATCCTCTACTTCGATTGCTTCAAGAAGCTGGGTCTGAAAGAAGAAGACTTATACGAAGCTCGCACTCCTCTGGTGGGTTTCAACTCAAAACTGGTATACCCCAAAGTGAAAGTCTCTCTCGAAGTCCAAGTCGGAGGTGCCTCCATGTTGGCCGACTTCCTTGTGGTGGATGCACCATCCCCATACAATGCAATTATGGGCGGACTTGGCTAAACAATATGGAAGTGGTGCCCTCCACCCATCACCAAAAACTCAAATTCCAGTTGGAGAATGCGAATGATCGAGTTGAGGTGGTCACGGTCAAGGGAGACCAGCAAATGGCCAAATAGTGCCTAATGGCTGTGGTGTCTGGTGAAACAGAACCACAACAGGTGCACATGGCCGAATTGGGAACAGAACTCGAGGACGTTGGCCAGTCTCCAGAGCAGAAGAGCATTGAAGATTTGACCGAGGTCAGAATTGACCCCAACGATCCATAGAGATATTTCCTACTTGGGAGCCAGCTCCCCGAAGCTGAGAAGATCGAACTGTTCAACTTCTTATTACAGAACAAGGAAGTTTTCGCTTAGACACCCTATGAGATGCCTGGCATCGATCCCGAGATCATGTGCCACAAGCTGAACGTGGACCCCAAGCACAAACCAGTGATGCAGAAAGCTCGCAGAACGAGGATCCCACAGATAGAAGTTGTGGTCGAGGAGGTCGAGAAGCTGCTAGAAGCCAGGGCTATCAGAGAAGTACACTACCCGAAGTGGCTGGCCAACACAGTGGTGGTCAAAAAGAAGAATGGGAAGTGAAGAGTCTGCGTGGACTTTACTGACCTTAACAAGGCGTTCCCCAAGGACAACTTTCAACTCCCAAAGATTGACCAGATGATTGATGCCATTGCCGGGCACTACAGGATGAGTTTCCTTGATGCCTACCGAGGTTACCATCAGATTCCGATGCATGGGCCTGATGAAGAGAAGACCACTTTTATAACACCTAGAGGCATCTACTGTTACAAAGTGATGCCCTTTGGGTTAAAAAACGCGGGGGCGACTTACCAGAGGCTAGTAACAAAAATGTTCCAGGCCTAGCTCGGCAAAATAGTGGAAGTATATATTGACAACATGGTTGTCAAGTCTAAAAGGTCACAGGACCACTTGGCAGACCTGAGTCAAACATTTGCTATCCTCAAAGAGTTCCAGTTCAAACTGAATGCGTCCAAGTACGCGTTTGGTGTCAGCTTCGAGAAATTCCTTAGAAGTTTGGTCACCAGACGAGGGATTGAAGCCAACCCAGAGCAGATCTCGGCCATCTAGGCGATCCAGAGTCTGACCACGACGAAGCAAGTCCAGAGGCTCATAGGGATGGTAGCCACGCTCAACCTCTTCATCAGTCGAGCTTCAGACAAGTGCCGCCCCTTCTTTCAGCTTTTGAAGAAGAGCTCAAAATTTCAATGGACTCCGGAGTGCGACTGGGCTCTTCAAAAACTCAAGAACTACCTATCTTCACCACCCCTGCTGTCTACACCAAAGCAGGGGGAATTAATTTATTTGTATCTGGCATTCTCGAACCATGCAGTAAGCTCGGTGCTCGTTAGAGGAGAAGACAGGCAGTAGAAGCCTATATACTACACGAGCAAGATCCTGCTTGATGCCGAGACCAGATATCTTCCATTGGAGAAACTTGCACTAGCACTCGATAGTGCTTCTCGCAAACTCTCCCACTACTTCCAGACGTACACCATAGTGGTTGTTACAGAACATCCACTCAAGTCCCTTTTCCAAAAAGCAGACTTCTCTGGAAGGATCTCAAGATGGGTCGTCGAGCTAGGGCAATATGATATCTAGTATTAACCCAGAACTGCAATCAAAGCCTAAGTTTTGGCGGATTTCATTGCAGAATTCATTTCTCCTAGTTCGGCACTGAGCCAACTCGACACGGAACTAGGGGCAATAAGGATGAGGAAGTTGCCGAGATCGAGACAGAGCATGAACAATCTTGGAAGCAGTTCCTTGATTCAGCATGGAAAGTCTTCGTTGACGGATCCTCAACGTCCAAGAGGGCTGGCGTTGGCATAGTCCTCCAATCTCCGGAGGGCCTTGTCATCGAGCAAGCCTTAACACTTAGCTTCAAGGCATCCAATAATGAAGCCGAGTACAAAGCACTGATCGCGGGGCTCGACAGCGCCAAAATCCTAGGGGCACGACAACTGGTGGTCTTCAGCGATTCCCAGATAGTGACAAAAGGACGGTGGCCTACTTATCTCGCGCAAAGGAGCGTTTTTTCCTAGTTCGAAAAGGCTGAAGTCATACAGATCGGCGGAGACTCCAACTCTCATGTTGATGCCCTTGCCAACCTGGCCTCGGCCGTCGAGGCCAGGAAGAAAAGAATTGTCGAGGTGGAAACACTAGACAAACCAAGTATAGAGCTCCAACCACCTCGGCAAGTCTTGTGTGCTGATCTCGGTCCAAGCTGGATTGACCCAATCATCGCCTATTTGAGGGATGATTAACTTCCTGAAGATAAAAATGAAGCCCATAAAATCAGGCTGAGAGCAGCTCGGTTCTGGTTGTCTCCAGATGGTAAGCTCTACAAGAAATCCTTCACCAGCCCATACCTCCAGTGCATTCACCTGAGCAAAGTAGAAGACTTCCTTTATGAAATCCATGAGGGAAACTGTGGAAGCCATATTGGAGGTCGGTTACTGCCGTATCGAGCTATCAGCCAAGGTTACTGGTAGCCCTACATGCAGAAGGACGCCCAACTGTACACCAGGAAATGCAAAAAATGCCAGAAACTCTCTCATTCTCTTCATCAGACAGCACAAGACTTGAGCCCGCTTTCTAGCCTATGGCCCTTCGCTCAGTGAGACCTAGACATTGTGGGACCTCTCCATCGGACTCCAGGGAATAAGAGGTGGCTAATGGTAGCCACTGACTACTTCACCAAATGGATAGAGGCCGAAGCATTATCTTCCATCACCGAGTAGGACACAAAGAACTTTGTGCGGAAAAATATTGTCACAAGATTTTGAGTACCACACGAGCTTTGGTCTCGGACAACAGGACCCAGTTCGACTCCAATTTCTTTTGAAACTTCTATCAGGAGCTCGACATCAGGAACTACTATTCGACTCCAACCTACCCGCAGAGCAATCGCCAGGCAGAAATTTCCAACAAAGTGGTGCTGGATGGACTCAAGAAGAGACTTGACCTGGCTAAAGGAAGATGGGTGGAGGAACTCCCAAGTGTCCTTTGGGCGTATAGGACTACCCAAGGCAATCCACTTCGGCGACACCCTTCTCCCTGGCTTATGGAATGGTGGTTGTGATCCCACTCGAGGTTGGCCTTCCAACCCTGAGGACGGAACTCTTCGACCAAGGCCAAAATGATGTGAATCTGGCCCAAGAGCTTGACTTGGCTGAGGAGCGAAGGGATGCAATAATCATTCGCCTAGCTTCTTACCAGCAGCAATTAGCCAGAGGATATAATCAAAGAGTCAAAGAGAGGAAGTTTTCGGTTGGAGAACTGGTCTTGAAGAAAACACTTCCTGCAGACAAGAATCCCAATGAAGGTAAACTGGCACCGAACTGGCATGGGTCATTCAAAGTAATCTCGGCTGCCGGGCAATCAGCATATAGACTTGAGGACATGGATGGTAAAGAGTTACCACGACCATGGAATGCACGCATCTCAAAAAGTATTATTTATAGATTGTACTCATACTCAATCTTTGGAATGAATAAATGTAATTCTTGTGGAAGGATATGCTTTGTTACTTTCAATGTTTGCCAAGTTGTGGAACTCGGCATTCATCTGCCTAACTGCTACAGAGCATTAGGAAAAAGCCCTTAAATAGTTAAGGCACACCAAGTTATGGAACTCGGTGATTACACTCAGCTCGGTTATGAAACCAGCCATCTCAGCTTGTTTATAGAACCAGTTATATCGGCTCAGTTATGGAACCAGTCATCTCAGCTCGGATATAGAACCAGCTATATCGGCTCGGTTATGGAACCAGCCATCTCAGCTCGGCTATAAAACCAGTATATCGGCTCGGTTATGGAACCAATCATCTCAGGTAGATTGTAGAAACAGCTATATCGGCTCAGTTTTGGAACCGGCCATCTCAGCTCGGTTATAGAACCAGCTATATCGTCTCGGTTGTGGAACCAACCATCTCAACTCGGTTATAGAACCAACTATATCAACTCGGTTGTGGAACCAGTTATCCTTAGCTCGGTTATAGAACCAACTATGCAAAATGCCAAGTTACAGAACACGGCGGTTACTTTAGCTCTTTTATGGAACCAGCCGTGCAAAACGCCTAGTTATGGAACTCGGCAGCCATCTAAGTTTTGTCACGGGACCAACTATGCCAAGCACTAAGGGCTCAGTGGCCGCCTCAGAGAATTAAGTCCGGTTGCAGATCCGACTAAAGACCTTTTCTAAATTATCTTGAGTTAGAGAACTTAAGATTGTACATAGTTCTAGTTATTACACCAAGTTTAATTACTTAGGTTTTCGAACCAAACTCAGTTACATAGTGGCTCTGGTTATTGAACCGAGCTCAACCACTTAAACAAATCTGGAAGAAGGCATTTAGTCAAGCACATGCAGTTCTCAAAGGCAACATCTGGAAAGAAAACTTGTATTCATTAAGCCAAGAAATTCATCATTACATTTCAAAAGGAGTACAGGCTTGTCTTCCCACCATTACAAAAAGAAAAAGATAATACATCAAAAACAAAATTTTCAAACAGCGGCAGTCTCGACATCAGGGACTTCGACAGTAGGGACCTCGGTCGTAGCAGCCTGGGAAATACCCTCAGAAGGAGCTTCAGAAGGAGGAGGAAGGGTCGGAAGAGCCTCAGAAGGAGGAGAATTGGTCGAAGCAGATGGGGGGGGGGGGGGGGGGGGCCTCCGAGGACAAGGGGACAGGGCTTGGCTCAGACTCCGAACTAGGGAACTTGGGTGGATTTTGATACACGGGATTATCTTCATAAATCCCCGCTTCTCTCAATGCAGCCCGACACCCAAGCTTGAACAAATGTGAGCCTAGTTTTTCGACTTGAGCCTCGTAGTCCTTAGTTGCAGCATCCACCCCATCCTGGAAGGTGGCGTCCATCTCGGCTTGGTACGAGGCTTCAAGGTCGGCCTTTTGCTTTGATATGGCTTCCAACTCGGCCTTCTGCTTTGCCACCTCGACCTCGTGCTGGGCCGCCCTCTTCGCTTTGACCTCGGCCGCCCCCCTTAGCTCATGCGTCTCAGCCTTCAGCTTGATGATTTTGGCCAACGCCGTATCCATCTTTGCAACAAGGCCGACGTTCCTCTCCTCTGACTCATCTAGCTTCTGGCAACTCCCCTCTAACGCCGTTTCATGTTTCTTCTTTTCCGCTTCCAGCTTCTGAACCTTGGAGTTGCTCTGACGGGTCCTGTCCAGGACAACCTGTACCTCTACACAATTTACAAGAGGAACAATGTGTCAAAAAGAAACAACCCAAGGCTCGAACACTGCAAGAGGTTTACTGAGAGAGACATATCGAAAAGGCCGACTACAGAGAAGACATTAAAGTGATATCTCGTCTGCCCCCTTGTGCCTTTGCATGTCGGCTAGAAGGGCACAGGCATTGGCCAGCGCAGCCACAACGAGGGGATTGCCAGACAGACAATCCTCCACTGTCAATGACCTGTCGGGCCCAAGTTGAAAGCCGGGCCTCCACGGAGCTGGCCTAGTCTGCCGAGATGCTTATACCGGGTTGGGATCTTGCTCCGCTTGGCCCTCAGCCCCGGACCTCCTCTCCGGAGGAGCCCTCTCCTTCAAGACCTTGGTAGGATTCTGTCGGGCACCTGAACTCTGGCCTTTTATCTTGGCCTCTTTTTTGGAGAAGCCCCCTCCTTTGAGTGATCGACGGAGCGCCGCCGAGCTCCCGCACTTGAAGGAGTAACAGGAATAGAAGAAAAGGCCACAGCGGCGCCCGAAGACGCAGAGGTTGGAGCAGAGCCGAGGGCTGTGAGCTTGGAGGTGGAAGGAGCTCGATCCCCAAGAATCTTGGCCCCCAAATCTTTAGACTTCAAGGTGGGGTGGCGTCGCTCCATGTTCTCCTCTCTCTCTTCCTCTGGACTGGAGGGGGAGATGTATGACTCAACAATCTGCTGAAGATCTATGGCCTCCAAGTCGGCGGGCAATTTGGATGCCTTGGTGCCTGAAGCTCTTTGGCGCTCAACGTCGGTCAGGTCGAGCACGGGCTCCTTCCTCTTGATATATGTTTGATACCTCGGCTCATACCCGAGGAGACTCCAGGCAGCCCTCCCGTGATGGCCTTGATAATCATTCACGGTCTTCAGCCAGTCGCTGTTCCTCCTCCAGCCAACTAGCTGGGCCTCCCGTCTTCTTTGATCGACCTCTGCACGACAAGTGAAAAGAGCATCAGTTCGGCAAAACAAGAAAAAAAGGATATAAGGATAATGAGGAGCTCGGTATTTACTTGGGGGAATCCCGAAGTGACGAGGAACCCCGGATGACCTTTCCACCTTGGTCTCAGCCTCCCCGAACTCCTAGTTGTCGGAGACGAACAAACGATCATCTCCGGCATGTCGGTTGGAGTCCTCTAGGTCTGTGACGAAGGGTACCTGCTTCAGCTTCCCCCGGAGGTAGTAACAGTGGGCATCCCCTATGGACTTGCAAATATCATAGGTGTCCTCGATGTCGTGGACACCGAGGTTGATGCCGAGGGTCTCGTTGAGCTCGGCAATGCCCATGATTATTTTGTAGCTGTTGGGCATCATCTGACAAGGGCTAAGATGCCACTTCATTAGGCAAGACCTAAGAAGGGGGTGAACGGGAAACCTAACCCCGCCTTTAACTACTGAGATCAGGGGAAACGGCATCCAGTCGTCATTGAAAGAGTAGCCGTCGAAGGGGTCCTTCGGGTTGTCTAATCTGGTCCAGATATCATCTGTGATCTTGTCCAACCATGTCCTCAGGGGTGTTGACCCAATGTCTGTAAACTCCCATGGCTAAAACCTAAGGGGATTGGAGAACGAGAGAAAAGGGGGAAAAACCCTAGCAAAAACCCTAATAGAAACAGGAATGGAAGCAAAGGCGTGGAAAGGAGGATGAGAGAAGGAGGACTTATAGAAGCAAAACAAGAACAGGGAACATAGGATTTTGAACTCAGACCAGCTAGGATTGAACTCCGACAGATCTTTCGTTCTAACAGAGATGCTCTCTTAAATGAATGCCAAAATAGGAGAAGAAGGAAGAGGGATACCCATATTAATAAAGGAAAAGAGGGAGGGGGGGGGAGGGGGGGGCTTTCAAAATTCAAGGTGCACGTGCGAAGTGTCGTTTCGAGCACTCTGCGCGTCGCTTCGGGATACATGACAACCAACCGGATGGCGACACATGGAGCCGTCGGTCCAATTTCTACAGTGATTCGGACTCGCCATTGATTACCTCGGGCAGGCGAAGCGACATTGTCGTATTCAAGCAGATGAAGCAACGTCGCGACAAAAGCTGCCGACAGCGAGATGAAAAGCCCCAAGCTTAGAATAGAGACTCCCATCATACTTAGCTCCCGACCTCAAAGACTCAGGAAACTCTAAGAGGTCAGGAGCTAGGGGCAATTATGTGGGGGATTTTCCATAACACTGAGATGAGCCCTGGTTTAGGTAAAGGTACCAGCCAAACTTGCCCTAATCTCGGCTACATGCAACTCGGCAACGGTGCCAGCTTGTACTGAGCTTGAGCTAGCCTCAGTAAAAGTACCAGCTGAGCTCGTCTCAGCCTGCGCACCTCGGCAATAGTGCCAGGATGCACCTATGACTTCAACATGCATCTCGACGGTGAGAACCACCGAGGCCATGCTCCCAAAGCACTACACGTCGAATTTCAGGTCATTCTGACAACGTTTGACCAGACTTCGATGCTTCGAAACAAAATCAAGCCTCTTTGCGGCGGAACACCTTGGGACCTTGACATCCAAATCGGAGCTAATGGATCGTCTCAAAATGACTCCAATAGGCCCCCTGTCAAATTTCAAGACAATCGAACATCAGTTGACCGTACATCAAAATGCGACATCGTCCTCGCGGCAAAATCAAGTCTAGCAGCAACGGGACCCCAAACGGATTCAAAACTCAAATAAAAGCCCATTGTTGGTCCTATCTACTACTCAGGAGGCTTCACTTCAAATTTCGGGTCATTCCGACATCGTTTGACCTAGTTTCGACTTGGACGGAAAATCAACTACAAAGTCTTCGGCTTTTCCAAAAATAGGAAACTTTCTGCTCCGGTTTGCGCAGCTTCTCGTCAAGTTCTCTTTAGGAAAACCAAGTCAATAAATGAGGAAAAATGTTAAGAAAAATATAGGACAAAAAAGGACAAAAAAAGACCAAGAAACAGCAGAAAAACAACGACCAAAAGGGGACAAAACCCCCATGGTTGCCGGCGACCCTGGAAATCCGGGTCGTCCAATTTCCGCCGAGTGGCCCGTTTTCCGATCCTTTTTGCATTTCATTAGTTCCAGCCCCTGTGATTTTCCGAAAATCCAATTCTTGATGCTTGGAAATGAATGATCTTCATCAACATCTCGGATCCGCCGTCAAGAGCATGAAATCATCATTGATCGCTCCAAGATCGCCAATCGGCTGACCAAGAAAGTACACTTTATGTCCGACTGATCGAGAAATCGACAAGACAGATGTCACCAGCCCACTGGCATCAATCAATGTCTGAAGTTGCATCGCCATCTGACATCAAACAACATGTGGATCCATCGGTAATCGTCGTAAGAAGAATTCCAAAAGACGCGGCACGACCCGCGACTCTTCAAATACCCTGGTGACCACTTAATCCTGTTAATTGACCCGTTTTATGACAACTTAATGCGGTCATTAACCCATTATTTTGGATGACCCAATCAGAATCAAGCAAATGAGAGTTACAAGTCCAAGCAATCATGGCATTAAAGCTATAAAACTCCTCTTATCATGTATATTAAAGGAGATTAAATGCCCATCATTCTCCATCGGCCAATCGCAAGTGAAGAAAAAGGAGTTACAAAATCAAGAAATAAAAACTTGTAACTCCTCCCATCATGGAGCATCAATGCCATCAATCCTCTCATCATGGCCATCAATGCTCATAAACCACCCCATGGCTACCAAAAGCCTATAAAAGGGGGTCATTCCAAAGAGATAAAAAAACGTTCACAACAAGAAGGATCGATCCGGAAATCCAAGAGCAATTCATATAGAGGGCTACACAAACACAGAGAGAGTCAGAAAATCCTGAAGAAACTTTGCTGCAACGCCACAAGGTGATCGAAGTCCCTTGGGGGGCTACACCCCCAAGGCAAAGCTCTTCCTCTCATTCTATCCAAAATGGCCTAAACGCGGCTTTTCAACCCGTTTACTCGGTTTTTTATTGGATATAGGACCTCCCCTTGGTCTTTATCCTCTAAAAATCTGAGGTTAGAGCCAAGCCAAAAGAATCAAAACATCATGCGTTCTCATCTGAAGGACGATGGCAAAGTCCATACATGCCTTGCGGCTGTCAATCTAAACGAGTCCCCACAATTTGCTGAGAAGTTAGATCCCTTTTCTTACTTTTCTATTGTATCTTGTATTTTTTAAAGAGACAAAAAAAAATCACAATTCTTTTCTTCCATTATTGATGAGATTTGTAAACCGCATTGCACGACAAAATAGCCTTTCACGGAAAAAACCACCTTTCACGGCAAAACCACCTTTCACGGCAAACAAACAAAAAATCGCCTCCTACGGCATTCAAAGAAAAACTTGTCTCTTTTCTTAAATATTTATGCAATTTGAAAAGTTGGAAAAAAGATTGATTTCCTTTCTACTTGTGAAGGTGAATCTTCGGATCACCACTTCAAATTCCAAGTAGAATAGAAAATCTGGCATACCCGTACAAAAAATGTTGATACCCGCTTTTCTCCTCCGCAGGACCCCGGCAGCCCTCGGGGTGGAAGGAGAGGATGAAAGTCGGGTCCATCAAGTTGGCACACCCGGTGGGACTCGTTCATTTGAGAATGTGATGCTTCGATTCCTTGGTTCCTTTCTAGTTGGTGGCCTATGTTGGATCTTGTATCTAAAAAACATGAGATGAGATTTCTTGGAAATTTCTATTTTGAGTTTATTTCCACTCTTTCTCATTTCGCAAAAAGCAAAATCTGATTTCTCTTTCTTGGATTCAATTTTGAGAAACTTTGATCCTCTCCTCTTCGAACTTGATAGCTCATAGAAATGTTTGCAGCTATTGTTCATATCGGGGAATGGGTCATCTTTTCTCTTTGATGAGTCCAATAGGGATTTTCAAAAAAAAAAAAAATCTCATTTCAAACTTAAAAAAAAATCAGTTTTCTCTCTTTTGGATTCAAATTTGAGAAACTTTGGTTTCTTCCTTTTTGGATAATGGCTCGCGGAAATCGTTTATAGCCAGCGTTTGGATTTGGAGGGGCCATTGCTCTCTTTGATGAGTCTATTAGAAATCTTTCAAAAGAATTTTTTTTTTTTAAAAAAAAGCCCACTAAGGTTGCAGCAATTGCTTTCTTTGACCAAAGTGGATCTAAGAAAAGCCTTGTCCAAAGTGTGGAGGCAGCTAAACTGTTCGAGGCAAGAGTCTTCCAAACGGGCTCATTAAGTAATCCTACCCTTATTTTCGGGCTGATCTATCTACTAAGGTTTCATAAGACCGAATTGGAAACCTATGTGCACCCGTCGAAAAAAAAACTCTTCAAAACGAAAATAAAACTTCCGTCACTTTTGAGTTCAGAATTGAGAAATCTTGGTTAATTCCTTTTCGGATTTAGTGCTCACAGTAATGTTTGAGCCTATGTTCGGATTGGAACACCATTTACTCTCTTTGATGAATTCAATCTTGACCTTTCAAAAAAAAAAAAAAAAAAAAAAACTTCCGTCACTTTTAGTTCAGAATTGAGAAATCTTGGTTATTTCCTTTTCGGATTTAGTGCTCGCAATAATGTTTGAGCCTATGTTCGGATTGGAATACCATTTGCTCTCTTGGATGAATTCAATCTTGACCTTAAAAAAAAATTTCCGTCACTTTTGGGTTCAGATTCGAGAAATTCTGGTTCCTTCCCTTTCGGACTCAGTGCTCGCAGAAATGTTTGAGCCTGTGTTCGGATTGGAATACAATTTGCTCTCCTTTATGAATCCAATCTTGACCTTTCAAAAAGAAAATCCCATCTCATGTCCTTTCCAAGGATGCGATTTGCAACATTTGTGCCTAGTGGTGCTTGTACGCCCTTTCGTGTCTACTGTATTCGCGACCGACACATTTGTATCTCCAACCTTATATCATCTTACCTCGAGTGAGCCTTTCTTCTTAGTAATTTGAATTAAGGTCTACAATTGCTTCTAGCAGTCACTGGAACGCTCACCCTGAGCCTATCATACTTGCATTTAGAACAATTGTATCCTCTATGGCTTTTTGGAATGGCATAGAAGCCGAATTTTAAGATGGCATGAAAGCCGAAGATTTTTTTTTTGATGGCGTGAAAGCCGAATTTTTTTTGTTTTGGCATTTATAGCCGAATTTGGTGTTTATAGCCGGATTTTGGCGTTTATAGTCGGTTTTTGGCATTTATAGCCGGATTTTGGCGTTTATAGCCGATTTTTGGCATTTATAGCCGGATTTTGTTTTCTTTGTTTTTTTTTTTTTTTTTTTTTTTTTTTTGGCATGGAAGCCAGATTTTTGAAAACCAAGTTTTTGTTTTGTTGGCATGAAAGCCGATTTTGGCGTTTATAGCCGAATTTTGGCGTTTATAGCTGGATTTTTTCTGTTTTGGCATTTATAGCTGAATTTGGCGTTTATAGCCGCTTTTTGGTTTTCAAAATGCAGGCATCGACTAAATGTCGCCTCTCCGCTGAATGGTCTTGCAAGTATCGATGGAATGTTGCTTCCTTACTCATTCGGTTTTACGAGTATTGATGGAATGTCACTTCCTCGCGGGCTGGGTTTTACGAGTATCGATGGAATGTCGCTTCCTCGCGAATTGGGGTGCAAATATCGACTAAGCGTCGCTTCCCTGCTTTTCCCAAAACTTTTGGTTTTGTGGGTACTGATTTGATGTCGTTTCCCCGCGATTTTTGAAATTTGAGGTTTTCTCAAACCATTTGAAATTTGGGTTGTGGATAGTAAATGGAATATTGCGTCTCCACGATTTTTGAAATTTGGGTTGTGGAGATCAACTGGTATGTTGCTTCTCCACGATTTTTGAAATTTGGGTTGTGGATACCAACTGGTATGTTGCTTCTCCACGATTTTTGAAATTTTGCAAGTATCGAATGGGGTTCGCTTCCTTGCGATTTTTGGGTTTTGGAAGTATCGAATGGGGTTTGCATCCTTCCGGTTTTTGGGTTTTGCGAGTATCGACTAAGTGTCGCTTCCTCGCGGTTTCTAAAAACCAATTTTTTTTTTTGTTTAAAGACACGAAGGTCATAAATTTTGACTTAAAATCATTTTGGTTATAAAAGCCGAGGCGGTCTAGGGTGAAAATTCCTAAGTCCCGATTTTTGTTTCAAACCATGAATTTTGGGTTCAAGGATCGAAATTTTGGTCAAGTCTGGTAAGAGGCTCCTAAACTTGGATTTTTGGATTTTGATTTTTTTTTGAACAATGAAACGATGAAAGTAAGCATTGTTTTGAAAGTTTTTTTTGGAAACTTCAACATAAAGATGAAAATTTCAAAAGGGGTGGGTTTGACGAGCAAGTACCTTGGAAATAGGCTTTGGCCGTGTAGATATCGCTCTGACCTATTTGAGGAAGTCTTCAAGGATAGTACCGCTTCAAGAATTTGTCGTTGATGGGCAGCATACATCTATCCCCTTCCATGTTTAGAAGAGCGTATGCGCCATTGGAGAAGACTTTGTCAATGACGAAGGGTCCCTCCCATTTTGGTTCAAGTTTGCCTTTGGATTTGTGGGCAAAGACTATGGATCTTTTTACTGCAAGAACGAAATCACCCTTTTTGTAGGCGCATTGCCTGACCTTCTTGTCGAAAGATCCTGCCATGCGTGCTTGGTACAACTCAATGCTTTGTAGAGCTTCAAGTCGCCTTTCATCGAGATTATCCAGCTCTTGGAGTCTCAATTTGACATTGCTTTCTTGCGTCATGTCATTTTGCAGAGATACTCTTAAAGAAGGAATTTGTACTTCCAAAGGGACAACAGCTTCGCATCCATAGACCAAGGAGAATGGTGTGCTATGGGTTGGTCCTCGAACGGTGGTTCGATAGGCCCACAAAGCTTCTAGTAGTATGTCGCCCCAGTCTCTTTTGTGACTAGAGACCATTTTCTTGAGAATTTTGCAGAGTGTCTTGTTGAAGGCTTGTGCTAGTCCGTTCGCTGCTAGATTATATGGAGTCGAAGGACAACTTTGGATTTTGTACTTGTCGCAAAACCTGTAAAATCTGTGATCCAGGAATTGTGGTCCGTTATCATGGACGAATCTTTTAGGTATGCCGAAGCGACAAATAATGTTAGTGCGCAAGAACTGAAAGACTAATGAAGTCTTCATTTCGCTGAGCGCAACTGCTTCTGACCACTTGGAGAAATAATCCGTAGCGGCGAAGTTGAAGCGATGACCTTTGCTTGATGGGGGAGAAATAGGACCTATGATATCCATAACCCAGGCTTCGAAAGGCCATGAGATTGCTGTTGGATGTAGCCATTCTGGAGGTATGTGGACATAATCTCCATGAATCTGGTATTTTTGGCAGCGCTTGGCAAATTGTATTACATCAGCTACCATGGTAGGCCAATAATAACCTTGCCTTTTTATCTAGTTGTAGAGCTTAGGGCCAGCCTGATGGGCTCCACAAAGACCAGCATGTACTTCTTTGAGAGTTTCCTCAGCCTCTTGTTGTGACAAGCAGCGTAGGAGTACTTCGTTGAAGGATTTTCTGTAAAGTGCTTTTGAAGGTATATCCAAATGAAAGTTTGGGGTTCGTCTTTGGATACTTACCCGCTCTTTTGGATCTTCAGGTAGGATTCCGAACATGATGTAATCAATGAACGGATCTCTCTAGTCGCCAATCGAAGGTTTGAGGATGGACATCCGACTTCCGACCACTTGGTGGCATTCAGCAACTGCTTGGTGTGTGTTGAGAGGAGGGAGAATCCTTCTTTGACACACTGTGACTTGCATGTTTTCCCCTTCTTGGATTGCCATGGATGCGGCGAGTCCGGCCAGGGCATCTGCACGGATGTTCTCACCTCTAAGGATGTGGGTGATATGGCAGATGTTGAATTTTTGTCAAAGCAACTGTACCTTATTGTAGTAAGGTAGCAGATCAGGCTTCCTGACCTCATATTTCTGATTCATCTGGTTGACGATCAGTTGAGAGTCCCCAAAAGATTCCAACATGGTGATGCCGAATTCGAGGGCGAGTTCCAATCCTACAATCAGGGCTTGGTACTCAGCTGCATTGTTTGAACATGGTTCCAGTAGCGAGAAGGCGTGTGGAATCATGTATTTGTCGGGGCTGACAAAGAGGATGCCGATTCCCGATATTTGCTTTCCTTTTTCATTTGTCCTGGTTGTACCGTCAAAGTACATGTCCCAGGAAGCATTTGATAAGGAAGTTTCCACATTGTAGACAAATTCGTCTGGGAGATCATCCCTGAGTGGAGAATCTTTAGGCAATGGATGCTCTGCGAGAAAGTCTGTTAGAGCTTGTCCTTTGATTGCTTTTTGTGGTACATACCTAATATCAAACTGTGATAAAATGATGGACCATTTTGCCAGTCGGGCATTGAGAGAACCTGCTTTTGTGACAAGGACCTTTAGGAGGTTGATCCTCGAAATCAGGTAGACTGTGTTCGACAGTAGATAGTGACGCACCTTTTGTACAGCGAACATTACTGCAAGGCATTCTTTTTCGACTGGGGAGTAGCGATGCTCTGCACCTACCATCATGCGGCTAAGGTAATATAGAGCAGCTTCTTTTCCGTCGTCGTTTTCTTGTGCGAGCAGAGCACCGAAAGAGTGGTCGAGAGCTCTTGTGTACAAGATAAATGGTTTTCCAGTTGTGGGGGCAGCTAGCACTGGAGGTTTGGTGAGGTATGCTTTGATGTCTTCAAATGCATTTTCACATTCGGCATCCCAGACAAAGTCGACGCCTTTCTTCATCAAGATAGAGAATGGACGGCATTCGGAAGCTTCAGAGGCACTGTCGTCCTGAGCTATTACATTGCAGGTTATCCTGACAGGAGATGCCCCCAGTGTAGACTGTTGGGAATCGGACTCATCCTCGGATGTGAGAGGATCATTGATCCAACTGTGTTTCTCCATTTTCAGGAGTTAAGAGAGAAAGTTCCTGCTGATTTTCAGGGACTTCCGGTTCTGGATCATGATGAAGATTGCTGCGATCCTGCTCCTGCTCTATGGCAAGATGTTGCAAACCTCCTGATCCTCAAGATCAGGCATAGGAGCCAAACCTTCTTTGTCATCCGCTCCTCGTGGTTCGCCCATGTTGGGTTCCACTGAAGCATTTACTGGTGCTGGATCAACAACGTTTTCTTGAACAGGGCCCTGGTCTTCTTCATCATTAGTCCAAGATCCTTGTGGCTGTAATGTGTTATACCAGATTACTGGCATAAGATGAGACTCGGGAATCCATTCCTCGTCGGAGAGGTATTCTCCTGTTTCAAGGGATTCTTCCCACTCATCTATATCACTGGCAGTATCACTGGACTCGTATCCATTCATGGAGAATCCAACTACTGAGTTGCAAGAGTATGATCCCCCCTGCATATTTCCATTTTTGTATAGAGGTGGGATGAAATCATCAAGAGTGAATTTTCTTACCGCCTTGGAGGTTTTGGGAAGACATTCTTCTATCGTCCCAAGTGAAGCAGTGGAAGAAGTTTCTGCTTTTTCAAGGACTTCTTGTTTTGGTTGAGACTTCTGCTGCTGTTTGAGCTTGCGGAGTTGTCTCTTGGCTTGCCTTCACTGCTGAGCGGTCGGCTTTGTTTTGACGATCTCCCAATTTTCATCATCTAATAGATCGGGATGCACCCATATAGGCTATCCATCTGATGTTGGAAAGGGAATCAATTTTTGGGATGCTTGAGCCATTTTTATCACCTTGAATGAAGTAGTGATCTTCTCCTTCGGTGACTTTGAAGTTTGCCGACACGACACCATGTTGACAGAGGCGGGGCCATAGTTTTTATCAAAGGTTATGACTCCGTTTTTCCACATCTCATTGATCTTCTCTCTCACAACGAAGCATTGATTGAGAGGATGTGAGATCATCTGATGGTATGGACAGTATCGGGGATCATTAGTTTTACCAACATCTCCCGGTCTCTTGGGATCTGGCAAAATGAGTTTGCCATTTGCTAGGAGATCCTCAAAGATTTCCTCAACATCTTCATCGAACGGATATTTCTTTTCTACACGTTCTTTGAAGGCATCAGAGAGTTCAGGTCTTTTACCTGCAGTTTTGTTTTCAGGTTTCTTTGGCTGCTGAGGAGCTGACTTAGTCTGCACATTGAGAACCTCCATTTTCTTTGGTTTTGAGGTTGTAATAGCAGTCGGCTCTTTCTTTGATGATTTCTGACTGTTGAGGTCTTTGATCACCATTTCAGCTTCCATGGAAGCTTCGAGGAGTTCCCCCAGGTTCTTTGATTTGTTGCCGATGATCATGGAGCGAATTTTTGCTCTCATATTGTTACGGCAGATGTCGACTGGCGACGCTTGTGATAGTACATCTGAGCATTTGTACGCCATTGCCTTCCACTTGTGAATGAAGTCATATGTTGACTCATTCTCTCCTTGTTTTAGGCTGCAGAGTTGAGCCATAGTAACAGGATGATCCTCACCTTGGAAGTGGGTCGGGAAGCGTGTCTCTAGCATAGCCCAGTTCTGGATGGAGTTCTCCGGCAGAGTGGAGTACTAATCAAAGGCTGTACCTTTTAGGGTACTTGCAAAGTGACGAATCTTGAGGGCATCTTGATCCGCAATGGCTCCCGTCAGGATCTTGAAATGGATGACATGCTGTCTGGCTGAACCTTTCCCAGTATATGTTTAGAGAGTAGGTTGCTTGAATTTTGCAGGGAACGGAACCGAGTCCATCCATAAAGGGTAGGGTGGCTTGATCCCATGTTCCTTCAATGTATCATCTTCTTTTGCTTTTGCGAGGATATCGTCCACGTCCTTTCTGGTAAGGGTGAGAGACTCATTGTTTTCTGCATTACCCTCATCATCTTCATGATTCGGAGGGGTTTCATTGTTAGGTGGTGGACGCTGTAGCGTGAGAATAAGGTTTTCCATCAGAGCCTCAATTCTCTGTTGTCCTTGCTCCAACTGCTGGATGCGTGCAGTTACGTCATCATGCGGCGGAGGCTGCTCAGAACTTGAAGCCAAGACGTTCATCCCTCGGGATTCGAACGAAGAAATAGTCCTGGTGGCTGAGCTGGGGCTCATTCTTCTGGATAAAGAATCTGAAGAGTGGTTACTCCGGTGTCCTTAGCTTGGAGGAGTGGAGGATTCTTCTAGATGTGTTCTTGTCCGAGAGACGCTGCGAGTCACTGGACGTCTAACATTGATTTTGGTTGCTGACTTCCAGCGTTTTCTGGTTTTGCCAACCATATGAACAGCAACGAATTGGTCGGGTCTTTCTTTTTCGACCCATTTGTTTGAGACGTGGAGAGTAGAACGCTGGGTTCTTTGTTTCTCGAGTCTCTTTTGTCGATATGCTGTGCGGCGAAGCATACGACGACCAATTTGAGCTTCAGTCAGCTCTGGCTGGGCTTTACCGATGAAGGATGTAGTCACTCGTGCGCAGCAGCCGAGTTTGTCTTCTTTGAAGCTTGGCAAGGACAGAATTTGGACGCGGTCCTTTGCCTGTCGCAGTGAAGATTTGAATTTTGCGAGCTCGGCCCCTGTTGAGATGAAGGGTCGACTCACGAGAGTGCAGGCTTCAGCATATTTTTGCGGAGGCAGCAAGCCGGCTCATGATGATTTTGTTTGTTTTTTGGGCGGAGGGTAGGTTTCTCCTCTTTCATATAAGAGAGAGGGTAGAACCGATTCTCCTTTAGAGGGGCCAGGTATGCTGGCTTTGCAGATGTTTGGGACCTCCTTTGCTTTGGTGAAGATCTCGGGGACCAAGTTTTGGGGTAAACCTGGTTTCTTGTGGATTGAGGCTTCATGGGAATGCCATGGGCTTCAGGTTTCTTGGTGTTCGCCCTTGGTGCCATTTTAGTGACACGTTGCGGGCGGTTTTCTGCTTCTTGGCAGGTACAGTGTCTTCTGCGGGAAGTGGGAATGGTCCCAGCGATCCGAAGACGATGGTCCGGGGAGTTGAAGTTGACCCGGTGTTTGGAGAGTTGTTGAGGGAGATGACGCTTCGGAAACTGGCAGGGCGCTTATGCTTGTTTTGCTTGTCTTGAAGCATAAGCTGATACTTGTTCTCATCGAAAGTGATGGTTAATGAAGCTACCATTGTTAGTTTTGGAAAACTTCTGAAACAAGACCAAATCCATTAGTAATCACAAGAATATGGTGATCGTAAATGGAGAACAACTATGGTTTTATCTTTTCAAATCACTTGAGGGGACATGGCCCAACCCAAGGATGATGGAGAAGGCAAAAAGCCATAGAGGATACAATTGTTCTAAAATGGGAGTATGGTAGGCTCAGAGTGAGCGTTCCAGTGACTGCTAGAAGCAATTGTAGAGCTTAATTCAAATTACCGAGAAGCAAGCTCACTCGAGGTAAAATGATATAAGGTTGGAGATACAAATGTGTCGGTCGCGAATACAATTGACCCGAAAGGGCGTACTAGCACCGCTAGGCATAAATGTTGCAAATCGCATCCTTGGAAAGGACACGAGATGGGATTTTTTGAAAGGTCAAATTTGGGTTTATAAAGGAGAGCAAATGGTGTTCCAATCCGAACAAAGGCTCAACATTTCTGCGAGCGCTAAATTCAGAAGGGAAGGAACCAGAATTTCTCGGATGTGAATCCAGTAATGACGGAAGTTTTTTTTTTTTTTTTTTAAGGGTCAAGATTGAATTCATCAAAGAGAGCAAATGGTGTTCCGTTTCGAACAAAGGCTCAACATTTCTACGAGCGCTAAATCCGAAAGGGAGGGAACCAAAATTTCTCAACTCTGAATTCAAAGTGATAGAAGTTTTTTTTTTTTTTTTTAAAGATTTTTTTAGAGGATTTTTTTTGAATGGTGCACATAGATTTCCAATTCGATCTTATGAAACCTTAGTGGATAGATCAGCCCCCAGGTAAGGGTAGGATTACTTAATGAACCCGTTTGGAGGACCCTTGCCTCGAACAGTCTAGCTGTCTCCACACTCTGGACAAGGCTTTTCTTAAATCCACTTTGGTCAAAGAACGCAACTGGTGGAACCTTAGTGTTTTTTTTTTTTTTTTGCTTTTTTTTTAAAAGATTTTTTAATGAACTCATCAAAGAGAGCGAATGGTGTTTCAATCCGAACAAAGGCTCAACATTTCTACGAACGCTAAATCCAAAAGGGAAGGAACCAAGATTTCTCAAATTTGAATTCAAAAGAGAGAAAACTATTTTTTTTTTTTGAAGTTATAATTTTTTTTGATATCCCAATTGGACTCATCAAAGAGAAAAGATGGCCAAATCCCCGATATGAACGATAGCTGCGAACATTTCTGTGAGCTATCAAGTTCAAAGAGGAGAGGATCAAAATTTCTCAAAGTTGAATCTTAAGAAAGAGAGATCATTTTTTTTTTACAGAATTTGAAATGAAGTTTTTTTTTTTTGAAATCCCAATTGGACTCATCAAAGAGAAAAGATGGCCCAATCCCCGATATGAACGATAGCTGCGAACATTTCTTTGAGCTATCAAGTTCGAAGAGGGAAGGATCAAAATTTCTCAAAGTTGAATCTAAGAAAAGAAATCAGATTTGTTTTTTTTTTTTTTTTGAAGTGAGAAAGAACAATTGAAATCCCATCTCATATTTTTTAGATGTAAAATGCAACATAGGGCACCAACTAAAAAGGAGCCAAGTGATCAAAGCATCATGTTCTCAAGTCAATGCGTCCCACCGGGTGTGCAAACTTGATGGACCTGAAAGGAATCTTCCGTCCTCTCCTTCCGCACCCCGGGGGCTGACCTGGGTCTCGGCGGAGGAGGGAAAATCTCGGGTATCAACATTTTTGTATGGGTATGCCAGATTTACTTTCTACTTGGAATTTGGAATGGTGATAATCCGGAGATTCACCTTCACAAGTGGAAAGGAAATCAATCCTTTTTTATAACTTTTCAAATTGCATTAATATTAAGAAAAGAGACAAGTTTGTTTTTTTTAGAATGTCGTAGGAGGCGTTTTTGTTTGTTTGCCATAAAAGGCGATTTTGCCGTGAAAGGCGATTTTACAAAACTCATCAAATGTGAAAGACAAGAATTGTGATTTCTTTTTGTCTCTTTAAGAAATACAAACTACAATAGAAAAGTAAGAAAAGGGATCTAACTTCTCAGGAGATTGTGGGGACACGTTGAGATCGACGGTCGCAAGTCATGTATGGGCTTCGCCATCGTCCTTCAAATGAGAACATGTGATGCTTTTATTCTTTGGCTTGGCTCCTAACCTCGGTTTTTTAAAGGACAAGGACCAAGAGGAGGTCCTATATCCAATGAAAAACCAAGTAAACGGGCTGAAAAGCCACGTTTAGGCCATGTTGGAGAAGGAGGTGACCTTGGGGGGGTGGCCCCCCAAGGGACGTTGATCACCTTGTGGTGCTTCCGGGAGCAAAGTAGCAGGACTTCGTCTCTCTCTTGGATTTTCTGGATTTTCAGAGCTTGCACTTGGGATCTATTTTCATCATGCTTTCTTCTTGGAATGGACCTCCTTTTATAGGCTTTTGGTAGCCATGAGGTGTTTATTGGCATTGATGGCCATGATGAAAGAATTGATGAGGAGTTACAAGTTGATTTTGTAACTCTTTTTTCAAGGCTTGTGATTGGCCGATGAAGGTAGTGGGCTTTTAATCACCTTTATGCTTCATGATGATGGGAGTTTCATGGGTTTAATGCCATGATTGCTTGGATTTGTAACTCCCAAATGCTTGAATCTGATTGGGCCGTCCAAAATAATGAGTTAATGACCGCATTAAGTTGTCATAAACGGGTCAATTAACGTCATTAAGTGGTCGCCCAGGCATGTGAAGAGTCGCGGGCCGCGCTGCGCCTTTTGAGATTCTTCTTGCGATCATCACAGGTGGATCCACGCATTGTTCGATGTCGGATTGCAGTGCAATTTCAGACATTGATTGACGTTGGTGGGCCGGTGACATCTGTCTTGTCGATTTCACGATCGGTCGGACAGAAAGTGCACTTTCTTGGTCAGCCGGTTGGCGATCTTGAGACGATCGGTAATGATTTCATGCTTTTGACGGCGGATCCGAGATGTCGACGAAGATCAGTCTTTTTCAAGCATCAAACATTGGATTTTTCGAAAATCACTGAGGCCGGAACACCCGAAACGCTAAAAGATCGAAAAACGATCAATTTGGTGCAAAATCCGGCGACCCGGATTTGCAGGGTCGCCGGCGACCTTAGGGTTTTTTCCCTTTGGTCCCCGAGCTTCGTTTTCGGCTGATTTTGCGTCTTTTTCGTTCCTTTTTTCTTCTGTTTTTTTCTTGAAATTTTTCCTCAATTATTGACTTGATTTTCTTGGAGAAAACTTGATGAGAACCCGCACGAAATCGGAGCACAAAGTTTCCCATTTTTCAGGAAAGCCGAAGACTTTGTAGCCGATCTTCCGTCAAGAGTCGAAACTAGGTCAAACGATGTCTGAATGACCTGAAAATTGAGGTGAAGCTTCTTGAGCAGTGGATAGGACCAACCATGGGCTTTTATTTGAGTTTTGAAGCCGTTTGGGGTCCCATCGATGCTTCACTTGATTTTGCTGCGGGGAAAATGCCGAGCTTTGATATGTGGTCAAACGGTGTCCGATTGACCTGAAATTTGACGGGGAGCCTATTGGAGTCATTTTGAGACGTTCCATAGGCTCTGTTTTGGATCTCATGGTCCCGGGTTACTCCGCTGCCGGTAGGCTTGATTTTCTCTCGGAGCATCGAAACCTGGTCAAACGTTGTCGGAATGACCTGAGATTCGACGTGCAGCCTTTTAGAAGCATGTTGAAGCCCCTCATGTATTTTGTTTGATGAGTGATGGCTTCGGTGGTTCCCGCCGCCGGGAGGCTTGATTTTGCTGTTCGAGCATTGTGGGGGGTCAAACATTGTCGGTTTGACTTGAAATTTGGCATGGAGCCCTTTGGAGACATTCTGGAGTCATCCATAGGCTCTGATCAAAGTTTTGGTGTCTTTGATGATGTCGCCTCCGGGAGCGCTTGTTTAGCTGTCGGAGCAGTGAAATTAAGCCAAACGCTGTCCGAATGGCCCGAAACCTCAGGTGTACCCCTCTTTTAGCTGTTTTGAAGGATCTCTCAGTTTCTGTCTGATTCTGACAAAATCTGATGCTTGAAGTAGCTGATGGACCCGAAAAGGAGAATCTTCCGTCCTCTCCCTCCGCACCTCAGGGGCTGACCTGGGTCTCGGCGGAGGAGGGAAAATCTCGGGCATCAACATTTTTTGTACAGGTATCCCAGATTTACTTTCTACTTGGAATTTGGAATGGTGATAATCCGGCGATTCACCTTCACAAGTGGAAAGGAAATCAATCCTTTTTTCTAACTTTTCAAATTGCATTAATATTAAGAAAAGAGACAAGTTTGTTTTTTTTAGAATGCCGTAAGAGGCGTTTTTGTTTGTTTGCCGTAAAAGGCGATTTTGCCGTGAAAGGCGATTTTACAAAACTCATCAAATGTGAAAGACAAGAATTGTGATTTCTTTTTGTCTCTTTAAGAAATACAAACTACAATAGAAAAGTAAGAAAAAGGATCTAACTTCTCAGGAGATTGTGGGGACACGTTGAGATCGACGGTCGCAAGTCATGTATGGGCTTCGCCATCGTCCTTCAAATGAGAACATGTGATGCTTTAATTCTTTAGCTTGGCTCCTAACCTCGGTTTTTTAAAGGACAAGGACCAAGAGGAGGTCCTATATCCAATGAAAAACTAAGTAAACGTGCTGAAAAGCCACGTTTAGGCCATGTTGGAGAAGGAGGTGACCTTGGGGGGGTGGCCCCCCAAGGGACGTTGATCACCTTGTGGTGCTTCCGGGAGCACAGTAGCAGGACTTCGTCTCTCTCTTGGATTTTCTGGATTTTCAGAGCTTGCACTTGGGATCTATTTTCATCATGCTTTCTTCTTGGAATGGACCTCCTTTTATAGGCTTTTGGTAGCCATGAGGTGTTTATTGGCATTGATGGCCATGATGAAAGAATTGATGTGGAGTTACAAGTTGATTTTGTAACTCCTTTTTCAAGACTTGTGATTGGCCGATGAAGGTAGTGGGCCTTTAATCACCTTTATGCTTCATGATGATGGGAGTTTCATGGGTTTAATGCCATGATTGCTTGGATTTGTAACTCTCAAATGCTTGAATCTGATTGGGCCGTACAAAATAATGAGTTAAGGACCGCATTAAGTTGTCATAAACGGGTCAATTAACGTCATTAAGTGGTCGCCCAGGCATGTGAAGAGTCGCGGGCCGCGTTGCTCCTTTTGAGATTCTTCTTGCGATCATCACAGGTGGATCCACGCATTGTTCGATGTCGGATTGCAGTGCAATTTCAGACATTGATTGACGTTGGTGGGCCGGTGACATCTGTCTTGTCGATTTCAAGATCGGTCGGATAGAAAGTGCACTTTCTTGGTCAGCCGGTTGGCGATCTTGAGGCGATCGGTAATGATTTCATGCTTTTGACGGCGGATCCGAGATGTCGACGAAGATCAGTCGTTTTCAAGCATCAAACATTGGATTTTCCGAAAATCACTGAGGCCGGAACACCCGAAACGCGAAAAGATCGAAAAACGATCAATTTGGTGCAAAATCCGGCGACCCGGATTTGCAGGGTCGCCGGCGACCTTAGGGTTTTTTGCCCTTTGGTCGCCGAGCTTCGTTTTCGGCCGATTTTGCGTCTTTTTCGTTCCTTTTTTCTTCTATTTTTTTCTTGAAATTTTTCCTCAATTATTGATTTGATTTTCTTGGAGAAAACTTGACGAGAACCCGCACGAAATCGGAGCACAAAGTTTCCCATTTTTCAGGAAAGCCGAAGACTTTGTAGCCGATCTTCCGTCAAGAGTCGAAACTAGGTCAAACGATGTCTGAATGACCTGAAAATTGAGGTGAAGCTTCTTGAACAGTGGATAGGACCAACCATGGGCTTTTATTTGAGTTTTGAAGCCGTTTGGGTTCCCATCGATGCTTCACTTGATTTTGCTGCGGGGAAAATGCCGAGCTTTGATATATGGTCAAACGGTGTCCGATTGACCTGAAATTTGACGGGGAGCCTATTGGAGTCATTTTGAGACGTTCCATAGGCTCCGTTTTGGATCTCATGGTCCCAGGTTGCTCCGCTGCTGGTAGGCTTGATTTTCTCTCGGAGCATCGAAACCTGGTCAAACGTTGTCGGAATGACCTGAGATTCGACGTGCAGCCTTTTAGAAGCATGTTGAAGCCACTCATGTATTTTGTTTGATGAGTGATGGCTTCGGTGGTTCCCGCCGCCGGGAGGCTTGATTTTGCTGTTCGAGGATTGTGGAGGGTCAAACATTGTCGGTTTGACTTGAAATTTGGCATGGAACCCTTTGGAGACATTCTGGAGTCATCCATAGGCTCTGATCAAAGTTTTGGTGTCTTTGATGATGTCGCCGCGGGGAGCGCTTGTTTAGCTGCCGGAGCAGTGAAATTAAGCCAAACGCTGTCCGAATGGCCCGAAACCTCAGGTGTACCCCTCTTTTAGCTGTTTTGAAGGATCTCTCAGTTTCTGTCTGATTCTGACAAAATCTGATGCTTGAAGTAGCTGATGGACCCGAAAAGGAGAATCTTCCGTCCTCTCCCTCCGCACCTCAGGGGCTGACCTGGGTCTCGGCGGAGGAGGGAAAATCTCGGGCATCAACATTTTTTGTACGGGTATGCCAGATTTACTTTCTACTTGGAATTTGGAATTGTGATAATCCGGCGATTCACCTTCACAAGTGGAAAGGAAATCAATCCTTTTTTCTAACTTTTGAAATTGCATTAATATTAAGAAAAGAGACAAGTTTGTTTTTTTTAGAATGCCGTAAGAGGCGTTTTTGTTTGTTTGCCGTAAAAGGCGATTTTGCCGTGAAAGGCGATTTTACAAAACTCATCAAATGTGAAAGACAAGAATTGTGATTTCTTTTTGTCTTTTTAAGAAATACAAACTACAATAGAAAAGTAAGAAAAGGGATCTAACTTCTCAGGAGATTGTGGGGACACGTTGAGATCGACGGTCGCAAGTCATGTATGGGCTTCGCCATCGTCCTTCAAATGAGAACATGTGATGCTTTAATTCTTTGGCTTGGATCCTAACCTCGGTTTTTTAAAGGACAAGGACCAAGAGGAGGTCCTATATTCAATGAAAAACCAAGTAAACGGGCTGAAAAGCCACGTTTAGGCCATGTTGGAGAAGGAGGTGACCTTGGGGGGGTGGCCCCCCAAGGGACGTTGATCACCTTGTGGTGCTTCCGGGAGCAAAGTAGCAGGACTTCGTCTCTCTCTTGGATTTTCTGGTTTTTCAGAGCTTGCACTTGGGATCTATTTTCATCATGCTTTCTTCTTGGAATGGACCTCCTTTTATAGGCTTTTGGTAGCCATGAGGTGTTTATTGGCATTGATGGCCATGATGAAAGAATTGATGAGGAGTTACAAGTTGATTTTGTAACTCCTTTTTCAAGGCTTGTGATTGGCCGATGAAGGTAGTGGGCTTTTAATCACCTTTATGCTTCATGATGATGGGAGTTTCATGGGTTTAATGCCATGATTGCTTGGATTTGTAACTCCCAAATGCTTGAATCTGATTGGGCCGTCCAAAATAATGAGTTAATGACCGCATTAAGTTGTCATAAACAGGTCAATTAACGTCATTAAGTGGTCGCCCAGGCATGTGAAGAGTCGCGGGCCGCGCTGCGCCTTTTGAGATTCTTCTTGCGATCATCACAGGTGGATCCACGCATTGTTCGATGTCGGATTGCAGTGCAATTTCAGACATTGATTGACGTTGGTGGGCCGGTGACATCTGTCTTGTCGATTTCACGATCGGTCGGACAGAAAGTGCACTTTCTTGGTCAGACGGTTGGCGATCTTGAGGCGATCGGTAATGATTTCATGCTTTTGACGGCGGATTCGAGATGTCGACGAAGATCAGTCGTTTTCAAGCATCAAACATTGGATTTTCCGAAAGTCACTGAGGCCGGAACACCCGAAACGCGAAAAGATCGAAAAACGATCAATTTGGTGCAAAATCCGGCGACCTTAGGGTTTTTTGCCCTTTGGTCGCCGAGCTTCGTTTTCGGCCGATTTTGCGTCTTTTTCGTTCCTTTTTTCTTCTGTATTTTTTTTGATATTTTTCCTTAATTATTGACTTCATTTTCTTGGAGAAAACTTGACGAGAACCCGCACGAAATCGGAGCACAAAGTTTCCCATTTTTCAGGAAAGCCGGAGACTTTGTAGCCGATTTTTCGTCAAGAGTCGAAACTAGGTCAAACGATGTCGGAATGACCTGAAAATTGAGGTGAAGCTTCTTAAGCAGTGGATAGGACCAACCATGGGCTTTTTTTTGAGTTTTGAAGCCGTTTGGGGTCCCATCGATGCTTCACTTGATTTTGCTGCGGGGAAAATGCCGAGCTTTGATATCTGGTCAAACGGTGTCCGATTAACCTGAAATTTGACGGGGAGCCTATTGGAGTCATTTTGAGACGTTTCATAGGCTCCGTTTTGGATCTCATGGTCCCGGGTTGCTCTGCTGCCGGTAGGCTTGATTTTCTCTCGGAGCATCGAAACCTGGTCAAACGTTGTCGGAATGACCTGAGATTCGACGTGCAGCCTTTTAGAAGCATGTTGAAGCCACTCATGTATTTTGTTTGATGAGTGATGGCTTCGGTGGTTCCCGCCGCCGGGAGGCTTGATTTTGCTGTTCGAGCATTGATGGAGGGCCAAACATTGTCGGTTTGACTTGAAATTTGGCATGGAGCCCTTTGGAGACATTCTGGAGTCATCCGCAGGCTCTGATCAAAGTTTTGGTGTCTTTGATGATGATGTCGCCGCCGGGAGCGCTTGTTTAGCTGTCGGAGCAGTGAAGTTAAGCCAAACGCTGTCCGAATGGCCCGAAACCTCAGGTGTACCCCTCTTTTAGCTGTTTTGAAGGATCTCTCAGTTTCTGTCTGATTCTGACAAAATCTGATGCTTGAAGTAGCTGATGGACCCGAAAAAGAGAATCTTCCGTCCTCTCCCTCCGCACCTCGGGGGCTGACCTGGGTCTTGGCGGAGGAGGGAAAATTTTGGGTATCAACATTTTTTGTACGGGTATGCCAGATTTACTTTCTACTTGGAATTTGGAATAGTGATAATCCGGCGATTCACCTTCACAATTGGAAAGGAAATCAATCCTTTTTTCTAACTTTTCAAATTGCATTAATATTAAAAAAAGAGACAAGTTTGTTTTTTTTAGAATTCCGTAAGAGGCGTTTTTGTTTGTTTGCCGTAAAAGGCGATTTTACCGTGAAAGGCGATTTTACAAAACTCATCAAATGTGAAAGACAAGAATTGTGATTTCTTTTTGTCTCTTTAGGAAATACAAACTACAATAGAAAAGTAAGAAAAGGGATCTAACTTCTCTAGAGATTGTGGGGACACGTTGAGATCGACGGTCGCAAGTTATGTGTGGGCTTCGCCATCGTCCTTCAATTGAGAATATGTGATGCTTTGATTCTTTGGCTTGACTCCTAACCTCGGTGTTTTAAAGGACAAGGACCAAGAGGAGGTCCTATATCCAATGAAAAACCAAGTAAACGGGCTGAAAAGCTGGATTTAGGCCATGTTGGAGACCTTGGGGGGGTGCCCCCCCAAGGGACGTTGATCACCTTGTGGTGCTTCCGGGAGCAAAGTAGCAGGACTTCGTCTCTCTCTTGGATTTTCTGGATTTTCAGAGCTTGCACTTGGGATCTATTTTCATCATGCTTTCTTCTTGGAATGGACCTCCTTTTATAGGCTTTTGGTAGCCATGAGGTGTTTATTGGCATTGATGGCCATGATGAAAGAATTGATGAGGAGTTACAAGTTGATTTTGTAACTCCTTTTTCAAGGCTTGTGATTGGCCGATGAAGGTAGTGGGCTTTTAATTGCCTTTATGCTTCATGATGACGGGAGTTTCATGATGTCGGATTGCGATGCAATTTCAGACATTGATTGACGTTTGTGGGCCGGTGACATCTGTCTTGTTGATTTCACGATCGGTCGGACAGAAAGCGCACTTTCTGGGTCAGCCGGTTGGCGATCTTGAGGCGATCGGTGATAATTTCATGCTTTTGACGGCGGATCCGAGATGTCGACGAAGATCAGTGGTTTTCAAGCACCAAACATTGGATTTTCAAAAAGTCACAGAGGCCGGAACACCCGAAACGCGAAAATATCGAAAAATGGTCGATTTGGTGCAAAATCCGGCGACTCGGATTTGCAGTGTCGCCGGGCGACCATGCACCTGGGGTCGCCGGCGACCTTAGGGTTTTTTGCCCTTTGGTCGCCGAGTTCCGTTTTTGGCCGATTTTGCGTCTTTTTCATTCCTTTTTTCTTCTGTATTTTTGTTGACATTTTTCCTCAATTATTGACTTCATTTTCTTGGAGAAAACTTGACGAGAACCCGCGCAAAATCGGAGCACAAAGTTTCCCATTTTTCGGGAAAGCCGAAGACTTTGTAGCCGATTTTCCGTCAAGAGTGTGAAGCCTTTTCGACTTCGTGGCCGATTTTGCGTCTTTGGGCCTTGGCGTTTTTCAGAGTGACGGCAGCAATTGTGTGAAGCCTTTTTGACTTCGTGGCCGTTTCAGTGCTGACTCGAGCTGGGAATCATGGACTGATTACACCCTGAGGCTTGGCGAGGCCGTTCTTTGGGAGGCCAAGCTAGAACCCGCACCTTTCGGCAAACCGTCGTTTTCTCCGATGAGGCTTTCATTGCCATGCTGGAGTCATTCCTTCCACAAACCAACACCTTCATTGTGATGAATGGTGAGATTGGTTTTTATTTGAAGGAACTGAGCGCCATCACCGGATTGCCTATCCTCGGCAAACTCTATGAGGAGTTTATGCCTATTGACAGCATCCTTGAGGAGTAATCTGAGGAGTTTAGGCTTGTATACTTTCAGCTCGTCGCCTTCTATGATTTTTTGAAGAAGAAAGAGGGCTCGAAAGTTAGATGCAGCAGTTGTAGAAGTTGCAGCTCCAACTTTTTTGACAGCGGGGATTCTTCTCACTTACTGGCTGGGTGAGGCTGTTTTTGCTGGAGGAGATGGGACGCACATCAGGCCGCACTGTATTTTTCCGGCTTGTAAGATGGCGTTTGGAGAGCGGCTGGCTTTGGTACTTGCTCTTTACTCCTATTTGTGTACCGAACTACAGGCTGCTGCTTTCCTGGTTCGGCTTGGGCTTCCCATGAACAGGGTGTTTTCTGCCCACATCTCCTATTCGTGGTATGTATACCACTGTCATAGCTTCCATCGTTTGGGAGTTGCACAGGACGAAGATCCCTTTATGATTCGTTTGGATAGAGGGATAGCCGTTCCCGAATCTCTTTTATCTGCCCGTTTGAGGATCCGACGATTTAGGGACGTCGAGATTGGGCAGTCTTCGATGAAGCTTTCTCCGGGCTTGCGGAAGAAGGCTTTTGACTTTGGTGTCTCCCGTGATTCGACCAGGGCAGGATCGGGAAGACACTATGCTTTGACGGACGCGGAGAAGAGGTGGCTCTTTAACATACGGGTTGGTACGATGGTGTACCGCAGACATCTTTTCGTCAATATCCAACCGCATTTCCCTTCACGTTTTGCATTGCAGCTTGGCTTCTCTCAAGGCGTTGTTGGAGCGCCTTCGAGCATGGTGAAGCGTTTTGGAGGTCTGCAGGATGGGAGAAATGCATGGGCTTTTTATAGCGCCGAGGACACTACCGCCATGATTTCCTATCCTGAGCTGCCCACCTTCCGGACTGCTGGCTTCACAAAGTGGTTCGTGGAGAGCTTTTCAGTGTACCGGGGGCTTTCCAAGAAAGAGCTCGATATTAAGCAATCGCATGGGAAGGGTCTTGGCAAATCGGATGGTGTCCGTCGGGAGGAAGTTTTGGCTTTCCCTTCTGGAGAGAAGCACAAGATAAGCTTTCTCAACGGGCAGGACATCAACAGATCAGGAGCTGCACAGGGGATTCCTGGTGAGGTCTTGAGACAGCTGGAGGAGGAGGAGGCCAAGATCGATGCTATGATACAGGCAGAGCATACGAAGGCTTCCATGGAGTCTACTGAGAAAAGTAGACCATCCAGTGAGGACTCTTGTGAGAGGCCTAATGTTGACAGTGGGGCAGGATCGTCGAGCAGATTGACCCGCCGAGGCAAGAGGAGGAGAGGACAATGCCGTAACATGAGACGGCACGATAGTCCTTCTTATCTCGAAGTTCCTCTCACCATTGCTGAGGAGGTGTCTGAGGATGCTGACGAGCCTCCGGAGAAGAGAAGTAGAGAAGAGGAGATAGCTGGTATGATCCCCTTTATTTCCTTTTATTTCTTCCTTCTTTTTTTTCTTGTGAAAGTTTTTGTTTGGATCCGCTGCTTCTTTTTTTTTATGACCTGGTGATGCCTGAGGTTCCTGCCGATGAGGCGATGACGGATCCAGTCGTGGCATCTGAGGAAGAGCCCAGGGACTCTGGAGTGGTTCCAGAACCTTCACCTGGTATGATTTGCTTTGGCTTTTGCTTTTTTTTTTTCTTTCTTTCTTTTGCCGTCATTTGCTAACATGTAGCTGACTTGCCAGAGGATTCCGACGATTTCGAGCCATCTATGGACGCAACTTTTGATGATGCTTTGGATGAGCTCAAAGAGGCAGAGAGTACTCCGCCGATCGTCGAAGCAGGTATATTTGCAATAATAATCTTGATATATTTTTTATGAGATTATATTCATACCTTTTTGTCTTTTCTTTTTTTTCTTTGACAGATTGTGAAGCAGTAGGAGAGATTCCTCCGTCTTCCTCAGAGCCAGAACAGGGGATACCTTTGGCTGATGCAGAAGTAGGGGCTTCTTCCACTTTCAATGAGTCAGCTTCTTCCATTGGAAAGAGTTTATTGATTACTCTTCCAATGGAGCATGACATGGCAGTCGGGCACCAGAGCATGGCGAATCCTCATCTGCACCGCACCTTCAGTATGCAAGGAAGGTGCTGAAGACTGTCTTGAGCTCATGGGTTGAGACTCTTTCTTCAGGTCATTTGGAAGTTGGTTTTGGCATGATCAAGCATGTACAGGACATCTTCGCTGATAGCAAAGAAGTTGGTCTGGACATCGCAAGCGCCAAGGATTTTGTTGAGGAGATCATCACCTTAGGGAGCAAATGGACTGAGACCAAGAGTTTACCAGATGGTGACTTCTTTGATGAGATGTTCATAAAACCTTCCAGCAGAGTCAAAGCTAAGCTGACTGAGGTCACGAAGACTCGGAGGTAGATCGTTCGGGAGAAGAACGTTACCGAGTTATCCATCATGGGGCTGAAGCAAGACTTGGACCGCCTTGATAAGGAGGTCGTCGAGGTTAGACAGCGTCTTGATCTTTTGGAGGAAGAGGCTGCTGCCAAATGGACCGCCATTGTGGAGGCTCGTGACAAGGAGGGGACTCTCATTCGCCAGGTTGAGGAAGCTGAAGGTAATGTCCGGAGGAAGACTCAGGAACATGAGCAGTGGCAGGTCCTCTGGGAAGAACTTCCTCGTGCTGTAGATGGGTCACAGCATTCGGCCTCATTTTATGGGGACATTCTGAAGAAGCGTGGCCTAAAAATGTTGGAGGTCAAGGCCAAGGGTCTGCTTGAGGAGTTGAATCTTTGGTTGAAAACCATGTCGGATTGAGCTCCTGAGTTGTAACAAACTCTTTTCTTCTTCCCTTTTTTTTAGTACGTCCATGTATAAACAGTTTTGGTACTATATTTTTTGTATCCCATTCTTTCACTTAAATCATTTTTTGATGAAAACAATTTAGAGCAAAAGTTGACGGGAATGTTTGTTTAAGAATTTGATCAAAAGGTTGTCATTTTGTGAAAATCTTTTGTCAAAGGGTTGTTTTGGGCATGAAAGCCAATTTTGTGGCGAAAAGCCTGTTTTTTGATGGTTTGAAAACCGAAATTTTGGATGGCATGAAAGCTTAATTTTGTCTGTGGCATGGGAGCCAAATTTGTTTATGGCATGAGAGCCAAATTTGTTTGTGGCATGAGAGCCAAAGTTGTTTTTTTTTTTTGGATGGCGTGAAAGCCGAATTTTGGAATGGCATAGAAGCCGAATTTCATTTTGTGGCATGGGAGCCAAATTTTGTTTGTGGCGTGAGAGCCAAAGTTTTTGTATGGCATGAAAGTCAATTTTGGGGTTTATAGCCGATTTTTGCCGTTTATAGCCGGATTTGGCGTTTATAGCCGAATTTTGGCGTTTATAGCCAGATTTTGGCGTTTATAGCCGATTTTTGGCGTTTATAGCCGATTTTTTTTTTTTTGGCTTTTATAGCCAACTTTTGGCGTTTATAGCTGAATTTTGTTTTGTTTTGTTTTGGCGTAAGAGCCAGATTTTTGAAAACCAAGTTTTTATTTTGTTGGCATGAAAGCCGATTTTGGCGTTTATAGCCGAATTTTTTTTGTTTTGGCATTTATAGCAGAATTTTGGCATTTATAGCCGGATATTGGCGTTTATAGCCGAGTTTTGGCGTTTATAGCCGAATTTTGGTTTTCAAAATGCAGGTATCGACTAAATGTCGCCTCCCCGCTGAATGGTCTTGCAAGTTTCGATGGAATGTCGCTTCCTTGCTCATTCGGTTTTGCGAGTATTGATGGAATGTCACTTCCTCGCGGGCTGGGTTTTGCGAGTATCGACGGAATGTCGCTTTCTCGCGAATTAGGGTGCAAATATCGACTAAGCGTTGCTTCCCTGCTTTTCGTAAAACTTTTGGTTTTGCGGGTACTGACTTGGTGTCGTTTCCCCACGATTTTTAAAATTTGAGGTTTTCTCGAACCATTTGAAATTTGGGTTGTGGATAGCAACTGGTATGTTGCGTCTCCATGATTTTTTGAAATTTAGGTTGTGGATATCAACTGGTATGTTGCTTCTCCACGATTTTTGAAATTTTGCAAGTATCGAATGGGGTTCGCTTCCTTGCGATTTTTTGGGTTTTGGAAGTATCGAATGGGGTTCGTATCCTTCCGATTTTTGGGTTTTGCGAGTATCGACTAAGTGTCGCTTCCCCACGGTTTCTAAAAACCAAATTTTTTTCATTTAGAGACATGAGGGTCATAAATTTTGGCTTAAAATCATTTCGGTTGTAAAAGCCAAGGTAGACTAGGGTGAAAATTCCTGAGTCCTGGTTTTTGTTTCAAACCATGAATTTTGGGTTCAAGGATCGAAAATTTTGGTCAAGTCTGGGAAGAGGCTCCTAAACTTGGATTTTGGATTTGATTTTTCTTTTGAACAATGAAACGATGAAAGTAAGCATTGTTTTGAGAGATTTTTTTTTTGAAACTTCAACATAAAGATGAAAATTTCGAAAGAGGTGGGTTTGACGAGCAAGTACCTTGGAAATAGGCTTTGGCCGTGTAGATATTGCTCTGACCCATTTGAGGAAGTCTTCAAGGGTAGTACCACTTCAAGAACTTGCCGTTGATGGGTAGCATACATCTGTCTCCTTCCATGTTTAGAAGAGCGTATGCGCCATTGGAGAAGACTTTGTCGATAACGAAGGGTCCCTCCCATTTTGGCTCAAATTTGCCTTTGGATATGTGGGCAAAGACTATGGGTCTTTTTACTGCAAGAACCAAGTCACCATTTTTGTAGGTGAGTTGCCTGACCTTCTTGTCGAAAGATCCTGCCATGCGTGCTTGGTACAACTCAATGCTTTGTAGAGCTTCAAGTCGTCTTTCATCGAGATTATCCAGCTCTTGGAGTCTCAATTTGACATTGCTTTCTTGCGTCATGTCATTTTGCAAAGATACCCTTAAGGAAGGAATTTGTACTTCCAAAGGGACTACAGCTTCGCATCCATAGACCAAAGAGAATGGTGTACTATGGGTTGGTCCTCGAACGGTGGTTCGATAGGCCCACAAGGCTTTTGGTAGTTTATCGCCCCAGTCTCTTTTGTGACTAGAGACTATTTTCTTGAGAATTTTGCAGAGTGTCTTGTTGAAGGCTTCTGCTAGTCCGTTCACTGCTGGATTATATGGAGTCGAAGGACAACTTTGGATTTTGTACTTGTCGCAAAACCTGTAGAATCTGTGATCCCGGAATTGTGGTCCGTTATCATGGACGAATCTTTTAGGTATGCCGAAACGACAAATAATGTTGGTGCGCAAGAACTGAAGGACTGATGAAGTCTTCATTTCGTTGAGCGCAAATGCTTCTGACCACTTGGAGAAATAATCCGTAGCGGCAAAGATGAAGCGATGACCTTTGCTTGATGGGGGAGAAATAGGACCTATGATGTCCATACTCCAGGCTTCAAAAGGCCATGAGATTGATGTTGGATGTAGCCATTCTAGAGGCATGTGGACATAATCTCCGTGAATCTGGCATTTTTGGCAGCGCTTGGCAAATCGCATTGCATCAGCTACCATGGTAGGCCAATAATAACCTAGCCTTTTTATCTGGTTGTAGAGCTTAGGGCCAGCCTGATGGGCTCCACAAAGACCAGCATGTACTTCTTTGAGAGTTTCATCAGCCTCTTGTTGTGACAAGCAGCGTAGGAGTACTCCGTTGAAGGATTTTCTATAAAGTGCTTTTGAAGGTATATCCAAATGAAAGTTCGGGGTTCGTCCTTAGATGCTTACCGGCGCTTTTGGATTTTCAGGTAGGATTCCGAACATGATGAGCAACTGCTTGGTGTGTGTTGAGAGGAGGGAGAATCCTTCTTTGACACACTGTGATTTGCATGTTTTCCCCTTCTTGGATTGCCATGGATGCGGCGAGTCCGGCCAGGGCATCTGCACGGATGTTTTCACCTCTGAGGATGTGGGTGATATGACAGATGTTGAATTTTTGTCGAAGCAACTGCGCCTTATTGTAGTAAGGTAGCAAATCAGGCTTCCTGACTTCATATTTCTGATTCATCTGGTTGACGATCAGTTGAGAGTCTCCAAAAGCTTCCAGCATGGTGATGCCGGATTCGAGGGCGAGTTCCAATCCTATAATCAGGGCTTGGTACTCAGCTGCATTGTTTGAACATGGTTCCAGTAGCGAGAAGGCGTGTGGAATCATGTATTTGTCAAGCCTTACAAAGAGGATGCCGATTCCCGATATTTACTTTCCTTTTTCATTTGTCCTGGTTGCACCGTCAAAGTACATGTCCCAGGAAGCATTTGATAAGGAAGTTTCCACATTGTAGACAAATTCATCTGGGAGATCATCCATGAGTGGAGAATCTTTAGGCAATGGATGCTCTGCGAGGAAGTCTGCTAGAGCTTGGCCTTTGATTGCTTTTTGTGGTACATACTTAATATCAAACTGTGATAGAAGAATGGACCATTTTGCTAGTCGGGCATTGAGAGAACCTGCTTTTGTGACAAGGACCTTTAGGAGGTTGATCCTCGAAATCAGGTAGACTGTGTTCGACAGCAGATAGTGACGCAGCTTTTGTACAGCGAACATTACTGTAAGGCATTCTGTTTCGACCGGGGAGTAGCGATGCTCTGCACCTACCATCATGCGGCTAAGGTAATATAGAGCAACTTCTTTTCCGTCGTCGTTTTCTTGTGCGAGCAGAGCACCCAAAGAGTGGTCAAGAGCTCTTGTGTACAAGATAAATGGTTTTCTAGTTGTGGGGGCAGCCAGCACTGGAGGTTTGGTGAGGTATGCTTTGATGTCTTGAAATGCATTTTCACATTCAGCATCCCAGACAAAGTCCACGCTTTTCTTCATTAAGCGAGAAAATGGACGGCGTTTCCCTGATAGATTGTAGATGAACCGTCGAATGTAGGCCAGCCTTCCTTGAAGCCCTTTTAATTCTCTTAGGGTTCTGGGAGATGGCATTTCCAGGATAGCCTTGACTTTGGTGGGGTCAAGTTCTATTCCAGCTTTCCGTACTATGAATCCGAGAAACTTACCCGATGAGACACCGAAGAAGCACTTTATTGGATTCATCCGCAATTTGTGTTTGCGAAGTCGGAGGAAGACTTCTCGAAGATCATCGAGATGGTCTTCTTTTCTTCTGCTTTTGATGGCGAGGTCGTCAACATAGTATTCGACCATCTTGTGCTGCATATCTTGGAATATTTTCATCATAGTCCTCTGATATGTTGCACCTACATTTTTCAGACCAAATGACATGACAGTGTAGCAATACATGCCAAATGGTGTCCGAAATGGTGTATGCCTTTCATCTTCAGGATGCATCTTTATCTGATTATAGCCAGAGAATCCATCCATGAATGTCATTCACTCGAACCCATAGGTGTTGTCAATCATCACCTCTGGTATGGGGAGCGGGAATTCATCTTTAGGACATGCATTATTCAGGTCTCTGTAGTCAATACAGACCCTTATCTGCCAGTTTTTCTTTGTCACGGGGACGATGTTGGCCAACCATTCAGGATGCTGTTCCTCGCGGATGAAGCCAACGTTTTTGAGTTTCTGAACTTCTTGTTCAATTTTGTCCATCACGTCGGGACGGAATCTTCTTTGGCCTTGTTTGATAGGCTTGATTTCTTTTTGCAAGTTAAGCTTGTGGACTGCTACTCCGGGATCCAAGCCAGGCATTTCGGCATAAGACCATGCAAAGCAATCAACGAACTCACGAAGAAAAAAGATATACTCGGGTAACTCATCATCCTTTATATTCTTGCTTATGAATACAGGACGTGAGTTATCAGATGTTCCCAAGTCTATCTTTTGGACAGGATCTTCTGTTGGAAGGTTTGAAGGTGGTCCCTCCACAATGTTTTTGTAGGTTTCCAACTCAACAAGACCTTCTGGAGTGCCAGAGAAATTTTCAGAATGAGGCTTTGTTTCTATCCATGAATCTTCTTGATCAGTATCCTTCCCAAGGCTTGCAATGAGATGGTTCTAATCATTTGCTGGAATTGGATTGAAGTAGGGTACTTCTTTTGGAGACGATGATTTTTCTGGGTCAGAGAACTGCTCGTCTGTGTCATCGGGCAATTCCTTTTTATCATCAGAGAAATTATAGCAATTGGAGGAGCTTTCTGGACCCTTGACGAGTGACTCCTCAAAGAGATATTCAGGGATATCAATTTCTTCATGAGATGTTGAGGCTTGGTCGGCAAAGCGACTTTCCAGCCATGGTGTCAATTATCTCATAGGAGCGGTAGGATCATACCCCAAACCATATGAAGTCTTGCCTTTGTGAAGGTGGATTTTCCAATCTTCTGGTTGATTTTTGATTAGGGTGGGTTCCAATGGTGTGAGAATACCACGGCCACCTCCCAAACCAATCGGATTTTAAGCGTCATAACCCATTTTCTTCATGATAACTTGTGCCATTGGACTATACAGGGATAGCTGAGGCATACCTTCGTTTTGGAAATGTTCAAGTAGAGAGTTCAGTGGAGATGCTTCTGATCTGTGGAAGTAAATCACTTTTTCTTCTGGCGAAGTTGCCGGAATAACGAAAGAAGCAGACGTAGGATCTTCTATGTCTGCAGGTGTCTCCAATGGAGTGAGAGCGGGCTGATCTTGCTGAGTATCAGCTTGGCTTGATGCTGTATCATCTTCTGACTCTGAATCCGAGTTTGTGTCATGTATAATAGACACAAAGGAGACAGTGAACTTGCCCCCAGCCTTTTGTTTTGTCTTCTTTACTTTGGTAGTGATTACCAAAGGCTTTGGAGATTTGGAGGAGACGACGAAGGGAGCTTGGCCGCTTACTTCGAGTTTGGTGGAGGGTTTGTTTACCTCCGGTGATTGCTGAGGAGCCTTGCATTTATCTTTCTGGAGACTGTCGACAAAGTGAATTGTTTTTTCCTCCTGTTCTTCTTTTCCATCTTTATACATTTGAGCATCTGTAAAATAGACATCTTTGCCTTTGAAGGGCTTTTTGTCTGTGAATACTCGATGTATCAAGCCATCGTCGCCAACGAACTTGATGCACTGATGTAGAGTTGAAGGGACTGTTGACACCAAAAAAGTCAATATATCTCCTCAACATCAAGAAGCCTCCTGAAGTTGCATCCTGCTAAAAATAGCCAAGGCTACTTCAAGAATCAGATTTTGTCAGAATCAGACAGAACCTGAGAGATCCTTCAAGACAACTAAAAGGGGGGTACACCTGAGGTTTCGGGCCATTCCGACAGCGTTTGGCCCAACTTCACTGCTCCGACAGCTGAATAAGCGTTCCCGGCAGCGACATCATCAAAGACACCAAAACTTTGATCAAAGCCTACGGATGACTCCAGAATGTCTCCAAAGGGCTCCATGCGAAATTTCAAGTCAAACCGACAACATTTGATCCTCCATCAATGCTCGAGCAGCAAAATCAAGCCTCCCGGCGGTGGCAACCACCGAAGCCATCACTCATCAAACAAAATACATGAGTGGCTTCAACATGCTTCCAAAAGGCTGCACGTCAAATTTCAGGTCATTCCGACAACGTTTGACCAGGTTTCGATGCTCTGAGAGAAAATCAAGCCTACCGGCGGCAGAGCAACCCAGGACCATGACATCCAAAACGGAGCCCATTGAACGTCTCAAAATGACTCCAATAGGCTCCTCGTCAAATTTCAGGTCAATCGGACATCGTTTGACCACATATCAAAGCTCGGCATTTTCCCCGCAGCAAAATCAAGTGAAGCATCGATGGGACCCCAAACGGCTTCAAAACTCAAATAAAAGCCCATGGTTGGTCCTATCCACTGCACAAGAAGCTTCACCTCAATTTTCAGGTCATTCCGACATCGTTCGACCTAGTTTCGACGCTTGACGGAAAGTCGGCTACAAAGTCTTTGACTTTCCCGAAAAATAGGAAACTTTGTGCTCCGATTTCGCGAGGGTTCTCGTCAAGGTTTCTTCAAGAAAATCAAGTCAATAATTGTGGAAAAATGTCAAGAAAAATACAGAAGAAAAAAGGGACGAAAAAGACGAAAAAACGGCCGAAAACGACGCTCGGCGACCAAACGGGCCGAAGCCCCATGGTCGCCGGCGACCTTGGCCCAGGGTCGCCGGCGACCCTGGGTGCATGGTCGCCCGGTGACCTTGGAAATCCGGGTCGTCGGATTTTGCGCCGAAGTGTCCCTTTTCGATTCTTTTCGCGTTTCGGGTGTTCTGGCCTCTATGATTTTCTGAAAATCCAATGTTTAGTGCTTCAAAACCACTAATCTTCGTCGACATCTCGGATCCGCCATCAAAAGCATGAAATCATCACCGATCGCCTCAAGATCGCCAACCGGCTGACCAAGAAAGTGCACTTTCTGCCCGACCGATCGTGAAATCAACAAGACAGATGTCACCGGCCCGCCAACATCAACCAATGTCTGAAATTGCATCGCAGTCCAACATCAAATAATGCGTGGATCCACCCGTGATGATCGCAAGAAGAATCTCAAAAGGCACAGCACGGCCCGCGAGTCTTCACATGCCTTGGCAACCACTTAATGTCGTTAATTGACCCATTAAAGCAGTCATTAACTCATTATTTTGGACGGCCCAATCAGAACCAAGCATTTGGGAGTTACAAATCCAAGCAATCATGGCATTAAACCCATGAAACTCCCATCATTATGAAGCATAAAGGTGATTAAATGCCCACTACCTTCATCGGCCAATCACAAGCCTTGAAAAAGGAGTTACAAAATCAATTTGTAACTCCTCATCAATTCCTTCATCATGGCCATCAATCCCAATGGACACCTCATGGCTACCAAAAGCCTATAAAAGGAGGTCCATTCCAAGAAGAAGGGAGGAAAAATGAAAGAGAGATCCTAAGTGCAAGCTCTGAAAAACCAGAAAATCCAAGAGAGAGACAAAGTCCTGCTACTTTGCTCCCGGAAGCGCCACAAGGTGATCAGCGTCCCTTGGGGGGCCACCCCCCCAAGGTCACCTCCTTCTCCAACATGGACTAAACGCGGCTTTTCAGCCCGTTTACTTGGTTTTTCATTGGATATAGGACCTTCTCTTGGTCCTTGTCCTTTAAAAAACTGAGGTTAGGAGCCAAGCCAAAGAATCAAAGCATCACATGTTCTCATTTGAAGGACGATGGCGAAGCCCATACATGACTTGCGACCGTCGATCTCAATGTGTCCCCAATATCTCCTGAGAAGTTAGATCCCTTTTCTTCCTTTTCTATTGTTGTTTGTATTTCTTAAAGAGACAAAAAAGAAATCACAATTCTTGTCTTTTATATTTGATGAGTTTTGTAAAAACGCCTTTCACGGCAAACAAACAAAACGCCTCTTACGGCATTCTAAAAACTTGTCTCTTTTCTTAATATTTATGCAATTTGAAAAGTTAGAAAAAAGGAATGATTTCCTTTCCACTTGCGAAGGTGAATCTCCGGATTATCACCATTCCAAATTCCAAGTAGAAAGTAAGTCTGGCATACCCGTACAAAAATGTTGGTGCCCGAGATCTTCCCTCCTCCGCCGAGACCCAGGTCAGCCCCCGGGGTGTGGAGGGAGAGGACGGAAGATTCCTTTCGGGTCCATCAAGTTGGCACACCCGGTGGGACACGTTGACTTGAGAACGCGATGCTTTGATCACTTGGCTCCTTTGTAGTTGGTGGCCTATGTTGCATCTTGCATCTAAAAAAAAAAAAACATGAGATGGGATTTCAATTGTTCTTTCTCACTTCAAAAAAAATCTGATCTCTTTTTCTTAAAAACTCAACTTTGAGAAATTTTGATCCTTCCCTCTTCGAACTTGATAGCTCACAGAAATGTTCGCAGCTATCGTTCATATCGGGGATTGGGCCATCTTTTCTCTTTGATGAGTCCAATTGGGATTTTTAAAAAAAAAAAAAAAAAACATTTTCGTTTCAAACTCTTTAAAAAAAATGATCTCTCTTTCTCAAGATTCAACTTTGAGAAATTTTGATCCTCTCCTCTTTGAACTTGATAGCTCACAGAAATGTTCGCAGCTATCGTTCATATCGAGGATTGGGCCATCTTTTCTCTTTGATGAGTCCAATTGGGATTTCAAAATTTTTTTTATAATTTCAAAAAAAATTAGTTTTCTCTCTTTTGCATTCAAAGTTGAGAAACCTTGGTTCCTTCCTTTTCGGATTTAGCGCTCGCAGAAATGTTGAGCCTTTGTTCGGATTGGAACACCATTCGCTCTCTTTGATGAGTTCATTAAAACAAAAAAACCTTTCAAAAAAAGAAAAGAGTAAAAAAAAAAAAAAAAACTAAGGTTCCACCAATTGTGTTCTTTGACCAAAGTGGATTTAAGAAAAGCCTTGTCCAGAGTGTGGAGACAGCTAGACTGTTCGAGGCAAGGGTCCTCCAAACGGGTTCATTAAGTATTCCTACCCTTACCTGGGGGCTGATCTATCTACTAAGGTTTCATAAGACCGAATTGGAAATCTATGTGCACCTTTCAAAAAGAATTCTCTAAAAAAAAAAAATCTTTTAAAAAAAAAAAAAAAAACTTCTGTCACTTTGAATTCAGAGTTGAGAAATCTTGGTTCTTTCCCTTTCAGATTTAGCGCTCGCAGAAATGTTGAGCCTTGTTCGGAATGGAACACCATTTGCTCTCTTCGATGAATTCAATCTTGACCTTTCAAAAAAACTTCTGTCACTTTGAATTCAGAGTTGAGAAATCATGGTTCTTTCCCTTTCGGATTTAGCGCTTGCAGAAATGTTGAGCCTTGTTCGGAATGGAACACCATTTGCTCTCTTCGATGAATTCAATCTTGACCTTTCAAAAAAAAAAACTTCCGTCACGTCTGGATTCACATCCGAGAAATTATGGTTCCTTCCCTTCTGAATTTAGCGCTCGCAGAAATGTTGAGCCTTTGTTCGGATTGGAATACCATTTGCTCTCCTTTATGAATCCAAATTTGACCTTTCAAAAAAAATCCCATCTCGTGTCCTTCCCAAGGATGCGATTTGCAACATTTGTGCCTAGCGGTGCTAGTACGCCCTTTCGGGTCTACTGTATTCGCGACCGACACATTTGTATCTCCAACCTTATATCATTTTACCTCGAGTGAGCCTTGCTTCTCGGTAATTTGAATTAAGGTCTACAATTGCTTCTAGCAGTCACTAGAACGCTCATTCTGAGCCTACCATACTTGCATTTTAGAACAATTGTATCTGCTATGGCCTTTTGCCTTCTTCATCATCCTTGGGTTGGGCCATGTCCCCTCAAGTGATTTGAAAAGACAAAACCATAGTTGTTCTCCATTTACGATCACCATATTCTTGTGATTACTAATGGATTTGGTTTTATTTCAGAAGTTTTCCAAAACTAACAATGGCAGCTTCATTGACCATCACTTTCGATGAGAACAAGTACCAGCTTATGTTGCAAGACAAACAAAACAAGCATAAGCGCCCTGCCAGTTGCCGAAGCGTCATCTCCCTCGACAACTCTCCAAACACCGGGTCAACTTCAACTCCCCGGACCATCGTCTTCGGATCGCTCGGACCATTCCCACTTCCCGCAGAAGACATTGCACCTGCTAAGAAGCAGAAAACCACCCCGCAACGTGTCATTAAAATGGCACCAAGGGTGAACACCAAGAAGCCTGAAGCCCGTGGCGTTCCCACAAAGCCTCAACCCACAAGAAACCAGGTTTACACCAAAACTTGGTCCCCGAGATTTTCGCCAAAGCAACGGAGGTCCCAAACATCTGCAAAGCCAGCATACCTGGCCCCTCTCAAGGAGAATCAGTTCTACCCTCTCTCTTACATGAAAGAGGAGAAACCTACCCTCCACCCAAAAAATAAACAAAATCATCATGAGCCGGCTTGCTCCTACAAGCCCAAAATCAAATCCTGCACCGTTAGGCCTATGCAAAAACATGCTGAAGCCTGCACTCCCGCGAGTCGACCCTTCATCTCAACAGGGGCCAAGCTCGCAAAATTCAAGTCTTCATTGCGACAGACAAAGGACCGCGTCCAGATTCTGTCCTTGCCAAACTTCAAAGAAGACAAACTCTGCTGCTGCGCACAAGGGACTACGTCCTTAATCGCCAGAGCCCAGCCAGAGCTGACTGAAGCTCAAATTGCTCGTCGTATGCGTCGCGGCACTGCATATCAACAAAAGAGACTCGAGAAACAAAGAACCCAGCGTTCTACTCTCCACGTCACAAAGAAATGGGTCGAAAAAGAAAGACCCGACCAATTCGTTGCTGTTCATATGGTTGGTAAAACCAGAAAATGCCAGAAGTCAGCAACCAAAATCAGTGTTAGACGTCCAGTGACTCGCAGCGTCTCTCGGACACGAACACATCTGGAGGAATCTTCCACTCCTCCAAACCAAGGACATCGGAGTAACCACTCCTCAGATTCTTCATCTAGAAGAATGAGCCCCAGCTCAGTCACCAGGACGATTTCTTCGTTCGAATCCCGAGGGATGAACGTCTTGGCTACAAGTTCTGAGCAGCCTCCACCGCATGATGACGTAACTGCACGCATCCAGCAGTTGGAGCAAGGACAAAAAAGAATTGAGACTCTGATGGAAAATTTGATTCTCACTCTACAGCGTCCACCACCTAACAATGAAACCCCTCCGAATCATGAAGATGACGAGGGCAATGCAGAAAACAATGAGTCTCGCACCCTTACCAGAAAAGACATGGACGATATCCTCGCAAAAGCAAAAGAAGAGGATACATTGAAGGAACATGGGATCAAGCCACCCTACCCTCTATGGATGGACTCGGTTCCGTTCCCTGCAAAATTTAAACAACCTACTCTCCAGACATATACTGGGAAAGGTTCAGCCAGACAGCATGTCATCCACTTCAAGATCCTAACAGGAGCTATTGCGGATCAAGATGCCCTCAAGATTCGCCTCTTCGCAAGTACCCTAAAAGGTACAGCCTTTGATTGGTACTTCACTCTGCCGGAGAACTTCATCCAGAACTGGGCTATCACTACACCAAAATAGAATATTAGTAACGCTCATGGTTTTTGGTCAGTAACGGTTTTTAAGTGTAACTAATTTCCTAACGTTTTATGGGCGTTAGCATTCGTTTTAAAGTGTTACAATAATTGTATTCGATTTAATAATTATTAAGGGGTCGCTGAGTCAATTTCTACACAGTCCACCGAAACCAATTTTTCCCTTCCCCCTTTGGTTTTCCCCGCTCCCGCCCTGCTTCCGCGCGTATACCTCCCGCGCTCTGCCCTCTCCTTCTCTCTGTCTCCCTCCCTCTCCCTCTTCTTCTCTATCGGTCTCTCCCTCCCTCACTCCATCTCCATTTCTCTCCCGTTCCCTCCTCTTTTGCGACTTATACTTGCTGCTCAAAATCATCAACTTCTCGGACGTTTCTCAACCTAGCTCCATCTGAGCCGTAGTGATTTCGCTGGAGATCTCGTCAGAGAAGATGGCGATCTTGTAGGTTTTGGTGTGGAGAAGATTGGATCTCATCAGAGAAGAACCCCCTTGGCCCAGGCTAGTTCCTCCGCCCCATTGAAGACGACCCTCACTGCAGCTCGAGATAGGAGAGAGGGTTCTCGTTTCTCTGGCTCCTTCTTTGCTCACTGCGAAAATCCAAAGGTAGAGTCTCATGCTTTTGATTTTTGGGGTTCTCAAATATATGGATAAAGCATGGCTACAGTTTGAATATGCACTTTCATGAATGCTTGTGTAAGATTTCTGTGTGGCATTTTTATATTTTTTTTGTGTTTTCATTGTTTCTAAGATGGCCACTCTGGTTTCAGTTAAGATGGTCTTTATGGGTCAATTGAGTGCAATGTTTAGCCCCTATCCAGGTCTGAGCATTCCTCCTCACCTAGTTCTGAGGTATCTGGGGTTCGCTGGCTAAACTCTCCCTCCCCTTCAGGTTCTCTGTTATTGGTTGTTTTGGTGGTGGGTTTCTGTTTCTCCTGGGTCGATTTCCTATGCTGTGCTTTCCCTTTGCTGTGCAGAGCTGCCTGGTTTGGTGTGGCGCCTTGTAATGTGCCTCGGCCTGGTGCTTCTTTCTTGCTTCCTTCTCCTTATCTATATGTTCTTCCCCTGTCTTTGTCTGCCCCTTTTGCTTTTCTGGGTTAGCATTTGTTTTTGGGTTAGCCTTTTGGTCTTTTTGGGATAGCATTCTTTGTATGCATCCACTTTCTTTTCCTTCCCTGTTTTTTGGGGGCTTCTTGCCCTGTTCTATTCTTTCTTTCAATACATACTTACCTTAAAGCAAAAAAAAAAAAAAATTGTTTGCGTTTGAAGAAATGCAAACCTTTGATTCTTATGCATATGTTTGTGAATTTGTGGTGTATTTGTCTATTGATGCAATGATGCCTCCCTTGATTTTGTAAAATCTTATCCTTTATGCCTCCCCTTATTTTTATGATTTATACTCTATTTTGGGTTTTTCTATTCTTGTGTTTTTAAATCTTGGGGTGCAGCCGATGGGTATAGATCTTTTGTAGTGCTTCTTCATTGTTAATAAGAGTAGCCATGCAAAAGAATATATATAAAAATAAAAACTTGTGGGGTATATTGATTGGGTTTGGTAAAGATTTTTTAATGGGGTTTGCATCTTTTTGATTGGGTTTACTGTTTTGTTGCATGCCCACGTGCTTTAAATTCGAAAATCATTATGTATAGTGGTTTTTGAAAATTCTGTGAAAGTAGTGGGCATGATTTAGCAATCCGGTTACAACCCAAACATGGACTCTAAGACAATATTTTATGAGAGCAATTTATCCGAGGATTTGGCTTATGATAGATTGGAATGGAGAAATAAAATTGATGTAGTGGACCATAACATAGTTATATAGGCAGTTGTTGTAAGTTAGTTACTGATTTTATTCAATTGACTAAATTATATTAACTTAGACTAAATGGCTAAGAAGATTACAGATTTACTTGTAATTGATGGGGTGTGTAGGTTCTACCATCTCACAATTTATCGATGTCCAATATGGTAGTTAGGTCATCTCCTACCAGAGTAAACATTATCTAGCAGTTTGGTCCTTAATATGTCACGCCTTTCATATTTTTTTATATCAGTGAATCATTTTTATTTTATTGGGTTCCAATGTTTACTAGAAGGTGTTGCCAAGTCGTGCAAAGTCAGTCATGGAGTTCCCATTGGTTCTGTTTTTTATATGCTCATACCGATTGAAGGGTCCTGACCTTCGATTATTGATTCAGTTTTGGCTTACTCTTTTTCTTTTCCTTACATAACGTAATCAGTTGGACATATGTGATTTTAGGTTTTGACTGTCTTTGTCAAGGTCTAATGATCGAAATGGTTAGTGTCATAATGGTATCAGTTGAATCTATAATAATGTATCATCTTTTGTGGAGCGAGTGCACCAAATTTGACAGATAAAAAAAATCTTGTAATGCAAGGTTGGAAATGAGGTTTGTGCTTGACATTTATATTATTATTAGATTAGTCATGGTTATTTACTTCGTGGCTTTCCAAAGTAATGATTAGTAATGATTTATGAAAGCTTTTTGTGGCTTTCCGCTAGTTCCTTATTATAAGTAACCCTGACCTTTGAATATAAAGTGAAAGCCAAGCAGAAAACTTCTATACATATAAAATGTTAACACTAAGGCACTAATCTGTACAACTTGCTTTGTTACAAAAAAACCATTTAACTGAGGCACTAATCTGTACAACTTATTTCATTTATGCAATTTACTCTCGTCCTTGTTTGACCAAAATAAATACCCATAAAGGATAACCCAAAATGCATATAGCTCAACTCGACAACTTATTATAGGGTTGCAATGAGAGTAATGAATATTTTCATTAATTTTACATAGTTAAATGCTATACAGAGTGTGTTAAAGTCATGTTTCTGTGTTACTTACTACAAGGTAAGACTTTATGAAAAATATTTTGAAGGAAACTTTAAGTTTACATTGTCTCATAGTCGGCAGTTAATTATTGGTTTGCATGTTTTGTTACATAATGAAGTTTGGTTACTTTGCTTTGATTTTGTTGTGTATGTTGTAGCTTCCCATCTCATTATAAATATAGAACCACGGGGCCCAATTGAATTTTGTTCTATATCAATTGTACACTTTAATTTTCTTTCATTTTATTTGAAAGAGGAATGGGAATGAAATGGAAGTTGTGCTAAGAGATGAAGCCGTAGCCATCTACCAGATCTGTTACAGTTATGCTAAGAGAAACGGAATTGGAAAATGCGGCTTTGCTTGGAAAGTTGCTGGTCATGCACTTTGTTCGCTCTACTCCATAAAACATTAGTAAGCTATGATTCCTTGTTATAAGTGGTTACTGTTCGGGTGTCTTTATGTGGTTTTGATGTTTTAAGACTTTTTTTATAGGTTGTGTGATGTGCTGTAGTTTGGACTATTACTACTAGTATAATAAACTTGAACTTGCCATACAAATTGGTTACCTATAGGGACTGAATTAATCCAAGTGTTGGTCTCACAATGAGTCCTCCTAGTTTGTGGATTTGGACCTTTTTTTGTAGCCCTAAAACAGGATCTTCCTGAAGTTATGCAAATTCCTGCATGGAATATTTTACTTTTGTGCTTCCTCTCCTCGGGAGTTCTACTTTTGCTGTCAGTATGTTTTATCTTGATTCATTTTAACCTTGCTTATAAAAGACATTGACCGTTACAGTTACTTGTTTGTGTTTACTTGATGTGTTACCTACAGAATGTCTCAGCCGATTCTAAAAGAATGGATGAATGAAACAGATAGACTTGGGAGTGTGTACAGGCAGGGGGTTTCGGATTTTATTCTATTTGCTAGTGGCAAAGACCAAACATCGACCACGTGTCCTTGCCCTTGTAAAAAATGCCGAAATGGAAAAAGGTTTGCGTATGATATAGTTAGAAAACATTTGATTCTTTACGGTATAGAATCAACATATCGTGTATGGGCTTTACATGGTGAGAACCCATATAAGGATCGAATGGTAAACCAAGTTGAAAAAGAAAATAGTGAGGCAGAAGGACTAGGGATGGAGAATTTTGTTGATGTTGCTTATGGCGTGCATAAAGAGTTAGTGGATGATTTGAATGAAGGTGTTGGAAGTCAGGTCGAAGATGTTGAACACCCTGTTGTTCTAGAGCCTGATTTGGGTAAAAGGTACCATGAATATAAGAAACAAGCAGAAGAAAAATTATATCCTTCATGCGAGGCTCCTGTAACAACTCTTTCTGCAATTGTAGACCTCCATAACTTGAAGAAGCAGTATAAATGGTCGGGAAATAGTGTGACTGCACTTTTGTCTTTGTTAAAAACATGGTTGCCAGACGGAAACACTTTGCCTTCTAAGTATCCTGTAATGAAGGCAATGTTAAAAGATCTAGGAATGAAAGCTGAGTGTATAGATGCCTGCGAAAATAACTGTATGTTATATTGGAAGACCAAAGCTGATTTAACGGTGTGTAGTCAATGTCAAACACCTAGATACAAAGTGAAGGAGGGGAAAATGGGGAAGAAAGAAACAAAAGAGGCAAGAAAAGTATTGAGACATTTTCCATTGATCCCAAGACTCAAAAGGTTGTACACAATACCATGGATAGCGCATGAAATGACATGGCATGATAGAGCTATGCCTTCTTGGAATTATATGCGGCATCCGATTGATTCGCTTCAGTGGAAGACATGTAAAGATGATTGGCCAGATTTTGCTAAGGAAGGGCGTAATGTCTGGCTTGGAATTGTAACTGATGGATTCAATCCACGTGGAGTTCAATCCACTGGTTATAGTTGTTGGCCTGTTTACTTGGTGCCTTATAATCTCCCACCGTCTTTGTGCATGAAATCTGAGTTCCATATGATGTCATTGTTAATACCTGGGCCGAAAGCACCGAGTCAAAACATTGATGTATTCTTTCAACCGCTAGTTGAGGAGTTACAACAGTTATGGGAAGAAGGGGTTGCAGCTTATGACATGCACAAAAGAGAGCATTTTACTTTAAGGGCAATGTTGGTGTGGGGCATTCATGATTTTCCGGCATATGGCAACTTATCAGGCTGCGTAACACATGGTTACAAAGCTTGTCCTATTTGTGGTGATGAAACTCCGTCTATGCATATTGGGAATGCAAGGAAGATCGTATACACAAATTACCGCATGTTTCTTAAATCTGATCACCCGTTTAGGCAAGGCAAATACTTAGGGCTGAAGACAAAGGAGTTAAAACCCCCTCCAACAAGGTTAAAGGGAGAAGTAATTGAGAAAATGCTAAGCCGTGTCCACTATGTACCTGGTAAAGTCTTAAAAGGTACCAAACGGAGTACTGATAATGTGGATGTGGTTGATAATGGAGATGATGAAGATGATGAAGTTACCGAGGCATGGTATAAAAGGTCTACTCTTTTTGATTTGAAATACTGGCCGAAACATACAATTCGACATGTTATTGATGTGATGTACACTGAAAAGAATGTCGCAGAACACCTATTAAATGCGATTTTGGACAAGAAAGGAACAAAGGATACAGTACAAGCGCGAGAGGATTTAAGGAAATTGGGGACTCATAGTGGCCAGTGGATGCAAACAGACCCAATTACTGGGAGATCTGTAAAACCAAAGGCCCCATTTGTCTTGAATAAAGATGAGAAGTTAGAGTTTTGCAAAATTTTGAAAGACTTGAAGCTTCCTTCAGGGTTTTCCTCGAACCTAAAAAACATTGTCACTTTGAGTCCTCCTGGTTTGCTTACAATGAAATCACATGACTATCATGTGATTATGTGTTATTTGCTCCCGGTTTTGCTTCAACACGCTTATCCAAAACACCGTGCCTTGCGAAGAACTATTCACCAGATTAGCTTATTCTTTAATCTCCTTTGTTCGAAAGTCGTCATCAGACATGAAATTCAATCTGCAAAATACATGGTTGCAGAGGCATTGTGTGTGTTGGAAAAATATTTTCCAACCGCTTTTTTTGATATCAGCATCCACCTCATGGTGCATTTGGCTGATGAAGGGTTAATTTGTGGACCTGTTTATCCCATGTGGATGTTTCCGTTTGAACGGTATGTATAATTCCTTTATTTTTATTTGATTTTTAGCTGCAATTATGACGAAACAACGAAGTACAATTTTGTATTTTTTAATTTAACAGGGCAATGAAGGAGTGTAAAAATATTCCCAGCAATAAACGATATGTCGAAGGCTCCATTGCAGAGTCCTATATTGTTTCTGAATCCGTTAGGTATGCTATGGAGTACATGCCAAATTCACGAGATGGAAACCACAAAGCTACTCATGAGGCATTTCTAGATGAAGATGGCGAGTATAGTGATGAAGGGCCAATACTTGAGGGTAAAACTATGACCCTAGGCAAGGAACAATGGATACAAATACGTAGATGGGTCCTTTTTCGACTAGACGTTGAAAGGCTTGATGAATACTACAGGTTTGATTTCTTGACACATTTGGCTTAAAAACTTACTACTCCAGAAAGTTGTAAATACTTGTGTCAAACTGCATGAACAATTTACAGTGAGTATCGTGCCTTGCAAGAAACTACTCGTGGTAAAAGAAATAGAATAGGAAAGACAGAAGTGGAGATACAGACTGAGTTCATTGCCTGGTTATATGACAAGGTATTGTTATATATTACGCTTAATATGAATTTACATCTAGTAATTTTATCTTTCTAAATGGCTGTTTTTGTCATTTCACAGTTGTTGGCTGCAAAAGACACGGACTGTGACTTATGGCGATTGGTTGTGGGACCATTATTCAAAGCTAAAACGTATAAAAAGTACCGTGTTAATGGTTTTGTGTTCTCTACTAGGTCGCATGACAAAACAGTTGCCACACAAGACAGTGGTGTTTGTATGAATGCAATCACTGCATTTACATCAAGTAGGAAGGACAAAAATCCCATTAATGCATCGACCAAGTGGTATGGGGTTATTGAAGAGATAATAGAGTTGGACTATACGACCTTTCATCATGTTGTCTTTTACTGCAATTGGGTGAGGGTGGAGGACAAGACCAATGGTTGTAAACTTTGTCCAGATTCTAATTTGGTGATGGTTAATCTCAATAGGCTAAAGAGTATCAATAACTCTTTTGATGAGCCGGTGATTCTTACATCTGAGGCTAGTCAAGTATTTTACTCGAAAGATTTGAGATATCCTAATTGGTGGGTAGTCATACATTCGCCTAGGCGATTGACATGTGAAGTGGATGATCTAGATGCACCAACTGTCTTCCAATCTATTCTCGACGACCAACCTAGTTTGGAGTCATTGATGCAAAGTCTAACCTGATTGTAATAGTTGCACACTTTTATTTATGGTACGTTGAGTTACATGCAAAATTTCTCATTTTCTACATTTAGTGTATAAATATTCCTTTTAGTTCAATTTAGATATAAATTTCTCATGTAATAGTTTCTACTAACAATCCTTTGTCAAATAGTAGGCTATTTTACAATGGCATCAGGTCAATCACGCCTTATTGCTTCCCAACCTTCTAGTTCAGTGCCACTTCCATCTCATAAGCCAACTTCGGGAGCCTCACCAGCAACAGGAACCATTAGTAAGTTACCTATAGAGTTCAATGCGGACGGCATTGCCGTGGGTCCTAACCATGCCAAATGGAATTCTCGTGTTGGTTATTACGTTCGAGCTCGTATTCCAATTCATTACAAGGACTGGAGGAAAATAGATGCAAGCTTCAAAAATGATGTTTGGAATGAATTAATGGTAAGGTTTACATGTACATTTGATGTTTTGGATACATGTATCCGACATTTGCTTATGACTAATCTTTTTTACTGAAGATAAGTGATGAAGTTCTAATCTTTTTTACTTGTTGTATGTAGCAAGAATTTGAGCCTAATGTTCCCCAAGCAGCGGCACGAAAAGCAGTAGAAAAGGACTTTTCCCAAAAGTTCAGATCAGCAAAGTATGCCTTACGGAAAGAGATTTTGAGTAAGTGTGGGGGTGTGGAAGAAGCTATTGCAGCATGTCCATTGGGTAAAGATCCAAATCATTGGGCAATGTTTGTTAGAAATGAGAGTACTGATGAAGTGAAAGCTAGAAATGCAAAGAATGCAGAAAATGCGAAAAAGAATAAATATCGGCATACTAATGGGCGGGGCACATACGCCCATATGTTGGATAAAATGGTAGGTGTCTATTCTTGCACCATTAAATTCTATTCTCTTTATCCCAACAACTAATGAAGATTTTTTTTGTAGGATAAAGAAGATCCTAGCAGAAAACATGGACGGGTAGATAGTTGGAAAAAAGGACATGAGCGCCGTGATGGGACTATATTGGAGAGTGCTCGAATTCATTACGTAAGTTCTAAAAAAGGAAGATTAATTCTTTTAATTTATATTACTACTCATATCATTGGTTGATAATATAGGAACAAGTTGAGGCTGCTCAAAAAAGAAGAAAATAAGCAAACTCGAACGGTGAGGGTAATGTATTTGAAGCAGACTTGGATAACGATGAATTGGCTGAAGTCTTTGGGCCCGAGAAAAGCAGTAGAACTCGTGGAATCAGCTCGACCAAGTCTAAGAACCAATTGCAACGTACAGCTATTGCAAAGGCATTACTGCAACAAGCAAGCTCTTCATCCAATTCTGAGTTGAAAGGGGAATTAAATGAGATGAAGGCTTCCATATGTAATGTCATGGGTGTGTTAACGGTGAGTTACACTTGTGCCTCCTTGCATTTAATACCATTTATATATAACTAATTGTTATCTCCATTATGTCAGGATGTACTTAAGCTCATAAGAAACAATGGCATGTCGAGTGCTTAAGCTGCATGCGGGACAACACCACCCGAAACTGAAGTTGGTTCCAATTCAGTTTCCCGTCAGACTCAACGAAACTTAAAGGACATGTTTGGCTCTGTGAATCCTTCTCCTGGGACGCTTGGTTCTTCACCGAATGTAACCTTACTGGATAGGAATGGTCTTGCAGTTGCTAAGGGTTATATTATGACAGAGACAGCTGGAATTTGCCATGGCAGAAAAGTTCTCATAGGTGAAAAAAAAGTCTACATTGAGGAAGTCTTAGTTGGTGATGCTCTCGTTTACGACGGGCCCCAAGATGGAATAAGGTATTTGGATGGTTTTAGTGCAGGAGGGCCTTTGATTTGGCTAGAGTCAAGGATGGAAATTTCTTAATTAGTTGTTTTGGATATGTTTATTGACTTATTATGTTTAACTTGAACTTATTGGCTACTTTATGTTTTGAGTGCATTTTTGCTTGATATGGTAGGAAGAACTTATTGGCTTGTTTATTTGGATGTGTTTGCATATTTTTATTTTATAAATATTAATGATGATTACTTGCTTGTTTGAATATTCAGGTTCAATCATGTATTAACCCATTTTTAACTCCGCCTGGTGATAATCAATATCATTGGTTTGATATTGGTTTCAACTGTTGGTCCCAAGCCCAGATAAAGGAGGAGGGAGGATGGTGGTGCCTTGGACAGTTCTACAAACCACATAATGCTATTGGGACGACCGCCTTTAAGAAGGTAATGCTATTGCAAATTTGAAGAAGCAATGACTACATATATGACCCCTGTTTTAATATATTGGGACTACATAATACTATTGCTCTTTGTTGGTTCTGTGTAAAGTAAACCCCTTTGTTGGTTGTAGCGTATCATGATTAATAAGCCCCCGACAAATCTACATGATTTATGTACAAATATGGCACCAGATATTAAATACTTTTTAACGCCTACAAACACTTCTTGTGGTTTATACTTTATACTCCAAAATTTAATTGAAGATGGTCAATCATTCCAGGTCTTTTTAACGCCTACTCACATGGCCATTGTCATGAAATATGCTGCTGGTGGTGAGCTTTTCGAGAGGATATGTAATGCTGGTAGATTCAGTGAGGATGAGGTAAACTATTATTTATTTACTATCATCACTCATCAGTCCAGTATTATACAAAATCTTGTTTTGGTTTTCTTTAGTATCAATTGTTGCACTTGAAATGTCATCTCTATACATGTGATAGAATGAATCTAGTTTTCCTTCCATAAGATGTTCCCAAAACTCAATCCATTCAGATGATATGGTGCACACGTACAACAGACAAAGATTGGTTGTATGTCAGTTGAACTTGTCTAGCCACTTTCTGTTATATCTAAAGACTGATGACTAATGTTTCTCTCAATAAAAGATGGTCATCAGTGCTATTTTCCATCCATGACTACTGAAAGTCGTGTTCACATTAGTCATGTTAGTTTTTAGCATTGATTGTGTCTGCACTTAAAATTCCACTAAAGAATCCTTCCATTAACAGCCGCAGTGATCTTCCCGCTAGAGCATGTTGTGTTGTTGTGGAGTATCTTCCTGGTGGGACACTTAAACAATTTCTAATAAAGAATAGAAGGAAAAAACTAGCCTACAAGATTGTGATTCAGCTTGCCTTGGACCTTTCCAGAGGGTGAGTATTGATCTCTTGGTATTTCCATTAAACCACAAATGTTTACAAATGGGCTTCCAAAAATCTAAAATATGCCTTCTTTATTCTGATTTTGCAGCTTGAGCTATCTACATTCAAGGAAGATTGTACACCGTGATGTTAAAACTGAAAATATGCTGCTAGATGTCCATAGGACTCTAAAAATTGTTGATTTCGGGGTTGCTCGTGTTGAAGCTCAGAATCCAGGGGACATGACGGGGGAAACTGGCACACTTGGATACATGGCCCCGGAGGTACCTTTGGCTTGTATGATCACTCTTAAAATTTATTTCTTTGGAGTAATACCTTAGACCTTTTCAGATATTTTTGTTGATTATGTCTCCCCACTTGGGTTCAGGAAGAGTTCAAGTAACCATATACATTCCTAATTGGACAACCACTTTATATTGTGACGACAGGTTTGCCTACTATTATTCATTTTACTAACTTAAATGTGCATTGCCACTGTTGTTACTGCTGAATTAACCAACTTCTGGTTGGAGTTTGTTTAACTGTCTGTGTTGATTGAGCAGAACTTACGGCCAGAGATTCCTAGGTGCTGCCCAAGTTCATTCGCCAACATCATGCGGAAGTGTTAGGATGCAAATGCAGAAAAGCGACTCGACATGGATGAAGTGGTAAAGTTATTCTATTGGGTTTGCACATTTTTCCTTTTCTTTCTAATGAATGTAGTGCTCTGTTATTGATGATGATGGATGGTGATGATGAAATCATGAAATCAGTTCTGTTTTGCCATGTTTTCTTGGAACTCAGTTACCCTGTAACTTAAATTACCTTTGTAGCTCTTGGCTTCCAGTGATTGATTGTTGCAAACAAGGTTAGAAACTAAAGGACATGTTTGACTCTGTGAATCCTTCTCCTGGGACGCTTGGTTAGGCTGTCATAATTAAGACATTGAGATGCACTACACAAAATTGCTGTAAATCTTTTGGAGAAAAATTGCAGGTGTTTGGTGGATCATGGAGAAGCACACTTGCTCTCGCTCGCCTACAGCCAATCACATCCTATGAAAGTGGGTAACGGTATTTCTCTTTCTTATTATTGTCATCATCAGGTTAACAGTTTTTCTTTTTCTTATTATTGTCATTATTTTTTTATTGTTATTACTGTTGCTTGTACCCTGTGATCTCTGTTTTTCTTTTAAGCGTGTCAGGTACACAACATATTCAATTTAATTCTTTCCTTATTTGCTTTCTTTAGGTTACTGGCTTGGTACTTAGAGGTATTTTTCTATTAAGGAAGAAAGAATTTGATTGGTTTTATGAGGGCAGTGCAGCAGCTATTTTTCCAGATGGTAACTTAGTGACAGTGCTTCTATTGTTTCTTCAACGTAGTATATAACATATGGATGCCAAATAAAGCTCTAAAAAGACAAGATATTTGTCTAAAAGATAAGCTATTTATCTTTGTTCATGTTCCTTGATCAATTTTTACCATTATGAAGTTACACATAAAACAGTATTATTGAAGAAGTTGAATAAGGGTTGTTTCCTGCATTCATTGGTCAGAAGCAGAAACAAATGCCTCTGACAAAGCGAGGCAATACATGAGTCCTCACATTGAAATTAATAATAATAGTAACAGTATGCAAGTTGATTCTGAATATACAATACATGAGTCCTCACATTCATTGGCCGGGTGCAGCAGGTGGGTTGTGCAGGGTGGGTGTGTCACATTACTGACCCTTTTTACTTTGCATCCTCAGCTATATGAAATCAGATCCTGTCAAAATTGCACAGGAAGGTGTAGAAACATTTAAAAAGGAGAATTATGATCTTATAATTGTTGACACAAGTGGACGCCACAAACAGGAAGCTGCCCTCTTTGAATAAATGCGTCAAGTTTATGAAGCAACGGTATCTTTTTACCTTCATGCCTATTTCTCTTTTCAATTTGTGTTGATGCCAATATGCCCTAATTGTCCTTTCTTTGATGTTTCAGAAACCCGATCTTGTTATATTTGTTATGGATAGTAGTATCGGTCAAGCTGCATTTGACCAAGCTCAAGCATTTAAGCAAACTGTTGCAGTTGGTGCTGTGATTGTTACTAAAATGGATGGTCATGCAAAAGGAGGTGGTGCACTTAGTAGAATATATACATCTGGGTTTTATTTTTGTTTATTTTTGGTTTTTTTGTTTGTAGAATGTATACATCTGGGTTTTATTTACATTATGACAAGGGAATGTTATATCAGTAAATTTATTTTTTCCGGTGTCAATAAAATGCAATGTTGGTTATAAATGTTATTATCAGTGCTTTACCTGGTCTTCAAATTTCTATTTGTTCTTGATTACTGAATCTGATCCATTGTTTTAGTTTATTAATTTTTTACTTGTTCCTATTGGCCTTTGTGAATAAATATGATGCCTTTCTGTTTTAATGTTTTGGTTGTTTCATTGATGGAGAAGGCACCCGAGGCATTCCCTTGCCATCAAAGCAGCTTGGAACTCTTTAAGGTCCGCTGCAGCAGTTGTCCCTTGGCACAGGCTGATCTGGAATAATATAATTAACCCGCGTCTTGCCTGTTTTAGCTGGCGGCTTCTTCACAGAAGAACTCCTTTGGACAGTTGGGCTAAATCTAAAGGCTGCTCATTAGCTTCCAAATGCTACAACTGCAACTTGGCAGAGGAAAATGATTTGCACCTGTTTTTCAACTGCAAGCTGGCTGCAGACTTCTAGTTCTGGTTGCTGTCCCTCAGAGGAGCTCCTCCTAATCCTTTCCTCACTGTTTCTTCAATCTGGTCGGCCTTGGATGTTGGTGGAGACTTCCAAGCTAGTAAGTGTGCAGCAGCTATCTTCTTCAATGCTCTCTCTGCCATTTGGAACACCCGCAATAAGTCCAAGCATAATTCCAAGTCTCCCTCCATTCGGAGAGCTAAACTGATCTTCCTGAAAAACTTAAAAGGTATGCGTCTTTAGGCACTGAGTTGTATCCCCACCCAATTTTGGTCAACCTAGGCATTCAGTGATTTTTCTTCTCTTCTTCTTGGCTCTGTGCTGCTTTGGAATTCAGTGATTTTCTTCTCTTCTTCTTGGCTCTGAGCTGCCATGGAATTCCTTTGTTTCTTGTCCCTTTGAGCTTCATTGTTGCCAAGCTGTAGTTCAGGTGCTGAGCCTGCTTTGCTGGCTCTCCCGCTGTTTCTAAGCTTGTGCAGGGGCTTTCCTTAGCAGCTGCCCTGTGGGGAGTAGTCCAGAGTAGCCTTGCAGTGGCTGCTCTTCTTGGCAGAGCTTCCAGGAGAGAGAAGTCTGAGTGGTTCTCAGCTGCAGAGTTGAGTGGTTTTCTGCTGAGTTTTTGGTTTTCTGCTATGCTGTCACTCTGGTGGGTGCCAATCTTTGCTGGAGCAGTTTCCTTGAGTCAAGTGCAGAGCCTGTTGGCTTGGAAGCCTTTTGTGGCTGTGCAGAGGCTTTCCTTGGTAGCTGTCCTGGCTGTCCTAGCTGGTGCAGTCTCTCTTTGCAGAGCTCACTGCAGAGTTGGTTGTTCTTGCTGGGTTTTGTTGCTTTTTTGCTGTAGTGGTTCTTTTTGGGGCTCTGTTGTGGGCTGAGTAGAGCTGTGTGCTGAGTTGATGTTCTTAGGTCTTTCGGTCCTTCGAAGGAGTTGCTTTTCGCCTCAGCAGGGTTGAGTCTTTCGTTGTTCTTTCTCTTTCTTCTCTCCTCCTTCTCTGGTTTTTTTTTTCCTTTGGCTTGTTCAGTTGCTGGGTTGGTTTTCTGTTTGCCTCCTTTTGTGGCTTTCTCTATGTATTTTGGGGGCCTTTGGCCTTTTCCCTCTCCTTAATTCTATTTGCCTTTTAGCAAAAAAAGTTTTGGTTGTTTCATGTAGGATGTAATACCGCCGGCATATTTGGACGAGCTTTCACTGTTGCAGGATCAGATATCACCTTGCTCGAATGAAATCGCTTTCAATACAATAGAGCAAGAGCTTGGATTACCAATAGATATGCTTTTCTCAGAGATCACTTCAGAACCTATTGCTGCAGCATCTCTTGGGCAGGTTGTAATGGCTATCCTGCTTATGAGTTAGGTCTTGTTTTTGTCATGGGCGCTGTCAATGGCTATCACTTCAGAGCTTGTTGCTGTCAAAGTGCAGAGGACTGGAGTTCAAGCTGCAATTTCTTTGGATATATTTATTCTGCGTTACCTTGCAGGATATATTAAAAGAGTTGCCAAGTTAAACACTGACCTTCAGGTAACTGTAGTGAACTAAAGTGAAATCTCTTTGTTTTAATGTAGCAGGCTTACAAGAAGATGATAGTGTGCTTTATCAATGTTCATCTAATAATCTATCTGCTTTGATTAAAGATGATTTTATTGAATAATAGAGGAACTTCATTTGCAGGCAGTGGTGGATGAATGGGCATCAAGCCTTTTTCGGGTATGTATGGACCTCCTTAGCATTTACTTTGACAGTACTTTATTCATTCTTTGTTTAAGAAGTCTAGTGTTTTTCTTTTACGTATGACATAGAGGCTCATGTAGAAACAAGATAAGAAACTACGTAATTTTTTTGATCTGAAGTAGAAAGAACACCCATATAATACTTAGACATTGAATACAGGTAAATCACGTTGAATGCAGGAGATGGATTACAGGATAGAAGCAAAGAATGCCATGTGTGTAATATCTTGTAATCTTTGTATGATTTCTAAGAGGAGAAGGATTCCTAAAATCCAGGGATTTCTTTGTTGCTTATTTTTACAAAGGAAACTCAAAAGCTATAAAAGAGGGGTTGATCACCTAAATGGGGCCCCAATTTTCTAGCAATTACATCTTTGTTCAATTGATAAATATCAATACAGCAGTCCATCATACCTAAAATTTCAGAAATGAGACATCTAGTCAGAATCCATGGACAGATGGAAACCTTTAGCAAATCTTTGGAACAGAACTGAAAAGTTCATTTACAGTCAAAAGAAGTTGCAGAAATAAATGCAACTTAGTTGATAGCAGTACTAGCCTCGTCACTAAAAATGGCCGTTGGCATCAGAATATATAGAAATAGGCTGTAATCAAAGGCCTCAAGGACTCAATCAGGCCAGATCCTGGATCTGAGCAATATAAACACATGCAAAAATAAGAAGGTACTTTAGTCTGTGAGTGTATGCTGTTGCTTCTGGTTTTTCTCTACAACTTGTCATGGCAAAAAATATTCTGTTTTATAGTTTATCTTCGTAATTGATCTAATAAGAGTTTTTTGTTTTTCGTTGACCTAACACAGAGAACTTTATGGAGGACTGCAAGACGTTTTCGTGCCAAAAATGTTTCTAGAGCAAAGTAGTCACTGAGTTCTTATTATGGAATTGATAGAGGTACTTTGCAGTGCACTTTTTTTTTTCCTGTACTATGTCATTACAGGTGTGCATGTGTGTAGGGGCAAAAGTCAACTGAAGTGAAGGATCTTTACTTGATTGAGGTTAAATCATCAAAGCGAATACAGGCTCCTCCCGTCCTTGAAGCATATAGATTAAGTTTTTCATTTATTCATATTGTTATCATTATTGATTGTGTTTGTTATTATTTTTGCTTATAGCTGGCTTGTGAATTTTGTCTCTTGGCAGGTGGGAGTTTATTGTTCACTAACTCAGCTTCTAGAATATGGGTTCTATCATGCAGATCCTCACCCTAGAAATCTTCTACGAACAAATGATGGGAAGCTAGCATACTTGGGTATTACTTTCAAATTGATGTTTTATATTAGTGAATGTTACTATAATATCTTCTTTTTTTCCCCACGACTTGTACAGTTGTAGCTGTGAAGTAAATATATTTTTTACTGGGAAATAAGAACACTTTCTTTTTTCCATTTAAGTACACTGATGAAGCACAAAAAAGAGTTCATTTGATATGGAAACAATGTGATTCAGCTAAGAAATTTATTTCTAATCTCTTATTGCATGTAGAAAGGAAAAGCAACTTTTCTCCATGCGATCCAGACTCACCCCAAACTTCATATTCTTTCATTTCAGAATCAATGATGAAGTGGGTTTGATTGTTGGTCACACTTAACATGCTTTAAGTTCTTTCAAACTTATCTCATCTGGTGGTTGAAGTTTCATATCCTGAATGAGCATTTCATAATTTGCCATCTTGAGTTACTATCATCATTCTGTTTTGTTACCTAGAAAGGAATTAAAGGTTTTTTTTTTAAAATAAATTTGTCATAGTATTTCACCAGTCAGTTGATTATTTGGTCTAGTTTTGGTAGTCGTGAAATATTCATGTTGTTTTGTCGCGATCATTCCATACGAGGCTGGGTCCACTATTCTCACAAGGATAAAAAAAACTTATATCATCCCACTTCTATAGTCACCTGTGTGCTCCGCATCAATGAGACTCAAGTTGTCTATCACATTAACCTAACTTGCTTTGGTTGCATGGTTGTAAAACCCAACCAATTGACTTCTCGTGCAATGTTGTGAACCATTACCAATATCTGCCCAATGACATTTTCTCTTAAAGTATTTGCCTGGAGTCCCTTCAAATGCCTCCCTCTCACTTCTATTATTGATTTTTTTTATACTCTTTTCTAATGTAATTGTTGTATAGTTTTCTCCAATGTAATTAAGATTTTAAATGTATTAGTGTTTCACCTTAAAGATTTTAAGTGATTCTAATGAATTTTCAGGCTTTTAAAAAATATATATATTGAAAAAACGGGGCATGCCCTGGTTTTTCAATATATTTTTTTTAAATTCGAAAAAATAAAAACGACGGCTTTGGGCCGTCGTTTTTAAAGCCATTAAACGACTGCCCAAAGGGTGATTTTTGGATAATTTTTTTTACACATGAAAAAAGTTTTGTAACGGTTATAAACCGTTACTAATTTGTGCGAATAGCAACACTTAAAAACGTTACAAAAGATTTCACAACCGTTAGGAATGTTATGAATCAGTAACACATATTTGGCATGAAAAAAACGTTACAGAGTTTACAAAACCATTACAAATATTTAAGTGTAAAATACCGTTACAAAACTTGCGAAACTGTTACTATTTTATTAAAAATTATTGACACAAATGAGTATTAAAACCGTTAGGAACTAATTTTCGTAACGGAAATAAAGCGTTACAATTAATATGTTTGTAACGGTTTATAACCGTTACGGATGTTTATAACAGATTAGAAACGCCCAAACTGTGACCCAAAAAAACCGTTACAAATTTTTTTAGTAACGGTTTTGGACCGTTAGGTATGTCCTGAAATGGTGTAGTGTATGCTGGAGACACGCTTCCTGACCCACTTCCAAGGTGAGGATCATCCTGTTACTATGGCTCAACTCTGCAGCCTAAAACAGGGAGAGAATGAGTCAACATACGACTTCATTCACAAATGGAAGGCAATGGCGTACAAATGCTCAGATGTGCTGCCACAAGCGTCGCTAGTCGACATCTGCCGTAACAATATGAGAGCAATAATCCGCTCCATGATTATCGGCAATAAATCAAAGAACCTGGGGGAACTCCTCGAAGCCTCCATGGAAGCTGAAATGGTGATCAAAGACCTCAACAGTCAGAAATCATCAAAGAAAGAGCCGACTGCTGTTACAACCTCAATACCAAAGAAAAATGAGGTTCTCAATGTGCAGACTAAGTCAGCTCCTCAGCAGCCAAAGAAACCTGAAAACAAAACTGCAGGTAAAAGGCCTGAACTCTCTGATGCCTTCAAAGAACGTGTAGAAAAGAAATATCCGTTCGATGAGGACGTTGAAGAAATCTTTGAGGCTCTCCTAGCAAATGGCAAACTCATTTTGCCAGAGCCCAAAAGACCGGGAGATGTTGGCAAAACCAATGATCCCCGATACTGTCCATACCATCAGATGATCTCACATCCTCTCAATCAATGCTTCGTTGTGAGAGAGAAGATCAATGAGATGTGGAAAAACGGAGTCATAACCTTTGATAAAAACTATGGCACCGCCTCTGTCAACATAGTGTCATGTCGGCAAACTTCAAAGTCACCGAAAGAGAAGATCACTACTTCATTCAAGGTGATAAAAATGGCTCAAGCATCCCAAGAATTGGTTCCCTATCCAACACCAGATGGACAACCTATATGGGTGCATCCCGATCTCCTAGATGATGAAAATTGGGAGATCGTCAAAACAAAGCTGACTGCTCAGCAGCGAAGGCAAGCCAAGAGACAGCTCCGCAAGCTCAAACGGCAGCAGAAGTCTCAACCAAAACAAGAAGTCCTTGAAAGAGCAGAAACTTCTTCCACTGCTTCACTAGGGACGACGAAAGAATCTCTTCCCAAAACCTCCAAGGCGGTAAGAAACTTCACTCTTGATGATTTCATGCCACCTCTATACAAAAATGAAACTATGCAGGGGGCATCATGCTCTTGCAACTCGGTAGTTGGATTCTCCATGAACGGATACGAGTCCAGTGACACTGCCATTGATATCGATGAGTGGGAAGAATCCCTTGAAACAGGAGAATACCTCTCCGATGAGGAATGGATTCCCGACTCTCATCTTATGCCAGTAATCTGGTATAACCCATTACAGCCACAAGGATCTTGGTCTGATCATGAAGAAGACCAGGACCCTGTTCAAGAAAATGCTGTCAATCCAGCACCAGCAAATGCTTCAGTGGAACCCAACATGGGCGAACCACAAGGAGCAAATGACGAAGAAGATTTGGCTCTCATGCCTGATCTTGAAGAATATGCAAGAATCTTGCAACATCTTGCCATAGAGCAGGAGCAGGATTGCATCAATCTTTGTCATAATCCAGAGCCGGAAGTCCCTGAAAATCAGCGGGAACTTTCTCCCTTAACTCCTGAAAATAGAGAAAACAGTTGGATCGATGATCCTCTCACATCTGAGGATGAGTCCGATTCCCAACAGTCTACACTAGGGGCATCTCCTGTCAGGATAACTTGCAATGCAATAGCTCAGGACGACAGTGCCTCTGAAGCTTCCGAAGATACGTACTCCCCAACCGGTAGCGTATCTTCCGGAGCTACATCCTCTCAGGTGACTTCCACTGAGATAACATCCTCTCAGCCCTCGTCTCCTGAAGCTGTGACATCAGAACTCAAGCCACTCCCGATTGATCATCTTGAAGAAACTTCTGCCAATGAAATCTTCTTCAATGAAAACTCAGTCAATTGGTCCCAGATACCCGATCTCACGAGCAATGTCTGGGCTAATAAAGAAAAGTTGCCGGCTACTGTTCAGGACTTGTTCCCGGAAATTGCTCCATGGAACACAATCACTGAAGACGCCAATGCTGTTACAGAGACGTCCTCAGCAAAGGATCAACCCCTTGATCCTGAGGACGATCTTCCAAAAGAAGACCTTTCTCTAGAGGCTCTTGAAGTTGATAGAGGTACCCGTTCTGGCCGGGATTACTACAAAAATTACAACCAACCTTCTTCTTCTTATGTAAATCCTTCGGGAAAACAAGTTGTAAGTGCCCCAAGTGGCAATAATAATGAAAATGCAGGCCCAAAGGAGGCTTTCAAGTACGACTTGATTGAGCACTTCAAACACATACCTGCACGTCTGCACATCCTTGACTTATTACGAATGTCTCCAAAAACTCGTGATAGTCTCATTTTAGAATTACAAAGGCTGAATGCAGATGTTGACAAACATGCCCCACAAGTCCTACAAATTGAAATGCACTATAGGATCAAAAAATCAAATGCTCCCTCAAAGGGAGAAAAGAAGAAAACTGAGGGATCAAGCAATGAATGCCTCTCGGTACAAAAAGCAGCAAGTGCAACAATTGCCTTCGACAAGGATGACCTCCTCCTAGGCGAAACAAAGCACAACCGACCCTTGTACTTTACGGGGTACGTCAAAGAAATGCCAGTACACAGAGTTCAGATCGATCCAGGTTCTGCACTCAACCTCATTTCTACTTCGGCACTCGAAGAGCTGGGCATCCCACCTAGCAAACTGAGTCACACGTCCGTATCCATCTTCGGATATGACGGCAGCGCTCAAAGGCCTATCGGCAAAATCAGGTTCAAATTGTAAATCGGTAATCTTATTTCTGAAGTCACTGTGTATGAAATAAGGACCCCTTCATGCAACAATATACTCCTAGGACGCCCCTGGATACATGAGAATGGTGTCGTCTCTTCAACTCTACATCAGTGCATCAAGTTCATTGGCAACGATGGCTTGATACATCGAGTGTTTGTAGACAAAAAGCCCTTCAAAGGCAAAGATGTCCATTTTGCAGATGCTCAAATGTATAAAGATGGAAAAGAAGAACAGGAGGAAAAAACAATTCGCTTTGTCGACAGTCTCCAGAAAGATGAAGGCAAGGCTCCTTAGCAATCATCGGAGGAAAACAAACCCTCCACCAAACTTGAAGTAAGCGGCCAAGCTCCCTTCGTCGTCTCCTTCAAATCTCCAAAGCCTTTGGTAATCACTACCAAAGCAAAGAAGACAAAACAAAAGACTGGGGGCAAGTTCACTGTCTCCTTGTGTCTATTATGCATGACACAGACTCAGAGTCAGAGTCAGAAGATGACACAGCATCGAGCCAAGCTGATACTCAGCGAGATCAGCCCGCTCTCACTCCATTGGAGACACTGGCAGACATAGAAGATCCTACGTCTGCTACCTTTGTTATCTCGGCAACTTCGCCAGAAGAAAAAACAATCTTCTTCCACAGGTCGGGAGCATCTCCACTGAACTCTCTGCTTGAACCTTTCCAAAACGAAGGTATGCCTCAGCTATCCCTGTATAGTCTAATGGCACAAGCTATCATGAAGAAAATGGACTACGACGCTCAAAATCCGACTGGTTTGAGAGGCGGCCGTGGTATTCTTACACCATTGGAACCCACCCTGACCAAAAGTCAACCAGAAGATTGGAAAGTCCACCTTTAAAAAGGCAAGTCTTCATATGGGTTGGGGTATGATCCTACCGCTCCTATGAGACAGTTGACACCATGGCTGCAAAGTCGCTTTACCGACCAAGACTCAACATCTCATGAAGACATCGATATCCCTGGATATCTCTTTGAGGAGTTACTAGTCAAAAATCCTGAAAGCTCCTCCAATCGGTACAATTTCTCTGATAATAGAGAGGAATTGCCCGATGACGTAGACGAGAGGTTCTCTGTCCCAGAAGAATCATCGTCTCCAAAAGAAGTACCTTACTTCAACCCAATTCCGGCAAATGATTCGGACCATCTCATTGCAAGCCTTGAGAAGGACAGCATTGAGAAGGATGCTGATCAAGAAGATTCATGGACAGAAACAGAGCCTCAGTCTGAAAATTTCTCTGGCACTCTAGAAGGTCTTGTTGAGTTGGAAGCCTCCGAAAATACTGTGGAGGAATCACCTTCAAACCATCCGACAGAAGACCCTGTTCAAAAGATAGACTTGGGAACACCTGATAACCCACATCCTGTATTCATAAGCAAGAATATAAAGGATGATGAGTTACCCGAGTATATCTGTTTTCTTCATGAGTTCGTAGATTGTTTTGCATGGTCTTATGCCGAAATGCCTAGCTTGGATCCCAAAGTAGCAGTCCACAAGCTTAACTTGTAAAAAGAAATCAAGCCTATCAAACAAGGCCAAAGGAGATTCCGTCCCGACGTGATGGACAAAATTGAACAAGAAGTTCAGAAACTCAAAAACGTTGGCTTCATCCGCGAGGAACAGCATCCTGAATGGTTGGCCAACATTGTCCCCGTGACAAAGAAAAATGGGCAGATAAGGGTCTGTATCGACTACAGAGACCTGAATAATGCATGTCCTAAAGATGAATTCCCGCTCCCCATACCAGAGGTGATGATTGACAACACCTATGGATTCGAGCAAATGACATTCATGGATGGATTCTCTGGCTACAATCAGATAAAAATGCATCCTGAAGATGAAAGGCATACATCATTTCGGACACCATCCGGCGTGTATTGCTACACTGTTATGCCGTTTGGCCTAAAAAATGCAGGTGCGACATATCAGAGGGCTATAATGAAAATATTCCAAGATATGCAGCACAAGACGGTCGAATGCTATGTTGACGACCTCGCCATTAAAAGCAGAAGAAAAGAAGACCATCTCAATGATCTTCGAGAAGTCTTCCTCCGACTTCGCAAACACAAATTGCGGATGAATCCACTAAAGTGCTTCTTCGGTGTCTCATCGGGTAAGTTTCTCGGATTCATAGTACGGAAAGCTGGAATAGAACTTTACCCCACCAAAGTCAAGGCTATCCTGGAAATGCCATCTCCCAGAACCCTAAGAGAATTAAAAGGGCTTCAAGGAAGATTGGCCTACATCCGACGGTTCATCTCCAATCTATTAGGGAAATGCCGTCCATTCTCTCGCCTGATGAAGAAAGGTGTGGACTTTGTCTGGGATGCTGAATGTGAAAGTGCATTTCAAGACATCAAAGCATACCTCATTAAACCTCCAGTGCTGGCTGCCCCCACAAATGGAAAACCATTTATCTTGTACACAAGAGCTCTCGATCACTCTTTGGGTGCTCTGCTCGCACAAGAAAACGACGACGGAAAAGAAGCTGCTCTATATTACCTTAGCCGCATGATGGTCGGTGCAGAGCATCGCTACTCCCCAGTCGAAAAAGAATGCCTTGCAGTAATGTTCGCTGTACAAAAGCTGCGTCACTATCTGCTGTCGAACACAGTCTACCTGATTTCGAGGATCAACCTCTTAAAGGTCCTTGTCACAAAAGCATATTCTCTCAATGCCCGACTGGCAAAATGGTCCATCCTTCTATCACAGTTTGATATTAGGTATGTACCACAAAAAGCAATCAAAGGACAAGCTCTAACAGATTTCCTCGCAGAGCATCCATTGCCTAAAGGTTTTCCACTCAGGGATGATCTCCCAGACGAATTTATCTACAATGTGGAAACTTCCTTATCAAATGCTTCCTGGGACATGTACTTTGACGGTGCAACCTTGACAAATAAAAAAGGAAAGCAAATATCGGGAGTCGGCATCCTCTTTGTCAGCCCCGACAAATACATGATCCCACACGCCTTCTCACTACTGGAACCATGTTCAAACAATGCAGCTGAGTACGAAGCCCTGATTGTTGGATTGGAACTCGCCCTCGAAACCGGCATCACCAAGCTGGAAGGTTTTGGAGACTCTCAACTTGTCGTCAACCAGATGAATCAGAAATATGAAGTCAGGAAGCCTGATTTGCTACCTTACTACAATAAGGTGCAGTCGCTTCGACAAAAATTCAACATCTGCCATATCACCCACATCCTCAGAGTTGAAAACATCCATGCAGATGCCCTGGCTGGACTCGCCGCATCCATGGCAATCCAAGAAGGGGAAAACATGCAAGTCACAGTGTGTCAAAAAACGGATTCTCCCTCCTCTCAACACACATCAAGCAGTTGCTGAATGCCACTAAGTGGTTGGAAGTCGGATATCCATCCTCAAACCTTCGATTGGCGACTGGAGAGATCCGTTCATTGATTACATCATATTCGGAATCCTACCTGAAGATCCAAAAGAACGGGTAAGCATCCAAAGACGAGCCCCAAACTTTCATTTGGATATACCTTCAAAAGCACTTTATAGAAAATCCTTCAACGGAGTACTCCTACGCTGCTTATCACAACAAGAGGCTGAGGAAACTCTCAAAGAAGTACATACTGGTCTTTGTGGAGCCCATCAGGCTGGCCCTAAGCTCTACAACCAGATAAAAAGGCTAGGTTATATTGGCCTACCATGGTAGCTGATGCAATGCAATTTGCCAAGCGCTGCAAAAAATGCCAGATTCACGGAGATTATGTCCACATGCCTCCAGAATGGCTACATCCAACAGCAATCTCATGGCCTTTCGAAGCCTGGGGTATGGACATCATAGGTCCTATTTCTCCCCCATCAAGCAAAGGTCATCGCTTCATCTTCGCCGCTACGGATTATTTCTCCAAGTGGTCAGAAGCATTTGCGCTCAGCGAAATGAAGACTTCATCAGTACTTCAGTTCTTGCGCACCAACATTATTTGTCGCTTCGGCATACCTAAAAGATTCGTCCATGATAACGGACCACAATTCCGGGATCACAGATTCTACAGGTTCTGCGACAAGTACAAAATCCAAAGTTGTCCTTCGACTCCATATAATCCAGCAGTGAACGGACTAGCAGAAGCCTTTAACAAGACACTCTGCAAAATTCTCAAGAAAATGGTCTCTAGTCACAAAAGAGACTGGGGCGACAAACTACTAGAAGCTTTGTGGGCCTATCGAACCACCATTCGAGGACCAACCCATAGCACACCATTCTCTTTGGTCTATGGATGCGAAGCTGTTGTCCCTTTGGAAGTACAAATTCCTTTCTTAAGGGTATCTTTGTAAAATGACATGACGCAAGAAAGCAATGTCAAATTGAGACTCCAAGAGCTGGATAATCTCGATGAAAGACGACTCGAAGCTTTACAAAGCATTGAGTTGTACCAAGCAAGCACGGCAGGATCTTTCGACAAAAAGGTAAGGCAACGCGCCTACAAAAAGGGTGACTTGGTTCTTGCAGTAAAAAGACCCATAGTCTTTGCCCACAAATCCAAAGGCAAATTCGAACCAAAATGGGAGGGACCCTTCGTCATCGACAAAGTCTTCTCCAACGGTGCATACGCTCTTCTAAACATGGAAGGAGACAGATGTATGCTATCCATCAACGGCATGTTCTTGAAGTGGTACTACCCTTGAAGACTTCCTCAAACGTGTCAGAGCAATATCTATATGGCTAAAGCGTATTTCCAAGGTACTTGCTCATCAAACCCACCCCTTTTGAAATTTTCATCTTTATGTTGAAGTTTTCAAAAAAAACTATCTCTCAAAACAATGCTTACTTTCATCGTTTCATTGTTCAAAAGAAAAATCAAATCCAAAAATCCAAGTTTAGGAGCCTCTTCCCAGACTTAACCAGAATTTCGATCCTTGAACCCAAAATTCATGGTTTGAAACAAAAATCGGGACTTAGGAATTTTCACCCTAGACCGCTTCGGCTTTTACAACTAAAATGGTTTTAAGTCAAAATTTATGACCTTCGTGTCTTTAAACAAAAATTTTGAAACTGCGGGGAAGCGACATTCAGTCGATACTCACAAAACCCAAAAAACCGGAAGGATGCGAACCCCATTCGATACTTCCAAAATCCAAAAAACCGGAAGGATGCGAACCCCATTCGATACTTCCAAAACCCAAAAATCGCAAGGAAACGAACCCCATTCGATACTTGCAATTTTCAAAAATCGTGGAGAAGCAACAAAACCAGTTGATATCCACAACCCAAATTTCAAAAATCGTGGAGATGCAACATACCAGTTGCTATCCACAACCCAAATTTCAAATGGTTCGAGAAAACCTCAAATTTCAAAAATCGCGGAGAAACGACATCAAGTCAGTACCCGCAAAACCAAAAGTGTTGGGAAAAGCAGGGAAGCAACGCTTAGTCGATATTTGCATCCCAATTCGTGAGGAAGCTACATTCCTTCGATACTCGCAAAACCCAGCCCGCGAGGAAGTGACATTCCATCAATACTCGCAAAACCGAATGAGCAAGGAAGCGACATTCTATCGATACTTGCAAGACCATTCAGCGGGGAGGCGACATTTAGTCGATACCTGCATTTTGAAAACCAAAGCTCGGCTATAAACGCCAAAATCCGGCTATAAACGCCAAAATTCGGCTATACATGCCAAAACAAAAATTTTTCGGCTATAAACGCCAAAATCGGCTTTCATGCCAATAAAACAAAACTTGGTTTTCAAAAAAAACTCTGCTATAAACGCCAAAATCTGGCTATAAACGCCAAAACTCGGCTATAAATGCCAAATCTGGCTATAAACGCCAAAATCTGGCTATAAACGCCAAAACTCGGCTATAAACGCCAAAATCTGGCTATAAATGCCAAATCTGGCTATAAATGCCAAATCCGGCTATAAATGCCAAAACAAAAAATTTTCGGCTATAAACACCAAAATCGGCTTTCATGCCATCTCAAAATCGGCTCTCATGCCACAAACAGAATTTTTGGCTCTCATGCCATCCCAAAATTTGGCTATAAATGCCAAAACAAAAAAAAATCGGCTATAAACGCCAAAATCTGGCTATAAATGCCAAAATTCAGCTATAAATGCCAAGACAAACAAAACAAAATTCGCCTTCTATGCCATTCTAAAATTCGGCTTTCACGCCATCCAAAAATTTTGGCTCCCATGCCGCAAAACAAATTTTGGCTCTTACGCCACAAAATTAGGCTTTCTCGCCATCCAAATTTTGGTTTTCAAACCATCAAAAACAAGGCTTTCCGCCACAAAAATTGGCTTTCATGCCCAAAACAACCCTTTGACAAAAGATTTTCACAAAATGACAACCTTTTGATCAAATCCTTAAACAAACATTCCCATCAAACTTTTGCTCAAAATTGTTTTCATCAAAAAATGATTTAAGTGAAAAGAATGGGATACAAAAAATATAGTACCGAAACTGTTTATACATAGAGGTACCAAAAGAAAAAAGAAGAAGAAGGAAAAAGAGTTTGTTACAACCCAGGAGCTCAATCTGACATGGTTTTCAACCAAAGATTCAACTCCTCAAGCAGACCCTCGGCGTTGACCTCCAAAGTCTTTAGGCCACGCTCCTTCAAAATGTCCCCATAAAACGCGGCCGAATGCCGTGACCCATCTGCAGCACGAGGAAGCTCTTCCCAGAGGACCTGCCACTGGTCATGCTCTTGAGTCTTCCTCCGGACATTACCTTCAGCTTCCTCAACCTGGCGAATGAGAGTCCCCTCTTTGTCACGAGCCTCCACAATGGCAGTCCATTTGGCAGTAGCCTCTTCCTCTAAAAGATCAAGATGTTGCCTAGCCTCAACGACCTCCTTATCAAGGCGGTCCAAGTCTTGCTTCAGCCCCATGATGGATAACTCGGTAACGTTCTTCTCCCGAACGATCTGCCTCCGAGTCTTCGTGACCTCAGTCAGCTCAGCTTTGACTTTGCTGGAAGGTTTTATGAACATCTCATCAAAGAAGTCACCATCTGGGAAACTCTTGGTCTCAGTCCATTTGTTCCCCAAGGTGATGATCTCCTCAACAAAATCCTTGGCACTTGCAATGTCCAGACCGACTTCTTTGCTATCAGCGAGGATGTCCTGCACATGCTTGATCATGCCAAAACCAGCTTCCAAATGACCTGAAGAAAGAGTCTCAACCCATGAGCTCAAGACAGTCTTCAACACCTTCCTAGCATATTGAAGGTGCGGTGCAGATGAGGATTCGCCATGCTCTGGTGCCTGACTGCCCACGTCATGCTCCATTGGAAGAGTAATCAATAAACTCTTTCCAACGGAAGAAGCTGACTCATTGAAAGTGGAAGAAGCCCTTACTTCTGCATCAGCCAAAGGTATCCCCTGTTCTGGCTCTGAGGAAGACGGAGGAATCTCTCCTGCTGCTTCACAATCTGTCAAAGAAAAAAAAGAAAAAGACAAAAAGGTATGAATATAATCTTGTCAAAAATATATCAAGATTATTATTGCAGGTATACCTGCTTCGACGACCGGCAGAGTACTCTCTGCCTCTTTGAGCTCATCCGAAGCATCGTCAAAAGTTGCGTCCATGGATGGCTCGAAATCGTCGGAATCCTCTCGCAAGTCAACTACATGTTAGCAAATGACAGCAAAAGAAGAAAAAAAAAAAAGCAAAAGCCAAAGCAAATCATACCAAGTGAAGGTTCTGGAACCACTCCAGAGTCCCTGGGCTCTTCCTCAGATGCCACGACTGGATCCGTCATCGCCTCATCGGCAGGAACCTCAGGCGTCACCAGGTTATCATCCTCTGCTAAAACAAAGAAGCAACGGATTAAAACAAAATCTTTCATAAAAAAAAGGAAGGAAGAAACGAAAGGAAAGAAAGGGGATCATACCAGCTATCTCCTCTTCTTTGCTTCTCTTCTCCGGAGGCTCGTCAGCATCCTCAGACACCTCCTCAGCAATGGTGAGAGGAACTTCGAGATCAGAAGGACTATCGTGCCGCCTCATGTTACGGCATTGTCCTCTCCTCCTCTTGCCTCGTCGAGTCAATCTGCTCGACTATCCTGCCCCACTATCAACATCAGGCCTCTCACAAGAGTCCTCACTGGATGGTCTACTTTTCTCAGTAGACTCCATGGAAGCCTTCGTATGCTCTGCCTGTATCATAGCATCGATCTCGGCCTCCTCCTCTTCCAGCTGCCTCAAGACCTCACCAGGAATCCCTTGTGCAGCTCCTGATCTGATGATGTCCTGCCCGTTGAGAAAACCTATCTTGTGCTTCTCTCCAAAAAGGAAGGCCAAAACTTCCTCCCGACGGACACCATCCGATTTGCCAAGACTCTTCCCAGGAGATTGCTTAATATCGAGCTCTTTCTTGGAAAGCCCCCGGTACACTTAAAAGCTCTCCACGAACCACTTCGTGAAGCCAGCAGTCCGGAAGGTGGGTAGCTCAGGATAAGGAATCATGGTGGTAGTGTCCTCTGCACTGTAAAAAGCCCATGCATTTCTCCCATCCTGCAGACCTCCAAAACGCTTCACCATACTCGAAGGCGCTCCAACAACGCCTTGAGAGAAGCCAAGCTGCAACGCAAAACGCGAGGGGACATACGGTTGGACGTCGACGAAAAGAAGTCTGCGGTACACATCGTACCAACCCGTATGTTGAAGAGCCACCTCTTCTTCGCGTCTGTCAAAGCATAGTGTCTTCCCGACCCTGCCCTGGTCGAATCACGGGAGACACCAAAGTCAAAAGCCTTCTTCCGCAAGCCCGGAGAAAGCTTCACTGAAGACTGCCCAATCTCGACGTCCCTAAATCGTCGGATCCTTAAACGGGCAGATAAAAGTGATTCGTGAACGGCTGTCCCTCTAGCCAAACGAATCATAAAGGGATCTTCGTCCTGTACAACTCCCAAACGATGGAAGCTGGGACAGTGGTATACATACCACGAATAGAAGATGTGGGCAGAAAACACCCTGTTCATGGGAAGCCCAAGCCGAACTAGGAAAGCAGCAGCCTGCAGTTCGGTACATAAATAGGAGTAAAGAGCAGGTACCAAAGCCAGCCGCTCTCCAAACGCCATCTGACAAGCCAGAAAAATACAGTGCGGCCTGATGTGCGTTCCATCTCTTCCAGCAAAAACAGCCTCACCCAGCCAGTAAGTGAGGTAAACAGCGAGATCTCTCCGCAACGCAATGTCAGGACAAATGGCATCCGTGCTTGCGAAGAACTTCTTCAAATCTTCTCGTATAGCAATGATCTTCTTCAAAATTGATGCTTTAGCCCTGACATCCTGGGCCATGACATCAGAAGAATCCCCGCTGTCAAAAAAGTTGGAGCTGCAACTTCTCCAACTACTGGATCTAACTTTCGAGCCCTCCTTCTCCTTCAAAAAATCATAGAAGGCAACGAGCTGAAAGTACACAAGCCTACACTCCTCAGACTACTCCTCAAGGACGCTGTCAATAGGCATAAACTCCTCATAGAGTTTGCCGAGGATAGGCAATCCGGTGATGGCGCTCAGCTCCTTCAAAGAAAAACCAATCTCACCATTCGTCACAATGAAGGTGTTGGTTTGTGGAAGGAATGACTCCAGCATGGCCATGAAAGCCTCATCGGAGAAAACGACGGTTTGCCGAAAAGCGCGAACCGCGTCAAAAATCTCGGCCTCCCGAAGAACGGCCTCACCAATCCTCAAGGTGTGATCAGTCCATGACGCCCAGCTCGAGTCAGCACTGAAACGGCCACGAGGTCGAAAAGGCTTCACCCAATTACTGCCGTCACCCCGAAAAACGCCAAGGCCCACTGGTCTCAAATCGATCGATGGATGATCAGAACCTTGGTAGCCACTGGCTGGCATCAACATGTCCATACGGACAGGTGGCTTCTTTGCAAAACCGGAAGGTCCACCAACAAAAACCCCGGTCTTGATCACACTGGTCATCTTCACCCAACTCGGAGGATCTTCCCTCTTAGGGCACGTGGGAGAAAGGCTCAGGATCGAGATGGTCCGATCAAAAGACGACCGGGTAGAAATAGTTCTCTCCTCACCATCTGTCGTGTAAAAGAACTGAAAACATCTCCTTTGGTATGTCAAGTCGTCAGGACTGCATCACCGAAGAAGAAGATAGGCTTGAGCACAACGCTCTGATCGTCCGTAACCCAGGGACGGCTGCTTACCATGATCTTATAGAACTCCTCATCCTTGAGAACGATCAATCGCTGTCTCATCTCATCACAATTGAGGGAATCGCACTCTTCCAAGTTTTTCTCCACAAACTGGACCTTCTCCCAAGCCTGCTGAACGGCAGCATTGGAAGATCTAGCAGACCGACAAGGCGCGTCAGTGACAGGACCTTTACCCTTGTTTGTTCTAGAAGAACTGCCTGCAAAAGATGGAAGAGAAAAGATCAATCAACAGCAAAATGACAGAATTCTGCTACAAAAAAATTGTAGCAAAATTTTGACATGGTTCCGGGGCAATTCCAACGAAAAGGAAAATACTCCGAAAAAGACAGGAAGCCTGAAGATGAGCTCAACATCGCTGCAAGCTCATAGTCAGTGGAGAATTCTCAAAGAAGGCTTGAACTCAACATCGTTGCGAGAACAAGCCAATCTCATCAAACTTCCGCAAAATCTGGAAAAGAGCTCAACATTGCTGCGAGCTTCAGAATCCAAAAATTGTAAAACTTCCTCAAAATCCAGCAAGACCGAGAAAGAGCTCAACATCGCTGCGAGCTCAAAATCCCAGCACTTGCAAAAGATTTTCAGGTATGCATCATCATACTTCCAAATCTATTTACCAAAACTCATGCATCAAAAATATATCATCATGCATTAGATGCTAGGAAAACCTTGACCAAAGTTTGACCAATTCCAACCCAATTTGGTCAAAACCAATCAAACTTTGTCCAAGTCAAAAATCATGTTGGCTTGACCTAGAGACTCTAGCCTTCTATCTTGATGCATCAAACAAAAAAAAATGCATACATATTGAAATTGCATAGCCTCATTATCATAGTGAGCAAACAAGGAAAAAGAAAAAGAAAGAGAGAAAAAAAAATCTCTGCAAAAAAAAAAAAAAAAAAAAAAAATTTGGCCCACAGGCCGTGGCCCACTGCCACGTGGCAGTACGGTCAGGTCCGTACGGACCTGTCCGTACAGCTAGAGAAAAAAAAAACAAAAACAGCAAAAAAAAAAAAATGAGAGAAAATCGAGAAAAGAAAAAAAAAGAGAGAGAAAAAAAAAGAAAGAAAGAAAAAAAGAGAAGCTCGAAAAAAAAAAGGAAAAACGTGCATGAAAAGAAAAGAAAAGAAAAGGAAAAAAAAAAGAAAAGAAGAAAGAAGAAGAAAAGAAAAAGAAAAAAAAAATGATGAAGAAGCTACTTCTACAATGGAGATTCTTGACAAGGAAGAAAACTTACTTGAAGCCATTGATGGAGAAGAAGAAGAAAAGCTTGGAGATCCTTGAAGAAGAGAAAGCACTTCTTGCCTTGGGGAGCACTATTGAAGATTTCTTAGTAATGGAGCAAAAGCACCAACCCTCTTTGCTTTTATAGAAGAGAGCAAGCCAAAAGAGGAAACAAGGAGAAAGAAAGGAGGTAAGTGCTAAAATTTAGCTACTTTCCCAAAAAGAAAGATATTTTGAGAGAATCTTTCCACAAAAAGAAAACTTGAGAAATTCTCTCCAAGTAAAGATATTTTTAGATATTCTCTACACAAAAGAGATATTTTTAGATATTCTTTACAAATATGACACCATATGAGATCTAGGCCATCTCCAAAGCCTAAGGTCCCATGGGTTAGCCCATATGAGCCAGGTTTGACCACCTAGGCACTAAAATTGGCTTTTAGTCAAAGTATTCCTCTTACCAAGTGCAAAAAAAGAAGAAAAGAGCCAAAAAAAGTCCCATGCCCCTTTTGAGTTGATGGAACCATTCAAAAAAAAAAAAAAAAAAAGAAGAAAAAAGAAAGTCTCATGAGTTTCCAAAAACCAAACCATCCAACCTCATGAACCAAATTGAGCCAAAATCTTGAAATTGACATTTCACAAAACCAAATTCCGGTCCCCTAGCTCACGACATACAGCTTGTTAGGTCACAAGACCAAAACCAAAAATCAAAATCCAAACCAAACCTGACCCCCCAACTTGCCACATACAGCTTGTTGGGTCACAAGGTCAAAATCAAAATAAAACCCCGACCCCCTAACCTGCCACATACAACTTGTTAGGTCACAAGGTCAAAAACCAAAAACCAAAACCCAAAATCCAAATACCCCATGTCATTTTCAAAACTTTGCCTTGAGATGGTACGTGATCCCTCTCACTGCCATAAAATTCCCCCGGAAACTCAGAAGGCTATTCAAAAAAAAAAAAAAAAAGAAGAAGAAAAGCTCAAGACTCTTGGTCAAGTTGGAATCTCTCCTCCAAGTTTCTCTTCGAGGCACATTGACTCCAAAAAGGTACTCGTCGCTGTACCTCGAGGGGGCATTTGTTGACACCAAAAAAGTCAAAATATCTCCTCAACATCAAGAAGCCTCCTGAAGCTGCATCCTGCTAAAAATTGCCAAGGCTACTTCAAGCATCAGATTTTGTCAGAATCAGACAGAACCCAAGAGATCCTTCAAGACAGCTAAAAGGGGGGTACACCTGAGGTTTCGGGCCATTCCGACAGCGTTTGGCCCAACTTCACTGCTCCGACAGCTAAACAAGCGCTCCCGGCGGCGACATCATCAAAGACACCAAAACTTTGATCAAAGCCTACGGATGACTCCAGAATGTCTTCAAAGGGCTCCGTGCCAAATTTCAAGTCAAACCGACAACGTTTGACCCTCCATCAATGCTCAAGCAGCAAAATCAAGCCTCCCGGCGGCGGCAACCACTGAAGCCATCACTCATCAAACAAAATACATGAGTGGCTTCAACATGCTTCCAAAAGGCTGCACGTCAAATTTCAGGTCATTCCGACAACGTTTGACCAGGTTTCGATGCTCCGAGAGAAAATCAACCCTACCGGCGGCGGAGTAACCCGGGACCATGACATCCAAAACGGAGCCCATGGAACATCTCAAAATGAATCCAATAGGCTCCTCGTCAAATTTCAAGTCAATCGGACATCGTTTGACCACATATCAAAGCTCGGCATTTTCCCCGCAGCAAAATCAAGTGAAGCATCGATGGGACCCCAAACGGCTTCAAAACTCAAATAAAAGCCCATGGTTGGTCCTATCTACTGCTCAAGAAGCTTCACCTTAATTTTTAGGTCATTCCGACATCGTTCGACCTAGTTTCGACGCTTGACGGAAAATCGGCTATAAAGTCTTCGACTTTCCCGAAAAATAGGAAACTTTGTGCTCCGATTTCGCGAGGGTTCTCGTCAAGATTTCTTCAAGAAAATCAAGTCAATAATTGAGGAAAAATGTCAAGAAAAATACAGAAGAAAAAAGGGACGAAAAAACGGCCGAAAACGACGCTCGGCGACCAAACGGGCCGAAGCCCCATGGTCGCCGGCAACCTTGGCCCAAGGTCGCCGGTGACCCTGAAAATCCGGGTCGCCGGATTTTGCGCCGAAGTGTCCGTTTTCGATTCTTTTCGCGTTTCGGGTGTTCTGGCCTCTGTGATTTTCTGAAAATCCAATGTTTAGTGCTTCAAAACCACTGATCTTCATCGACATCTCGCATCCGCCGTCAAAAGCATGAAATCATCACCGATCGCCTCAAGATCGCCAACCGGCTGACCAAGAAAGTGCACTTTCTGCCCGACCGATCGTGAAATCGACAAGACAGATGTCACCGGCCCGCCAACATCAACCAATGTCTGAAATTGCATCGCAATCCAACATCAAATAATGCGTGGATCCATCCGTGATGATCGCAAGAAGAATCTCAAAAGGCGCAGCACGGCCTGCGACTCTTCACATGCCTTGGCAACCACTTAATGTCGTTAATTGACCCATTAAAGCAGTCATTAACTCATTATTTTGGACGGCCCAATCAGAACCAAGCATTTGGGAGTTACAAATCCAAGCAATCATGGCATTAAACCCATGAAACTCCCATCATCATGAAGCATAAAGGTGATTAAATGCCCACTACCTTCATCGGCCAATCACAAGCCTTGAAAAAGGAGTTACAAAATCAATTTGTAACTCCTCATCAATTCCTTCATCATGGCCATCAATGCCAATGGACACCTCATGGCTACCAAAAGCCTATAAAAGGAGGTCCATTCCAAGAAAAAGGGAGGAAAAATGAAAGAGAGATCCTAAGTGCAAGCTCTGAAAAACCAGAAAATCCAAGAGAGAGACGAAGTCCTGCTACTTTGCTCCCGGAAGCACCACAAGGTGATCAACGTCCCTTGGGGGGCCACCCCCCCAAGGTCACCTCCTTCTCCAATATGGCCTAAACGCGGCTTTTCAGCTCGTTTACTTGGTTTTTCATTGGATATAGGACCTTCTCTTGGTCCTTGTCCTTTAAAAAACTGAGGTTAGGAGCCAAGCCAAAGAATCAAAGCATCACATGTTCTCATTTGAAGGACGATGACGAAGCCCATACATGACTTGCGACCGTCGATCTCAACGTGTCCCCACAATCTCCTGAGAAGTTAGATCCCTTTTCTTTCTTTTCTATTGTAGTTTGTATTTCTTAAAGAGACAAAAAGAAATCACAATTCTTGTCTTTCATATTTGATGAGTTTTGTAAAAACGCCTTTCACGGCAAAATCGCCTTTCACGGCAAATAAACAAAACGCCTCTTACGGCATTCTAAAAACTTGTCTCTTTTCTTAATATTTATGCAATTTGAAAAGTTAGAAAAAAGGATTGATTTCCTTTCCACTTGCAAAGGTGAATCTCCGGATTATCACCATTCCAAATTCCAAGTAGAAAGTAAATCTGGCATACCCGTACAAAAATGTTGATGCCCGAGATCTTCCCTCCTCCGCCGAGACCCAGGTCAGCCCCCGGGGTGCGGAGGGAGAGGACGGAAGATTCCTTTCGGGTCCATCAGGGACGACACCATTCTCATGTTTCCAGGGGCGTCCAAGGAGTATATTGTAACATGAAGGGGTCCTTATTGCATACACGGTGACTTCAGAAATAAGATCACCGATTTGCAATTTGAACCTGATTTTGCCGATAGGCCTTTGAGCGCTCCCGTCATATCCGAAGATGGATACGGACGTGTGACTCAGTTTGCTAGGTGGGATGCCCAGCTCTTCGAGTGCCGAAGTAGAGATGAGGTTGAGTGCAGAACCTGGATTGATCCGAACTCTGTGTACTGGTATTTCTTTGACGTACCCCGTAAAGTACAAGGGACGGTTGTGCTTTGTTTCGCCTAGGAGGAGGTCATCCTTGTCGAAGGCAATTGTTGCACTTGCTGCTTTTTGTACAGAGAGGCATTCATTGCTTGATCCCTCAGTTTTCTTCTTTTCTCCCTTTGAGGGAGTATTTGATTTTTTGACCCTATAGTCCATTTCAATTTGTAGGACTCGTGGGGCATGTTTGTCGACATCCGCATTCAACCTTTGTAATTCTGAAATGAGACTATCACGAGTTTGTGGAGATATTCGCAATAAGTCAAGGATGTGCAGACGTGCAGGTATGTGTTTGAAGTGCTCAATCAAGTCGTACTTGAAAGCCTCCTTCGGGCCTGTATTTTCATTATTATTGCCACTTGGGGCGCTTACATCTTGCTTTCCCAAAGGATTTACATAAGAAGAAGAGGGTTGATTGTAATTTTTGTGGTAATCCCGGCCAGAACGGGTACCTTTACCAACTTCAAGAGCCTCTAGAGAAGGGTCTTCTTTTGGAAGATCGTTCTCAAGATCAAGAGGTTGATCCTTTGCTGAGGAAAAGTCTCTGTAACAGCATTGGCGTCTTCAATGATTGTGTTGCACGGAGCAATTTCCGGGAACAAGTCCTGAACAGCAGCCGGCAACTTTTCTTTATTAGCCCAGGCATCGCCCGTGAGATAGGGTATCTGGGACCAGTTGACTGAGTTTTCATTGAAGAAGATTTCATTGGCAGAAGTTTCTTCAAGATGATCAATCGGGAGAGGCTTGAGTTCCGATGTCACAGCTTTAGGAGACAAGGGCTGAGAGGATGTTATCTTAGTGGAAGTCACCTGAGAGGATGTAGCTCCGGAAGATACGCTACGGGTTGGGGAGTATGTGTAGGCACTGTCGTCCTGAGCTATTGCATTGCAGGTTATCCTAACAGGAGATGCCCCCAGTGTAGACTGTTGGGAATCGGACTCATCCTCGGATGTGAGAGGATCATCGATCCAACTGTGTTTCTCCATTTTCAAGAGTTAAGAGAGAAAGTTCCCGCTGATTTTCAGGGACTTCCGGTTCTGGATCATGACGAAGATTGCTGCGATCCTACTCCTGCTCTATGGTAAGATGTTGCAAGATTCTTGCATATTCCTCAAGATCAGGCATAGGAGCCAAACCTTCTTCGTCATCATCTCCTCGTGGTTCGCCCATGTTGGGTTCCACTGAAGCATTTGCTGGTGCTGGATCAACAGCGTTTTCTTGAACAGGGCCCTGGTCCAAGATCCTTGTGGCTGTAATGGGTTATACCAGATTACTGGCATAAGATGAGACTCGGGAATCCATTCCTCGTCGGAGAGGTATTCTCCTGTTTCAAGGGATTCTTCCCACTCATCTATATCACTGGCAGTATCACTGGACTCATATCCATTCATGCAGAATCCAACTACCGAGTTGCAAGAGTATGATCCCCCCTGCATATTTCCATTTTTGTATAGAGGTGGGATGAAATCATCAAGAGTGAATTTTCTTACCGCCTTGGAGGTTTTGGGAAGACATTCTTTTATCGTCCCAAGTGAAGCAGTGGAAGAAGTTTTTGCTTTTTCAAGGACTTCTTGTTTTGGTTGAGACTTCTGCTGCTGTTTGAGCTTGCGGAGTTGTCTCTTGGCTTGCCTTCGCTGCCGAGCGGTCGGCTTTGTTTTGATGATCTCCCAATTTTCATCATCTAGGAGATCAGGATGCACCAATATAGGTTGTCCATCTGATGTTGGATAAGGAACCAATTCTTGGGAAGCTTGAGCCATTTTTATCACCTTGAATGAAGTAGTGATCTTCTCCTTTGGTGACTTTGAAGTTTGCCGACATGACACCATGTTGACAGAGGCGGGGCCATAGTTTTTATCAAAGGTTATGACTCCGTCTTTCCACATCTCATTGATCTTCTCTCTCACAACGAAGCATTGATTGAGAGGATGTGAGATCATCTGAGGGTATGGACAGTATCGGGGATCATTGGTTCTGCCAACATCTCCCGGTCTTTTGGGCTCTGGCAAAATGAGTTTGCCATTTGCTAGGAGAGCCTCAAAGATTTCTTCAACATCTTCATCGAATGGATAATTCTTTTCTACACGTTCTTTGAAGGCATCAGAGAGTTTAGGCCTTTTACCTGCAGTTTTGTTTTCAGGTTTCTTTGGCTGCTGAGGAGCTGACTTAGTCTGCACATTGAGAACCTCCTTTTTCTTTGGTTTTGAGGTTGTAACAACAGTCGGCTCTTTCTTTGATGATTTTTGACTGTTGAGGCCTTTGATCACCATTTCAGCTTCCATGGAAGCTTCGAGAAGTTCCCCCAGGTTCTTTGATTTGTTGCCGATGATCATGGAGCGAATTTTTGCTCTCATATTGTTACGGCAGATGTCGACTAGCGATGCTTGTGGCAGTACATCTGAGCATTTGTACGCCATTGCCTTCCATTTGTGAATGAAGTCGTATGTTGACTCATTCTCTCCCAGTTTTAGGCTGCAGAGTTGAGCCATAGTAGCAGGATGATCCTCACCTTGGAAGTGGGTCCGGAAGCGTGTCTCTAGCATAGCCCAGTTCTGGATGGAGTTCTCCGGCAGAGTGGAGTACTAATCAAAGGCTGTACCTTTTAGGGTACTTGCAAAGAGGCGAATCTTGAGGGCATCTTGATCCGCAATGGCTCCCGTCAGGATCTTGAAATGGATGACATGCTGTCTGGCTGAACCTTTCCCAGTATATGTGTGGAGAGTAGGTTGTTTGAATTTTGTAGGGAACGGAACTGAGTCCATCCATAAAGGGTAGGGTGGCTTGATCCCATATTCCTTCAATGTATCCTCTTCTTTTGCTTTTGCGAGGATATCGTCCACGTCCTTTTTGGTAAGGGCGCGAGACTATTTGTTTTCTGCATTACCCTCATCGTCTTCATGATTCGGAGGGGTTTCATTGTTAGGTGGTGGACGCTGTAGAGTGAGAATAAGGTTTTCCATCAGAGCCTCAATTCTCTATTGTCCTTGCTCCAACTGCTGGATGCGTGCTGTTACGTCATCATGCAGTGTAGGCTGCTCAGAACTTGTAGCCAAGATGTTCATCCCTCGGGATTCGAACGAAGAAATCGTCCTGGTGACTGAGCTGGGGCTCATTCTTCTGGATGAAGAATCTGAAGAGTGGTTACTCCAGTGTTCTTGGCTTGGAGGAGTGGAAGATTCTTCCAGATGTGTTCGTGTCCGAGAGACGCTGCGAGTCACTGGACGTCTAACACTAATTTTGGTTGCTGACTTCTGGCGTTTTTTGGTTTTGCCAACCATATGAACAGCAATGAATTGGTCGGGTCTTTCTTTTTCGACCCATTTGTTTGAGACATGGAGAGTAGAACGCTGGGTTCTTTGTTTCTCGAGTCTCTTTTGTCGATATGCAGTGCGGCGACGCATACGATGAGCAATTTGAGCTTCAGTCAGCTCTGGCTGGGCTCTGGCGATGAAGGATGTGGTCCTTCGTGCACAGCAGCCGAGTTTGTCTTCTTTGAAGCTTGGCAAGGATAGAATCTGGACGCGGTCCTTTGTCTGTCGCAGTGAAGATTTGAATTTTGCGAGCTAGGCCCCTGTTGAGATTAAGGGTCGACTCGCGGGAGTGCAGGCTTCAGCATGTTTTTGCATAGGCCTAACGATGCAAGATTTAATTTTGGGCTTGTAGGAGCAAGCCGGCTCATGATGATTTTGTTTGTTTTTTGGGTGGAGGGTAGGTTTCTCCTCTTTCATGTAAGAGAGAGGGTAGAACTGATTCTCCTTGAGAGGGGCCAGGTATGCTGGCTTTCCAAATGTTTGGGACCTCCGTTGCTTTGGCGAAGATCTCGGGGACCAGGTTTTGAGGTAAACCTGGTTTCTTGTAGGTTGAGTCTTCGTGGGAATGACACGGGCTTCAGGCTTCTTGGTGTTCGCCCTTGGTGTCATTTTAGTGACACGTTGCGGGGTAGTTTTCTGCTTCTTGGCAGGTACAGTGTCTTCTACGGGAGTGGGAATGGTCCCAGCGATCCGAAGACGATGGTCCGGGGAGTTGAAGTTGACCCGGTGTTTGGAGAGTTGTCGAGGGAGATGACGCTTCGGCAACTTGCAGGGCGCTTATGCTTGTTTTACTTGTCTTGAAGCATAAGTTGGTACTTGTTCTCATCGAAAGTGATGGTCAATGAAGCTGCCATTGTTAGTTTTGGAAAACTTCTGAAACAAGACCAAATCCATTAGTAATCACAAGAATATGGTGATCGTAAATGGAAAACAACTATGGTTTTGTCTTTTCAAATCACTTGAGGGGACATGGCCCAACCCAAGGACGATGAAGAAGGCAAAAAGCCATAGAGGATACAATTGTTCTAAAATGCAAGTATGGTAGGCTCAGAGTAAGCGTTCCAGTGACTGCTAGAAACAATTGTAGACCTTAATTCAAATTACCGAGAAGCAAGTCTCACTCAAGGTAAAATGATATAAGGTTGGAGATACAAATGTGTCTGTCGCGAATACAGTAGACCCGAAAAGGCGTACTAGCACCACTAGGCACAAATGTTGCAAATCGCATCCTTGGGAAGGACACTAGATGTGATTTTTTTGAAAGATCAATTTTGGGTTCATAAAGGAGAGCAAATGGTGTTCCAATCCGAACAAAGGCTCAACATTTCTACGAACGCTAAATTCAGAAGGGAAGGAACCAGAATTTCTCGGATGTGAATCCAGTAATGACGGAAGTTTTTTTGAAAGGTCAAGATTGTATTCATCGAAGAGAGCAAATGGTGTTCCATTCCGAACAAGGCTCAACATTTCTGCGAGCGCTAAATCCGAAAGGGAAAGAACCAAGATTTCTCAACTCCGAACTCAAAGTGACGGAATTTTTTTTTTTTTGAAAGGTCAAGATTGAATTCATCAAAGAGAGTAAATGGTGTTGCATTCCGAACAAGGCTCAACATTTCTGCGAGCACTAAATCCGAAAGGGAAAGAACCAAGATTTCTCATCTCTGAATTCAAAAGTGACAGAAGGTTTTTTTTTTTAAAGATTTTTTTAGAGGATTTTTTTAAAGGTGCACATTGATTTCCAATTCGATCTTATGAAACCTTAGTAGATAGATCAGCTCCCAGGTAAGGGTAGGATTACTTAATGAACCTGTTTGGAGGACCCTTGCCTCGAACAGTCTAGCTGTCTCCACACTCTGACAAGGCTTTTCTTAAATCCACTTTGGTCAAAGAACGCAACTGGTGGAACTTTAGTGGTTTTTTTTTTTTTTTACTCTTTTTTGAAAGGTTTTTAATAAACTCATCAAAGAGAACGAATGGTGTTCCAATCCGAACAAATGCTCAACATTTCTGCGAGCGCTAAATCCGAAAGGGAAGGAACCAAGGTTTCTCAAATTTGAATGCAAAAGAGAGAAAACTAATTTTCTTTTGAAATTATAATTTTTTTTTTTTGAAATCCCAATTGGACTCATCAAAGATAAAAGATGGCCCAATCCCCGATATGAACGATAGCTGCGAACATTTCTGTGAGCTATCAAGTTCAAAGAGGAGAGGATCAAAATTTCTCAAAGTTGAATCTTGAGAAAGAGAGATCATTTTTTTTTTGAAAGAATTTGAAGTGAAGGTGTTTTTTTTTTTTTGAAATCCCAATTGGACTCATCAAAGAGAAAAGATGGCCCAATCCCCAATATGAACGATAGTTGCGAACATTTCTGTGAGCTATCAAGTTCGAAGATGAGAGGATCAAAATTTTCAAAGTTGAATCTAAGAAAATAAATCAGATTTGTTTTTTTTTTTTTGAAGTGAGAAAGAACAATTGAAATCACATCTCATGTTTTTTTTTTTTTTTTAGATGCAAGAAGCAACATGGGCCACCAACTAGAAAGGAGCCAAGTGATCAAAGCATTACATTCTCAAGTCAACGTGTCCCACCGGGTGTGCCAACTTGATGGACCCGAAAAGGGGAATCTTCCGTCCTCTCCCTCCTCACCCCGGGGGCTGACCTGGGTCTCGGCGGAGGAGGGAAAATCTCGGGCATCAACATTTTTTATACGGGTATGCCAGATTTACTTTCTACTTGGAATTTGGAATAGTGATAATCCGGAGATTCACCTTCACAAGTGGAAAGGAAATCAATCCTTTTTTCTAACTTTTCAAATTGCATTAATATTAAGAAAAGAGACAAGTTTGTTTTTTTTAGAATGCCGTAAGAAGCGTTTTTGTTTGTTTGCCGTAAAAGGCGATTTTGCCGTGAAAGGCGATTTTACAAATGTGAAAGACAAGAATTGTGATTTCTTTTTGTCTCTTTAGGAAATACAAACTACAATAGAAAAGTAAGAAAAGGGATCTAACTTCTCAGGAGATTGTGGGGACACGTTGAGATCGACGGTCGCAAGTCATGTGTGGGCTTCGCCATCGTCCTTCAAATGAGAACATGTGATGCTTTGATTCTTTGGCTTGGCTCCTAACCTCGATTTTTTAAAGGACAAGGACCAAGAGGAGGTCCTATATCCAATGAAAAACCAAGTAAACGGGCTGAAAAGCCGCATTTAGGCCATGTTGGAGAAGGAGGAGACCTTGTGGGGGGGTGGGGGGGGGGGTGGGGGGGGGGGGGGGGGGGGTGCCCCCCGAAGGGACGTTGATCACCTTGTGGTGCTTCCGGGAGCAAAGTAGCAGGACTTCATCTTTCTCTTGGATTTTCTGGTTTTTCAGAGCTTGCACTTGTAATCTCTTCTTGTTTTTTTTTTCTTCTTGGAATGGACCTCCTTTTATATGCTTTTGGTAGCCATGAGGTGTTTATTGGCATTGATGGCCATGATGAAAGAATTGATGAGGAGTTACAAGTTGATTTTGTAACTCCTTTTTCAAGGCTTGTGATTGGCCGATGAAGGTAGTGGGCTTTTAATTGCCTTTATGCTTCATGTTGACGGGAGTTTCATGGGTTTAATGGCATGATTACTTGGATTTATAACTCCCAAATGCTTGAATCTGATTGGGCCGTCCAAAATAATGAGTTAATGACCGTATTAAGTTGTCATAAACGGGTCAATTAACGTCATTAAGTGGTCGCCAAGGCATGTGAAGAGTCACGGGCAGCGCTGCGCCTTTTGATATTCTTCTTGCGATCATCACAGGTGGATCCACGCATTGTTTGATGTCGGATTGCGATTCAATTTCAGACATTAGTTGATGTTGGTGGGCCGGTGACATCTGTCTTGTCGATTTCAAGATCGGTCGGACAGAAAGTGCACTTTCTTGGTCAGCCGGTTGGCGATCTTGAGGCGATCGGTGATGATTTCATGCTTTTGACGGCGGATCCGAGATGTCGACGAAGATTAGTGGTTTTCAAGCACCAAACATTGGATTTTCAGAAACTCACAGAGGCCGGAACACCCGAAACGCGAAAATATCAAAAAACGGTCGATTTGGTGCAAAATCCGGCGACCCGGATTTGCAGGGTCGCTGGGTAACCATGCACCCAGGGTTGCCGGCGACCTTAGGGTTTTTTGCCCTTTGGTCGCCGAGTTCCGTTTTCGGCCAATTTTGCGTCTTTTTCGTTCCTTTTTTCTTCTGTATTGTTCTTGACATTTTTCCTCAATTATTGACTTCATTTTCTAGGAGAAAACTTGACGAGAACCCGTGCGAAATCGGAACACAAAGTTTCCCATTTTTCGGGAAAGCCGAAGACTTTGTAGCCGATTTTCCGTCAAGAGTGGAAACTAGGTCAAACGATGTCGGAATGACCTGAAAATTGAGGTGAAGCTTCTTGAGCAGTGGATAGGACGAACCATGGGCTTTTATTTGAGTTTTGAAGCCGTTTGGGGTCCCATCTATGCTTCACTTGATTTTGCTGCAGGGAAATTGCCGAGCTTTGATATGTGGTCAAACGATGTCCGATTGACCTGAAATTTGATGGGGAGCCTATTGGAGTCATTTTGAGACGTTTCATGGGCTCCGTTTTGGATGTCATGGTCCCCGGTTGCTCCGCCGCCGGTAGGCTTGATTTTCTCTTGGAGCATCGAAACATGGTCAAACGTTGTCGGAATGACCTGAAATTTGACGTGCAGCCCTTTGGAGGTATGTTGAAGCCACTCATGTACTTTGTTTGATGAGTGATAGCTTCGGTGGTTCCCGCTGCCGGGAGGCTTGATTTTGCTGTTCGAGCATTGATGGAGGGTCAAACGTTGTCGGTTTGACTTGGAATTTGACATGGAGCCCTTTGGAGACATTCTGGATTCTTCCGTAGGCTCTGATCAAAGTTTTGGTGTCTTTGATGATGTTGCCGCCGGGAGCGCTTGTTTAGCTGTCAGAGCAGTGAAGTTAGGCCAAACGTTGTCGGAATGGCCTGAAACCTCAGGTGTACCCCTCTTTTAGCTGTCTTGAAGGATCTCTCAGTTTTTATCTGATTCTGAAAAGATCTGATGCTTGAAGTAGCCTTGCCTGTTTTGTAGCAGGATGCAGCTTCACGAGGCTTTTTGATGTTGAGGAGACATAGTGACTTTTTTGGTGTCAACAGTAGCCTTGCCTGTTTTGTAGCAGGATGCAGCTTCACGAGGCTTCTAGATGTTGAGGAGACATAGTGACTTTTTTGGTGTCAACATCGCTTTTCAGCGTCAAGAAAATAATCAAGCTCCTCCGAGTCATCAAGATGACAAGGCTAATGTGGAAAACAATGAGTCGCGCACCCTTACCAAAAAGGACGTTAACGATATCCCCGCCAAAGCAAAAGAAGAGGATACACTGAAGGAACATGGGATCAAACCACCCTATCCCCTATAGATGGACTCGGTTCCGTTCCCTGTAAAATTCAAACAACCTACTCTCTAGACAGGTTTAGCCAGACAGCATGTCATCCACTTCAAGATCCTGACTAGAGCTATCGCAGATTAAGATGCCCTCAAGATCAGTCTCTTTGTAAGTACCCTAAAAGGTACAGCCTTTGATTAGCACTCTACTCTGTCGGAGGACTCCATCTAAAACTAGGCCATGCTGGAGACACGCTTCCTAACCCACTTCAAAGGTGAGGATCATCCTGTTACTATGGCACAACTCTGCAGCTTAAAACAGGGAGAGAATGAGTCAACATATGACTCCATTCACAAGTGGAAGGCGATGGCGTACAAGTACTTAGATGTACTGCCACAAGCGTCGCTAGTCAACACCTGCCATAACAACATGAGAGCAAGGATCCGCTCCATGATTATCGGCAACAAATTAAAAAACTTGGGAGAACTCCTAGAAGCATCTATGGAGGCTAAAACGGTGATCAAAGACCTGAACAGTCAGAAATCATCAAAGAATGAGCCGACTGTCATTACGACCTCAAAACCAAAGAAAAAAGAGATTCTTAATGTGCAAACCAAGTCAGCACCTCAACAACCAAAGAAACTTGAAAACAAAGCTACATGTAAAAGACCTGAACTCTCTGATGCTTTCAAAGAATGAGTAGAGAAGAAATACCCGTTCGATGAAGATGTTGAAGAAATCTTTGAGGCTCTCTTAGCAAATGGCAAACTCACCTTGCCTGAGCCCAAAAAACCGCGAGATGTTGGCAAAACCGACAATCACCGGTATTGTCCATACCGCCAAATGGTATTGCATCCTCCCAATCAATGCTTCGTTGTGAGAGAGAAGATCAACGAGATGTGGAAAAATGGAGTCATCACCTTTAACAAAAACTATGGGTCTGCCTCCGTTAACATGATGTCATATGGGGAAACTTCAAAGTCACCAAAGGAGAAGATCACTACTTCATTCAAGGTGATAAAAATGGCTCAAACGTCTCAAGAGTTGTCTCCCTATCCAACACCAGACTGACAACCAATATGGGTGCATCCTGATCTCCTAGAACATGAAAATTGGGAGATCGTCAAAACAAAGCCGACTGCTCAATAGCGAAGGCAAGCCAACAGACAACTCTGCAAGCTCAAACAGCAGGAGAAGACTCAACCAAAACAAGAAGTCCCTGAAAAGGCAGAGACCTCTTCCACTGCTTCACTAGGGGCAACGGAAGAATTCCTTCCCAAGACTTCAAAGGCGGTAAGAAAATTCACCCTTAGTGATTTCATGCCACCTCATTACAGAAATGAAACTACGCAGGAGGCATCATACTCTTGCAACTCGGTAATTGGATTCTCTATGGATGGATACGAATGCAATGATACTGCCAGTGATATCGATGAGTGGGAGGAATCCCTTAAAACAGGAGAATACCTCTCTGATGAAGAATGGGTTCTCGAGTCTCATCTTATGCCAGTAATCTAGTATAACTCATTACAGCCACAAGCATCTTGGTCTGATGATGACAAAAACCAATAGGTTGTTTAAGAAAATGCTGTTGATCCAGCACAAGCAAGCGGTCCAGTGGAACCCAACATTGATGAACCGCAAGGAGGAGATGACGAAGAAGATTTGGCTCATATGTTCGATCTCGAAGAATATGAAAGAATCTTGCAACGTCTTGCCATAGAGCGGGAGCAAGATTGCATCAATGACCTTTGTCATGATCAAAATCCAAAACCAAAAGTCCCTGAAAATCAATAGGAACTTCCTCCTTCAACTCCTGAAAATGGAGAAAACTGTTGGATCGATGATCCTCTTACATCCGAAGACGAGTCTGACTCCTAACAATCTACACTGGGGGCATCTCCTATCGGGATAACTTGCAACGTGATAGCTCAGGATGATAGTGCCTCTGAAGCTTTATCAACCGAAGACACGTACTCCCCAACTGGTAGTATATCTTCCGGAGCTACATCTTCTCAGGTGACTTCCACTGAGATATCATCTTCTCAGCCTTCGTCTCCTGAAACTGTGACATCGGAGCTCACACCTCTTCTAACTGATCATCTTGAAGAAGCTCCAGCCGATGAAGTCTTCTTCAATGAAAACCCGGTCAACTGGTCCCAGATACCCAACCGTATAGGTGATGTCTGGACCAATAAAGAGAAGTTGCTGGATGCTGTTCAGGACCTGTTCCCCGAAAATGCTCCATGCAACGCGATCCCTGAAAATGGCAATACTGCTACAGAGATGTCTTCAGCAAATGACAAGGATCAACCCCTTGATTCCGAGAGTGATCTTCCAAAACTACACCCTTCTCTAGAAGCTCTTGAAGTTGGTAGAGGTACCCGCTCTAGCCGGGATTACCACAAAATTTACAACCAACCTTCTTTTTCTTATGTAAATCCTTCGGGAAAACAAGTTGTAAACAGCCCAAGTGGCAACAATAATGAAAATACAGGCCCGAAGGAGGCTTTCAAGTACGACTTGATTGAAAATTCAGGCCACAAAAATACCTGCAAGACTGCACATCCTTGACTTATTACGAATGTCTCCACAAACTTGTGATAGTCTCATTTCAGAACTATAAAGGTTGAATGCGGATGTCAACAAACATGCCCCACAAGTCCTACAAACTGAAATGGACTATAGGGTCAAAAAATCAAGTACTTCTTCAAAGGGAGAAAAGAAGAAAACTGAGGGATCAAGCATTGAATGCCTCTCGGTTCAAAAAACAACAAGTGCAACAATTGCCTTCGATAAGGATGACCACCTGTTAGGCGAGAGGAAGCACAACCGACCATTGTACTTCACGGGGTACCGTAGACACCTCATTTGGCCCCCTGTGATAGCCTTAAATGCTCGTCATATGTAACGGTGCCCCCATTTCTCCCACAATTGAATGGTTAATGTCATAATTCAGATTAATTAATGATGATGGAGATGCTTGTTGATAATTTTCGACGTAGTTCAACAATCTTTAGAAATTCGTGAGAGAAAAGACCAAATTGCGTCGAGATCTCGAGTCCAACCCACTACTCATACAAAGACTAGGCTACAACACTATCCAAGTCCCTTCCAGACTACATGGAACACACTCGTGTTGATCCTAGAGGGATTACACTTAGTTTGCCTAAGAGCGATGTGATTAGCATGATTTAAACAGCTAGAATCTTTGACACAGAGATCCCTACTATTTCCTGAACTCTAATCATTAGGATGTATGGACCAAAATATTCTACATTCTGAGAGTTTTCTGTCGATATATAGAACGTCCAAATCCAATGAATGAATCAAAAGACATGGCCGTCGAAAGATTACCCTGCGAACCCCCCAACAAACACAAACTTGGGCGCCCCTTTAGGTGCGCCCATGTCCCAGGGATGCACTTGGGGGCACACACAGGTGCCCCCAGGTCCCTGGTTGCCTCAAGAAAGCACTTAGGTGCATACTTAACTGCATCTCGCTTTACCTTTCATAGTTTTGACCCGATCTCAACCTAAAAAACGAACCGAAACCAAATCCCGAGCCCATTCGACCCAAGACATGACATGGGCGCACCTGTGTGTACGCCCAAGTCCTAGAATCAACTTGGGTGCCACCCTAGGTGCGCCCAAGTCCCAAGTTACCCTAGGAAAGCACTTAAGTGCATGCTTAGGTATGTTTTACTCTACTCTTCACAATTCCGACCTAGTTTAGACTCAAAGACAATCCAAAACCGGACCCTAGACCCGTTGTGCTTCAAAATTGGACAAGGGCGCCACAACTCATGGGACCCACTTGGGCGCACCTCCATTTGCGCCCAAGTCTCCGGAAGACCTATCTCAGCTTGGTTTGCGTGAAACCTCTGGAAACTCGTGCAAGCAGTAGCCCTAACCCCTCCTCCACGCCAAAATCCCTATAAATTGACTTCTTATACTAATTTTGCAAAAGGAGGCTACTAGAAAGCGAGAAAACTAGAGTAAAAAAGAGATAAAAAGAGAAAGATCACAAAGGAGATTTTTTAGATCTAGAAAAAAGGAGAAATAAGATTACTTTGGTTCTCTAAGACCAGCAATGGAGAAAGCCTCCCAAATCTACGGATCTGCGTGAGAGCTTCAGTTTAGGACCTAAAGATGCAACCCATACCGGTATTTCTAAATTTAGTTCTTTTGATTGGTATTCAGCACCATTAGTAGTTAGAAACATGCTTAGGACCATCCATACATTGTAGATCTGCATTAATTGTAGTATTTTACAGTAGATCTGATACTTAGTATTCATTCATCATTAAAAACATGCTTAGGATCATCTGTAGTTTGTAGATCTGCATTATTTTCATCATCCTGAACTCGTGATTAGAGTAGATTTTGCATCCATATCGTTTTCATTGGGAAAAATCCGAATTTGAGAAAGAAAACTACAATAGACTACTTGGGCACCACTGTGGATGCTGAAAGTCCAAGATCGAATCCTAGACGGGGGGGGGGGGGGGGGGGGGGGTGAATAGGATTACTCTTAAGAACTTATACAACTTTTAAATTTCTTTCACTTTTAAATACATTATGCTTTGATGAAGAGAGATGACTCCTAAATATTCAATCTTAAGCATTCATATAACCACATTCTCTATTTAATGACCACTTAAGCATAAGTATACCATTCATGAAATAAAAGTAAAAGATCAACCACCGTAACACAATCAATTATAGTGGTTCGGCCAAATTGCCTACATCCACTCCCGGTAACCCTACCGGATTTTCGCTAATCAATTTAAGGTTTAGGATCACCTCAAACCTTACACATACATCACTGTGCTTTTCAAGGCTAAGCATAAACCTTTACAACTACAACAAATGCTTCTCAAGGCTAAGCACTAACTGTTGACACCAAAAATGTCACTTTGCCTCTTCAACATCAAGAAAGCTGCATGAAGTCGCAACCTGCCATAAATAGGCAATGCAACTTCTCCAAAAATCAAATCTTGTCAGAATCAAACAAAAACTACAAGATCCTTCAAGACAGCCAAGGGAGGAGTACACAAGGAGTTTCGGGCCATTTCAGAATCATTTGGCCTAACTTCGCTTCTCCAACAGCTAAATTGGCGCTCCCGGCGGCGACATCATCGAAGACGTCAAAACTTCGATCAGAGCCTACGGATGACTCCAGCATGTCTCAAAAGGGCTCCATGCCAAATTTCAAGTCAAACCGACGACGTTTGACCCTCCATCAATGCTCGAGCAACAAAATCAAGCCTCCCGGCGGCCGGAACCACCCAAGTACATGCGTGGCTTCAACATGCTTCCAAAAGGCTACACGTCAAATTTCAGGTCATTCTGACAACGTTTGACCAGGTTTCGATGCTCCGAGAGAAAATCAAGCCTACCGGCGGCGGAGCAACCCGGGACCATGACATCCAAAACGGAGCCCATGGAACGTCTCAAAATGACTCCAATAGGCTCCCCGTCAAATTTCAGGTCAATCGGACATCGTTTGGCCACATATTAAAGCTCGGCATTTTCCCCGCAGCAAAATCAAGTGAAGCATCGACGGGACCCCAAACGGCTTCAAAACTCAAAAAAAGCCTATGGTTGGTCTTATTTATTGCTCAGGAGGCTCCACCTCAAATTTCAGGTCATTCCGACATCGTTTGACCAAGTTTCAGCTTCTGGCGGAAAATCAGCAGCTCTATGTGACAAAGTCTTCGGCTTTCCCGGAAAATTGGAAACTTTGCACTCTAAAAATGCAAGGATTCTCATCAGGTTTTCTACAGGGAAATCAAGCCAATAAATGAGAGGAAATGTCAGGAAAAATACAGAAGAAAACGGCGACGAAAAAGATCGCAAAACGGACCAAAAAGGGGAGAAAAACCCCAGGGTTGCCGTCCCATGGTCGCCGGCGACCATGGAAGTCCGGGTCACCGGATTTTTCGCCGGTGACCCATTTTTCCGTCCCTTTTCGCGTTTCGCGCACTTTGGCTCCTGTGGTTTCCTAAAAATGTGATTTTTAGTGCTTGAAATTGACTCATATCCGACGACGTCTCAGATCCGCCGTCAAAAGCATAAAATCATCATTGATCGCTCCAAGATCGCCGACCGATTAACCTAAAAAGTGCTCTTTCTGTCCGACCGATCGAGAAATCGACAAGACAGATGTCACCGGCCCGCTGCTAGCTATCAATGTCTGAGGTTACATGTTCATCCGATGTCGATCAGCATGAAGATCCATCGATGATCATCGCCAGAAGAATTCCAAAAGACGCGGCGCGGCCCGCGACTCTTCAACTGCTCGGCGACCATTTAATGCAGTTAATTGACTAGCTTTATTGCAGTCATTAATTCATTTCTTTGGACGGCCTAATCAGAAGCAAGCATCCAGGAGTTACAAATCAATTAAGTCATGGCATTCAAGCCATGAAACTCCTCCCATTATGGTAATTAAGGTGATTAAAAGCCCTTAATCTCCATCGGCCAATCAGATTCAAGGAAAAAGGAGTTACAAAATCAAGAAATAAATCTTGTAACTCCTCCCATTAAAGCCATTAAAGCCCATAAAAGCTTTCCTAAATGGCTACCAAAAGCCTATAAATAGGAGAGCATTCCATTGAAATCCGAATCAGAAAAAGACGAACGGAAAACTGAAGATCGAAAGGTGCAGAGAATCTCGAATTCCAGACAGACAGAGTCTAGAGAAAGAGAGAAAATTCTGCAGAAATTCTACATCAAGCACCACTACAAGGTGACAAAATGTCCCTTGGGGGGTACTCCCCCCCCCAAGGTCCTTGCCTTCTCCTGCTGCCTCCAATGGTTTAGACGTGGCTTTTCAGCCCGTCTACTTAGCTTTTTATTGGACATAGGACCTCCTCTTGGTCTTTGTCCTCTAAAAATCTGAGGTTATAGCCAAGCCAAGCGAATCAAGAGCATTCTCTGTTCTCATCTGCATGGATGATGGCGAAGCCCACACATGGCTTGCGACCGTCAATCTGAACGAGTCCCCCACAATCTCCTGAGAAGTTAGATCCTCCTTTTCTTGCTTTTCATTGTAGTTTGTATTTTTCTAAAAGAGACAAAAATCACAACTCTTGTCTTTCATTATTGATGAGAATTGTAAATCGGCTATAAACGCCAAAATCGGCTATAAATGCCAAACAAAATCGCCTTTCACGGCAAACCAAGAAAATGTCTCTTTTCTTAAATATTTGTGCAATGGAAAACTTGAAAGAAGTTGATTTCCTTTTTACTTGCGAAGGTTGATCTCCGGATTACCACTTGCAATTCTAAGTAAAATAGAAAATCTGGCACACCCACACAAAGAAATGTTGATGCACGCTTTAGCCCCCCGGGCGCGAAAGGGCCGGACCCGACGGACTCCCACGTCCGCCGACCTCGGTAGCACCCTCGGCAGGAGCGCGTTCCATCACTAACCTTTACAACTTAGATTTTTCTCTTATGAATTATGCCTCAACATGCATAGATAAGAGAACTAATCAAGCACTAAGATTTGCCTCTAAATAGGCTGATATGAAAATGAAAAACTAAACTTCTAGATGCATGCAAATGAATGACAAAGAGTGTAGTAGATGCAAGTTCTAGAAAAACATTCAAACTCTCTTTAGAAAAGGAAATTCAAGATGATTCAAAGATGCTAATCATATGTGAGACAAAGAGTAGAATGATTTACACATGGTTTTCATAAAGATCCAACTTGTATTTTGAAAGATGTAATCACAAGACAAACAAGTTGATTTTGAAGACTAGGTTTTGAAAAACTCATGTGAAAACAAAACATAAGTTGATTTCATAAATCAAATAGACTTTAAAAGATGAAACATGTTATGAAAGTCAACTACACAAGGATACAAGCAACTCTATGATCATGCCTTAAATAGAAACACAAAGGTTTAAGAAAAGAGCATGTTTTTGAAATTTAAAGAGAAAAGAAGCACACCCATTTTGAAGATCAAATGTTGAATCTAATAAGATGGCTTCATAATCCCTTCACAAAGGTGCTTGAAAAGTTGCTCTTCCTTGCTCTTGAAAATCCCCCAAAGTTCAGCCACTTTTCCAAAAGAGAAAACCACTTTTTATAGAAAAAGTTGTTCTAACGGCTAGGCGTCGGTTAGCCGACATACAGGGGTCTGTTAACCGACGCCTCCAACGGTCACTTGCCAACGGTCATATTTTCAAATTTTTCCTGACCATAAAACATGGTCGGTTGACTGAACTTGTTCGGTTAACCGAGGGCTGACCGACACATTAACCGACAGATCAAATCAGTTCAGAAAATAGCTCTCTGGATTTCTGACCGACAACCCATCGGTTAGCTCCTTTTATAATGTCGGTTAACCAAGGCCTAACCGACACCTTGACCGACCAGAGAGTATCAGCAAATGTTTGAAAATGAAGCTCTCTGGAATTCTAACCGACACTGTCTCGGTTAAACTCGGTTCACTGTCGGTTAGCCGACACCTGACCGACAGGTGACCGATAGTCCAAACACACAGAAATTTCTGAAGATCTGAAGGATTTTAAAGAGCTGAACAAATTCAAAGCTATTTTTTTTTAAAAAAGAAGAATACCAAGACTGAACTGTAGGCTTTGAGAACTTAAGAATATTTTGAAAAAAAAAACCATGCATAACTTTGTAGAAACAAAAACCATGAAAGAGAAATATGCATGATGATCCTAGAAAGAAGAACATGAATGAATGAGATGACAAGCTTATGAAGATGAATGCATCCTATCAAATTGCAACAAAATAAACACTCTAACAATCTCCCCCTTTGCAATTTGATGGCAACTCTAGAAGCTTGAACTCTCTCTCAATCTCCTTGAAACTTGAAAACTAACTTCTTTGGATATTAAGGAGCTTTGGATGCTTTGGAGCATTTGGATATTCTGGAGCTTTGGATTTTCCTTGAAGGAGCAACTATAGGCCAGAATTTCTCCCCCTCAACTTGATAGACCTTGAATCTTCTCCCCCTCAATTTGAGACCACTTGATTTGACTTAAGACACTCTCTCCCCCTTTGACATCTAATTGCAAAGGAGCCTGCCCAACCACAAGAAAAGCACATAACCTTGTTAGTGGCACCTGTTTATAAGAATTGTAATAAAAATGAAATGAAATAACAGGTGATATGCCAAAAGAGGTGTAAAATTCAGGGCAAGGGCCAATGCCCAATTGATGTCTCAATTTGATGAACCTTTCATTTCCGAGGGGCTTCATAAATAGGTCAGCCAATTGAGAATCTGTCGAAACAAATAGTAACTCAATAGATCCTTGATCACCATGATCACGCAAAAAGTGATAGCGAATGTCAATATGTTTAGTGTGAGAATGCTTAACAGGATTTTTAGAAATGCTGATTGCACTAGAGTTATCACACATGATAGGCATACATTGTTGTGGAACACTATAATCCAACAAGGTTTGTTTCATCCACAACAATTGAGCACAACAACTCCCTGCAGCAATGTATTCAGCTTCTGCAGTGGAGAGGGATACATAATTTTGCTTTTTACTATGCCAAGCTACTAAGCAACTTCCTATGAAGTAACAACATCCACTGGTGCTTTTCCTATCATCGATTGATCCGGCCCAATCTGCATCACTGTATCCAATTAATTGTAAGGTTGAGTCACAAGGATACCAGATACCATAATGAGATGTACCATTGACATATTTGATAATACGTTTAATTGCTTTGAGATGGGACTCTCGAGGATCCGATTGATATCTAGCACAGATCCCAACATAAAGGAGAGATCCGGTCTACTAGCTGTGAGGTAGAGAAGACTTCCTATCATACTACGGTAAAGTTTTTGGTCCACTTTAATGCCATTTAGATCACTAGAAAGTTTTGAAGTGGATCCCATGGGGTTGCAATTAGGTTTAGAGTTTTCTAGGCCAAATTTCTTAATGATATCTAAGGCAAATTTGGACTGGCTAAGAAAAATCCCTTTCTTAGTTTGATTAACTTGAAGACCAAGGAAGAATTAAAGGGGACCGACCAGGCTCATCTCAAAAGTGGAACTCATTAATTCTGAAAATCCTTGTGCAAGCTTCTCTGATGTGGATCCAAATACAATGTCATCAACATAGATTTGAGCAACAAGAATATCTTGATCAATTTTCTTGATAAACAGTGTCTTATCAACCTTCCCACAGTCAAATTCATTTTCAATTAGATGATTTGTAAGCTTCTCATACCAAGCCCTAGGGGCTTGTTTTAATCCATAAATAGCTTTCTTGAGCTTATAAACATATTCAGGATGATGGGGATCTTCAAAACCTTCTGGTTGAGTAACATATACATCTTCCTCAATCTCTCCATTCAAGAAGGCACTCTTGACATCCATTTGAAACAATTTGATTTTCATGCTACTAGCATAGCTCAATAGGATTCTTATGGATTCCAGTCTGGCTACAGGAGCAAAGGTTTCTTCAAAATCAATATCCTCTATTTGAGCATATCCTTTTGCTACAAGTCTTGCCTTATTTCTCACAACATTACCAGACTCATCTGATTTATTCTTGTAAATCCACTTAGTGCCTATGGGATTTTTCTCTGCAGGTAAATGTACAAGATCCCAAACATCTTTTTTCTTGAATTGATTTAATTCTTCTTGCATTGCTTCCATCCATTTTGATTTAGATTCAGCCTCAGAAAATTTTTTTGGCTCAATTTGAGAAACAAAGGAATAATGAGCACAAAGATTTTGTACTTGTTTCCGGGTCATAACCCCACTGCTGATATTTCCAATGACATCATCCAAGGTATGATCTTTCATTAGTTTGACTGGTACACTTGCTTTGGATGGAATGATATCACTTTCATCTTTAGGAGATGTTTGTTCACAATCAATCTCAACTTCATCATCTTCTTCTAGAGTTCTTCCAACTTGATTCATATCATCAATAACCACATGAGCTGATTCCATAATAGTCATGGTTCTATGATTGAATACTCTATAGGCTTTGCTTCTTTCAGAATAGCCTAAGAAAATTCCTTCATCAGATTTAGGCTCAAATTTCTCCAGCTGCTCCCTATCTCTTAGAATATAACATTTGCTTCCAAACACTTTCAAATACCCCAAATTAGGTTTTCTTTCAAAGTAAAGTTCATAGGGGGTTTTGTTGGTATTCTTGGTGAGATAAACTCTGTTTATAAGATAGCAAGCAGTATTAACAGCTTCAGCCCATAGATTTCGAGGAAGATTCTTTTCATTTAACATGGTCCTCGCCATTTTTTGAATCACTCTATTTCTCCTTTATGCCACTCCATTTTGTTGAGGAGTCTTAGGAGCTGAAAATTGATGATTGATTCCATGATTCTCACAAAAATTTGCAAATTTTTCATTTTCAAACTCTCCTCCATGATCACTTCTAATTTTCTGAATTTTACAATCCTTTTCAATTTGAATCTTGTTGCAAATCCTTATAATATTGTCTATAGCATCAGATTTTGCATGAAGAAATGCAACCCATCCAAAACGAGAATAATCGTCTACCATAACCAATATGAACTTCTTTCCTCCAATACTCTGCACAGGTGCAGGTCCAATCAAGTCCATGTGGATTAGTTCAAGAGGACGAGAAGACGATATATCCTTTAAACCTTTGAAATTTTTCTTGATTTGTTTACCCAACCGACAAGCTTTGCATATTTTTGATCTTTCATCACTTAACTTGGGTATACCTTTCACAATTTCATTTTTCGACAACATTTTCATCAACTTGAAATTTATGTGACCCATCCTTTGATGCCATAAATAATTTTCTTGATCTTTGGTTATCAAGCACCTCAATTCATTGTCATCACATTCTTCAATAATGTAAATGTTTCCTTTATTCCTTGATCCAGTAAGAATGACTTGCTTGGTTTTGTCATTAACCACTTTGCATGAAAGACTGTCAAAGACTACCTTATTTCCCTTGTCACACAATTGGCTTATGCTAAGAAGATTGTGTTTTAATCCTTCCACTAGAAATACATCATTTAGAGTTGGTATTTGATCTCTTTTCACACTTCATTTGCCAATGATTTGAGCTTTGCAATTATCTCCAAAAGAAACATTTCCACCATCATATTCCACTATGGAGCTGAACTTAGATCGGTCTCCGGTCATATGTTTAGAACAACCACTATCTAAGAACCAAGTGGGGTTTTCCTTAGCTTTCAAGGCAGTTTGAACTATGAGATTCTTAAGGGTTGTTTATTTAACAAACCAACTAGCTAACAAGGGTTTAGAAGTAATGGTCTTGGGGACAAATTTGAACGGGATCCTAGAGGGATTTTTGAGTGACAACCTAATCTTGTAGGGACAATTAGGAACTAAATGTCCACTACGATTGCAAAAGTGGCAAATCCATCTAGAGAGATAGTTTCTTTCAACTAAGGGTTTGTGTAGATTTTTGTTGAAGTTTTGAAAGTTATTCTTCATGTTATTCGAGGAACCTTCAAACCCAAGTCCACTCTTATCACCATAGATTTTATGCATGCCCAACATTTGATAAGCTTTATCACTTCCCAAGGTGAATTTATCAACAATGAATTTTCCTTTGTTAAGTTTTGATTGTAGAGAGTTGGTTTCGGGTTGACTAGATTCTAACTTGGATTGTAAATTATGAATTTTGTTTTGAGCAAGCTTTAGATCTTCATTTAGAGTGGTGAATTTTTGTTCTATGCTCTCTTTCTCAACAATTCTCAATTTCAAGTCATCCTTCAAGATGCTTAATTCATTGACAAGCTTTTTAGACTCTTCTTTTAGTGATTTATTTTTCTTAATCACAATCTCCCAATTTTCATAGAGTTCATCATAAGCTTGTTGCAATTCATTATCTTCATTTTCATTTTTAGTTTCTTCTTGCCCTAATAGTTCATCTATTAATGAATTATGCTCATTAATTTCTTCAGTATGTGTCATGAGAAGCCAATTAGGGGAATTTTCATCTTCATCATTTTGGGATTCATTTTTATCACTTTCTTCATCTTCATCATCCCAAGTTATGTTTAAGGCTTTCTTTCCTTTCTTATCTCCTCTTTCAAATTCTTTAGGAGTGGAGCAATTTTGTGCAATATGTCCAAACCCTTTGCAATTGTAACATTGCACATCCTTTTTAACAAATGATCCCTTAGAGCTTCTTTGAAATTTAGGAGACTTGCTTTCATCGGAATTTCTAATGTTCTTGTTTGTTCTAAAGAATTTCTTAAATTTTTTAACAAATAGAGCATTGTCCTCATCACTATCATATTCACTTTCATTTTCCTTAAATTGAGATGAGAAGGCTACTCCTTTCTTTTTGTCTTGCACTTCAAAATCTAATTCATAAGTGAGTGGATTTCCTCTTAGTTCTTCAATTTTGATTTTGTCAACATCTTTACTCTCAGTTATGGCCACAATTTTTGGTTTGAATCTTTTAGGGAGAGATCTCAAAATTTTTCTAACAGTTTTAGCTTCATCCATGACTTCTCCTAGACCTATGAGAGAGTTGACAAGTTCCATTATCTTTGTGTAGAACTCATCAAATGTTTCTTCCTCAAGCATTTTAGTGTCTTCTAATTTAGAGGTCAACATTTAAATTTTAGCTATCTTGACTTGATCCGTTCCTTCATAAGTGGTCTCTAGAATATCCCAAACTTCTTTAACAGTATTGCAATTTACTACTCTATTAAATTCTTCTTATGACAAAACACAATATAGAGAGTTCTTTACTTTAGCATTCAAGTTGGCTCTATCTTTTTCCCCTTGAGTCCAAGCACTCTTGAGTTTGAGTTTTATGGAAATGACATTTCCTTCAGAATCCTTTTCTGTGGTAGTGGGAAGATGGTAGCATTCTTCAATAATATTCCAAACATCTAGACTTTGGGATTCTAAGAACACTTGCATTCGAATTTTCCAATACCGATAGTGTGTTCCATTAAACAAGGGTGGTCTATTTGTGGCATGTCCCTCACCCAAATGAGATTGTATGGTGGCAACAAAATAAAAGCACTCACTAGGATTCTAACTCTAGGTGGTAAGACCTAATCAAGAGCAACCTTGCTCTGATACCAATTGAAAGTCCAAGATCGAATCCTAGGGGGGTGAATAGGATTACTCCTAAGAACTTATACAACTTTTAAATTTCTTTCACTTTTAAATACATTATGCTTTGATGAAGAGAGATGACTCCTAGATATTCAATCTTAACCATTCATATAACCACATTCTCTATTCAATGACCACTTAAGCATAAGTATACCATTCATGAAATAAAAGTAAAAGATCAACCACCGTAACACAATCAATTATAGTGGTTCGGCCAAATTGCCTACATCCACTCCCGGTAACCCTACCGGATTTTCACTAATCAATTTAAGGTTTAGGATCACTTCAAACCTTACACATACATCACTATGTTTTTCAAGGCTAAGCATAAACCTTTACAACCACAACAAATGCTTCTCAAGGCTAAGCACTAACCTTTACAACTTAGATTTTTCTCTTATGAATTATGCCTCAACATGCATGGATAAGAGAACTAATCAAGCACTAAGATTTGCCTCTAAATAGGCTGATATGAAAATGAAAAACTAAACTTCTAGATGCATGCAAATGAATGACAAAGAGTGTAGTAGATGCAAGTTCTAGAAAAACATTCAAACTCTTTTTAGAAAAGGAAATTCAGATGATTCAAAGATGCTAATCATATGTGAGACAAAGAGTAGAATGATTTATACATGGTTTTCATAAAGATCCAACTTGTATTTTGAAAGATGTAATCACAAGACAAACAAGTTGATTTTGAAGACTAGGTTTTGAAAAACTCATGTGAAAACAAAACATAAGTTGATTTCATAAATCAAATAGACTTTAAAAGATAAAACATGTTATGAAAATCAACTACACAAGGATACAAGCAACTCTATGATCATGCCTTAAATAGAAACACAAAGGTTTAAGAAAAGAGCATGTTTTTGAAATTTAAAGAGAAGAGAAGCACACCCATTTTGAAGATCAAAAGTTGAATCTAATGAGATGGCTTCATAATCCCTTCACAAAGGTGCTTGAAAAGTTGCTCTTCCTTGCTCTTGAAACTCCCCCAAAGTTCAGCCACTTTTCCAAAAGAGAAAACCACTTTTTATAGAAAAGGTTGTTCTAACGGAAAACCGACCCCCCCAACGGTCACTTGCCAATGGTCATATTTTCAAATTTTTGCTGACCATAAAGCATGGTCGGTTGACCGAACTTGTTTGGTTAACCGAGGGCTGACCGACACATTAACCGACAGATCAAATCAGTTCAGAAAATAGCTCTCTGGATTTCTGACCGACAACCCATCGGTTAGCTCCTTTTATAATGTCGGTTAACCGAGGCCTAACCGACACCTTGACCGATCAGAGAGTATCAGCAAATGTTTGAAAGTAAAGCTCTCTGGAATTCTAACCGACACTATCTCGGTTAAACTCGGTTCACTGTCGGTTAGCCGACACCTGACCGACAGGCCAAACACACAGAAATTTCTGAAGATCTAAAGGATTTTAAAGAGCTGAACAAATTCAAAGCTTTTTTTTTTAAAAAAGAAGAATACCAAGACTGAACTGAAGGCTTTGAGAACTTAAGAATATTTTGAAAAAAAAAAAAACCATGCATAACTTTGTAAAAACAAAAACCATGAAAGAGAAATATGCATGATGATCCTAGAAAGAAGAACATGAATGAATGAGATGACAAGCTTATGAAGATGAATGCATCCTATCAAATTGCAACAAAATTAACACTCTAACAGGTGCGCCCAAGTCCAAGGGCAAGGTTTCAGCCCCGGTTTTCGCTTCTCCTGCACTTCATTTCTCATATCCAAATTCATTCTCAAACTGGTTGATATCAGGACCCTCGGACCTGTAACTTTGTGTTCAAAATCGCGCGGACAGCATTGAAAAAAGAAACAAAAGAGAAAAGAAAGCACAGAAAAGCACTTCGGCGCCCATACAGGTTCGCCCAAGTCCCAAGTTAGGGTTTCGACCCCGACTTTCCGTTTCGCGTGCATTTTGCTTTCTTAGATCCGAGTCCATCCTCGTATAAGTTGATATCAAGGCATTCAGATTTGTTAAAAGCATTGAAAGAACCAAAAAGAGGACCAAACATATTACTGAAAGGGAGAGAAAAGTGCATAGAAGCACTTGGGCGCCACTATGGGTGCGCCCAAGTCTTTGAAGTGGCCTCTTGGTCCCGATTTTCCATTTCATGCGCATTTTGTTTCTTGGATTTCAATCAATCCTCATACAAGTTGATATAAAAGCTTTCAGATCTGTAAAGAACATTAAAAGAAACAAAAGGGGAGTAAATATTATTGCTAGAAAAGAAGGAAAAGAGATGAAGGAAAATAGAAGTACTTGGGCGCCACTGTGGGTGCGCCCAAGTCCCTGCAAAGGGATTCACCCCCCTAATCTTAGTGCGTGCATTATTATTTTCAAATCCGGAAGCTTTGATATTAATAATTCATAGTAGGACATTGCACTTAGTCGCGAATTGTTAGAAATCACACTGGGATATCGCTGGAAGTCTGAAATACATCACAACCCGCAGATGGAACACTTGGGCGCCACTGTGTGTGCGCCCAAGTCCTGCAAAGACACTTGGGCGCCCCTGTGTGTGCGCCTAAGTCCCCAGTTTGACTCCCGGCCCGCATTTTCCTCATTTTGCATTGCATTTAACTTGCTATTGGATCTCTGTGATAGCTTTAATTGATTGTTCAACTTCTAGACTTCAAAATATTAGATTATCATACTTAGGTTAAGTAGCATTTATATTGCATAAAATACCAAAAAATTATAAAAGCATAAAACTCTTCCCTTCTCATCTTGCTCTTTAGTAATTAGAGAAGAGAACAAAAAATTTCTTGAAAGAAATAGAAAAGTTTAAAAAAAGAGTAGACATTAAATATGTGACCCTAGGTTATTCCACCTGTGCCTAAGTAAATTAACAAACTTGATTAATACTAATCTAAAACACTTAATTAATTCAAAACACCTAATTAAAACATTCAATTAAAATCCACATACCTAATTAATTAATTAAATCCCTAAAATTGATCAACAACTCCTAATAAAACCCCTAATTGAATAAAACTTTAATCAACAAGTCCCAATCAAAATCCTGATTAAAAAACCTAATCAATAAGCTTTAATTTATTACACCAACTCCTAACTTAAACCCTCATTAACACGATATACCAATCAAATCCCGAAAATAAAAACATCTCCCAGTAGAAACCAGGATCAAATACCCGAGACTAACCTAAAAACACCCTAGAAGATAACAAACTATTGGACCGACACTTGGGAGCAACCACAGGTGCGCCCAAGTCACCTAGACACTTAGGAGCAACCATACGTGCACCCAAGTCACCCTCGACACTTGGGAGCAACCACAGGTGCTCCCAAGTTATCCCAGACACTTAGGAGCAACCATAGGTGCACCCAAGTCACATTTAGTTAGGGAATCATCGAATCCCCTATTCATTTCAAATCTCGACCCAAATCAACACATTAGAACACCCTTACGATTTAAAACAGCTGAAGCTAGAAACCTGAATTAACCTAAAAGATCAAACCGACTTAAGCTACGAAAACATCCACATAGGCACCAATCTCTTGGCACCCAGCCTCCCCCAATCACTAAGAAATCTAATTAATTGAAACCTAACTTAATTCCAATCAACACAACATGATGAAATACATTTAATTTAAAGAACATCACACCATAAAAGTTCAACCTCAAATCAACCCAAAAAAAAAAAAAAAAGAAGAGAAACATGAACCGATCAGTGCGCCAAAGTCATCTAGAGAGAATTAGGCGCCACCATAGGTATGCCCAAGTCCCATCCTAGTCTTGGGACCGCTGAATCCCAGTTCACTTCAAATCTCGACTAAAATTAACATATTAGAACCCTTACCGAACCAACAACAACCTTAAAATCAAAACCTTGATTAGCTTAAACCCATCCGGAACATCGAATCAAGGAAGAGCGACCATAGAACATCAAATTTCAACTTGGGCGCCACTACTATTGCGCCTAAGTACACAGAATCACTTGGACGCCCACACAGGTGCGCTCAAGTCCCCTGTTTGGACTAAATTGCGAACTCTAGTTACGTTTCGAGTTCCAGACTTAAGACTATTAAAATTAACCGAACCAAAACATAAGAAAACATCAAAACAGAAACTCACTCTTATCAAAACCCCATGAAACTCCAAAACCAAGTCGATACCATCTCAAATAATCGAACCATATAGAGAAGCCACTTGGGCGCCACCAAAGGTGCGCCCAAGTCACGAAGAGGACCTAGGCGCCACCACAGGTGCGCCCAAGTCCTCCAGACCCTCTTAACTCATCCCTAACTAATTCTTAATCAAACCACAACTTAAAACAAACCAAATCAAAATTAATAAGTTGTTTAGACATATGAGCTATCAAACTTAGACAATTTACACCCTAGCATTAGATCGGATTTCTCCATTAGATAGATCAGAACATTAGGCTTCGTCCCATCACTTTTCTGGTTCCGTTAAGGGACCGGGAGAGCCGATGTGGGCGGTTAGGACCTTAGGTTAGGGTTAATCCGATGATCAGTAATAAAGCATTAATCACGTAAATCCAAGTAAAAATCACCTAGTTAGGCCCTTCTAGCCCAATATCAAAAATCCATAAAAACTATAAAACCAAAAAAATAAACCCAAAAAAATATTTTCCTTTTATTTCTTCCTCCACCTCAGGTGCCAGATATTTAATCTAACTTAATGATAAAAGGGAATCAAGAACTGATTTCCAAAATTAAATAAATGAGAATGACGAGATGAGATAAGTGATTTCACACACACTTTTAAAACAATCACGGCCCATCGGCCACCCTAAAACAAACATCGGCCCATCGGCCATGATGGACCCGAAAAGGGAATCTTCCGTCCTCTCCCTCCGCACCCCGGGGGCTGACCTAGGTCTCGGCGGAGGAGGGAAGATCTCGGGCATCAACATTTTTTATACGGGTATGCCAGATTTACTTTCTACTTGGAATTTGGAATGGTGATGATCCGGGGATTCACCTTCACAAGTGGAAAGGAAATCAATCCTTTTTTCTAACTTTTCAAATTACATAAATATTAAGAAAAGAGACAAGTTTGTTTTTTGAGAATGCCGTAGGAGGCGTTTTTGTTTGTTTGCCGTAAAAGGCGATCTTGCCGTGAAAGGCAATTTTACAAAACTCATCAAATGTGGAAGACAAGAATTGTGATTTCTTTTTGTCTCTTTAATAAATACAAACTACAATAGAAAAGTGCGAAAAGGGATCTAACTTCTCAGGAGATTGTGGGGACACGTTGAGATCGACGGTCGCAAGTCATGTATGGGCTTCGCCATCGTCCTTCAAATGAGAACATGTGATGCTTTGATTCTTTCGCTTGGCTCCTAACCTCGGTTTTTTAAAGGACAAGGACCAAGAGGAGGTCCTATATCCAATGAAAAACCAAGTAAACCGGCTGAAAAGCCGGGTTTAGGCCATGTTGGAGAAGGATGAGACATTGGGGGGGGGGGGGGGGGGTGGCCCCCCAAGGGACGTTGATCACCTTGTGGTGCTTCTGGGAGCAAAGTAGCAGGACTTCGTCTCTCTCTTGGATTTTCTGGATTTTCAGAGCTTGCACTTGGGATCTATTTTCGTCATTCTTTCTTCTTGGAATGGACCTCCTTTTATAGGCTTTTGGTAGACATGAGGTATTTATTGGCATTGATGGCCATTATGAAAGAATTGATGAGGAGTTACAAATTGATTTTATAACTCCTTTTTCATGGGTTGTGATTGGCCGATGAAGGTAGTGGGCTTTTAATTGCCTTTATGCTTCATGATGATGGGAGTTTCATGGGTTTAATGCCATGATTACTTGGATTTGTAACTCCCAAATGCTTGAATCTGATTGGGCCGTCCAAAATAATGAGTTAATGATCGTATTAAGTTGTCATAAACGGGTCAATTAACGTCATTAAGTGGTCGCCCAGGCATGTGAAGAGTCGTGGGCAGCGCTGCGCCTTTTGAGATTCTTCTTACGATCATCACAGGTGGATCCACGCATTGTTTGATGTCGAATTACGATGCAATTTCAGACATTAGTTGATGTTGGTAGGCCGGTTACATCTGTCTTGTCGATTTCACGATCGGTCGGACAGAAAGTGCACTTTCTTGGTCAACCGGTTGGCGATCTTGAGGTGATCGGTGATGATTTCATGCTTTTGACGGCGGATCCGAGATGTCGACAAAGATCAGTGGTTTTCAAGCACCAAACATTGGATTTTTAGAAAATCACAGAGGCTGGAACACCCGAAACGCAAAAACCATCGAAAAACGGACGTTTTGGTGCAAAATCCGGCGACCCGGATTTGCAGGGTCGCCGGTGACCTTCGGGTTTTTCGCCCTTTGGTCGCCGAGCTCCGTTTTCGGCCGATTTTGCGTCTTTTTCGTTCCTTTTTTCTTCTGTATTTTTCTTGACATTTTTCCTCAATTATTAACTTTATTTTCTTGGAGAAAACTTGGCGAGAACCCGCACGAAATCGGAGCACAGAGTTTCCCATTTTTCGAGAAAGCCGAAGACTTTGTAGCCGATTTTCCGTCAAGAGTCGAAACTAGGTCAAACGATGTCGGAATGACCTGAAAATTGAGGTGAAGCTTCTTGAGCAGTGGATAGGACCAACCATGGGCTTTTATTTGAGTTTTGAAGTCGTTTGGGGTCCCATCGATGCTTCACTTGATTTTGCTACGGGGAAAATGCCGAGCTTTGATATGTGGTCAAATGATGTCCAATTGACCTGAAATTTGACGGGGAGCCTATTGGAGTCATTTTGAGACGTTCCATGGGCTCCGTTTTGGATGTCATGGTCCCAGGTTGCTCCGCCGCCGGTAGGATTGATTTTCTCTCGGAGCATCGAAACCTGGTCAAACGTTGTCGGAATGACCTGAAATTCGACGTGTAGTCTTTTGGAAGCATGTTGAAGCTACTTATGTATTTTGTTTGATGAGTGATGGCTTCGGTGGTTCCCGCCGCCGGGAGGCTTGATTTTGCTGCTCGAGCATTGATGGAGGGTCAAACGTTGTCGGTTTGACTTGAAATTTGGCATGGAGCCCTTTGGAGACATTCTGGAGTCATCCGTAGGCTATGATCAAAGTTTTGGTGTCTTTGATGATGTCGCCGCCGGGAGCGTTTGTTTAGCTGTCGGAGCAGTGAAATGGGGCCAAATGATGTCGGAATAGCCCGAAACCTCAGGTGTACCCCTCTTTTAGCTGTCTTGAAGGATCTCTCAGTTTCTGTCTGATTCTGATAAGATCTGATGCTTGAAGTAGCCTTGCCTGTTTTATAGCAGGATGCAGCTTCACGAGCCTTCTTGATGTTGAGGAGACATAGTGACTTTTTTGGTGTCAACAAATGCCCCCTCGAGGTACAACGACGAGTAGCTTTTTGGAGTCGATGTGCCTCGAAGAGAAACTTGGAGGAAAGATTCCAACTTGACCAAGAATCTTGAGCTTTTTTTTTTTGAATAGCCTTCTGAGTTTCCGGGGGAATTTTATGGTAGTGAGAGGGATCACACACCATCTCAAGGAAAATTTTTGAAAATGACATGGGGTGTTTGGATTTTGGTTTTTGTATTTTGACCTTGTGACCTAATAAGCTGTATGTGGCAGGTTAGGGGGTTGGGGTTTGATTTTGATTTTGACCTTGTGACCCAACAAGCTGTATGTGGCAGGTTGGGGGGTCAGATTTGGTTTGTTGGTTTTGGATTTTGATTTTGGTTTTGGTCTTGTGACCTAACAAGCTGTATGTGGCGAGCTAGGGGACCGGAATTCGGTTTTGTGAAATGTCAATTTCAAGATTTTGGCTCAATTTGGTTCATGAGGTTGGATGGTTTGGTTTTTGGAAACTCATGAGACTTTCTTTTCTCTTTTTTTTTTGTATGGTCCCATCAACACAAAAGAGGCATGGGACTTTTTTTTTTTTTTTGCTCTTGGTAAGAGGAATATTTTGACTAAAAGCCACTTTTAGTGCCTAGGTGGTCAAACCTGGCTCATATGGGCTAACCCATGGGACCTTAGGCTTTGGAGATGGCCTAGATCTCATATGGTGTCATATTTGTAAAGAATATCTAAAAATATCTCTTTTGTGTAGAGAATATATAAAAATATCTTTACTTAGAGAGAATTTCTCAAGTTTTCTTTTTGTGGAAAGATTCTCTCAAAATATCTTTCTTTTTGGGAAAGTAGCTAAATTTTAGCACTTACCTCCTTTCTTTCTCCTTGTTTCCTCTTTTGGCTTGCTCTCTTCTATAAAAGCAAGAGAGTTGGTGCTTTTGCTCCATTGCTTTCTTTTTGCAAGAAATCTTCAAGAGTGCTCTCCAAGCTAAGAAGTGCTTTCTCTTCTTCAAGGATCTCCAAGCTTTTCTTCTTCTTCTCCATCAATGGCTTCAAGTAAGTTTTGTTCCTCCTCAAGAATCTCCATTGTAGAAGTAGGTTCTTCATTTTTTTCTTTTCGTTTTCTTTTCTTTTTTTTTTTCTTCTTCTTCTTCTCTCTTCCTTTTTTTTTTCTTTTTTTTTCTTCAAGCACGTTTTACTCTCTTTTTTTTTTCGTGCTTCTTCTTTTTCTTTCTTCCTTCTCTTTTCTTTTCTCTTTTTTTTTTCACGGTTTTCTTCTTCTTTTTTTTTTCGTGTGCTTTTTTTTCTTCTTTTTCTTTTCGCTGATTTTCCCCTTTCTTTTTTTTTGTCAGCGTTTTTTTTTTTTTTTTTTTTTTTTTTTTTTGTCTTTTCTCCTAGCCAAAATTTTTTTTTTTTTTGTTGAGATTTTTCTCTCTTTCTTTTTCTTTTTCCTTGTTTGCTCACTATGATAATGAGGCTATGCAATTTCAATATGTATGCATTTTCTTTCTCTTTTTTCTTTTTGATGCATCAAGATATAAGGCTAGAGTCTCTAGGTCAAGCCAACATGATTTTTGACTTGGACAAAGTTTGATTGGTTTTGACCAAATTGGGTTGGAATTGGTCAAACTTTGGTCAAGGTTTTCCTAGCATCTAGTGCATGATGATATTCTTTGATGCATGATTTTTGTAAATGGATTTGGAAGTATGATGATGCATACCTGAAAATCTTTTACAAGTAACGGAATTTTGAGCTCGCAGCGATGTTGGGCTCTTTCTCGGTCTTGCTGGATTTTGAGGAAGTTTGCAACTTTTGGATTCTGAAGCACGCAGCAATGTTGAGCTCTTTTCCAGATTTTGCGGAAGTTTGATGAGATTGGCTTGTTCTCGCAGCGATGTTGAGTTCAAGCCTTCTTTGATAATTTTCCACTGACTATGAGCTTGCAGCGATGTTGAGCTCATCTTCAGGCTTCCTATCTTTTTCGAAGTATGTTCCTTTTCGTCGAAATTGCCCCGGAACCATGTCAAAATTTTGCTAGAATTTTTGTAGCAGAATTCTGTCATTTTGATGTTGATCGATCTTTTCTCTTCCATCTTTTGCAGGCAGTTCTTCTAGAACGAACAAGGGTAAAGGTCCTGTTACTGATGCACTTCGTCGGTCTGCTAGATCTTCCAATGCTGCTGTTCAGCAGGCTTGGGAGAAGGTCCAGTTTGTTGAGAAGAACTTGGAAGAGTGTGATTCCCTTAATCGTGATGAGATGAGACAGCGATTGATCGCTCTCAAAGATGAGGAGTTCTATAAGATCATGGTAAGCAACCGTCCTTAGGTTACAGACGATCAGAGCGTTGTGCTCAAGCCTACCTTCTTCTTCGGTGATGCAGTCCCCGACGACTTGACATACCAAAAGGAGATGTTTTCAGTTCTCTTACACAGCAGATGGTGAGAAGAGAACTATTTCTACCCGGTCATCTTTTGATCGGACCATCTCGATCCTGAGCCTTTCTCCCACGTGCCCTAAGAGGGAAGATCCTCCGAGCTGGGTGAAGAGGACCAGTGTGATCAAGATCGGGGTTTTACTTAGCGGCCCTTCTGGTTTTGCAGAGAAGCCACCTGTCCGTATGGACATGTTGATGCCAGCCAGTGGCTACCAAGGTCCTGATCATCCATCGGTTGATTTGAGACCGGTGGGCCTTGGCATTTTTCGGGGTGACGGCAGCAATTGGGTGAAGCCTTTTCGACTTCGTGGCCATTTCAGTGCTGACTCGAGCTAGGAGTCATGGACTGATTACACCCTGAGGATTGGTGAGGCCGTCCTTCGGGAGGCCGAGATTTTTTATGCGGTTCTTGCTTTTCGGCAAACCGTCATTTTCTCCGATGAGGCTTTCATGGCCATGCTAGAGTCATTCCTTCCACAAACCAACACCTTCATTGCTACGAATGGTGAGCTTGGTTTATCTTTGAAGGAGCTGAGCGCCATCACCGGGTTGCCTATCCTCGGCAAACTCTATGAGGAGTTTATGCCTATTGACAGCGTCCTTGAGGAGTAGTCTGAGGAGTTCAGGCTTGTGTACTTTCAGCTCGTCGCCTTCTATGATTTTTTGAAGGAGAAGGAGGGCTCGAAAGTTAGGTGCAGCAGTTGGAGAAGTTCCAGCTCCAACTTTTTTGACAGCGGGGATTCTTCTGATGGCATGGGCCAGGATGCTAGGGCTAAAACATCAAGTTTAAAGAAGATTGCTGCTATGCGAGAAAATTTGAAGAAGTTCTTCGCAAGCACGGATTCCATTTGTCCTGACATTGCGTTGCGAAGAGATCTCGCTGTTTACCTCACTTACTGGCTGGGTGAGGCTGTTTTTGCTGGAGGAGATGGGATGCACATCAGGCCGCACTGTATTTTTCCGGCTTGTCAGATGGCGTTTGGTACATGCTCTTTATTCCTATTTGTGTACCGAACTGCAGGCTTTTGCTTTCCTAGTTCGGCTTAGGCTTCCCATGAACAGGGTATTTTCTGTCCACATCTTCTATTCGTGGTATGTATACCACTGTCCAAGCTTCCATCTTTTGGGAGTTGCACAGGACGAAAATCCCTTTATGATTCGTTTGGCTAGAGGGACAGCCGTTCCCGAATCACTTTTGTCTGCCCGTTTGAGGATCCGAAGATTTAGGGACGTCGAGATTGGGCAGTCTTCAGTGAAGCTTTCTCTGTGTTTGTGGAAGAAGGCTTTTGACTTTGGTGTCTCCCGTGATTCGACCAGGGTAGGGTCGGGAAGACACTATGCTTTGATGGACGCGGAGAAGAGGTGGCTCTTCAACATACGGGTTGGTACGATGGTGTACCGCAGACATCTTTTCGTCGATATCCAACCGTATGTCCCTTCGCGTTTTGCATTGCAGCTTGGCTTCTTTCAAGGTGTTGTTGGAGCGCCTTCGAGCATGGTGAAGCGTTTTGGAGGTCTGTAGGATGGGAGAAATGCATGGGCTTTTTATAGCGCCGAGGACACTGCCGCCATGATTTCCTATCCTAAGCTGCCCACCTTCCGGATTGCTGGCTTCACGAAGTGGTTCGTGGAGAGCTTTTCAGTGTACCAGGGGCTTTCCAAGAAAGAGCTCGATATTAAGCAATCTCCTGGGAAAGGTCTTGGCAAATCAGATGGTGTCTGTCGGGACGAAGTTTTGGCCTTCCTTTCTGGAGAGAAGCACAAGATAAGCTTTCTCAACGGGCAGGACATCATCAGATCTGGAGCTGCACAGGGGATTCCTAGTGAGGTCTTGAGACAGCTGGAGGAGGAGGAGGCCGAGATCGATGCTATGATACAGGCAGAGCATTCGAAGGCTTCCATGGAGTCTACTGAGAAAAGTAGACCATCCAGTGAGGACTCTTGTGAGAGGCCTGATGTTGATAGTGGGGCAGGATCGTCGAGCAGATTGACCCGCCGAGGCAATAGGAGGAGAGGACAACGCCGTAACATGAGACGGCACGATAGTCCTTCTGATCTTGAAGTTCCTCTCACCATTGCTGAGGAGGTGTCTGAGGATGCTGACGAGCCTCCGGAGAAGAGAAGCAGAGAAGAGGAGACAGCTCGTATGACCCTCTTTCTTTCCTTTGTTTCTTCCCCCTTTTTTTTCCTTGCGAAAGATTTTGTTTTGATCCGCTGCCTTCGTTTTTTTTAGCAGAGGACGATGACCTGGTGATGCCTGAGGTTCCTGCCGATGAGGCGATGACGGATCCAGTTGTGGCATCTGAGGGATAGCCCAGGGACTTTGGAGTGGTTCCAGAACCTTCACCTGGTATGATTTGCTTTGGCTTTTGTTGTTTTTTCTTCTTTTACTGTCATTTGCTAACATGTAGCTGACTTGCCAGAGGATTCCGACGATTTCGAGCCATCTATGGACGCAACTTTTGACGATGCTTCGGATAAGCTCAAAGAGGCAGAGAGTACTCCGCCGGTCGTCGAAGCAGGTATATTTGCAATAATAATCTTGATATATTTTTGACAAGATTATATTCATACCTTTTTGTCTTTTCTTTTTTTTTTTCTTTGACAGATTGTGAAGCAGCAAGAGAGATTCCTCCATCTTCCTCAGAGCCAGAACAGGGGATACCTGCTGCTGATCCAGGAGTAGGGGCTTCTCCTTCTTTCAATTAGTCAGCTTCTTTCGTTGGAAAGAGTTTATTGATTACTGTTCCAATGGAGCATGACGTGGGTAGTCGGGCACCAGAGCATGGCGAATCCTCATCTGCATCACACCTTCAATATGCAAGGAAGGTGTTGAAGACTGTCTTGAGCTTATGCGTTGAGACTCTTTCTTCAGGTCATTTGGAAGCTGGTTTTGGAATAATCAAGCATGTGCAGGACATCCTCGCTGATAGCAAAGAAGTCGGTCTGGACATCGCAAGCGCCAAGGATTTTGTTGAGGAGATCATCACCTTGTAGAGGAAGAGGCTGCTGCCAAATGGACCACCATTGTGGAGGCTCGTGACAAGGAGGGGACTCTCATTCGCCATGTTGAGGAAGCTGAAGGTAATGTCCGGAGGAAGACTCAGGAGCATGAGCAGTGGCAGGTCCTCTGGGAAGAACTTCCTCGTGCTGCAGATGGGTCACGGCATTCGACCGCATTTTATGAGGACATTTTGAAGAAGTGTGGCCTAAAAACTTTGGAAGTTAAGGCCAAGGGTCTGCTTGAGGAGTTGAACCTTTGGTTGAAGACCATGTCGGATTGAGCTCCTGAGTTGTAAAAAACTCTTTTTCCTTCTTCTCTTTTTTTTTTTTTTTTGGTACCCCCATGTATAAACAGTTTTGGTACTATATTTTGTATCCCCTTCCTTTCACTTAAATCATTGATGAAAACAATTTTGAGCAAAAGTTGATGGGAATGTTTGTTTAAGAATTTGATTAAAAGGTTGTCATTTTGTGAAAATCTTTTTTCAAAGAGTTGTTTTAGGCATGAAAGCCAATTTTGTGGCGAAAAGCCTGGTTTTTTGATGGTTTGAAAACCAAATTTTGTATGGCATGAAAGCCTAATTTTGTGGCGAAAAAGCCAAATTTGTTTGTGGCATGAGAGCCAAGGTTTTTTATTTGTGGCATAAGAGCCGAAGCTTTTTGTTTGTGGCATGAGAGCCAAAGTTTTTTTTGGATGGCGTCAAAGCCGAATTTTGGAATGGCATAGAAGCCGAATTTCATTTTGTGGCATGGGAGCTAAATTTTGTTTGTGGCATGAGAGCCAAAAAAATTTTTTGTGGAATGAGAGCCAAGGTTTTTTGTTTGCGGCATAAGAGCCAAATTTGTTTGGATGGCGTGAAAGCCGATTTTTTTGGAATGGCATAGGAACCGAATTTTTTTTTGTTTGTTTTAGCATTTATAGCCGAATTTTGGCATTTATAGCCAGATTTTGGCATTTATAGCCGATTTGGCGTTTATAGCCGAGTTTTTTTTTTTTTGAAAACCAAGTTTTATTTTGTTGGCATCAAAGCCGATTTTGGCGTTTATAGCCGAATTTTTTTTTGTTTTCGCATTTATAGCCGAATTGTGGCATTTATAGCCAGATTTTGGCGTTTATAGCCGGATTTTGGTTTTCAAAATGCAGGTGTCAACTAAATGTCGCCTCCCCGCTGAATGGTCTTGCAAGTATCGATGGAATGTCGCTTCCTTGCTCATTCGGTTTGGAGTATTGATGGAATGTCACTTCCTCGCGGGTTGGGTTTTGCGAGTATCGATGGAATATCGCTTCCTCGCGAATTAGGGTACAAGTATCGACTAAGCGACGCTTCCCTGCTTTTCCCAAAACTTTTGGTTTTGCGGGTACTGACTTGGTGTCGTTTCCCCGCGATTTTTGAAATTTGAGGTTTTCTCGAACCATTTGAAATTTGGGTTGTGGATAGCAACTGGTATGTTGCGTCTCCATGATTTTTGAAATTTGGGTTGTGGATATCAACTGGTATGTTGCTTCTCCACGATTTTTGAAATTTGGGTTGTGGATATCAACCGGTTTGTTGCTTCTCCACGATTTTTTGAAATTTTGCAAGTATCGAATGGGGTTCGCTTCCTTGCGATTTTTTGGGTTTTGGAAGTATCGAATGGGGTTCACATCCTTCCGGTTTTTGGGTTTTGCGAGTATCGACTAAGTGTCGCTTCCCCGTGGTTTCTAAAAAACCATTTTTTGTTCAGAGACACGAGGGTCATAAATTTTGGCTTAAAACCATTTTGGTTGTAAGAGCCAAGGCAGACTAGGGTGAAAATTCCTGAGTCCTGGTTTTTGTTTCAAACCATGAATTTTGGGTTCAAGGATCGAAAATTTTGGTCAAGTCCGGGAAGAGGCTCCTAAACTTGGATTTTTGGATTTGATGATTTTTTTTTTTTTTAACAATGAAACGATGAAAGTAAGCATTGTTTTGAAAGTTTTTTTTTTTTTTTTTGGAAACTTCAACATAAAGATGAAAATTTCAAAAGAGGTGGGTTTGACGAGCAAGTACCTTGGAAATAGGCTTTTGCCGTGTAGATATCGCTTTGACCCGTTTGAGAAAGTCTTCAAGGGTAGTACCGCTTCAAGAACTTGCCGTTGATGGGCAGTATACATCTGTCTCCTTCCATGTTTAAAAGAGCCTATGCGCCATTGGAGAAGACTTAGTCGATGACGAAGGGTCCCTCCCATTTTGGTTCAAATTTGCCTTTGGATTTGTCGGCAAAGACTATGGGTCTTTTTACTGCAAGAACCAAGTCACCCTTTTTGTAGGCGCGTTGCCTGACCTTCTTGTCGAAAGATCCTACCATGCGTGCTTGGTACAACTCAATGCTTTGTAGAGCTTCAAGTCGTCTTTCATCGCGATTATCCAGCTCTTGGAGTCTCAATTTGACATTGCTTTCTTGCGTCATGTCATTTTGCAAAGATACCCTTAAGGAATGAATTTGTACTTCCAAAGGGACAACAGCTTCGAATCCATAGACGAAGGAGAATGGTGTACTATGGGTTGGTCCTTGAACGGTGGTTCGATAGGCCCATAAAGCTTCTAATAATTTGTCGCCCCAGTCTCTTTTGTGACTAGAGACCATTTTCTTAAGAGTTTTGCAGAGTGTCTTGTTAAAGGCTTCTGCTAGTCCGTTCGCTGCTGGATTATATGGAGTCGAAGGACAACTTTGGATTTTGTACTTGTCGTTGAACCTGTAGAATCCGTGATCCCGGAATTGTGGTCCGTTATCATGGACGAATCTTTTTAGGTATGCCGAAGCGACAAATAATGTTGGTGCGCAAGAACTGAAGGACTGATGAAGTCTTCATTTCGCTGAGCGCAAATGCTTCTAACCACTTGGAGAAATAATCCGTAGCAGCGAAGATGAAGCGATGACCTTTGCTTGATGGGGGAGAAATAGGACCTATGATGTCCATACCCCAGGCTTCGAAAGGCCATGAGATTGTTGTTGGATGCAGCCATTCTGGAGGCATGTGGACATATTCTTTGTGAATCTGGCATTTTTTGCAGCGCTTGACAAATTGCATTGCATCAGCTACCATGGTAGGCCAATAATAACCTAGCCTTTTTATCTGGTTGTAGAGCTTAGGGCTAGCCTGATGGGCTCCACAAAGACCAGCATGAACTTCTTTGAGAGTTTCCTCAGCCTCTTGTTGTGACAAGTAGCGTAGGAGTACTCTGTTGAAGGATTTTCTGTAAAGTGCTTTTGAAAGTATATCCAAATCAAAGTTCGAGGCTCGTCTTTGGATGCTTACCCTCTCTTTTGGATCTTTAGGTAGGATTCCGAACATGATATAATCAATGAACGGAACTCTCTAATCGCCAATCGGAGGTTTGAGGATGGACATCTGACTTGCAACCACTTGGTGGCATTCAGCAACTGCTTGGTGTGTGTTGAGAGGAGGGAGAATCCTTCTTTGACACACTGTGACTTACATGTTTTCCCCTTCTTGGATTGCCATGGATGCGGCGAGTCCGGCCAAGGCATCTGCACGGATGTTTTCACCTCTGAGGATGTGGGTGATATGGCAGATGTTGAATTTTTTTTGAAGCGACTGTGCCTTGTTGTAGTAAGGTAGCAGATCAGGCTTCCTGACTTCATATTTCTGATTCATCTGGTTGACGATCAGTTGAGAGTCCCCAAAAGCTTCCAACATGGTGATGCCGGATTCGAGGGTGAGTTCTAATCCTACAATCAGGGCTTGGTACTCAGCTGCATTGTTTGAACATGGTTCCAGTAGCGAGAAGGCGTGTGGAATCATGTATTTGTCGGGGCTGACAAATAGGATGCCGATTCCCGATATTTGTTTTCCTTTTTCATTTGTCCTGGTTGCACCGTCAAAGTACATGTCCCAGGAAGCGTTTGACAAGGAAGTTTCCACATTGTAGACAAATTCGTCTGGGAGATCATCCCTGAGTGGGGAATCTTTAGGCAATGGATGCTCTGCGAGAAAGGCTACTAGAGCTTAGCCTTTGATTGCTTTTTGTGGTACATACCTAATATCAAACTGTGATAAAAGAATGGACCATTTTGCCAGTCGGGCATTGAGAGAACCTGCCGTTGTGACAAGGACCTTTAGGAGGTTGATCCTCGAAATCAGGTAAACTGTGTTCGACAGCAGATAGTGACGCAGCTTTTGTACGGTGAACATTAGTGCAAGGCATTCTTTTTCGACTGGGGAGTAGCGATGCTCTGCACCTACCATCATGCGGCTAAGGTAAAATAGAGCAGCTTCTTTTCTGTCGTCGTTTTCTTGTGCGAGCAGAGCACCAAAGAGTGGTCGAGAGTTCTTGTGTATAAGACAAATGGTTTTCCAGTTGTGGGGGCAGCCAGCACCGGAGGTTTGGTGAGGTATGCTTTAATGTCTTGAAATGCATTTTCACATTCAGCATCCCAGACAAAGTCGACGCCTTTCTTCATCAGGCAAGAGAATGGACGGCACTTCCCTGATAGATTGGAGATGAACCGTCGTATGTAGGCCAGCCTTTCTTGAAGCCCTTTTAATTCTCTTAGGGTTCTGGGAGATGGCATTTCCAGGATAGCCTTGACTTTGGTGGGGTCAAGTTCTATTCCAACTTTCCGTACTATGAATCCGAGAAACTTACCCGATGAGACACCGAAGAAGCACTTTAGTGGATTCATCCGCAATTTGTGTTTGCGAAGTCGGAGGAAGACTTCTCGAAGATCATCGAGATGGTCTTCTTTTCTTTTGCTTTTGATGGCGAGGTCGTCAACATAGCATTCGACCGTCTTGTGCTGCATATCTTGGAATATTTTCATCATAGCCCTCTGATATGTTGCACCTGCATTTTTCAAACCAAAAGGCATGACAGTGTAGCAATACACACCAAATGGTGTCCGAAATGATGTATGCCTTTCATCTTCATGATGCATCTTTATCTGATTGTAGCCAGAGAATCCATCCATGAATGTCATTCGCTCGAACCCATAGGTGTTGTCAATCATCACCTCTAGTATGGGGAGCGGGAATTCATCTTTAGGACATGCAGTATTCAGGTCTCTGTAGTCGATACAGACCCTTATCTGCCCATTTTTCTTTGTCACGGGGACGATGTTGGCCAACCATTCAGGATGCTGTTCCTCGCGGATGAAGCCAACGTTTTTGAGTTTCTAAACTTCTTGTTCAATTTTGTCCATCATGTCAGGACGGAATCTTCTTTGGCCTTGTTTGATAGGCTTGATTTCTTTTTGCAAGTTGAGCTTGTGGACTGCTACTTTGGGATCCAGGCCAGGCATTTTGGCATAAGACCATGCAAAGAAATCAGCGAACTCGCGAAGAAAAGAGATATACTCGGGTAACTCATCATCCTTTATATTCTTGCTTATGAATACAGGACGTGGGTTATCAAATGGTCCCAAGTCTATCTTTTGGACATGATCTTCTGTCGGAAGGTTTGAAGGTGGTTCCTCCACAATATTTTCGGAGGCTTCCAACTCAACAAGACCTTCTGGAGTGCCAGAGAAATTTTCAGACTGAGGCTCTGTTTCTGTCCATGAATCTTCTTGATCAGTGTCCTTCTCAAGGCTCGCAATGAGATGGTCCCAATCATTTGCTGGAATTGGATTGAAGTAGGGTACTTCTTTTGGAGACGATGGTTCTTCTGGGTCAGAGAACCGCGCGTCTATGTCATTGGCAATTCCTCATTATCATCAGAGAAATTATACCAATTGGAGGAGCTTTCTGGACCCTTGACGAGTCACTCCTCAAAGAGATATCCAGGGATATCGATGTCTTCATGAGATGTTGAGGCTTGGTCGGTAAAGCGACTTTGTAGCCATGGTGTCAACGGTCTCATAGGAGCGGTAGGATCATACCCCAACCCATATGAAGACTTGCCTTTGTGAAGGTGGATTTTCCAATCTTCTGGTTGACTTTTGGTCAAGGTGGGTTCCAATGGTGTTAGAATACCACGGCCACCTCCCAAACCAGTCGGATTTTGAGCGTCGTAGCCCATTTTCTTCATGATAGCTTGTGCCATTGGAATATACAGGGATAGCTGAAGCATACCTTCGTTTTGGAAAGGTTCAAGCAGAGAGTTCAGTGGAGATGCTCCTGATCTGTAGAAGTAAATCACTTTTTCTTCTGGCGAAGTTGCCGGAATAACAAAGGAAGCAGACGTAGGATCTTCTATGTCTGCAGGTGTCTCCAATGGAGTGAGAGCGGGCTGATCTTGCTGAGTATCAGCTTGGCTTGATGCTGTGTCATCTTCTGACTCTGACTCCGAGTCTGTGTCATGTATAATAGACACAAAGGAGACAATGAACTTGCCCCCAGCCTTTTGTTTTATCTTCTTTACTTTGGTAGTGATTACCAAAGGCTTTGGAGATTTGAAGGAGACGACGAAGGGAGCTTGACCGCTTACTTCGAGTTTGGCGGAGGGTTTGTCTACCTCCGATGATTGCTGAGGAGCCTTGCCTTTATCTTTTGGGAGATTGTCGGCAAGGTGAATTGTTTTTTCCTCCTGTTCTTCTTTTCCATCTTTGTACATTTGAGCATCTGCAAAATGGACATCCTTGCTTTTGAAGGGTTTTTTGTCTGCGAATACTCGATGTATCAAGCCATCGTCGCCAACGAACTTGATGCACTGATGTAGAGTTGAAGGGACGACACCATTCTCATATATCCAGGGGCGTCCAAGGAGTATATTGTAAGATAAAGGGGTCCTTATTGCATACACGGTGACTTCAGAAATAAGATCACCGATTGCAATTTGAACCTGATTTTGCCGATAGGCCTTTGAGCGCTCTCGTCATATCCGAAGATGGATACGGACGTGTGACTCTGTTTGCTAGGTGGGATGCCCAGCTCTTCGAGTGCCGAAGTAGAGATGAGTTTGAGTGCAGAACCTGGATCGATCTGAACTCTGTGTACTGGCATTTCTTTGACGTACCCCGTAAAGTACAAGGGACGGTTGTGCTTTGTTTCGCCTAGGAGGAGGTCATCCTTGTCGAAGGCAATTGTTGCACTTGCTGCTTTTTGTACTGAGAGGCATTCATTGCTTCATCCCTCAGTTTTCTTCTTTTCTCCCTTTGGGGGAGTATTTGATTTTTTGACCCTATAGTCCATTTCAATTTGTAGGACTTGTGGGGCATGTTTGTCGACATCCGCATTCAGCCTTTGTAATTCTGAAATGAGACTATCACGAGTTTGTGGAGACATTCGTAATAAGTCAAGGATGTGCAAACGTGCAGGTATGTGTTTGAAGTGCTCAATCAAGTCGTCCTTGAAAGCCTCCTTCGGGCCTGCATTTTCATTACTATTGCCACTTGGGGCGCTTACATCTTGCTTTCCCGAAGGATTTACATAAGAAGAAGAGGATTGATTGTAATTTTTATGGTAATCCCAGCCAGAACGGGTACCTCTACCAACTTCAAGAGCCTCTAGAGAAGGGTCTTCTTTTGGAAGATTGTTCTCAAGATCAAGAGGTTGATCCTTTGCTGAGGACGTCTCTGTAACAGTATTGGCGTCGTCAGTGATTGTGTTGCACGGAGCAATTTCCGGGAACAAGTCCTGAACAGCAGTGGTGGAACCTTAGTGTTTTTTTTTAACTCTTTTTTTTTGAAAGGTTTTAATAAACTCATCAAAGAGAACGAATGGTGTTCCAATCCGAACAAAGGCTCAACATTTCTGCGAGCACTAAATCCGAAAAGGAAGGAACCAAGGTTTCTCAACTTTGAATTCAAAAGAGAGAAAACTAATTTTTTTTTTTTTTGAAATTATAATTTTTTTTTTGAAATCCCAATTGGACTCATCAAAGAGAAAAGATGGCCCAATCCCCGATATGAACGATAGCTGCGAACATTTCTGTGAGCTATCAAGTCCAAAGAGGGAAGGATCAAAATTTCTCAAAGTTGAATCTTGAGAAAGAGAGATCATTTTTTTTTTTGAAAGAATTTGAAATGAAGGTATTTTTTTTAAATCCCAATTGGACTCATCAAAGAGAAAAGATGGCCCAATCCCCGATATGAACGATAGCTGCGAACATTTCTGTGAGCTATCAAGTTCGAAGAGGGAAGGATCAAAATTTCTCAAAGTTAAGTTTTTAAGAAAAAGAGATCAGATTTGTTTTTTTCTTTTTGAATTGAGAAAGAACAATTGAAATCCCATCTCATATTTTTTTAGATGCAAAATGCAACATAGGCCCCCAACTAGAAAGGAGCCAAGTGATCAAAGCATCACGTTCTCAAGTCAACGTGTCCCACCGGGTATGCCAACTTGATGGACCTGAAAAGGGAATCTTCCGTCCTCTCCCTCCGCACCCCGGGGGCTGACCTGGGTCTCGACGGAGGAGGGAAGATCTCGGACATCAACATTTTTTGTACGGGTATGCCAGATTTACTTTCTACTTGGAATTTGGAATGGTGATGATCCGGGGATTCACCTTCACAAGTGGAAAGGAAATCAATCCTTTTTTCTAACTTTTCAAATTGCATAAATATTAAGAAAAGAGACAAGTTTGTTTTTTGAGAATGACGTAGGAGGCGTTTTTGTTTATTTGCCGTAAAAGGCGATCTTTCCGTGAAAGGCGATTTTACAAAACTCATCAAATGTGAAAGACAAGAATTGTGATTTCTTTTTGTCTCTTTAATAAATACAAACTATAATAGAAAAGTGAGAAAAGGGATCTAACTTCTCAGGAGATTGTGGGGACAGGTCATGTATGGGCTTCGCCATCGTCCTTCAAATGAGAACATGTGATGCTTTGATTCTTTGGCTTGGCTCCTAACCTCGGTTTTTTAAAGGACAAGGACCAAGAGGAGGTCCTATATCCAATGAAAAACCAAGTAAACGGGCTGAAAAGCCGCGTTTAGGCCATGTTGGAGAAGAAGGAGACCTTGGGGGGGGGGGGGGGGGGGGGGGGTGGGTGGCCCCCCAAGGGACGTTGATCACCTTGTGGTGCTTCCGGGAGCAAAGCAGTAGGACTTCGTCTCTCTCTTGGATTTTCTGGATTTTCAGAGCTTGCACTTGGGATCTATTTTCGTCATTCTTTCTTCTTGGAATGGACCTCCTTTTATAGGCTTTTGGTAGCCATGAGGTGTTTATTGGCATTGATGGCCATGATGAAAGAATTGATGAGGAGTTACAAATTGATTTTGTAACTCCTTTTTCATGGCTTGTGATTGGCCAATGAAGGTAGTGGGCTTTTAATTGCCTTTATGCTTCATGATGATGGGAGTTTCATGGGTTTAATGCCATGATTACTTGGATTTGTAACTCCCAAATGCTTGAATCTGATTGGGCCGTCCAAAATAATGAGTTAATGACCGCATTAAGTTGTCATAAACGGGTCAATTAACGTCATTAAGTGGTCGCCCAGGCATGTGAAGAGTCGCGGGCCGCGCTGCGCCTTTTGAGATTCTTCTTGCGATCGTCACAGGTGGATCTACGCATTGTTTGATGTCGGATTGCGATGCAATTTCAGACACTAGTTGATGTTGGTGGGCCGGTTACATCTGTCTTGTCGATTTCACGATCGGTCAGACAGAAAGTGCAATTTCTTTGTCAGCCGGTTGGCGATCTTGAGGTGATCGGTGATGATTTCATGCTTTTTACGGCGGATCCGAGATGTCGACGAAGATCAGTGGTTTTCAAGCACCAAACATTGGATTTTCAGAAAATCACAGAGGTCGGAACACCCGAAACGGAAAAACCATCGAAAAACGGACGTTTTGGTGCAAAATCCGGCGACCCGGATTTGTAGGGTCACCGGCGACCATAGGGTTTCTTGCCCTTTGGTCGCCGAGCTCCGTTTTCAGCCGATTTTGCGTCTTTTTCGTTCCTTTTTTCTTCTGTATTTTTCTTGAAATTTTTCCTCAATTATTGACTTCATTTTCTTGGAGAAAACTTGACGAGAACCCACACGAAATCGGAGCACAGAGTTTCCCATTTTTCGGGAAAGCCGAAAACTTTGTAGCCGATTTTCCGTCAAGAGTCGAAACTAGGTCAAACGATGTCGGAATGACCTGAAAATTGAGGTGAAGCTTCTTGAGCAGTGGATAGGACCAACCATGGGCTTTTATTTGAGTTTTGAAGCCGTTTGGGGTCCCATCGATGCTTCACTTGATTTTGCTAAGGGGAAAATGCCGAGCTTTGATATGTGGTCAAATGATGTCCGATTGACCTGAAATTTGACGGGGAAACTATTGGAGTCATTTTGAGACGTTCCATGGGCTCCGTTTTGGATGTCATGGTCCCGGGTTGCTCCGCCTCCGGTAGGCTTGATTTTCTCTCGGAGCATCGAAACCTGGTCAAACGTTGTCGGAATGACCTGAAATTCGACGTGCAGCCTTTTGGAAGCATGTTGAAGCCACTCATGTATTTTCTTTGATGAGTGATGGCTTCGGTGGTTCCCGCCGCCGGGAGGCTTGATTTTGCTGCTCGAGCATTGATGGAGGGTCAAACGTTATCGGTTTGACTTGAAATTTGGCATGGAGCCCTTTTGAGACATTCTGGAGTCATCCGTAGGCTCTGACCAAAGTTTTGGTGTCTTTGATGATGTCGCCGCCGAGAGCGCTTGTTTAGCTGTCGGAGCAGTGAAATGGGGCCAAATGATGTCGGAATGGCCCGAAACCTCAGGTGTACCCCTCTTTTAGCTATCTTGAAGGATCTCTCAGTTTCTGTCTGATTCTGATAAAATCTGATGCTTGAAGTAGCCTTGCCTGTTTTATAGCAGGATGCAGCTTCACGAGGCTTCTTGATGTTGAGGAGACATAGTGACTTCTTGGGTGTCAACAGGCCACCTCCAATCAATTTCGGCCCATCGGCCTTTCACTTTTATCACTCGAATATCGCACACAAAAAACACATAAATCACAAGTCAAAGTCTCATTTGCATCATTGTTTTGGTTTGCAAAGTAAGCCTTTAAACCCTATTTTGCCAGGGGATTTGAAGGGGGTACCCGGGAACGGGGCCGACCCTCTTCTTAAATATTTGGCACCTCCCCCCTTTTATTTCCTTTATTTTAATTATTTTATTTTACTTGGATATACTATGATTTTGCTATGTGAGGATTAACCTTTATTGGACTTTAACTTATGACCCTGAATTGATCCTATATTAAAAAGACCCAGAGAGACCCAAATCAATGTAACAAGACAACCGTCGTGTGTTGTCGGCAGCACATTAGATGAGAGGAAGAACCTACTCATTTATTTTCTCCCATTTTTCTTTGGCTTTCGTTGAAGAACGGTGTTATAGCCGTTAACATAGCTGGCGATCATGATCCATCGATTTTGAGGGTAGTCGGAATCCTTACTTTTGATGTAAAATTTAAATAGCATATATAGATGAATGGAGATTTTCCCAAGCCCATGAAGGCGCGGGGGGTGGGGGGGGGGGGGGGGGGGGCGGTCGAAATTCACATCCGACAGCCTTGCGATCGTGATGGGACCTCTTTTGTTGTCTTGTCATGAATTTGGGTCTTTCTGCAGTTCTATTATAGAAAACGAACATCCAATCAATGATCAGATGTCCGTGTCCCATTCAGTTTAGGGTTATTATGAGTTTAGTCCGAAATTAAACCTGAGGTTCGAATGAACCGTCCACTAAGCTTTCTCCCATTACATCATAAGAAACAAACCTACACCAACACTCACTACCAAATGACATAAAATGTGCTTTTCTCATCCCCTCCTTCTCTCTATTCTCATCTAAATATTTCTTCACAAATGGAGGGTTACACGTTCGGGATGTCCGATCTTCAACCCCTCTCTCCCCCGTTGTTGATTTGTACCACTGGCGGGTCACACCAAACACCGAAAAATACAGAATCCTCTAGGGTAATAGATGGGTCCTTAGCATCTTCAAGTCATGACTTACAACAGATAAGACGGTCCCTTTTTGAAGGAGGCCCACTCCCGGTCAATACCATTCCAATGGGAAGGAGTCATTCTAACATATCTACCCCATCTCATTCATCAGGAGAGAACCAATTCTCCTCACATTCAGGAGTAACTTACACGAACCTAGTCAGCCCCACCGGCCAGGTTATAAGATATCGCACAATCTCACAGGTTATACCCTACTCTTCCCTAATCAGTTAGACCGAGGAGGTCACATTTTCTATCCCACAGTACGGGATGCCTACTGATGCACCTATCACTACCCCGACTAGAGTTATTGCACAATCCTAGACTCTCGCGTTAAATGAGAATCTATATCGACAGCCAAGTCATGGCTTAGTAAACCCGGGTCAGTTGGCGACATCCAACACCTCACACCAAAACCCTTTGGCTCATATGGGAACACCGGATGTCTACCAACAACGTGAGGCAGCTCGACCTCAATTTCAAGTAATGACTCCTCCACCAGTCAATCAAATGAATTACAACCCTGTGACGGCTAGCAATGATATATTATATCCCCAGCCGATTCAATATGAAAGGGCCTCTCCTGTTTATCAAAATCAGACTCCCCCAACCTACCAAGTGCCTAACTCAAATCAGGGTCCCCCAATCCAAAACATTCAGGTTATCAATCCCTCGGGCGTTAGAAACTCTTCTCAACCTTAAGTCTGATGGTTGATCAATACAGAGGGCAGTCCGCCGCTTATGGAGGAACTCAGTTGAACCAAAACTATCATCCTGTTCAACAACTATATCCCCAGGAGCATTTCCAAGAGCCGGGCTACGCCCCTACCCCACTAGGACCGCAAGGAGGATACCAACAACAGACAATCCAATACCTAGATCCTTTAGCATTTAAAGAACTGCAGAAAAACGTAGAAGACCTTGAAAATGAAATTAAGAAGTAGTCCTCGAGCTCGACTGGAAGAAAGCTATGTTTCTATGATATTACCAACCGGCTGACCAAGAAAGTGCACTTTCTGTCCGACCGATCCTGAAATCGACAAGACAAATGTCACCGGCCCACCAACATCAATCAATGTTTGAGATTGCACTGCAATCCGACATCAAACAATGCGTGGATCCACCTGTGATGATCGTAAGAAGAATCTCAAAAGACGCGGCGCGGCCCACGACTCTTCCACAGCTTCAAGGAAGACAAACTCGGCTACTGCGCACAAGGGACTACATCCTTCATCGCCAGAGCCCAGCCAGAGCTGACTGAAGCTCAAAGTGCTTGTCGTATGAGTCGCCGCGCGGCATATAGACAAAAGAGACTTGAAAAACAAAGAACCCAGCATTCTACTCTCCATGTCTCAAACAAATGGGTCGAAAAAGAAAGACCCGACCAATTCGTTGTTGTTCATATGGTTGGCAAAACCAGAAAACGCCAGAAGTCAGTAACCAAAATCAGTGTTAGACGTCCAGTGACTCGCAGCATCTTTCGGACTCGAACACATCTGTAAGAATCCTCCACTCCTCTAAGCCAAGGACACCGGAGTAACCACTCCTCAGATTCTTCATCCAGAAGAATGAACCCCAGCTCAGTCACCAGGACAATTTCTTCGTTCGAATCTCGAGGGATGAACGTCTTGGCTACAAGTTCTGAGCAGCCTCCACCGCATGATGACGTAATTACACGCATCCAGCAGTTGGAACAAGGACAACAGAGAATTGAGGCTCTGATGGAAAACCTTATTCTCACTTTACAGCGTCCACCACCTAACAATGAAACCCCTCCGAATCATGAAGATGACGAGGGCAATGTAAAAAACAATGAGTTGTGCGCCCTTACCAAAAAGGACATGGACGATATCCTCGCAAAAGCAAAAGAAGAGGATACATTGAAGGAACATGCGATTGTTGGCACCAAAAAAGTCACTATGTCTCCTCCACATCAAGAAGCCTCCTGAAGCTGCATCCTGCTACAAAATAGGCAAGGCTACTTCAAGCATCAGATTTTGTCAGAATCAGACAGAAACTGAGAGATCCTTTAAGACAGCTAAAAGAGGGGTACACCTGAGGTTTCGGGTTATTCCGACAACGTTTGGCCCAACTTCACCGCTCCAACAGCTAAACATGCGCTCCCGGTGGCAACATTATCAAAGACACCAAAACTTTGATTAAAGCCTACGGATGACTCCAGAATGTCTCCAAAGGGCTCCATGCCAAATTTCAAGTCAAACCGACAACGTTTGACCCCCCATCAATGCTCGAGCAGCAAAATCAAGCCTCCCGGTGGCGGGAACCACCAAAGCCATCACTCATCAAACAAAATACAAGAGTGGCTTCAACATGCTTCCAAAAGGCTGCACGTCAAATTTTAGGTCATTCCGACAACGTTTGACCAGGTTTCGATGCTCCGAGAGAAAATCAAGCCTACCGGCGGTGGAGCAACCCGGGACCATGACATCCAAAATGGAGCCCATGAAACGTTCAAAATGACTCCAATAGGCTCCTCGTCAAATTTCAGGTCAATCGGACATTGTTTGACCACATATCAAAGCTCGGCATTTTCCCCGCAGCAAAATCAAGTGAAGCATCGATGGGACCCCAAACGGCTTCAAAACTCAAATAAAAGCCCATGGTTGGTCCTATCCACTGCTCAAGAAACTTCACCTCAATTTTTAGGTCATTCCGACATCGTTTGACCTAGTTTCGACGCTTGACGGAAAATTGGCTACAAAGTCTTCGGCTTTCTCGAAAAATAGGAAACTTTGTGCTCCGATTTCGCAAGGGTTCTCATCAAGATTTCTCCAAGAAAATCAAGTCAATAATTGAGGAAAAATGTCAAGAAAAATACAGAAGAAAAAAGGAACGAAAAATACAAAAAAACGGCCGAAAACGACGCTCTGCGACCAAACGGGCCGAAGCCAAGGGGGCCGGCGACCCTGGGTGCATGGTCGTCCGGCGACCCTGGAAATCCTGGTCACCGAATTTTCCGCCAAATCGTCCGTTTTCCGATTCTTTTCGCGTTTCGGGTGTTCTGGCCTCCGTGATTTTCTGAAAATCCAATGTTTAGTGCTTCAAAACCACTGATCTTCGTCGACAACTCGGATCCGCCGTCAAAAGCATGAAATCATCACCGATCGCCTCAAGATCGCCAACCGGCTGACCAAGAAAGTGCACTTTCTGTCCGACCGATCGTGAAATCGACAAGATAGACGTCACCGGCCCGCCAACATCAATCAATGTCTGAAATTGCATCGCAATCCGACATCAAATAATGCGTGGATCCACCCGTGATGATCGCAAGAAGAATCTCAAAAGGCGCAGCACGGCCTGCGACTCTTCACATGCCTTGGCAACCACTTAATGTCGTTAATTGACCCATTAAAGCAGTCATTAACTCATTATTTTGGACGGCCCAATCAGAACCAAGCATTTGGGAGTTACAAATCCAAGCAATCATGGCATTAAACCCATGAAACTCCCATCATCATGAAGCATAAAGGTGATTAAATGCCCACTACCTTCATCGGCCAATCACAAGCCTTGAAAAAGGTGTTACAAAATCAACTTGTAACTCCTCATCAATTCTTTCATCATGGCCATCAATGCCAATAAACACCTCATGACTACCAAAAGCCTATAAAAGGAGGTCCATTCCAAGAAGAAAGCATGATGAAAAGAGATCCCAAGTGCAAGCTCTGAAAAATCAGAAAATCCAAGAGAGAGACGAAGTCCTGCTACTTTCCTCCCGGAAGCACCACAAGGTGATCAACGTCCCTTGGGGGGCCACCCCCCCAAGGTCACCTCCTTCTCCAACATGGCCTAAACGCGGCTTTTCAGCCCGTTTACTTGGTTTTTCATTGGATATAGGACCTTCTCTTGGTCCTTGTCCTTTAAAAAACTGAGGTTAGGAGCCAAGCCAAAGAATCAAAGCATCACATGTTCTCATTTGAAGGACGATGGCGAAGCCCATACATGACTTGCGACCGTCGATCTCAACGTGTCCCCACAATCTCCTGAGAAGTTAGATCCCTTTTCTTCTTTTTCTATTGTAGTTTGTATTTCTTAAAGAGACAAAAAGAAATCACAATTCTTGTCTTTCATATTTGATGAGTTTTGTAAAAATGCCTTTCATGGCAAAATCGCCTTTCACGGCAAACAAACAAAAACGCCTCTTACGGCATTCTAAAAACATGTCTCTTTTCTTAATATTTATGCAATTTGAAAAGTTAGAAAAAAGGATTGATTTCCTTTCCACTTGCGAAGGTGAATCTCCGGATTATCACCATTCCAAATTCCAAGTAGAAAGTAAATCTGGCTTACCCATACAAAATGTTGATGCCCGAGATTTTCCCTCCTCCGCCGAGACCCAGGTCAGCCCCCGAGGTGCGGAAGAAGAGGACGGAAGATTTCTTTTGGGTCCATCAAGTTGGCATACCCGGTGGGACACGTTGACTTGAGAACGTGATGCTTTGATCCTTTAGCTCCTTTCTAGTTGGTGGCCTATGTTGCATCTTGCATCTAAAAAAAAAAACATGAGATGGGATTTCAATTGTTCTTTCTCACTTCAAAAAAAATCTGATCTCTTTTTCTTAAAAACTCAATTTTGAGAAACTTTGATCCTTCCCTCTTCAAACTTGATAGCTCACAGAAATGTTTGCAGCTATCGTTCATATCAGGGATTGGGCCATCTTTTCTCTTTGATGAGTTCAATTGGGATTTCAAAAAAAAAACTTCATTTCAAATTCTTTAAAAAAAAAATGATCTCTCTTTCTCAAGATTCAACTTTGAGAAATTTTGATCCTCTCCTCTTTGAACTTGATAGCTCACAGAAATGTTCGCAGCTATCGTTCATATCGGGGATTGGGCCATCTTTTCTCTTTGATGAGTCCAACTGGGATTTCAAAAAAAATTATAATTTCAAAAAAATTTAGTTTTCTCTCTTTTGCATTCAAATTTGAGAAACCTTGGTTCATTCCCTTAGAATTTAGCGCTCGCAGAAATGTTGAGCCTTTGTTCGGATTGGAACACCATTCGCTCTCTTTGATGAGTTTATAAAAACCCTTTCAAAAAAAAAGATTTCAAAAAAAAAAAAAAAACACTAAGGTTCCACCAGTTGCATTCTTTGACCAAAGTGGATGTAAGAAAATCCTTGTCCAAAGTGTGGAGACAGCTAGACTGTTCAAGGCAAGGGTCCTCCAAACGGGTTCATTAAGTAATCCTACCCTTACCTAGGGGCAAATCTATCTACTAAGGTTTCATAAGATCGAATTGGAAATCTATGTGCACCTTTCAAAAAAAATTCTTTAAAAAAAATCTTTTTTTTTAAAAAAAAGAAAGAAAAAACTTCTATCACTTTGAATTCAGAGTTGAGAAATTTTGGTTCTTTCCCTTTCGGATTTAGCGCTCGCAGAAATGTTGAGCCTTGTTCGGAATGGAACACCATTTGCTCTCTTCGATGAATTCAATCTTGACCTTTCAAAAAAAAAACTTTTGTCACTTTTGAATTCAGAGTTGAGAAATCTTGGTTCTTTCCCTTTCGGATTTAGCGCTCGCAGAAATGTTGAGCCTTGTTCGGAATGGAACACCATTTGCTCTCTTCGATGAATTCACTCTTGACCTTTCAAAAAAAACTTCCGTCACGTCTGGATTCACATCCGAGAAATTATGGTTCCTTCCCTTCTGAATTTAGCGCTCGCAGAAATGTTGAGCCTTTGTTCGGATTGGAATACCATTTGCTCTCCTTTATAAATCTAAGTTTGACCTTTCAAAAAAAAATCCCATCTCGTGTCCTTCCCAAGGATGCGATTTGCATCATTTGTGCCTAGCGGTGCTAGTACGCCCTTTCGGGTCTACTGTATTCGCGACCGACACATTTGTATCTCCAACCTTATATCATTTTACCTCGAGTGAGCCTTGCTTCTCGGTAATTTGAATTAAGGTCTACAATTGCTTCTAGCAGTCACTGGAACACTCACTCTGAGCCTACCATACTTGCATTTTAGAACAATTGTATCCTCTATGGCTTTTTGCCTTCTTCATCGTCCTTGGGTTGGGCCATATCCCCTCAAGTGATTTGAAAAGACAAAACCATAGTTGTTCTCCATTTACGATCACCATATTCTTGTGATTACTAATGGATTTGGTCTTGTTTCAGAAGTTTTCCAAAACTAACAATGGCAGCTTCATTGACCATCAGTTTCGATGAGAACAAGTACCAGCTTATGCTTCAAGATAAGCAAAACAAGCATAAGCGCCTTGCTAGTTGCCGAAGCGTCATCTCTCTCGACAACTCCCCAAACATCGGGTCAACTTCAACTCCCTAAACTATCGTCTTCGGACCACTGGGACCATTCTCACTTCCCGCAGAAGACACTGTACCTGCCAAGAAGCAGAAAACCGCCCCGCAATGTGTCACTAAAATGGCACCAAGGGCGAACCCCAAGAAGCCTGAAGCCCGTGGTGTTCCCACGAAGCCTCAGCCCACAAGAAACCAGGTTTACCTCAAAACCTGGTCCCCAAGATCTTCATCAAAGCAACGGAGGTCCCAAACATCTGCAAAGCCAGCATACCTGGCCCCTCTCAAGGAGAATCGGTTCTACCTTCTCTCTTACATGAAAGAGGAGAAACCTACCCTCCACCCAAAAAATAAACAAAATCATCATAAGTCGGCTTGCTCCTACAAGCCCAAAATCAAATCCTGCATCGTTAGGCCTATGCAAAAACATGCTGAAGCCTGCACTCCCGCGAGTCGACCCTTCATCTCAACAGGGGCCGAGCTCGCAAAATTCAAGTCTTCATTGCGACAGACAAAGGACCGCGTCCAGATTCTGTCCTTGCCAAGCTTCAAAGAAGACAAACTCGGCTGTTGTGCACGGGGGACTACATCCTTCATCGCCAGAGCCCAGCCAGAAAACGCCAGAAGTCAGCAACCAAAATCAGTGTTAGACATCCAGTGACTCGCAGCGTCTCTCGGACATGAACACATCTGGAGGAATCTTCCACTCCTCCGAGCCAAGGACATCGGAGTAACCACTCCTCAGATTCTTCATCTAGAAGGATGAGCCCCAGCTCAGTCACCAGGATGATTTCTTCGTTCGAATCCCGAGGGATGAACATCTTGGCTACAAGTTCTGAGCCGCCTCCACAGCATGATGACGTAACTGCACGCATCCAGCAGTGGGAGCAAGGACAACAGAGAATTGAGACTCTGATGGAAAATTTGATTCTCACTCTACAGCGTCCACCACCTAACAATGAAACCCCTCCGAATCATGAAGATGACGAGGGCAATGCAGAAAACAATGAGTCTCGTGCCCTTACCAGAAAGGACGTGGACGATATCCTCGCAAAAGCAAAAGAAGAGGATACATTGAAGAAACATGGGATCAAGCCACCCTACCCTCTATCGATGGACTCGGTTCCGTTCCCTGCAAAATTCAAACAACCTACTCTCCAGACATATACTGGGAAAGGTTCAGCCAGACAGCATGTCATCCATTTCAAGATCCTAACGGGAGCTATTGTGGATCAAGATGCCCTCAAGATTCGCCTCTTTGCAAGTACCCTAAAAGGTACAGCCTTTGATTGGTACTCCACTTTGCCGGAGAACTCCATCCAGAACTGGGCTATGCTAGAGACACGCTTCCTGACCAACTTACAAGGTGAGGATCATCCTGTTACTATGGCTCAACTCTGCAGCCTAAAACAGGGAGAGAATGAGTCAACATACGACTTCATTCACAAATGGAAGGCAATGGCGTACAAATGCTCAGATGTACTGCCACAAGCGTCGCTGGTGGACATCTGCCGTAACAATATGAGAGCAAAAATCCGCTCCATGATTATCGGCAATAAATCAAAGAACCTGGGGAACTCCTCGAAGCTTCCATGGAAGCTGAAATGGTGATCAAAGACCTCAACAGTCAGAAATCATCAAAGAAAGAGCCGACTGCTGTTACAACCTCAAAACCAAAGAAAAAGGAGGTTCTCAATGTGCAGACTAAATCAGCTCCTCAGCAGCCAAAGAAACCTGAAAACAAAACTGCAGGTAAAAGGCCTGAACTCTCTGATGCCTTCAAAGAACGTGTAGAAAAAAATATCCGTTCGATGAAGATGTTGAAGAAATCTTTGAGGCTCTCCTAGCAAATGCCAAACTCATTTTGCCAGAGCCCAAAAGACCGGGAGATGTTGGTAAAACCAATGATCCCCGATACTGTCCATACCATCAGATGATCTCACATCCTCTCAATCAATGCTTCGTTGTGAGAGAGAAGATCAATGAGATGTGGAAAAATGGAGTCATAACCTTTGATAAAAACTATGGCCCCGCCTCTGTCAACATGGTGTCATGTCGGCAAACTTCAAAGTCACCGAAGGAGAAGATCACTACTTCATTCAAGGTGATAAAAATGGCTCAAGCGTCCCAAGAATTGGTTCCCTATCCAACACCAGATGGACAACCTATATGGGTGCATCCCGATCTCCTAGATGATGAAAATTGGGAGATCGTCAAAATAAAGCCAACCACTCAGCAGCGAAGGCAAGCCAAGAGACAGCTCCGCAAGCTCAAACGGCAGCAGAAGTCTCAACCAAAACAAGAAGTCCTTGAAAGAGCAGAAACTTCTTCCACTGCTTCACTAGGGACGACGAAAGAATCTCTTCCCAAAACCTCCAAGGCGGTAAGAAAATTCACTCTTGATGATTTCATGCCACCTCTATACAAAAATGAAACTATGCAGGGGGCATCATCCTCTTGCAACTCGGTAGTTGGATTCTCCATGAACGGATACGAGTCCAGTGACACTGCCAGTGATATCGATGAGTGGGAAGAATCCCTTGAAACAGGAGAATACTTCTCTGACGAGGAATGGATTCCCGAGTCTCATCTTATGCCAGTAATCTGGTATAACTCATTACAACCACAAGAATCTTGGTCTGATGATGAAGAAGACCAGGACCCTGTTCAAGAAAATGCTGTCAATCTAGCACCAGCAAATGCTTCAGTGGAACCCAACATGGGCAAACCACAAAGGCCAAATGACGAAGAAGATTTGGCTCCCATGCCTGATCTCGAAGAATATGCAAGAATCTTGCAACATCTTGCAATGGAGCAGGAGCAGGATCGCATCAATCTTTGTCATGACCCAGAACCGGAAGTCCCTGAAAATCAGCGGGAACTTTCTCCCTTAACTCCTGAAAATGGAGAAAACAGTTGGATCGATGATCCTCTCACATCCGAGGATGAGTCTGATTCTCAACAGTCTACATTGGGGGCATCTCCTATCAGGATAACCTGTAATGCAATAGCCCAGGACGACAGTGCCTCTGAAGCTTCCGAAGACACGTACTCCCCAATCGGTGGCGTATCTTCTGGAGCTACATCCTCTCAGGTGACTTCCACTGAGATAACATCCTCTCAACCTTCGTCTCCTGAAGCTGTGACATCGGAACTCAAGCCACTCCCGATTGATCATCTTGAAGAAACTTCTGCCAATGAAATCTTCTTCAATGAAAACTCAGTCAATTGGTCCCAGATACCCGATCTCACAGGCGATGTCTGGGCTAATGAAGAAAAGTTGCCGACTGCTGTTCAGGACTTGTTCCCGGAAATTGCTCCGTGCAACACAATCACTGAAGACGCCAATGCTGTTACAGAGACGTCCTCAGCAAAGGATCAACCCCTTGATCCTGAGAACGATCTTCCAAAAGAAGACCCTTCTCTAGAGGCTCTTGAAGTTGGTAGAGGTACCTGTTCTGGCCGGGATTACCACAAAAATTACAACCAACCCTCTTCTTCTTATGTAAATCCTTCAAGAAAGCAAGTTGTAAACGCCCAAAGTGGCAATAATAATGAAAATGCAGGCCCGAAGGAGGCTTTCAAGTACGACTTGATTGAGCACTTCAAACACATACCTTCACGTCTGCACATCCTTGACTTATTACGAATGTCTCCACAAACTCGTGATAGTCTCATTTCAAAATTACAAAGGCTGAATGCGGATGTCGACAAACATGCCCCACAAGTCCTACAAATTGAAATGGACTATAGGGTCAAAAAATCAAATACTCCCTCAAAGGGAGAAAAGAAGAAAACTGAGGGATCAAGCAATGAATGCCTCTCGGTACAAAAAGCAGCAAGTGCAACAATTGCCTTCGACAAGGATGACCTCCTCCTAGGCGAAACAAAGCACAATCGTCCCTTCTACTTTACTGGGTACGTCAAAGAAATGCCAGTACACAAAGTTCAGATCGATCCAGGTTCTGCACTCAACCTCATCTCTACTTCGGCACTCGAAGAGCTGGGCATCCCACCTAGCAAACTGAGTCACACGTCCGTATCCATCTTCGGATATGATAGCAGCGCTCAAAGGCCTATCGGCAAAATCAGGTTCAAACTGCAAATCGGTGATCTTATTTTTGAAGTCACTGTGTATGCAATAAGGACCCCTTCATGCTACAATATACTCCTAGGACGCCCCTGGATACATGAGAATGGTGTCGTCCCTTCAACTCTACATCAGTGCATCAAGTTCGTTGGCAATGATGGCTTGATACATCGAGTGTTTGCAGACAAAAAGCCCTTCAAAGGCAGAGATGTCCATTTTGCAGATGCTCAAATGTATAAAGATGGAAAAGAAGAACAGGAGGAAAAAACAATTCGCTTTGTCGACAGTCTCCAGAAAGATAAAGGCAAGGCTCCTCAGCAATCATCGGAGGAAAACAAACCCTCCACCAAACTTGAAGTAAGCGGCCAAGCACCCTTCATCATCGACAAAGTCTTCTCCAACGGTGCATACGCTCTTCTAAACATGGAAGGAGACAGATGTATGCTAACCATCAACGGCAAGTTATTAAAGCGGTACTACCCTTGAAGACTTCCCCAAACGGGTCAGAGCAATATCTACATGGCTAAAGCGTATTTTCAAGGTACTTGCTCATCAAACCCACCCCTTTTGAAATTTTCATCTTTATGTTGAAGTTTCCAAAAAAAAAAAAAAACTATTTCTCAAAACAATGCTTACTTTCATTGTTTCATTGTTCAAAAGAAAAATCAAATCCAAAAATCCAAGTTTAGGAGCCTCTTCCCAGACTCGACCAAAATTTCGATCCTTGAACCCAAAATTCATGGTTTGAAACAAAAATCGGGACTTAAAAATTTTCACCCTGGACCGCCTCGGCTTTTACAACCAAAATGGTTTTAAGTCAAGATTTATGACCTTCGTGTCTTTAAACAAAAATTTTGAAACCGCGGGGAAGCGACATTCAGTCAATACTCGCAAAACCCAAAAAAAACCGGAAGGATGCGAACCCCATTCGATACTTCCAAAACCCAAAAATCGCAAGGAAACGAACCCCATTCGATACTTGCAATTTTCAAAAATCGTGGAGAAGCAACAGACCAGTTGATATCCATAACCCAAATTTCAAAAATCGTGGAGAAGCAACAAACCAGTTGATATCCACAACCCAAATTTCAAAAATCGTGGAGATGCAACATACCAGTTGCTATCCACAACCCAAATTTCAAATGGTTCGAGAAAACCTCAAATTTCAAAAATCGCGGAGAAACGACATCAAGTCAGTACCCGCAAACCAAAAGTGTTGGGAAAAGCAGGGAAGTGACGCTTAGTCGATATTTGCACCCCAATTCGCGAGGAAGCGACATTCCATCGATACTCGCAAAACCCAGCCCGCGAGGAAGTGACATTCCATCAATACTCGCAAAACCGAATGAGCAAGGAAGCGACATTCCATCGATACTTGCAAGACCATTCAGCGGGGAGGCGACATTTAGTCGATACCTGCATTTTGAAAACAAAAACTCGGCTATAAACGCCAAAATCCAGCTATAAATGCCAAAATTCGGCTATAAATGCCAAAAAAAAAAATTTTTTTCGGCTATAAACGCCCAAAATCGGCTTTCATGCCAATAAAACAAAACTTGGTTTTCAAAAAACTCGGCTATAAACGCCAAAATCTGGCTATAGACGCCAAAACTCGCCTATAAACGCCAAAATCCGGCTATAAGTGCCAAAAACAAAATCTTTTCGGCTATAAACGCCAAAATCGGCTTTCATGCCAATAAAACAAAACTTGATTTTAAAAAAACTCGGCTATAAACGCCAAAATCTGGCTATAAACGCCAAAACTCGGCTATAAACGCAAAATCCGGCTATAAATGCCAGAATCCAGCTATAAATGCAAAATTCGGCTATAAATGCCAAAAACAAAATTTTTCGGCTATAAATTCCGAAATCGGCTTTCATGCCATCTCAAAATCGGCTCTCATGCCACAAACAAAATTTTTGGCTCTCATGCCATCCCAAAATTCGGCTATAAATGCCAAAACAAAACAAAAAAAATCGGCTATAAACGCCAAAATATGGCTATAAATGCCAAAATTCGGTTATAAATGCCAAGACAAACAAAACAAAATTCGGCTTCTATGCCATTCTAAAATTCGGCTTTCACGCCATCCAAAAATTGTGGCTCCCATGCCGCAAAATAAATTTTGGCTCTTACGCCACAAAATTAGGCTTTCTCGCCATCCAAATTTTGGTCTTCAAACCATCAAAAACAAGGCTTTCCGCCACAAAATTGGCTTTCATGCCCAAAACAGCCCTTTGACAAAAGATTTTCATAAAATGACAACCTTTTGATCAAATCCTTAAACAAACATTCCCATCAAACTTTTACTCAAAATTGTTTTCATCAAAAAATTATTTAAGTGAAAGGAAGGGGATACAAAATATAGTACCAAAATTGTTTATACATGGAGGTACCAAAAAAAAAGAAAAAGGAAAAAGAGTTTGTTACAACTCAGGAGCTCAATCCTACATGGTCTTCAACCAAAGGTTCAACTCCTCAAGCAGACCCTTGGCCTCAACTTCCAAAATCTTTAGGCCACGCTCCTTCAAAATGTCCCCATAAAACGCAGCCGAATGCCGTGACCCATCTACAGCACGAGGAAGTTCTTCCCAGAGGACCTGCCACTGCTCATTCTCCTGAGTCTTCCTCCGGACATTACCTTCAGCTTTCTCAACCTGGCGAATGAGAGTCCCCTCTTTGTCACGAGCCTCCACAATGGCGGTCCATTTGGCAGCAGCCTCTTCCTCTAAAAGATCAAGACGTTGCCTAGACTCAACGACCTCCTTATCAAGGCGGTCCAAATCTTGCTTCAGCCCCATGATGGATAACTCGGTAACGTTCTTCTCCCGAACGATCTGCCTCCGAGTCTCCGTGACCTCCGTCAGCTCAGCTTTGACTTTGCTGGAAGGTTTTAAGAACATCTCATCAAAGAAGTCACCATCTGGGAAACTCTTGGTCTCAGTCCATTTGTTCCCCAAGGTGATGATCTCCTCAACAAAATCCTTGGCACTTGCAATGTCCAGACCGACTTCTTTGCTATCAGCGAGGATGTCCTGCACATGCTTGATCATGCCAAAACCAGCTTCCAAATGACCTGAAGAAAGAGTTTCAACCCATGAGCTCAAGACAGTCTTCAACACCTTCCTTGCATACTGAAGGTGCGGTGCAAATGAGGATTCGCCATGCTCTAGTGCCCGACTGCCCACGTCATGCTCCATAGGAAGAGTAATCAATAAACTCTTTCCAACGGAACAAGCTGACTCATTGAAAGTGGAAGAAGCCCCTACTTCTGCATCAACCGCAGGTATCCCCTGTTCTGGGTCTGAGGAAGACGGAGGAATCTTTCCTGCTGCTTCACAATCTGTCAAAGAAAAAAAGAAAAAGACAAAAAGGTATGAATATAATCTTGTCAAAAATATATCAAGATTATTATTGCAAGTATACCTGCTTCGACGACCGGCAGAGTACTCTCTGCCTTTTTGAGCTCATCCGAAGCATCGTCAAAAGTTTCGTCCATGGATGGCTCGAAATCGTCGGAATCCTCTGGCAAGTCAGCTACATGTTAGCAAATGACAGCAAAAGAAGAAAAAAAAAAAGCAAAAGCCATTAGCAAATCATACTAGGTGAAGGTTCTGGAACCACTCCAGAGTCCCTGGGCTCTTCCTTAGATGCTACGACTGGATCCGTCATTGCCTCATCGGCCGGAACCTCAGGCATCACCAGGTCATCATCCTCTGCTAAAAAAAAAAAAAGAAGCAGCGGATCAAAACAAAATCTCTCAAAAAAAAAAGGAAGGAAGAAACAAAAGGAAAGAAAGGGGATTACACTAGCTTACTCCTCTTCTCTGCTTCTCTTCTCCGGAGGCTCGTCGGCATCCTAAGACACCTCTCAGCAATGGTGAGAGGAACTTCAAGATCAGAAGGACTATCGTGCCGTCTCATGTTACGGCGTTGTCCTCTCCTCCTCTTGCCTCGGCGGGTCAATCTGCTCGACGATCCTGCCACACTATCAACTCAGGCCTCTCACAAGAGTCCTCACTGGATGGTCTACTTTTCTCAGTAGACTCCATGGAAGCCTTCTTATGCTCTGCCTGTATCATAGCATCGATCTCGGCCTCCTCCTCCTCCAGCTGTCTCAGGACCTCACCAGGAATCCCCTGTGCAGCTCCTGATCTGATGATGTCCTGCCCGTTGAGAAAGCATATCTTGTGCTTCTCTCCAGAAAGGAAGGCCAAAATTTCCTCCCGACGGACACCATCCGATTTGCCAAGACTCTTCCCAGGAGATTGCTTAATATCGAGCTCTTTCTTGGAAAGCCCCCGGTACACTGAAAAGCTCTCCACGAACCACTTCGTGAAGCCAGCAGTCCGGAAGGTGGGCAGCTCAGGATAGGAAATCATGGCGGTAGTGTCCTCTGCACTGTAAAAAGCCCATGCATTTCTCCCATCCTGCAAACCTCCAAAACACTTCACCATGCTCGAAGGCGCTCCAACAACGCCTTGAGAGAAGCCAAGCTGCAACGCAAAACGCAAAGGGACATACGGTTGGACGTCGACGAAAAGATGTCTGCGGTACACCATCGTACCAACCCGTATGTTGAAGAGCCACCTCTTTTCCGCGTCTGTCAAAGCATAGTGTCTTCCCGACCCTGCCCTGGTTGAATCACGAGAGACACCAAAGTCAAAAGCCTTCTTCCGCAAGCCCGGAGAAAGCTTCACTGAAGACTGCCCAATCACGACGTCCCTAAATCGTCGGATCCTTAAACGGACAGATAAAAGTGATTCGTGAACGGCTGTCCCTCTAGCCAAACGAATCATAAAAGGATCTTCGTCCTGTGCAACTCCCAAATGATGGAAGCTAGGACAGTGGTATACATACCACGAATAGAAGATGTGGGCAGAAAATACCCTGTTCATGGGAAGCCCAAGCCGAACCAGGAAAGCAGCAGCCTGCAGTTCGGTACATAAATAGGAGTACAGAGCAGGTACCAAAGCCAGCCGCTCTCCAAACGCCATCTAACAAGCCGGAAAAATACAGTGCGGCCTGATGTGCGTTCCATCTCCTCCAGCAAAAACAGCCTCACCCAGCCAGTAAGTGAGGTAAACAGCGAGATCTCTCCGCAACGCAATGTCAGGACAAATGACATCTGTGCTTGCGAAGAACTTCTTCAAATCTTCTCGCATAGCAGCGATCTTCTTCAAACTTGATGCTTTAGCCCTAACATCCTGGGTCATGCCATCAGAAGAATCCCTGCTGTAAAAAAAGTTGGAGCTGCAACTCCTCCAACTGCTGCATCTAACTTTCGAGCCCTCCTTCTCCTTCAAAAAATCGTAGAAGGCGACGAGCTGAAAGTACACAAGCCTAAACTCCTCAGACTGCTCCTCAAGGACGCTGCCAGTAGGCATAAACTCCTCATAAAGTTTGACGAGGATAGGCAATCCGGTGATGGCGCTCAGCTCCTTCAAAGAAAAACCAATCTCACCATTCGTCACAATGAAGGTGCTGGTTTGTAGAAGGAATGACTCCAGCATGGCCATGAAAGCCTCATTGGAGAAAACGACGGTTTGTCGAAAAGCGCGAACCGCGTCAAAAATCTTGGCCTCCCGAAGAACGGCCTCACCAATCCTCAAGATGTGATCAGTCCATGACTCCCAGCTCGAGTCAGCACTGAAACGGCCACGAAGTCGAAAAGGCTTCACCCAATTGCTGCCGTCACCCCGAAAAACGCCAAGGCCCACCGGTCTCAAATCGATCGATGGATGATCAGAACCTTGGTAGCCACTGGCTGGCATCAACATGTCCATACGGACAGGTGGCTTCTCTACAAAACCGGAAGGTCCACCAACAAAAACCCCGGTCTTGTTCACACTAGTCCTCTTCACCCAACTCGGAGGATCTTCCCTCTTAGGGCACGTGGGAGAAAGGCTCAGGATCGAGATGGTCCGATCAAAAGACGACCGGGTAGAAATAGTTCTCTCCTCACCATCCGCTGTGTAAAAGAACTGAAAACATCTCCTTTGGTATGTCAAGTCGTCGGGGACTGCATCACCGAAGAAGAAGGTAGGCTTGAGCACAATGCTCTGATCGTCCGTAACCTAGGGACGGCTGCTTACCGTGATCTTATAGAACTCCTCATCCTCGAGAGCGATCAATCGCTGTCTCATCTCATCACGATTGAGGGAATCGCATTCTTCCAAGTTTTTCTCCACAAACTGGACCTTCTCCCAAGCCTGCTGAACGGCAGCATTGGAAGATCTAGCAGACCGACGAGGTGCGTCAGTAACAGGACCTTTACCTTTGTTTCATTCTAGAAGAACTACCTGCAAAAGGTGGAAGAGAAAAGATCAATCAACATCAAAATGACAGAATTCTGCTACAAAAATTCTAGCAAAATTTTGACATGGTTCTGGGGTAATTCCAATGAAAAGGAACATACTCTGAAAAAGACAGGAAGCCAGAAGATGAGCTCAACATCGCCGCGAGCTCATAGTCAATGGAAAATTCTCAAAGAAGGCTTGAACTCAACATCGCTGCGAGAACAAGCCAATCTTATCAAACTTCCGCAAAATCTGGAAAAGAGCTCAACATTGCTGCGAGCTTCAGAATCCAAAAGTTACAAACTTCCTCAAAATCCAGCAAGACCAAAAAAGAGCTCAACATCACTGCGAGCTCAAAATCCCAACACTTGCAAAAGATTTTTAGGTATGCATCATCATACTTCCAAATCCATTTACAAAAATCATGCATCAAAAAATATCATCATGCATTAGATGCTAGGAAAACCTTGACCAAAGTTTGACCAATTCCAACCCAATTTGGTCAAAACCAATCAAACTTTGTCCAAGTCAAAAATCATGTTGGCTTGACCTAGAGACTCTAGCCTTCTATCTTGATGCATCAAACAAAAAATGCATACATATTGAAATTGCATAGCCTCATTATCATAGTGAGCAAACAAGGAAAAAGAAAACGAAAGAGAGAAAAAAAATCTCAGCAAAAAAAAAAGAAAAAAAAAATTTTCGTGGCCCACTGCCACGTGGCAGTACGGTCAGGAAAGAAAGAAAAGAAGAGAAAAACGCTGAAAAAAAAAAAAGACAGAATCAGCGTGAAAAAAAAAACAGAAAGAAAGAAAAAAGAGTTCACGAAAAAAAGAAGAGAAAACTGTGAAAAGAAGAAAAAAACTGAGAAAAAAAAAGGGAAAGAAAAAATAGAAGCACGAAAAAAAGAAAAAGAAAAGCGTGCATGAAAAGAAAAGAAAAGAAAAAAAAAAGAGAAGAAGAAAGAAAAGAAAAGAAAAAGAAGAAAAAAATGATGAAGAAACTACTTCTACAATGGAGATTCTTGACGAGGAAGAAAACTTACTTGAAGCCATTGATGGAGAAGAAGAAGAAAAAAGCTTGGAGATCCTTGAAGAAGAGAAAGCACTTCTTCCCTTGGGGAGCACTCTTGAAGATTTCTTGCAAAAAGAAAGTAATGGAGCAAAAGCACCAACCCTCTTTGCTTTTATAGAAGAGAGCAAGCCAAAAGAGGAAACAAAGAGAAAGAAAGGAGGTAAGTGCTAAAATTTAGCTACTTTCCCAAAGAGAAAGATATTTTGAGAGAATCTTTCCACAAAAAGAAAACTTGAGAAATTCTCTCCAAGTAAAGATATTTTTAGATATTCTCTACACAAAAGAGATATTTTTGGATATTCTTTACAAATATGACACTATATGAGATCTAGGCCATCTCCAAAGCCTAAGGTCCCATGGGTTAGCCCATATGAGCCAGGTTTGACCACCTAGGCACTAAAAGTGGCTTTTAGTCAAAATATTCCTCTTACCAAGAGCAAAAAAAAAAAAAAAAAAAAGTGTCCCATGCCTCTTTTGAGTTGATGGGACCATTCAAAAAAAAAAAGAGAAAAAAAAGGAAAGTCTCATGAGTTTCCAAAAACCAAACCATTCAACCTCATGAACCAAATTGAGCCAAAATCATGAAATTGACATTTCACAAAACCAAATTCCGGTCCCCTAGCTCGCCACATACAGCTTGTTAGGTCACAAGACCAAAACCAAAAATCAAAATCCAAACCAAACCAAACCTGACCCCCCAACCTGCCACATACAGCTTGTTGGGTCACAAGGTCGAAACCAAAATCAAACCCCGACCCCCTAACCTGCCACATACAGTTTGTTAGGTCACAAGGTCAAAAACCAAAATCCAAATACCCCATGTCATTTTCAAAACTTTGCCTTGAGATGGTATGTAATCCCTCTCACTACCATAAAATTCCACCGGAAACTCAGAAGGCTATTCAAAAAAAAAAAAATGCTCAAGACTCTTGGTCAAGTTGGAATCTCTCCTCCAAGTTTCTCTTCGAGGCACATCGACTCCAAAAAGCTACTCGTCGCTATACCTCGAGCGGGCATTTGTTGACACCAAAAAAGTCACTCTGTCTCTTCCACATCAAGAAGCCTCCTGAAGCTGCATCCTGCTACAAAATAGGCAAGGCTACTTCAAGCATCAGATTTTGTCAGAATCGGACAGAAACTGAGAGATCCTTCAAGACAGCTAAAAGAGGGGTACACCTGAGGTTTCGGGTCATTCCGACAACGTTTGGCCCAACTTCACCGCTCCAACAGCTAAACAAGCGCTCCCGGCGGCAACATCATCAAAGATACCAAAACTTTGATCAAAGCCTACGGATGACTCCAGAATGTCTCCAAAGGGCTCCATGCCAAATTTCAAGTCAAACCGACAACGTTTGACCCCCCATCAATGCTCGAGCAGCAAAATCAAGCCTCCCGGTGGCGGGAACCACCAAAGCCATCACTCATCAAACAAAATACATGAGTGGCTTCAACATGCTTCCAAAAGGCTGAACGTCAAATTTCAGGTAATTCCGACAACGTTTGACCAGGTTTCGATGCTCCGAGAGAAAATCGAGCCTACCGGCGGCGGAGCAACCCGGGACCATTACATTCAAAACGGAGCCCATGGAACGTCTCAAAATGACTCCAATAGGCTCCTCGTCAAATTTCAGGTCAATCGGACATCGTTTGACCACATATCAAAGCTCGGCATTTTCCCCGCAGCAAAATCAAGTGAAGCATCGATGGGACCCCAAACGACTTCAAAAGTCAAATAAAAGCCCATGGTTGGTCCTATCCACTGCTCAAGAAGCTTCACCTCAATTTTCAGGTCATTCCGACATCGTTTGACCTAGTTTCGACGCTTGACGAAAAATCGGCTACAAAGTCTTCGGCTTTCCCGAAAAATAGGAAACTTTGTGCTCCGATTTCGCGAGGGTTCTCGTCAAGATCTCTCCAAGAAAATCAAGTCAATAATTGAGGAAAAATGTTAAGAAAAATACAGAAGAAAAAAGGAACGAAAAAGACGAAAAAACGGCCGAAAACGACGCTCGGCGACCAAACGGGCCGAAGCCCTATGGTCGCTGGCGACCCTGGGTGCATGGTCGCCCAGCGACCCTGGAAATCCGGGTAGCCGGATTTTGCGCCAAATCGTCCATTTTCCTATTCTTTTCGCGTTTCGGGTGTTCTGGCCTCTGTGATTTTCTGAAAATCCAATGTTTGGTGCTTCAAAACCACTGATCTTCGTCGACATCTCGGATCCGCCATCAAAAGCATGAAATCATCACCGATCGCCTCAAGATCGCCAATCCGCTGACCAAGAAAGTGCACTTTCTGTCCGACCGATCGTGAAATCGACAAGATAGACGTCACCGGCCCGCCAACATCAATCAATGTCTGAAATTGCATCACAATCCGACATCAAATAATGCGTGGATCCACCCGTGATGATCGTAAGAAGAATCTCAAAAGGCGCAGCACGGCCCGCGACTCTTCACATGCCTTGGCAACCACTTAATGTTGTTAATTGACCCATTAAAGCAGTCATTAACTCATTATTTTGGACGGCCCAATCAGAACCAAGCATTTGGGAGTTACAAATCCAAGCAATCATGGCATTAAACCCATGAAACTCCCATCATCATGAAGCATAAAGGTGATTAAATGCCCACTACCTTCATCGGCCAATCACAAGTGCATGCTTTGAAAAACCAGAAAATCCAAGAGAGAGACGAAGTCCTGCTACTTTGCTCCCGGAAGCACCACAAGGTGATCAACGTCCCTTGGGGGGCCACCCCCCAAGGTCACCTCCTTCTCCAACATGGCCTAAACGCGGCTTTTCAGCCCGTTTACTTGGTTTTTCATTGGATATAGGACCTTCTCTTGGTCCTTGTCCTTTAAAAAACCGAAGTTAGGAGCCAAGCCAAAGAATCAAAGCATCACATGTTCTCATTTGAAGGACGATGGCGAAGCCCATACATGACTTGCGACCGTCGATCTCAGCGTGTCCCCACAATCTCCTGAGAAGTTAGATCCCTTTTCTTCCTTTTCTATTGTAGTTTGTATTTCTTAAAGAGACAAAAAGAAATCACAATTCTTGTCTTTCATATTTGATGAGTTTTGTAAAAACGCCTTTCACGGCAAAATCGCCTTTCACGGCAAACAAACAAAAACACCTCTTACGGCATTCTAAAAACTTGTCTCTTTTCTTAATATTTATGCAATTTGAAAAGTTAGAAAAAAGGATTGATTTCCTTTCCACTTGCGAATTTGAATCTCCGGATTATCACCATTCCAAATTCCAAGTAGAAAGTTAATCTGGCATACCCGTACAAAAATGTTGATGCTCGAGATTTTCTCTCCTCCGCCGAGACCCAGGTCAGCCCCCGGGGTGCGGAAGGAGAGGATGGAAGATTTCTTTCGGGTCGATCAGGGATCAAGCCACCCTACCCTCTATGGATGGACTCAGTTCCGTTCCCTGCAAAATTCAAACCTACTCTCCAGACATATACGGGGAAAGGTTCAGCCAGACAGCATGTCATCCATTTCAAGAACCTGACGGGAGCTATTGCAGATCAAGATGCCCTCAAGATTCGCCTCTTTGCAAGTACCCTAAAAGGTACAGCCTTTGATTGGTGCTCCATGCTGCCGGAGAACTCCACCCAGAACTGGGCTATGCTAAAGACACGCTTCCTGACCTACTTCCAAGGTAAGGATCATCCCGTTACTATGGCTCAGCTCTGCAGCCTAAAACAGGGAGATAATGATTCAACATACGACTTCATTCACAAGTGGAAGGCAATGGCGTACAAATGCTTAGATGTACTGCCACAAGCGTCGCTCGTCGACATCTGCCGTAACAATATGAGAGCAAAAATTCGCTCCATGATCATCAACAACAAATCAAAGAACCTGGGAGAACTCCTCAAAGCTTCCATAGAAGCTGAAATTGTGATCAAAGACCTCAACAGTCAGAAATCATCAAAGAAAGAGCCGACTACTATTACAACCTCAAAACCAAAGAAAAAGGAGGTTCTCAATGTGCAAACTAAATCAGCTCCTCAGCAGCCAAACAAACCTGAAAAAAAACTGCAGGTAAAAGACCTGAACTCTCTGATGCCTTCAAAGAACGTGTAGAAAAGAAATATCCGTTCGATGAAGATGTTGAAGAAATCTTTGACGCTCTCCTAGCAAATGACAAACTCATTTTGCCAGAGCCCAAAAGACTGGGAGATGTTGGTAAAACCAATGATCCCCGATACTGTCCATACCATCAGATGATCTCACATCATCTCAATCAATGCTTCGTCGTGAGAGAGAAGATCAATGAGATGTGGAAAAACGGAGTCATAACCTTTGATAAAAAACTATGGCCCCACCTCTGTCAACATGGTGTCGTGTCGGCAAACTTCAAAGTCACCGAAGGAGAAGATCACTACTTCATTCAAGGTGATAAAAATGGCTCAAGCGTCCCAAGAATTGGTTCCCTATCCAACATCAGATGGACAACCTATATGGGTGCATCCCGATCCCTAGAAGATGAAAATTGGGAGATCGTCAAAACAACGCCGACCGCTCAGCAGCGAAGGCAAGTCAAGAGACAACTCCGCAAGCTCAAACAACAGCAGAAGTCTCAACCAAAATAAGAAGTCCTTGAAAAAGCAGAAACTTCTTCCACTGCTTCACTAGGGACGGCGGAAGAATCTCTTCCCAAAACTTCAAAGGCGGTAAGAAAATTCACCCTTGATGATTTCATGCCACCTCTATACAAAAATGAAAATGTGCAGAGGGCATCATACTCTTGCAACTCGGTAGTTGGATTCTCCATGAATGGATACGAGTCCAGTGATACTGCCAGTGATATCGATGAGTGGGAAGAATCCCTTGAAACAGGAAAATACCTCTTCGACGAGGAATGGATTCCCAAGTCATTCCTTCCACAAACGAATACCTTCATTGTTACGAATGGTGAGATTGGTTTTTCTTTGAAAGAATTGAGCGCCATCACCGGGCTGCCTATCTTCAGTAAACTCTATGAGGAGTCCATGCCTATCGACAGCGTCCTTCAGGAGCAGTCTGAGGAGTTTAGGCTTTTGTACTTTTAGCTCGTCGCCTTCTATGATTTTTTGAAGGAGAAGGAGGGCTCGAAAGTCAGGTGCAGCAGTTGGAAGAGTTGCAGCTCCAATTTTTTTGACAGCGGGGAGTCTTCTGATAGCATGGCTCATGATGCTAGGGCTAAAAACCCGATTTTGAAGATGATCTCCGCTATGCGAGAAGATTTGAGGAAATTCTTCGCAAGTACAGATGCCATTTGTCCTGACATTGCATTCGGAGAGATCTCGTTGTTTACCTCCCTTATTGGCTGGGTGAGGCTGTTTTTACTGGAGGAGATGGAATGCACATCAGGCAGCATTGTATTTTTCCGGCTTGTTAGATGGCATTCCGAGAGCGGCTTGCTTTGGTGCCTGTCTTTACTCTTACTTGTGTACCAAACTGCAGGCTGCTGCATTCCTGGTTCGGCTTGGGCTCCCTATGAACAGGGTATTTTCAGCCCACATCTTCTATTCGTGGTATGTATACCATTGTCCTAGCTTCCATCGGTTGGGAGTTGCACAAGACGAAGATCCTTTTATGATTCATTTCGCTAGAGGGACAGCCGTTTCCGAATCTCTTTTGTCTGCCCGTTTGAGGATCCGACGGTTCAGGGACATCGAGATTGGGCAGTCTTCAATGAAGCTTTTTTCAGGTCTGTGGAAGAAGGCTTTTGATTTTGGTGTCTCCCGTGATTCGACCAGGGCATGGTTGGGAAGACACTATGCTTTGACAAATGCAGAGAAGAGATGGCTTTTCAACATACAGGTTGGTACGATGGTGTACCGCAGACATCTTTTTGTCGATATCCAGCCGTATGTCCCTTCACGTTTTGCATTGCAGCTTAGCTTCTCTCAAGGCATTGTAGGAGCGCCTTCGAGCATGGTGAAGCGTTTTGGAGGTCTCCAGGATGGGAGGAATGCATGAGCTTTTTACAGTGCTGAAGACACTACCGCCATGATTTCTTATCCTGAGCTGCCCACTTTTCGGACTTCTGGCTTCACGAAATGGTTCGTGGAGAGCTTCTCAATGTACCGGGGGCTTTCCAAGAAGGAGCTTGATGTCAAGCAATTTCCTGGGAAGGGTCTTGGCAGATCAGATGGTGTCCGTCGAGAGGAAGTTTTGGCTTTCCTTTCTAGAGAGAGGCACAATATACGCTTTCTCAATGAGCAGGATGTCATCAGATCAGGTGTTGCACAAGGGATTCCTAGTGAGGTCTTGAAACAGCTAGAAGAGGAGGAGGCCGAGATCGACGCTTGGATGCAAGCGGAGCGCACAAAGGCTTCCATGGAGTCTACTGGGAAAAGTAGATCATCCAATGAGGACTCTAGTGAGAGACTTGATGTTGATAATGGAGCAAGATCTTCGAGCAGATCGTCCCACAGAAGCAACAGAAAGAGAGGACAGCGCGGTAATGTGAAAAGACAAGAAAGTCCTCCTGATTTGGAAGTTCCTCTCACCATTGCTGAGGAAGCACCTGGGGATGCTGATGAGCCTCCAGAGAAGAGGAGACTACTGTATGATCCCCCTTCTTTCTTTTACCACTTGTTTTCTTTTATGAGAGTTTTTTTTTTGATCCGCTGCTTTCTTTCTTTTCGCAGAGGGTGATGATTTGGTGATGCCTGAGGTTCCGGCCGATGAGGCGATGATGGATCCGGTTGCGGCATCTGAGGAAGAGCCCAGGGACTCTGCAGTGGTTCCAGAACCTTCACCTGGTATGATTTCTTTGGCTTTTTTTTTTGTGTGCTGCCATTTGCTAACATGTTACTTTGTTTCCTTGTTATCTGACTTGCCAGAAGATTCCGACGACTTCGAGTCATCTATGGATGCAACCTTTGACGAATGCTTCGGATGAGCTTAGAGAGGCAGAGAGTACTTCGCCGGTCGTCGAAGAAAGTATTTTGTAATAATAATCTTGGTATATATATATTTTTTGACAAGATCATATTCATACCTTTTTGTCTTTTCATTGACAGATTGTGAAACAACAGAAGAGGTTCCTCATTTTTCCTCTGGGCCAGAACAGGGGATACCTACAGCTGGTCCCGAAGTAGGGGCTTCTTCCATTTTAACGAGTCAGCTTCTTTGATCGGAAATAGTTTATTGATTACTCCTCCAATGGGGCATGAGATGGGCAGTCGGGTGCCGGAGCAAGGCGAATCCTCATCTGGGCCGCACCTTCAATATACAAAGAAGGTGTTGAAGAGTGTTTTGATCTCATGGGTTGAGACTCTCTCTTCAGGTCACTTGGAAGCTGATTTTAGCATGATCAAGCATGTGCAGGACATTCTCGCTGATAGCGAAGAAGTTGGTCTGGACATTGCAAGCGCCAAGGATTTTGTTGACGAAGTCATCGCTTTGGGGAACAAGTGGATTGAGACCAAGAGTTTTCCAGATGGTGACTTCTTTAATGCGATGTTTGTGAAGCCTTCCAGTAAATTCAAAGCTGAGCTGACTGAGATCTCGCAGACTCAGAAGCAGTTCGTTTGGGAGAGGAACGTTACCGAGTTAGCCATCATGGGGCTAGAACAAGACCTGAACCGCCTTGATAAGGAGGTTATCGAGGCCAAGTAGCGTCTTGAGCTTATGGAGGAAGCAGCTGCTGCCAAATAGACTGCCATTGTGGAAGATTGTGACAAGGAGGGGACTCTCATTCGACAGGTTGAGGAGGCTGAGAGTAGGTTCTGGAGGAAGACTCAGGAATATGAGCAGTGGCAGATTCTCTGAAAAGAACTTCCTCGTACTGCCGATGGGTCGCGGTGTTTGGCCATATTTTATGGGAATGTTTTAAAGAAGCGTGGCCTGAAAACTTTGGAAGCTAAGGCCAAGATTCTGCTTGAGGAGTTGAATCTTTGGTTGAAGACTAAGTTGGATTGAGCTCCTGAGTTGTAACAAAACTCATTTTCTTCTTTTCCTTTGGTACCTCCATGTATAAACATTTTTAGTACTATATTTTTGGAATCCCTTTCTTTCACTTAAATCATTTTTGATGAAAACAAATTTAAGCAAGAGCTGAATGGGAATTTTTGTTTGAGGATTTGATCAAAAGGTTGTCATTTTGTTAAAACTTTTGTCAAAGGGTTGTTTTGGGCATGAAAGCCAATTTTTGTGGCGAAAGCCTGGTTTTTGATGGCTTGAAAACCGAATTTTGAAATGGCATAGAAGCCGAATTTTATGGCGTAAGAGCCAAAACTTGTTTGTGGCATGGAAGCCAAAATTTGAAATGGCATTAAAGCCAAAAATTTTTGAGATGGCATGAAAGCCGAATTTTGGAATGGCATAGAAGCCGAATTTTGTTTTGTGGCATGGAAGCTGAATTTTGTTTTGTGGCATAGGAGCCGAAATTTTAAGATGGTGTGAAAGCCGAATTTTGTGATGGCCTGAAAGCCTGAAATTTTGAAATGGCATGAAAGCCAGGTTTTGTTTGTTTGTGGCATGGAAGCCAAAGTTTTTTTTTTTTTTTTAATTGGCATGAGAGCCAAAATTTTGAGATGGCATGAAAGCCGAATTTTGTGATGGCATGAAAGCCTGAAATTTTGAAATGGCATGAAAGCCAATTTTTGTTTTGTTGTTTTGTTTTGTTTTGTTTTGGCATGGGAGCCAGATTTTTGAAAACCAAGTTTTGTTTTGTTGGCATGAAAGTCGATTTTTGGCATTTATAGCAGATTTTTTTTTTGGCATTTATAGCCGGATTTTTTGTGTTTATAGCCTGGTTTTCGGCATTTATAGCCGGGTTTTCGGCATTTTTAGCCGATTTCTTGGCATTTATAGCCGGGTTTTGGTTTTCAAAATGCAGGTATCGACCAATGTCGCCTCCCCGCTGAATGGTCTTGCAAGTATCGATGGAATGTCGCTTCCTTGCTCATTCGTGTTGACACCAAAAAAGTCAATATGTCTCATCAACATAAGAAGCCTCGTGAAGCTGCATCCTGCTATAAATAGGCAAGGCTACTTCAAGCATTAGATTTTGTCAGAATCAGACAGAAACTGAAGTATCCTTCAAGGCAGCCAAAAGAGGGGTACACCTGAGGTTTCGGGCCATTCCAACATCGTTTGGCCTAACTTCACTGCTCCGACAGCTAAACAAGCGCTCCCGGCGGCGACATCATCAAAGACGTCAAAACTTTGATCAGAGCCTATGGATGACTCCAGAATGTCTCCAAAGGACTCTATGCCAAATTTCAAGTTAAACCGACAACGTTTGACCCTCCATCAATGCTATAACAGCAAAATCAAGCCTCCCGGCGGCGAAAACCATCGAAGCCATCACACAACAAACAAAATACACGAGTGGCTTCAACATGCTTCCCACTACCTTCACATGCTTCAACACGAGTGGCATTTAACCCATGAAACTCCCATCATCATGAAGCTTAAAGGGAATTAAATGCCCACTACCTTCATCAGCCAATCACAAGCCATGAAAAAGGAGTTACAAAATCAACTTGTAACTCCTCATCAATTCTCTCATCATGGCTATCAATGCTCATAATCACCTCATGGCTACCAAAGGCCTATAAAAGGAGATCCATTTCCAAGAGAGAGACATCGATCATCATCAATCATCATCGACATCTATCGACTTGAAATTCTGCACTTCTCCCAAAGAAATCCAGACGATCCTGCTGCTCTGCTGCAAAGAACACCACAAGGTGATCAACGTCCCTTGGGGGGCCACGCCCCCAATGTCACCTCCTTATCCAACATGGCCTAAAAGCGGCTTTTCAGCCCGTTTACTCGGTTTTTCATTGGAAATAGGACCTTCTCTTGGTCCTTGTCCTTTAAAAAACTGAGGTTAGTAGCCAAGCCAAAGAATCAAAGCATCACATGTTCTCATTTGAAGGACGATGGCGAAGTCCATACATGACTTGCGACCGTCGATCTCAACGTGTCCCCACAATCTTCTGAGAAGTTAGATCCCTTTTCTTACTTTTCTATTGTAGTTTGTATTTCTTAAAGAGACAAAAAGAAATCACAATTCTTGTCTTTCACATTTGATGAGTTTTGTAAAATCGCATTTCACAGCAAAATCGCCTTTTACGGCAAACAAACAAAAACGCCTCCTACGTCATTCTAAAAAAACAAACTTGTCTCTTTTCTTAATATTAATGCAATTTGAAAAGTTAGAAAAAATGATTGATTTCCTTTCCACTTGTGAAGGTGAATCTCCGGATTATCGCCATTCCAAATTCCAAGTAGAAAGTAAATCTGGCATACCCGTACAAAAATGTTGATGCCCGAGATTTTCCCTCCTCCGCCGAGACCCAGGTCAGCCCCCGGGTTGCGGAAGGAGAGGACGGAAGATTCCTTTCGGGTCCATCAATTCGGTTTTGTGAGTATCGATGGAATGTTGGTTCCTCGCGGACTGGATTTGTGAGTATCAATGGAATGTCGCTTCCTTGCGGAATTAGGGTGCAAGTATCGACTAAGCGTCGCTTCCCTGCTTTTTTCAAAAATTTTGGTTTTATGGGTATCGACTGAATGTCGCTTCCCCATAATTATGTTTAAATTTGAGGTTTTTTCGAACCATTTGAAATTTTGGTTGTGGATATCAACTGGAATGTTGCGTCTCCACGATTTTTGAAATTTGAGGTATTTTCGAACCATTTGGAATTTGGGTTGTGGATATCAATTGGAATGTTGCGTCTCCAAGATTTTTGAAAATTGAGGTTTTGCAAGTATCGAATGGGTTTCGCTTCCTTGCGATTTTTTAAGGTTTTGGAAGTATCGAATGGGGTTCGTATTCTCCCAGTTTTTGGGTCTTTTTGGAAGTATCGAATGGGGTTCGTATCCTTCCAGTTTTTGGATTTTGGAAGTATCGAGTGGGGTTCGCATCCTTCTGGTTTTGAGGTTTTGGAAGTATCGAATGGGGTTCGCCTCCTTCCGATTTTTTGGGTTTTGCGAGTATCGACTGAATGTCACTTCCCTGCGTTTCTAAAAACCATTTTTTGGTTTAAAGACACCAGGGTCGTAAATTTTAACTTAAAACCATTTTTGGTTGTAAAAGCTGAGGTGGACTAGGGTGGAAATTCCTGAGTCCTGATTTTTGTTTCAAACCATGAATTTTGGTTTCAAGGATCAAAAATTTTGGTCAAGTCTGGGAAGAGGCTCCTAAACTTGGATTTTTGGATTTGATTTTATTTTTTTTCAACAATAAAACAATGAAAGTAAGCATTATTTTGAAAGGTTTTTTTTAGAAATTTCAAAATAAAGATGAAAATTTCAAAAGGGGTGGATTTGACGAGCAAGTACCTGGAAATAGGCTTCGGCCGAATAGGCATTGCTCTGACCCGTTGGAATCTTCAAGGGTAGTACCACTTCAAGAATTTGCCGTTGATGGGCAGCATACATCTGTCACCTTCCATGTTTAGAAGAGCGTATGCACCATTGGAGAAGACTTTGCAATGACAAACGGTCCCTCCCATTTTGGTTCAAATTTTCCTTTGGAATTGTGGGCAAAGACTATGGGTCTTTTTACTGCAAGAACCAAGTCGCCCTTTTTGTAGGCGCGTTGCCTGACCTTCTTTTCGAAAGATTCTACCATGCGTGCTTGGTACAGCTTAATGTTTTGTAGAGCTTCGAGCAGTCTCTCGTCGAGATTATCCAACTCTTGGAGTCTCAATTTGACATTGCTTTCTTGCGTCATGTCATTTTGCAGAGATACCCTTAAGGAAGGAATTTGTACTTCCAAAGGGACAACAGCTTCGCATCCATAGACGAAGGAGAATGGTGTACTATGGGTTTGTCCTCGAACGGTGGTTCGATAGGCCCACAAAGCTTCTGGTAGTTTGTCGCCCCAGTCTCTTTTGTGACTAGAGACCATTTTCTTAAGAATTTTGCAGAGTGTCTTGTTGAAGGCTTCTACTAGTTCGTTCGCTGCAGGATTGTCGAAGGACAACTTTGGATTTTACACTTGTCGCAAAACCTATAGAATCTGTGATCCAGGAATTGCGGTCCGTTATCATGGTCGAATCTTTTAGGTATGCCGAAACGACAAATAATGTTGGTGCGCAATAATTGAAGGACTGTTGAGGTCTTCATTTCACTGAGCGCAAATGCTTCTGACCACTTGGAGAAATAATCCGTAGCAGCAAAAATGAAAATATGACCTTTGCTTGATGGGGGAGAGATAGGACCTATGATGTCCATACCCCAGGCTTCGAAAGGCCATGAGATTGTTGTTGGATGTAGCCATTCCGGAGGTATGTGGACATAATCTCCATGAATTTGGCATTGTTGGCAGTACTTAGCAAATCGCATTGCGTCAGCTACCATGGTAGGCCAATAATAACCTAGCCTTTTTATCTGATCGTAGAGCTTAGGACCAGCCTAATGGGCTCCACAAAGAGCAGCATGTACTTCTTTGAGAGTTTCTTCAGCCTCTTGTTGTGACAAGCAGCGTAGAAGTACTCTATTGAAGGATTTTCTATAAAGTGCTTTTGAAGGAATATCCAAATGAAAGTTCGGGGCTCATCTTTGAATGCTTACCCACTCTTTTGGATCTTCAGGTAGGATTTCAAACATGATGTAATCAATGAACGGATCCCTCCAGTCGTCGATTGGAGATTTGAGGATAGACATCCGACTTTCAATCACTTGGTGGCATTCAGCAATTGCTTGGTGTGTGTTGAGAGGAGGGAGAATCCTTCTTTGACACACTATGATTTGCATGTTTTCCCCTTCTTGGATTGCTATAGATGCCGCGAGTCCGGCCAGGGTTTCTGTACGGATGTTTTCACCTCTGAGGATGTGGGTGATGTGACAGATGTTGATTTTTTGTCGAAGTGACAAATCGGGCTTCCTGACTTGTTGTAGTAAGGTAGCAAATTGGGCTTCCTGACTTCAAATTTCTGACTCATCTGGATGACGATCAGTTGAGAGTCCCTAAAAGCTTCCAACATGGTGATGCCGAATTCAAGGGCGAGTTCCTATCCTATAATCAAGGCTTGGTACTCAGCTGCATTGTTTGAACATGGTTCCAGTAGCGAGAAAGTGTGTGGAATCATGTATTTGTCGGGGCTAACAAAGGTGATGCCAATTCCCGATATTTGCTTTCCTTTTTCATTCATCCTGGTTGGGCCATCAAAGTACATGTCCCAGGAGGCATTTGATAAGGAAGTTTCCACGTTCTAGACAAATTCGTCTGGGATATCATCCCTAAGTGGAGAATCTTTAGGCAATGGGTGCTCTGTGAGAAAGTCTTCTAGAGCTTGGCCTTTGATTGCCTTTTGTGGTACATACCTAATATCAAACTGCGATAGAAGGATGGACCATTTTGCCTTTCGGGCTTTGAGAGAACCTGCTTTTGTGACAAGGACCTTTAAGAGGTTGATCGTCGAAACCAGGTAGACTATGTTGGACAGTAGGTAGTGATGCAGCTTTTGTACGACAAACATCATTGCAAGGCATTCTTTTTCGACTGGGGAGTAGCGATGCTCTGCACCTACCAACATGCGACTAAGGTAATATAGAGCTGCTTCTTTTCCGTCGTCATTTTCTTGTGCGAGTAGAGCACCCAAAGAGTGGTCGAGAGCTCTTGTGTACAAGATTAATGGTTTTCCAGTTGTGGGGGCAGCCAACACTGGAGGTTTGGTGAGGTATGTTTTGATGTCTTGAAATGTGGCTTCACGTTCAGCATCCCAGTCAAAGTCCACACCTTTCTTCATCAAGCGAGGGAATGGACGGCACTTCCCTGACAGATTAGAGATGAACCGTCAGATGTACGCCAATCGTCCCTGAAGCCCTTTTAGTTCTCTTAGGGTCCTTGGAGATGGCATTTCCAGGATAGCCTTGACATTGATAGGGTCAAGTTCTATTCCAGCTTTCCGTACTATGAATCCAAGAAACTTACCTGATGAGACACCGAAGAAGCATTTTAGTGGATTCATCCGCAATTTGTGTTTGCGAAGTCGGAGGAAGACTTCTCGAAGATCATCGAGATAGTCTTCTTTTCTTCTGCTTTTGATGGCGAGGTCCTCAACATAGCATTCGACCGTTTTGTGCTGCATATCTTGGAATATTTTCATCATAGCCCTTTGATATGTTGCACCTGCATTGTTCAGACCAAATGGCATGACAGTGTAGCAATACACGCCAAATGGAGTCCGAAACAATGTATGTCTTTCATCTTCAGGATGTATCTATATCTGATTGTAGCCAGAAAATCCATCCATGAATGCCATTCGCTCAAACCCACAGGTGTTGTCAATCATCACCTCTGGTATGGGGAGCAGGAATTCATCTTTAGGGCAGGTATTATTCAGGTCCCTGTAGTCGATGCAGACCCTTATCTACCCATTTTTCTTTGTCACGGGGATGATGTTGGCCAACCATTCAGGATACTGTTCCTCGCGGATGAAGCCAACATTTTTGAGTTTCTGAACTTCTTGTTCGATTTTGTTCATCATGTCAGGACGGAATCTTCTTTGGCCTTGTTTCACAGGCTTGATTTCTTTTTGCAAGTTGAGTTTGTGGACTGCTACTTTGGGGTATCAGCCGGGCATTTCAGCGTAAGACCATGCAAAACAATCGATGAACTCACGGAGAAAAGAGATATACTCGGGTAACTCATCATCCTTTATATTCTTGCTTATAAATACAGGACGTGGGTTATCAAGTGTTCTCAAGTCTATCTTTAAGGTGGTTCCTCCACAATATTTTTGGAGGTTTCCAACTCAACAAGACCTTCTGAAGTTCCGAAGGCATTTACAGACCGAGGCTCTGTTTCTGTCCATGGATCTTCTTGATCGGTACTCTTCTCAAGACTTGCAATGAGATGGTCCCAATCACTTGTTGGAATTGGGTTGAAGTAGGGCACTTCTTATGGAGACGATGGTTCTTCTGGGTTGGAAAACCGCACGTCTATGTCATCGGACAATTCCTCCTCATTGTCGGAGAAATTATACCAACTGGAGGAGCTTTTTGGATCCTTGATGGGCGACTCCTCAAAGAGATATCCAGAGAGATCAATATCTTCATGGACACGAGATGTTGAGGCTTGGTCGGCGAAACGACTTTGCAGCCTTTGTATCAATTGTCTCGTGGGAGTGGTAGGATCATACCCCAACCCGTATAAAGACTTGCTTTTATAAGGGTAGAGTTTCCAATCTTCCGGTTCACTTTTGGTCAGGGTAGGTTCCAATGGTGTGAGAATACCACAGTCCCCCCCAAACCAGTTGGATTCTGAGCATCGTAGCCCATTTTCTTCATGATAGCTTGTGCCATTGGACTATACAGGGATAGCTGAGGCATACCTTCGTTTTGGAAAGGTTCAAGCAGAGAATTTGGTGGAGATGCTCCCGATCTGTGGAAGAAGATTGTTTTTTCTTCTGGCGAAGTTGCCGGAATAATAAAGGAACCAAACGTAGGATCTTCTATGTCAGCAGGTGTCTCCAATAGAGTGAGAGCAGGCCGATCTCGCTGAGTATCAACTTGGCTTGACTTTGAATCCGAATATGTGTCATGCATAATTGACACAAAAGAGACAGTGAACTTGCCCCCAGCCTTTTGTTTTATCTTCTTTGCTTTTGTGGTGATTACCAAAGGTTTTGATGTCTCGAGAGAGATCACGAAGGGAGCTTGACTGCTTACTTCAAGTTTGATGGAAGGTTTGTTTACCTCTCATGATTGCTGGGGAGCCTTGCCCTTATCTTTTTGGAGATTTTCGGCAAAGTGTGTTGTTTCTTCCTCCTGTTCTTCTTTTTCATCTTTATACATTTGAGCGTCTGCAAAATGGACATCCTTGCCTTTGAAGAGCTTCTTGTCTGCAAACACTCGATGTATCAACCCGTCGTTGCCAACGAACTTGATGCACTGATGTAGAGTTGAAGGGACGATACCATTTTCATGTATCCAGGGGCGTCCAAAAAGGATATTATAGCATGAAGGGGTCTTTATTGGATATATAGTGATTTCAGAAATAAGATCACCGATTTGCAATTTGAACCTAATTTTGCCGATAGGCCTTTGAGTGCTCCCGTCATATCCGAAGATGGATACAGACATGTGACTCAGCTTGCTAGGTGGGATACCCAGCTCTTCGAGTGCCGAAGTAGAGATGAGGTTGAGTGCAGAACCTGGATCGATCTGAACTTTGTGTACTGGCATTTCTTTGACGTACCCCGTAAAGTAGAAGGGACGATTGTGCTTTGTTTCGCCTAGGAGGAGGTCATCCTTGTCGAAGGCAATTGTTGCACTTGCTGCTTTTTGTACCGAGAGGCATTCATTACTTGATCCCTCGGTTTTCTTCTTTTCTCCCTTTGAGGGAGTATTTGATTTTTTGACCCTATAGTCCATTTCAATTTGTAGGACTTGTGGGGCGTGTTTATCGACATCCGCATTCAGTCTTTGTAATTCTGAAATGAGACTATCACGAGTTTGTGGAGACATTCGTAATAAGTCAAGGATGTGCAATCGTCCAAGTATGTGTTTGAAGTGCTCAATCAAGTCGTACTTGAAAGCCTCCTTCTGGCCTGCATTTTCATTATTGTTGCCACTTGGGGCATTTACAACTTGCTTTCCCGAAGGATTTACGTAGGACAGAGAAGGTTGATTGTAATTTTTATGGAAATCCAGGTCAGAGCGGGTACCTCTACCAACTTCAAGAGCTTTTAGAGAAGGGTCTTCTTTTGGAAGATCACTCTCGGGATCAAGGGGTTGATCCTTGTCATTTGCTGAAGACGTCTCTATAGCAGCATCGTCATCTTCAGTGATTGTATTGCACGGAGCATTTTCCGGGAACAAGTCCTGAATAGCATCTGGCAACTTTTCTTCTTTGTTGAGTGATGCATCGGTCCAGATATCGTCTATGAGATCAGGTATCTGGGACCATCGACCGGATTTTCATTGAAAAAGACTTCATTGGCAGGAGCTTCTCCAAGATGATCAATCAGAAGAGGTTTGAGTTCCGATGTCATAGTTTCAGGAGACGAAGGCTAAGAAGATGCTATCTCAGTGGAAGTCACCTGAGAAGATGTAGCTCCGGAAGATATACTACCAGTTGGGGAGTACGTGTCTTCGGAAGCTTCAAAGGCACTATCATCTTGAGCTATCGCATTGCAGGATGCCCCCAGTGTAGACTGTTGGGGATCGGACTCATCCTCGGATGTAAGAGGATCATGGATCCAACAGTTTTCCCCATTTTCAAGGGTTGAGGGAGAAAGTTCCCATTGATTTTCAAGGATTTCTGGTTTTGGATCATGACGAAGATTGTTGACGCGATCCTGCTCCTGCTCTATGGCAAGATGTTACAGGATTCTTGCATATTCTTCAAGATCAGGCATAAGAGCCAAATCTTCTTCGTCATCTGCTCCTTGTGGTTCACCAATATTGGGTTCCACTGGAGCATTGACCGGTGCTGGATCAACAGCATTTTCTTGAACAGCCTCTTGGTCTTCATCATCTTCGGACCAGGATCCTTGTGGTTGCAATGGGTTATACCAGATTACTGGCATAAGATGAAACTTGGGAATCCATTCCTCATCAGAGAGGTATTCTCCTGTTTCAAGGGATTCTTCCCACTCATCGATATCACTGGTAGTATCACTGGACTCGTATCCATCCATGGAGAATCCAACTATCGAATTGCAATAGTATGATGCCCCCTGCGTAGTTTCATTTTTGTATTGAGGTGGCTTGAAATCATCAAGGGTGAATTTTCTTACCACATTTGAAGCTTTGGGAAGGGAATCTTCCGTTGCCCCTAGTGAAGCAGTGGAAGAGGTTTCTGCCTTTTCAGGGACTTCTTGTTTTGGTTGAGACTTCTGCTACTGTTTGAGCTTGCGGAGTTGTCTCTTGGCTTGCCTTCGCTGCTGAGCGGTCGGCTTTGTTTTGACGATCTCCCAATTTTCATCTTCTAGGAGATCGAGATGCACCCATATGGGTTGTCCATCTGGTGTTGGATAAGGAACTAACTCTTGGGACACTTGAGCCATTTTTATCACCTTGAATGAAGTAGTGATCTTCTCCTTCGGTGACTTTGAAGTTTCCCCACACGACACCATGTTGACAGAGGCGGAGCCGTAGTTTTTGTCAAAGGTAATGACTCCGTTTTTCCACGTCTCATTGATCTTCTCTCTCACAACGAAGCATTGATTGAGAGGATGCGAGATCATCTGGTGGTATGGACAATACCGGGGATCGTTGGTTTTGTCAACACCTCCCGGTCTTTTGGGTCGGGCAAGGTGAGTTTGCCGTTTGCTATAAGAGCCTCAAAGATTTCTTCAAAATCTTCATCAAACGAGTATTTCTACTCTACACATTCTTTGAAGGCATCAGAGAGTTCAGGTCTTTTACCTGTTGTTTTGTTTTTAGCTTTTTTTGGCTACTGAGGAGCTGACTTGGTCTTGCACATTGAGAACCTCCTTTTTCTTTTGTTTGGAGGTTATAATGGCAGTTGGCTCTTTCTTTGATGATTTCTGACTGTTGAGGTCTTTGATCACCATTTCAACTTCCATGGAAGCTTCTAGGAGTTCTCCCAAGTTCTTTGATTTGTTGCCGTTGAACATGGAACGGATTCTTGCTCTCATATTATTACGGCAGATGTCTGCTAGCGACGCTTGTGGCAGTACATCTGAGCATTTGTACGCCATTGCCTTCCATTTGTTAATGAAGTCATATGTTGACTTATTCTCTCCCTGTTTTAGGCTGCAGAGCTGAGCCATAGTCACAGGATGGTCCTCACCTTGGAAGTGGGTCAGGAAGCCTGTCTCCAGCATGGTCCAGTTTTGGATGGAGTTCTCCGGCAAAGTGGAGTACCAATCAAAGGCCGTACCTTTTAGGGTACTTGTAAAGAGGCGAATCTTGAGGGCATCTTGATCCGCGATAGCTCCTGTCAGGATCTTGAAGTGGATGACATACTGTTTGGCTGAACCTCTCCCCGTATATGTTTGGAGAGTAGGTTGTTTGAATTTTGCAGGGAACGGAACTGAGTCCATCCATAGGGGATATGGTGGCTTGATCCCATGTTCCTTCAATGTATCATCTTCTTTTGCTTTTTCGAGTATATCGTCAACGTCCTTTTTTGTAAGGGCGCGTGACTCATTGTTTTCTGTATTGGCCTCATCATCTTGCTGATTCGGAGGGGCTTGATTATTTTATTGTCGCTGAAAAGTGAGAAGATTTTCCATGAGAGCTTCGATCTTCTGCTGACTTGCTCCAACTGCTGGATGCATGCGGTTACATCATCTTGCGTTGGAGGCTGCTCAGAACTTGTAGCCAGGACATTCATCCCTCGGGATTCGAACGAAGAAATTGTCCTGGTGACTGAGCTGGGGCTGAATCTTTTGGATGAAGAGTCCGAGGAGTGGTTACTCCGGTGTCCTTGGCTTGAAGGAGTGGAGGATTCTTCCAGATGTGTTCGTGTCAGGGAGACGCTGCGAGTCACGAGACGTCTGACACGAATTTTGGTTGCTGACTTCTGGAGTCTTTTAGTTTTGCCAACCATATGAACAGCAACGACTTGGTTGGGTCTTTCTTTTACGACCCATTTGTTAAAGACATGGAGGGTAGAATCTTGAGTTCTTTGCTTCTCAATTCTCTTTTGTTGATATGCAGCGCGGCGACGCATACGACGAGCAATTTGAGTTTCAGTTAGTTCTGGGTGGGCTCTGGCAATGAAGGATGTAGTCCCCGTGCGCAGCAGCCGAGCTTGTCTTCTTTGAAGCTGGGCATGGACAGGATCCGGACGCGGTCCTTAGCCTGTCGCAGTGAGGCTTTAAATTTTGCGAGTTGGGCCCCTATTGAGATGAAGGGTCGACTTGCACAGTGGGTTTTTGCGGAGGCCTAACGATGTAGGATTTGATTTTGGGCTTGAAGGAGCAAGCCGGCTCATGCTGGATTTGTTTGTTCTTTGGGCGGAGGGTTGGTTTCTCCGCTTTCATGTAAGAGAGAGGGTAGAACCGGTTCTCCTTGAGAGGGGCTAAGTATGTTGGCTTTGTAGATGTTTGGGATCTCCGTTGCTTCGGTGAAGATCTCGGGGACCAGGTTTTTGGGCAAACCTGGTTTCTTGTCGGTTGAGGCTTTGTGGGAGTGCCACGGGCTTCAGGCTTCTTTGTGTTCGCCCGTGGTGCCATGTTAGTGACACGTTGCGGGGCGATTTTCTGCTTCTTGGCAGGTACAGTTTCTTCTGAAACAAGACCACATCCATTAGTAATCACAAGAATATGGTGATCATAAATGGAGAACAACTATGGTTTTGTCTTTTCAAATCACTCGAGGGGACATGGCCCAGCCCAAGCAAGATGAAAAAGGCCAAAAACCATAGAGGATACAACTGTTCTAAAATGCAAGTATGGTAGGCTCAGGGTGAGCGTTCCAGTGACTGCTAGAAGCAATTGTAGACCTTAATTTAAATTACCGAGAAGCAAGGCTCACTCAAGGTAAAATGATATAAGGTTGGAGATACAAATGTGTCGGTCGCGAACACATTAGACCCGAAAGGGCGTACTAGTACCGCTAGGCACAAATGTTACAAATCGCATCCTTGGAAAGGACACGAGATGGGATTTTTTTTTTTTTTGAAATGTCAAAATTGGGTTCATAAAAGAGAGCACATGGTGTTCCGATCCGAACAAAGGCTCAAACATTTTTGCGAGCACTAAATCCGAAAGGGAAGGAACCAAAATTTCTCGGATGTGAATCCAATAATGACGGAAGGTTTTTTTTTTTTTTTTAAGGGATCAAGATTGAATTCATCGAAGAGAGCAAATGGTGTTCCATTCTGAACAAAGGCTCAACATTTCTGCGAGCGCTAAATCCGAAAGGAAAAGAACTAAGATTTCTCAACTTTGAACTCAAAAGTGACGGAAGTTTTTTTTTTTTTTTTTAAAGGTCAAGATTGAATTCATCAAAGAGAGCAAATGGTGTTCCAATTCGAACAAAGGCTCAACATTTCGGCGAGCACTAAATCTGAAAGGGAAAGAACCAAGATTTCTCAATTCTGAATCAAAAGTGATTGAAGTTTTTTTTTTTTTGAAGATTTCTTTTTTTTTCTTTTTGAAAGGTCAAGATTGAATTCATCAAAAGAGCAAATGGTATTCCAATCCGAACAAAGGCTCAACATTTCTGCTAGTGCTAAATCCGAAAGGGAAGGAACCAGAATTTCTCAACTCTGAACTCAAAAGTGATCAAAGTTTTTTTTTTTTTTTGAAGATTTCTTTTTTTTTTGAAAGGGTTTTTTTTTTTTTTTGAAAGGTCAAGATTGAATTCATCAAAAAGAGCAAATGGTATTCCAATCCGAACAAAGGCTCAACATTTCTGCGATCGCTAAATCCGAAAGGGAAGGAACCAGAATTTCTCAACTCTGAACTCAAAAGTGATCAAAGTTTTTTTTTTTTTTTTTGAAGATTTTTTTTTTGAAAGGGTTTTTTTGTAAAGGTGTACATAGATTTCCAATTCGATCTTCTGAAACCTTACTAATAGATCAGCCCCCAGGTAAGGGTAGGATTACTTAATGAACCAGTTTTGAGGACCCTTGCCTCGAACAGTCTAGCTGCCTCCACACTCTGGACAAGGCTTTTCTTAAATCCACTTTGGTCAAAGAATGCAATAAGTGCAACCTTAGTGGTTTTTTTTTTTTTTTTTGAACTCTTTTTGAAAGATTTCTAATGAACTCATCAAAGAGAGCGAATGGTGTTCCAATCCGAACAAAGGCTCAACATTTCTGCGAGCGCTAAATCCGAAAGGGAAAAACCAAAGTTTCTTAAATTTGAGTCCAAAAGAGAGAAAGTTGATTTTTTTTTTGAAATAAGGATTTTTTTTTTGAAAACCTCTATCGGACTCATTGAAGAGAAAAGATGGCCCAATCTCGATACGAACAATAGCTACAAACATTTCTTTGAGCTATCAAGTTCAAAGAGGAGAGGATCAAAGTTTCTCAAAATTAAATCTGAGAAAGAGAAATCAGATTTTTTTTTTAAAGAGTTTGAAATGAGATTTTTTTTTTTTTGAAATGAGAAAGAATTAATGAAATCCCATCTCATGTTTTTTTTTTTTAGATGCAAGATACAACATAGGCCACCAACTAAAAAGGAGCCAAGGGATCAAAACATCATGTTCTCAAGTGAACGTGTCCCACCGGGTGTGCCAACTTGATGGACCCTTGATTTCCATCCTCTCCTTCCACCCCGGTGGTTGCCGTGTTTCGGCGGAGGAGGAAAAGCGGGTATCAACATTTTTGTATGGGTATGCCAGATTTTCTATTCTACTTGGAATTTGGAATGGTGATTGATGGAACGCGCTCCTGCCGAGGGTGCTACCGGGGTCGGCGGACGTGGGAGTCCGTCGGGTCCGGCCCTTTCGCGCCCGGGGGGCTGAAGCCTGCATCAACATTTCTTTGTGTGGGTGTGCCAGATTTTCTATTTTACTTGGAATTGCAAGTGGTAATCCGGAGATCAACCTTCGCAAGTAAAAAGGAAATCAACTTCTTTCAAGTTTTCCATTGCACAAATATTTAAGAAAAGAGACATTTTCTTGGTTTGCCGTGAAAGGCGATTTTGTTTGGCATTTATAGCCGATTTTGGCGTTTATAGCCGATTTACAATTCTCATCAATAATGAAAGACAAGAGTTGTGATTTTTGTCTCTTTTAGAAAAATACAAACTACAATGAAAAGCAAGAAAAGGAGGATCTAACTTTTCAGGAGATTGTGGGGGACTCGTTCAGATTGACGGTCGCAAGCCATGTATGGGCTTCGCCATCATCCATGCAGATGAGAACAGAGGATGCTCTTGATTCGCTTGGCTTGGCTATAACCTCAGGTTTTTAAAGGACAAAGACCAAGAGAAGGTCCTATGTCCAATAAAAAGCTAAGTAGACGGGCTGAAAAGCCACGTCTAAGCCATTGGAGGCAGCGGGAGAAGGCAAGGACCTTGGGGGGGAGTACCCCCCAAGGGACTTTTTGTCACCTTGTAGTGGTGCTTGATGTAGAATTTCTGCAGAATTTTCTCTCTTTCTCTAGACTCTGTCTGTCTGGAATTCGGGATTCTCTGCACCTTTTGATTTTCGATCTTCGGTTTTCCATTCATCCTTTTCCGATCCCTTTCTTCTTGGAAAGCTCTCCTATTTATAGGCTCTTGGTAGCCATTAGGGGAGTTTATGGGCTTTAATGGCTTTAATGGGAGGAGTTACAAGATTTATTTCTTGATTTTGTAACTCCTTTTTCCTTAAATCTGATTGGCCGATGGAGATTAAGGGTTTTTAATCACCTTAATTACCATAATGGGAGGAGTTTCATGGCTTGAATGCCATGACTTAATTGATTTGTAACTCCTGGATGCTTGCTTCTGATTGGGCCGTCCAATAGAATGAGTTAATGACTGCCATAAAGCTAGCCAATTAACCACATTAATTGGTGGCCGAGCAGTCGAAGAGTCGCGGGCCGTGCCGTGTCTTCTGGAATTCTTCTGGCGATGATCATCGATGGATCTTCATACCGATCGACATCGGATGAACATGTAACTTCAGACATTGATAGCTAAGAGCGGGCCGGTGACATCTGTCCTGTCGATTTTTCGATCGATCGGGCGGAAATCACACTTTTTTGGTCGACCGGTTGGCGATCAATGTTGATTTTGATACTTTTGGAGGTTGACCCGTGATTTTGACGGATGTCGGAGGATTTGGCGCCTCAAAAGTATGAATTTTGGAAAATCCCAGGGGTTGGAAGCTTCGAATCGCGAAAAACGACGGAAAACGGAGCTCCCGGGGCGAAACCGGAGATTCCGGGCTTCCAGGGTCGCGGGGGTCTGCGACCCTGGGGGAATTTTCCCCTTCGGAGCCCGTTTTGCGGTCGTTTTGAGGTCTTTTTCCTTCGTTTTTTCTTCTGTATTTTTCTTTGACATTTTTGCTCATTTGTTGGCCTTATTCCCTTGTAGAAAAATTGATGAGAATCCTTGCAATTTGGGTTGCAAAGTTTCCAATTTTCCAGGAAAGCCGAAGACTTTGTCGCGCAGGGTTGCCGATTTTCCGTCAGAAGCTGAAACTGGGTCAAACGATGTCTGAATGACCTGAAATTTGAGGTGGAGCCTCCTGAGCAATAAATAAGACCAACCATAGGCTTTTGTTTGAGTTTTGAAGCCGTATGGGGTCCCGTCGCCAGTAGGCTTGATTCTGCCGTGAGGTAGATGTCGTGCTTTGATGTGCGGTCAACCGATGTCCGATTGACTTGAAATTTGACAGGGAACCTACTGGAGTCATTTTGAGATGATCCACAGGCTCTGGCTTGGAAACCATGGTCCCGGGGAGCTCCGCCGCCGGTAGGCTTGATTTTCTTTCGGAGCGTCGAAACCTGGTCAAACGTTGTCGGAATGACCTGAAATTCGACGTGCAGCCTTTTGGAAGCATGTTGAAGCCACTCATGCACTTGGTTTGATGAGCGAAGGCTTCGGTGGTTCCCGCCGCCGGGAGGCTTGATTTTGCTGCTCGAGCATTGATGGAGGGTCAAACGTTGTCGGTTTGACTTGAAATTTGGCATGGAGCCCTTTTGAGACATGCTGGAGTCATCCGTAGGCTCTGATCGAAGTTTTGACGTCTTCGATGATGTCGCCGCCGGGAGCGCCAATTTAGTTGTCAGAGAAGCGAAGTTAGGCCAAATGATTCTGAAATGGCCCGAAACTCCTTGTGTACTCCTCGCTTGGCTGTCTTGAAGGATCTTGCAGTTTTTGTTTGATTCTGACAAGATTTGATTTTTGGAGAAGTTGCATTGCCTATTTATGGCAGGTTGCGACTTCATGCAGCTTTCTTGATGTTGAAGAGGCAAAGTGACATTTTTGGTGTCAACAGTGATGATCCGGAGATTCACCTTCACAAGTAGAAAGAAAATCAATCCTTCTTTCTAAATTTTCAAATTGCATAAATATTTACGAAAATAGACAATTTTTCTTGGCTTGTGATTGGCCGATGGAGAATGATAGGCATTTAATCGCCTTTAATCTCCATGATGAGGGGAGTTTCATGGTTTTAATGCCATGATTACTTGGACTTGTAACTCTCATTTACTTGCTTCTGATTGGGCCATCCAAAATAATGGGTTAATGACCGCATTAAGTTGTCATAAAACGGGTCAATTAACGACATTAAGTGGTCGCCGGGGCATTTAAAGAGTTACGGGCCGCGCTGCGTCCTTTGGGATTCTTCTTGTGATGATCGCCGATGGATCGACATGCTATTTGATGTCGGATTGCAATGTAATTACAAACATTGATTGATGTTGGTGGGCCGGTGACATCTGTCTTGTCGATTTCTCGATCGGTCGAACAGAAAGTGTACTTTCTTGGTCAGCCGGTTGGCGATCTTGGAGCGATCAGTGATGATTTCATGCTCTTGACGGCGAATCCGAGATGTTGGAGAAGATCAGTCATTTTCAAGCAACAAAAATTGGATTTTCAGAAAATCATAGAGGCAGGAACTCCCGAAACGAGAAAAGGATCGGAAAACGGGCCATCCGGTGGAAATTCCGGCGACCTGGATTTCCAGGGTCGCCGACGACCATGGGGGATTTGTCCCCTTTGGTCGCCGAGCAGTTTTTCGGCTGTTTCTTTTTCTTTTTCGCTCCTTTTTTCTTCTGTATTTTTCTTGACAATTTTCCTCAATTATTGACTTGATTTTATTGGAGAAAACTTGATGAGAAGTCGCATAAAACCGGAGCACAAAGTTTCCCATTTTTCGGGAAAGCTGAAGACTTTGTAGTCGATTTTCCGCCAAGAGTCAAAACTAGGTCAAACGATGTCGGAATGACCTGAAAATTGAGGTGAAGCTTCTTAAGTAGTGGATAGGACCAACGATGGGCTTTTATTTGAGTTTTGATGCCGTTTGGGGTCTCATCATGCTTGACTTGATTTTGCTGCGGGGAAGATGTCGAGCTTTAATATACGGTCGACCGATGTCCGATTGACCAGAAATTTTACAGGAAGCCTATTGGAGTCATTTTGAGACGATCCATTAGCTTCGATTTGGATGTCATGGTCCCGGGGTGCTCCACCGCCAGTAAGCTTAATTTTCTTTCGGAGCATCGAAGTCTGGTCAAACGTTGTTGGAATGACCTAAAATTCAACGTGCAGCCCTTTGGAAGCATGTTGAAGCCACTCATATGCTTTGTTTGATGAGTGATGGCCTCGGTGGTTCTCGCCGCCGAGAGGAATGATTTTGCTGCTCGAGCATTGATGGAGGGTCAAGCGTTGTTGGTTTGACTTGAAATTTGACAAGGAGCCATTTGGAGGTATTTTGGAACCATCCTTAGGCTTTGATTGAAGTTTTAATGTCTTCGACACTGTCGCCGCCGGAAGCGCCTGTTTAGCTGTCAGAGGAGTGAAGTTAGGCCAGATGATGTCCGAATGGCTCGAAAAATTCAAGTGTACCCCTCTTTTGGCTGTCTTGAAGGATCTTGCAGTTTTTGTTTGATTCTAATAAGATCTGATACTTGAAGTAGCATTGCTTGTTTATAGTAGGATGCAGCTTCATGTGGCTTCTTGATGCTGAGGAGGCAAAGTGACTTTTTTGGTGTCAACAACCGACTAGAGAAGGACGCCACAATCTGGATCTAAATGATAAAGGTAAGACCATTCTAGTAGAAGATTGAGAAGATTCCGCGTCGTCTGAAAGTGAGATCTATGAGCAAATCTTTGGCACTTGGAGAGAGCTCCATTCACCAGAAGAAGTGGACGATGTAGACTGCATTGTCAATCCAAGGTTCCAGATCCTATCGTGCAACATGTTAACTATGAGAAAATCAACTCATTTACCCAAAAAAAGCGCCTGATGGAACGCGCTCCGAGGCGCCGTTGGGGCGGCTACCGGGGTCGGCGGAACGTGGGAGTCCGTCGGGTCCGGCCCTTTCGCGCCCTGGCGGGCCTGAAGCGTGCATCAACATTTTTTTGTGTGGGTGTGCCAGATTTTCTATTTTACTTGGAATTGCAAGTGGTAATCCGGAGATCAAACCTTCGCAAGTAAAAAGGAAATCAACTTCTTTCAAGTTTTCCATTGCACAAATATTTAAGAAAAGAGACATTTTCTTAATTTGCCGTGAAAGGCGATTTTGTTTAGCATTTATAGCCGATTTTGGCGTTTATAGCCGATTTACAATTCTTATCAATAATGAAAGACAAGAGTTGTGATTTTTGTCTCTTTAGAAAAATACAAACTACAATGAAAAGCAAGAAAAGGAAGATCTAACTTTTCAGGAGGTTGTGGGGGACTCGTTCAGATTGACGGTCGCAAGCTATGTATGGGCTTCGCCATCATCCATGCAGATGAGAACAGAAGATGCTCTTGATTCGCTTGGCTTGGCTATAACCTTAGATTTTTAGAGGACAAAGACCAAGAGAAGGTCCTATGTCCAATAAAAAGCTAAGTAGACGGGCTGAAAAGCCACGTCTAAGCCATTGGAGGCAGCAGGAGAAGGCAAGGACCTTGGGGGGGGGGGGGGGGTGCCCCCCAAGGGACTTTTGTCACCTTGTAGTGGTGGCCGGTGCAGAACTTCAGCAGAGTTTTTCTCTCTTTTTCTTTCTCTCAGATCTCTTTCTGATCCTTTTTTTCTGATCTTCTCTCTGATCTCGATTTTCTCCTTTTTTTTCCGATTCCAATTTCAATGGAATGCTCTCCTATTTATAGGCTTTTGGTAGCCATTTAGGAGGGTTTATGAGCCTTAATGGCTTTAATGGGAGGAGTTACAAGATTTATTTCTTGATTTTGTAACTCCTTTTTCCTTGAATCTGATTGGCCGATGGAGATTAAGGGCTTTTAATCACCTTAATTACCATAATGGGAGGAGTTTCATGGTTTAAATGCCATGAATCAATTGACTTGTAACTCCCAAATGCTTGCTTCTGATTGGGCCGTCCAAAGAAATGAATTAATGACTATAATAAAGCTAGTCAATTAACCACATTAATTGGTCGCCGAGCAGTCGAAGAGTCGCGGGCCGTGCCGTGTCTTCTGGAATTCTTCTGGCGATGATCATCGATGGATCTACATGCTGATCGACATCGGATGAACATGTAACTTCAGACATTGATAGCTAAGAGCGGGCCGGTGACATCTGTCTTGTCGATTTCACGATCGGTCGGACAGAAAGCGCACTTTCTTGGTCAGCCGGTTGACGATCTTGGAGCGATCAATGATGATTTTATGCTTTTGACGGCGGATCCGAGACGTCGTCGGATATGAGTCAATTTAAAGCACTAAAAATCACATTTTCAGGAAACCACAGGGGCCAAAGTGTGCGAAACGCGAAAAAAAACGGAAAAAACGGGTCACCGGCGGAAAATCCGGTGACCCGAACCTCCATGGTCGCCGGCGACCATGGACCGGCGACCATGGGCCATGGTCGCAGGGGCCTGCGACCATGGGCCATGGTCGCAGGGGTCTGCGACCCTGGGGGATTTTTCCCCTTCGGAGCCCGTTTTGCGGTCGTTTTGAGGTCTTTTTCGTCGCCGTTTTCTTCTGTATTTTTCTTGACATTTCTTCTCATTTATTGGCTTGATTTCCCTGTAGAAAACTTGATGAGAATCCTTGCATTTTTAGAGTGCAAAGTTTCCAATTTTCCGGGAAAGCCGAAGACTTTGTCGCGTAGAGCTGCTGATTTTCCGCCAGAAGCTGAAACTTGGTCAAACGATGTCGGAATGACCTGAAATTTGAGGTGAAGCCTCCTGAGCAATAAATAAGACCAACCATAGGCTTTTGTTTGAGTTTTGAAGCCGTTTGGGGTCCCGTCGATGCTTCACTTGATTTTGCTGCGGGGAAAATGCCGAGCTTTGATATGTGGCCAAACGATGTCCGATTGACCTGAAATTTGACGGGGAGCCTATTGGAGTCATTTTGAGACGTTCCATGGGCTCCGTTTTGGATGTCATGGTCCCGGGTTGCTCCGCCGCCGGTAGGCTTGATTTTCTCTCGGAGCATCGAAACCTGGTCAAACGTTGTCGGAATGACCTGAAATTCGACGTGCAGCCTTTTGGAAGCATGTTGAAGCCACTCATGCACTTGGTTTGATGAGTGAAGGCTTCGGTGGTTCCCGCCGCCGGGAGGCTTGATTTTGCTGCTCGAGCATTGATGGAGGGTCAAACGTTGTCGGTTTGACTTGAAATTTGGCATGGAGCCCTTTTGAGACATGCTGGAGTCATCTGTAGGCTCTGATCGAAGTTTTGACGTCTCCGATGATGTCGCCGCCGAGAGCTCCCGTTTAGCTGTCGGAGAAGTGAAGTTAGGCCAAATGATTCTGAAATGGCCCGAAACTTCATGTGTACTCTTCTCTTGGCTATCTTGAAGGATCTTGCAGTTTTTGTTTGATTCTGACAAGATTTGATTTTTTGGAGAAGTTGCATTGCCTATTTATGGCAGGTTGCGACTTCATGCAGCTTTCTTGATTTGGAGAGGCAAAGTGACATTTTTGGTGTCAACAAATGCCCCCTCGAGGTACAGCGACGAGTTGCTTGACTTTTGTAGTCGATGTGCCTCGAAGAGATTTTTGAAGGAGAGCTTGAGTCTTAACCAAGAGTCTTTGAGCAATCTTTCCTTTGGTAGAGTAGCCTTTGAGCTTCCACGGGAATTTTATGGTAGTGAAAGGAATCACACACCATCTCGAGGCAAAGTTTTGAAGATGACATCAGGGATGTGGATTTGAGTTTCTGTTTTTGATCTTGTGACCTAACCAGCTATATATGGCAGGTTAGGGGATCGGGTTTTGGTTTTGACCTTGTGACCCAACAAGCTGTATGCGGCAAGTTGGGGGATCATGATTTGGTTTTTGGTTTTGGTCTTGTGACCTAACAAGCTGTATGTGGCAAGTTAGGGGACCAGGATTTGGTTTTTGGTCACTCTTTGGGACTGTGTGGGTCCATTGGAGTGGTTTGGATTTTTTTGTGGAATGTCAATTTCAAGATTTTGGCTCAATTTGGTTTATGAGGCTGAATGGTTTGATTTTTGGAAGCTCATGGGGCTTGGAATTTTTTTTGTATGGTTCAATCAACTCAAAAGAGGCATGGAACCATTTTTGTATGCTCTTGGTAAGAGGGATTTTTTCTGACTAAAAGCCCATTTTTTTTTTTTTTTATAGTGCCTAGGTGGTCAAACCTGGCTCATATGGGCTAGCCCATGGGACCTTAAGCTTTTTAGGATGGCTTAGATCTCATGTGGGGCCATTTTTGTAAAGAATATCTAAAGATATCTCATTTGGATAGAGAATATCTAAAAATATCTTTATGGGAGAGAATCTCTCATATTCCCTTAATTTGGGAGAGAATATCTCAAGGTATCTTTCTTTTTGGGAAAGAATCTTCAATATCCTATTTTGTTGGAGAGAATCTCTCATTTGATTGATTTTGGGAGGAAATCTCTCAAAGACATCTTTCTTTTTGGGAAAGAATCTTTCTAATTCCTTCTCTTTTGGTAAGGTTACTAATTAGTAACACTTACCTTTCTTCTTTGTTTCCTTCTTTGATTTGCTCTCTCCTATAAAAGCAAAGAGGGTAGGATCTCTTGCTCTTATTGCTTTCTTTTGCAACAATCTCAAGAGAGCTCCAAGGCCAAGAGTTTTTCTTCTTCAAGGATCTTCAAGCTTTTTCCTTCTTCTTCTCCATCAATGGCTTCAAGTAAGTTTTCTTTCTTTTTTCTTTCAAGAAAACTCTATGTAGAGAATAGGATGGAAAAAAAAGTTTCTCTTCTCTTTTTTTTTCTTTCTTCTTGTTTTTTTTTTTCTTTCTATTCTTCTTCTTTTTTTTTTTTTCCACGTGATTTCTTCTTTTGTTTTTTTTTTCACACGTTTTTTTTCTTCTTTTCTCTTTTTTTTTTTTTTTGCCTGCGACTTGATTTGCTAACATTTTTTTGTCAGCTGACTCGCCACAAGATTCCGATGACTTTGAACCATCAATGGACGCAAATGTTGATGATGCTTCCGATGAGTTCATGGAGGAAGAGAGTGTTCCGCCAGTCGTCGAAGAAGGTACTTTGTAGTGATGACCCTGATGATTTTTTTTTGAACAGGATCATATTCATACCTTTTTGTGTTTCATTTGCAGGTTTTGAAGTGACAGAAGAGAGTCCATCGCTTTCTTCAGAACCAGAGCAAGGGATGCCAGAGGTCGATCCGGAGGTAGAGACCAGTTCTGACATGATTGAGGAGATGCCTCGTGTTGAGATTCCCTCTCCAGTGGCTCCAAGTGAAAAGAGTTCTTTTGTTACTCTTCCAATGGGACATGACATGAGCAGCCGATCAGCGGAGAAGGTTGAATCTTCATCCAGTTCGTCTCTTCAATTTGCGAAGAAGGTGCTGGCTCGGGTTTTGAGTTCTTGGGTCAAGACTCTCCTTTCTGGACACTTGGAGGCAGGATTTGGCATGATCCCACATGTACAGGAGATTCTGACCGACACCGAAGAGGTTGGTCTGGATGTCACAGGTGCCAGGGCGATCGTTGATAGGATCATTGCACTGGGTGACAAGTGGTTTGAGACCATGGGTTTCCCTGACGACCAATTCTTCAAGGAGATGTTCTTGGACCCTGCTGATAAGGCTAAGTCTGACCTGAATGAGGCTACACAAAGCAAGAAGCAGCTAGTTCGGGAGAAGAACAAGGAAGAGCTAGCCATCATCGGATTGAGGCATGACCTTAACGTCCTTGATAGGGAAGTTGAGGAGGCCAGGAAACGTCTTGAGCATTTGAAGGCACAAGTCGATACGAAGTGGGCTGCTATAACAGAGGCTCGTGACAGGGAGAGTACTCTGATTCGCAGGGTTGCAGATGCCGGTCAAGTTCTCGAGAGGAGGACTCTAGAAAACGAACGATGGCAAACTGCTGGGGAAGAGCTTCCCGGTGTAAAAGAAGGGTTACGGCATTCGCCAGCATCTCATGGCAAGTTCCTGAAGAAGCGTGCCTTGGAAACTCTGACGGCTGAGGCCAAAAGTTTGCTTGAGGAGCTGAAGCTTTGGCTGGAGACCATTTTTGGCTAAGTTCCTGATTTTTTATAGCAGAAACCATTCTTCTTTTTTTTTTGGTACCACATGTATTTTTTGGTACTCTTTTTTTTTTTGTAGTGCTTGTGAACACTTTCTTTTTTTTTTGGTACCACATGTATTTTTTTGGTACTTTTCTTTTTTCTTTTTTTTTTGTTTTGTAGTGCTTGTGAACACTTTCTTTTTTTTTTCTTTTTGGTACCACATGTATTTTTGGTACTTCTTTTTTTTTTTGTTTTCCCTACGCTCACTCAAATCTTTTTGTGATGAAAGCAATTGCTAAATGGGATTTGATCAAAAGCTTTGTCATTTTGTGAAAATCTTTTGTCAAATGGTTGTTTTGGTAGGGGAAACGAATTTGGCATGAAAGCCGGATTTTTGTGGCATTTACAGCCAGTTTGGTGGCATTGATAGCCAATTGGTGGCATTTATAGCCGGTTTGGTGGCATTGATAGCCAATTTGTGGCATTTATAGCCGGTTTTGACATGAGAGTCAGGTTTTTTTTTTGTGTGTGGCATTTGTAGCCGAGTTTTTTTGAAAACCGAGTTTTGTTTTATTGGCATGAAAGCCGATTTTGGCGTTTATAGCCGGAAATTTTTTGTTTTGGCATTTATAGCCGGATTTTGGCATTTATAGCCGAGTTTTGGTTTTCAAAATGCAGGTATCGACTAAATGTCGCCTTCCCGCTGAATGGTCTTGCAAGTATCGATGGAATGTCGCTTCCTTGCTCATTCGGTTTTGCGAGTATTGATGGAATGTCACTTCCTCGCGGGTTAGGTTTTGCAAGTATCGATGGAATGTCGCTTCCTCGCGAATTGGGGTGCAAATATCGACTAAGCGTCGCTTCCCTGCTTTTCCCAAGACTTTTGGTTTTGCGGGTACTGACTTGATGTCGTTTCTCCGCGATTTTTGAAATTTGAGGTTTTCTCGAACCATTTGTAATTTTGGGTTGTGGATAGCAACTGGTATGTTGCATCTCCACGATTTTAGGTTTTCTCGAACCTTTGAAATTTGGGTTGTGGATATCAACTGGTTTGTTGCTTCTCCACGATTTTGGATTTTGCAAGTATCGACGAAATGTCGCTTCCCTGCGATTTTGGATGCAAGTATCGATGGAATGTCGCATCCTTGCTTTTTTTCAAAATTTTTTGTTTTGCGGGTACTGACTTTGATGTCGTTTCCCCACGATTTTTGAAAAACCATTTTTTTTTTTTTTGTTTAAAGACACGAGGGTCGTAAATTTTGACCTGGAACCATTTGGCGGTAAAAGGTAAGGTGGACTAGGGTAGAAATCCCTGAATCCGGATTTTTGTTTCAAACCATGAATTTTGGTTCAAGCATCGAAAGTTTTGGTCAAGTCAGGGAGAGGCTCCTAAACTTGGATTTTTTTTTGTTTTTGAACAATGAAACAATGAAAGTAAGCATTGTTTTTGAATCTCTAGAAATTTTGACATTTGATATGAAAATTCTAAAGAGAGTGGGTTTGACGAGCGAGTACCTGAGAACAGGTTTTGGCCATACAGGCATTGCTCTTACCCAGTTGGGTAAGTCTTCAAGGGTAGTACCGCTTCAAGAACTTGCCGTTGATAGGCAGCATACATCTGTCGCCTTCCATGTTTAGGAGGGCATATGCGCCGTTGGAGAAGACTTTGTCGATGACGCAGGGTCCCTCCCATTTTGGTTCAAATTTGCCTTTGGATTTGTGTGCGAAGACCATTGGTCTTTTTACCGCAAGAACCAAGTCACCCTTTTTGTAGGCGCGTTGCTGGACCCTTTTGTCAAAAGATCCTGCCATGCGTGCTTGGTAAAGTTCAATGCTTTGTCGAGCTTCGAGCCGTCTCTCGTCGAGATTGTCCAGCTCATGGAGTCGCAATTTGACATTGCTTTCTTGAGTCATGTCATTTTGTAGAGATACCCTCAGAGAAGGAATTTGTACCTCTAGGGGCACGACAGCTTCGCATCCATAGACCAAGGAGAATGGTGTGCTATGGGTTGGTCCTCGAACGGTGGTTCGATAGGCCCACAAAGCTTCAGACAGTTTATCGCTCCAGTCTCTTTTGTGACTAGAGACCATTTTCTTGAGGATTTTGCAGAGTGTCTTGTTGAAGGCTTCTGCTAATCCGTTTGCTGCCGGATTGTATGGAGTCGAAGGACAGCTTTGGATTTTGTATTTGTCGCAAAACCTGTAGAATCGATGATCCCGGAATTGTGGTCCGTTATCATGGACGAATCTCTTGGGTATGCCGAAACGACAAATGATGTTGGTGCGTAGGAATTGAAGAACTGATGAGGTCTTCATTTCGTTGAACGCAAATGCTTCTGACCACTTGGAGAAATAATCCGTTGCGGCGAAGATGAATCGATGACCTTTGCTTGAAGGGGGAGAGATAGGACCTATGATGTCCATGCCCCATGCTTCAAAAGGCCATGAGATTGCTGTAGGATGCAGCCATTCCGGAGGCATGTGAATGTAATCTCCGTGAACTTGGCATAGCTGGCAGCGTTTGGCAAATTGCATTGCATCAGCAACCATGGTAGGCCAATAGTAACCTAACCTTTTTATCTGATCATAGAGCTTAGGACCTGCCTGATGGGCTCCACAAAGACCAGCATGAACTTCTTTAAGTGTTTCTTCGGCCTCTTGTTGTGACAAGCAGCGTAGAAGTACTCCGTTGAAGGATTTCCTGTAGAGGATTTTTGAAGGAATGTCCAAATGAAAGTTTGGGGCTCGCCTTTGTATGCTTACCCGTTGTTTTGGATCTTCAGGTAGGATTCCGAACATAGTGTAATCAATGAACGGATCCCTCCAGTCGACGATTGAAGGTTGAAGGATAGAGATCCGACTTCCAACCACTCGGTGGCATTCGGCAACTGCTTGGTGTGTGTTAAGAGGAGGGAGGATCCTTCTCTCGCACACTGTAATTTGCATGTTTTCCCCTTCCTGGATCGCCATTGATGCGGCAAGTCCGGCCAGGGCATCTGCACGGATATTTTCACCTCTACGAATGTGGGTGATGTTGCAGATGTCAAACTTTTGCAGAAGCGATTGTGCCTTGTTGTAATAAGGCAGCAGATCGGGCTTCCTGACTTCATATTTCTGATTCATCTGGTTGACGATCAGTTGAGAGTCTCCAAAGACTTCCAGCATAGTGATACCGGATTCGATGGCGAGTTCCAATCCTAGGATCAGAGATTGGTATTCAGCTGCATTGTTTGTGCATGGTTCCAGTAGCGAGAAAGCGTGTGGAATCATGCATTTGTCGGGGCTAACAAAGAGGATGCCAACTCCCGAGATCAGCTTTCTGTTTTCATTTGTCCTGGTTGCACCGTCAAAGTACATGTCCCAGGAGGCATTTGGTGAGGAAGTCTCCACGTTGTAGACAGGTTCGTCTGGGAGATCATCTCTGAGTGGTGAATCTTTAGGCAATGGATGCTCTGCGAGGAAATCTGCTAGAGCTTGGCCTTTGATTGCTTTTTGTGGCACATACCTAATATCAAATTGTGACAAGAGGATGGACCATTTTGCCAGTCGGGCATTGAGAGAACCGGCCTTCGTGACAAGGACCTTCAAGAGGTTGATCCTCGAGACCAGGTAGACTGTGTTGGAAAGCAAGTAGTGACGTAGCTTTTGTACGGCGAACATCACTGCAAGGCATTCTTTTTCGACTGGAGAGTAGCGATGCTCTGCACCTACTAGCATGCGGCTGAGGTAGTATAGAGCAGCTTCTTTTCCCTCACCATTCTCTTGTGCAAGCAAAGCGCCTACAGAATGATCAAGAGCTCTTGTGTACAAGATGAATGGTTTTCCAGTGGCAGGGGCAGCTAACACTGGAGGTTTGGTCAGGTATGACTTGATATCTTGAAATGCGGCTTTGCAGTCGGTATCCCAGACAAAGTCTACACCTTTTTTCATCAATCGAGAGAATGGACGGCATTTCCCCGAAAGATTGGAGATGAACCGTCTAATGTAGGCCAATCTCCCTTGAAGCCCTTTTAGTTCCCTTAGGGTTCTTGGAGAGGGCATTTCTAGAATAGCCTTGACTTTTATGGGGTCAAGTTCTATTCCAGCTTTCCGAACAAGGAATCCGAGAAACTTACCCGACGAGACGCCGAAGAAGCATTTTAGAGGATTCATCCGCAGTTTGTGTTTGCGAAGTCGGAGGAAGACTTCCCGAAGATCTTTGAGATGGTCTTCTTTTCTTCTGCTTTTGACGGCAAGGTCATCAACGTAACATTCGACCGTCTTGTGCTGCATATCTTGGAATATTTTCATCATAGCCCTCTGATATGTGGCACCAGCATTTTTCAGACCAAATGGCATGACAGTGTAGCAATACACGCCAAATGGAGTCCGAAATGAAGTGTGTTTCTCATCCTCGGGATGCATCTTTATCTGATTGTAACCAGAGAAGCCATCCATGAATGTCATTCGCTCGAATCCGCAGGTATTATCAATCATCACCTCCGGTATGGGGAGCGGGAATTCATCTTTAGGGCAAGCGCCATTCAAGTCTCTATAGTCAATACAGACCCTGATCTGCCCATTTTTCTTTGTCACGGGGACAATGTTGGCCAACCATTCTGGATGTTGTTCCTCACGGATGAAGCCAACGCTTTTGAGTTTTTGAACTTCTTGTTCAATTTTATCCATCACATCTTGACGGAATCTTCTTTGGCCTTGTTTGACAGGCTTGACGTCTTCTTGAAGATTGAGTTTGTGGACTGCTACTTTGGGGTCTAAACCAGGCATTTCAGCATAGGACCATGCAAAGCAATCAACGAACTCACGAAGAAAAGCGATATACTCGGGTAACTCATCATCCTTTATATTCTTGCTTATGAATACAGGACGTGGGTTATCAGGTGTTCCCAAGTTTATCTTTTGAACAGGATCTTCTGTCGGAAGGTTCGAAGGTGGTTCCTCCACAATATTTTCGGAGGCTTCCAACTCAACGAAACCTTCTGGAGTTTCAACTGCATTACCAGACCAAGGCTCTGTTCCTTTCCATGGATTTTCTTGATTGGTGATCTCCTCAAGGCTTGCTATGAGATAGTCCCAATCGCCTGTTGAGTCTGGTATTTCTTTTGGAGACGAGGGTTCTTCTGGGTCAGGATGCCACAAGTCTGTATTATCGGACGATTCCTCTTTATCATCAGAGAAATCATACCAATTGGATGAGCTTCCTGGATTTTTGTCAGGTAACTCTTTAAAGAGATATCCAGGGAGATCGATGTCTTCATGGACTTGAGATGTTGAGGCTTGGTCGGTAAAACGACTTTTAAGCCTTTGTGTCAACTATCTCAGAGGAGTGTCGGGATCATACCCTAACCCATATGAAGACTTTTCTACATGACCGTAGAGTCTCCAATCTTCCAGCTGGCTTTTGGTCAAGGCGGGCTCCAATGGCGTGAGAATACCGCGTCTTTCTCCCAAACCGACTGGGTTTTGAGCGTCAAAGCCCATTTTCTTCATAATTGCTTGTGCCACAGGACTATATAGAGATAGCTGAGGCATACCTTCATTTTGAAAAGGTTCTAGCATGGAGTTTGATGAAGAAGCGACCGATCTATGGAAGAAGATCGGCCTTTGCTTTGGTGATGTTGCCGGAACAACAAAGGTAGCAGACGTAGGATCTTCTACATCAGCAGGTGTCTCCATCGGAGTGAGAGCAGGCTGAACTTGCTGAGTGTCAGCTTGGCTTGACGATGCATCGTCTTCTGGCTCTGAGTCCGAGTCTGTGTCTTGCATGATAGACACGAGAGAAACAACAAATTTGCCCCCAGGCTTTTGTTTCGCCTTCTTCACTTTAGTCATGATGACCAAAGGTTTTGAATTCTTGAGGGAGATAACGAAGGGAGATTGACTACTCTCTTCTAATTTGCCGGAGGGTTTGTTTTCTTTCGGTGATTTTTGAGGAGCCTTGCCTTTATCTTTCTGGAGATTTTCAGCAGGGGGTGCTATTTCCTCTTCTTCTTTTTCTCCTTCATACATTTGGGAGTCTGCGAAGTGGACTTCTTTACCTTTGAAGGGTTTCCTGTCCGCAAAGACTCGATGTACCATGCCGTCGTCGCCGACAAACTTGATGCATTGATGTAGAGTTGAAGGAACAACACCATTCTCGTGTATCCAAGGACGTCCGAGAAGGATGTTGTAGCATGAGGGGGTTTTTATTGCATACACAGTGACCTCAGAGATAAGATCACCGATTTGCAATTTGAACCTGATTTTGCCGATAGGCCTTTGAGTGCTCCCATCGTATCCAAAGATAGATACAGATGTGTGGCTTAGCTTGCCGGGTGGGATGCCCAACTCTTCAAGAGCCGAAGTGGAGATAAGGTTGAGTGCAGAACCTGGGTCGATCTGAACTCTATGTATCGGCATTTCTTTGATGTACCCTGTGAAGTACAGGGGTCGGTTGTGCCTTGCTTCGCCAAGTAGGAGGTCTTCCTTAGTGAAGGCGATGGTTGCACTGGCTGCCTTTTGAACCGAGAGGCATTGGATGCATGATCCCTCAGTTTTCTTTTTTTCTTCTTTTAAGGAAGTTTCAGAGTTTTTGACCCGGTAGTCCATTTCAATTTGGAGGACTTGTGGGGCATGTTTGTCGACATCCTCATTCAGTTTTTGTAATTCTGAGATGAGATTATCACGAGTGCGTGTAGACATTCGTAATAAATCCAGGATGTGAAGACGTGCAGGTATGTGTTTGAAGTGCTCAACCAAGTCATACTTGAAAGCCTCCTTAGGGCCTGCATGTTCATCATTGTTGCCACTGGGGGCGCTTACAACATCTTTTCCCGAAGGATTTACATAAGTAAAGGAAGATTGGTTGTAATTTTTGTGGTAGTCCCGGCCCGAACGGGTGCCTCTACCAACTTCGAGAGCTTCTTGAGAAGGATCTTCGTTTGGAAGATTGTCTTCAGGATCAAGAGGCTGTCGTTTTTCATCTACTGGGGATGTATCTGCAGCAGAGTTGCCATCCTCAGTGATTGTGTTGCACGGAGCATTTTCCGGGAGCAAGTCCTGAACAGCATCCAGCAGCTTTTCTTCTTCGTTGACCCATCCATCACCCCAAGTTGGGTTTTCTTCATGATGATGAGTCGGGAAGAATGTGTATCCTGAAGTCACAGTCTCAGGAGAAGAAACCTGAGAGGGTGTCATCTCTGTGAAAGTCACGTGAGACGAGGTAGCTCCAGAGGATACATTGCTAGGCGTCATCGGAGTGTAGGTAATCTCATCAGACGACGCTTCAGAAGAGCTATAATCCTGATATATTACATTACAGGAAGCTCTGATAGAAGATGTTGCCTGCTCGGAGTCAGACTCATCCTCGGATGTAAGAGGATCGTCAATCCAGCAATGTTCTCCATTTTCAGGAGTTGAGGGAGGAGGTACCTGATGGGCTTCAGGGACTTCCGGCTCTGGATTGTGAGGAATCTCGTTGACGCGGTCTTGCTCTTGTTCTAGAGCGAGACGCTGCAAGATCCTTGCATATTCTTCAAGATCAGGCATGGGAGCCAGATCCTCTTCTTCGTCTTCTCCGTGTGGCTCAACATAGTTGATTTCCACTGGAGCAATGACAGGTGCTGGGTTAACAGCATCTTCTTGTGCAGCCTCTTGGTCTTCTTCATCATCAGACCAGGATCCTTGTGGTTGCAAGGGGTTATACCAGATTACTGGCATAAGGTGAGTTTCAGGAACCCATTCTTCATCGGAGAGATATTCTCCTGTTTCAAGAGATTCCTCCCACTCATCGGTGTAGTTGGGCTCGAATCCATCGTCGGTGTCGCTGGACTCGTATCCATCAATGGAGAATCCAACTACCGAGTTGCAAGAGTATGATGCCCCCTGCATGGCTTCTTTTTTGAATTGAGGTGGCATGAAATCACTGAGAGTGAAGTTTCTTACCGCCTTTGAAGTCTCTGGAAGGGACGTTTCTGCTGCCCCGAGTGAAGTGGTAGAGGAGGCCTCTGCCTTTTCATGGACTTCTTGTTTTGGCTGGGTCTTCTCTTGCCGTTTGAGCTTGAGGAGATGTTTCTTGGCTTGCCTTCGCTGCTGAGCGGTCGGCTTTGTTTTGACGATCTCCCAATTTTCATCTTCCAGGAGATCGGGATGTACCCATATGGGTTGTCCGTCTGGTGTCGGGCAAGGAACCAACACTTCGGACGTTTGAATTCTTTTTATCACCTTGAAGGAAGTAGTGATCTTCTTCTTCGGTGATTTTGGTGTTTGTCCACGTGACACCATGTTGACGGAGGCGGGGCCATAATTTTTGTCAAAGGTGATGACTCCGTTTTTCCACATCTCGTTTATCTTCTCTCTCACAACAAAGCATTGATTGAGAGGATGCGAGACCATCTGGTGGTATGGACAGTACCGAGGATCATTGGTTTTGCCAACGTCTCCAGGTCTTTTGGGCTCTGGCAAAATGAGTTTGCCATTTGCTAGGAGAGCCTCAAAGATTTCTTCGACGTCTTCATCGAACGGATATTTCTTTTCTACTCGCTCTTTGAAGGCATCAGAGAGTTCAGGTCTCTTACCTGCAGCTCTATTTTCAGCTTTCTTTGGTTGCTAAGGAGCTGACTTGGTTTGCACATTAAGGACCTCTTTCTTCTTTGGTTTAGAGGTTGCAATGGCGGTTGGCTCTTTTCTTGATGACTTCTGACTGTTGAGGTCTTTGATCACCATTTCAGCTTCCATGGAAGCTTCGAGGAGTTCCCCCAGGTTCTTTGATTTATTGCCGATGATCATGGAGCGGATTTTAGCTCTCATATTGTTTCGGCAGATGTCGACTAGCGACGCTTGTGGCAGTACATCTGAGCATTTGTACGCCATTGCTTTCCACTTGTGAATGAAGTCATAAGTTGACTCATTCTCTCCCTATTTTAGGCTGCAGAGCTGAGCCATAGTAACAGGATGATCCTCACCTTGGAAGTGGGTCAGGAAGCGTGTCTCCAGCATAGCCCAGTTCTGAATGGAGTTCTCCGGCAGAGTGGAGTACCAATCGAAGGCCGTACCTTTTAGGGTACTTGCAAAGAGGCGGATCTTGAGTGCATCTTGATCCGCGATAGCTCCCGTCAAGATCTTGAAGTGGATGACGTGCTGTCTGGCTGATCCTTTCCCCGTATATGTTTGGAGAGTAGGATGCTTGAATTTTGTGGGGAACGGGACCGAGTCCATCCATAAAGGATATGGTGGCTTGATCCCATGCTCTTTGAGTATATCCTCTTCTTTAGCTTTGGCGAGGAGACTGTCTACGTCCTTTTTGGTGAGGGCGCGTGACTCATTTTCTTCTCCATTTCCCTCGTTATTGCTATGATTTGGAGGAGGCTCATTGTTCACCTGATTTTGGAGGACAAGGAGAAGGTTTTCCATCAGAGTTTCAATCCTCTGCTGGCCTTGTTCCAACTGCTGGATGCGTGTGAGCGCATCATCTCGAGGTGGATTCTGAGGTGGCGGCTCAGAACTTGTAGCCAAGACGTTCATCCCTCGGGATTCGAACGAAGAAATCGTCCCGGTGACCGAGCTGGGGCTCATTCTTTTTGATGAAGAGCTTGATGAAGGATTACTCTCCCGTCCTTGGCTGGAAGGGGCAGGAGATTCTTCGGGATGTCTTTGTGTCCTGGTGATGCTACGGGTCACCGGACGTCGGACATGGATTTTTGATGCTGACCTTTGGCGTCTTCTGGTTTTTCCAACCATATGGACTGCAGCAACTTGGTCGGGTCTTTCTTTTTCGACCCATTTGCGGGAGACTTGAAGTGTAGGAGGCTGGGTCCTTTGCTTCTCTAGTCTCTTTTGTCGATATGACGCACGGCGGCGTGCTCGACGAGGGATTTGAGCTTTGGTCAGCTCCGGCTGGGCTCTGACGATGAAGGATGTGCTCCCTCGGGCGCAGCAGCAGAGCTTGTCTTCTTTGTGGTTGGGCAAGGACAGGAAGCGGACCCGGTCCTTTGCCTGTTGCAGCGAAGCTTTAAACCTTTCGAGTTCGGCCCCTGTAGAGATAAAGGGTCGAACTGAAGGGGTGTAGGCCCTAGCAGGTGCTTGTAGAGGCCTAGTGATGCATGATCTGATTTTGGGCCTGTAGGAACAAGCCGGCTCATGCTGGGTTGACTTGGGAGTCAAGTTGGAGATGGGTCTCTCCTCTTTCATGTAGGCAAGAGGGCAGAACTGGTTCTCCTTGAGTGGGGCCAGGTATGCTGGCTTGGTGGAAATTTGAGACCTTCTTTGTTTTGGGGAAGGTCTTGGAGACTAAGTCTTGGGATAGACCTGGTTGTTTGTGGGTCGAGGCTTCGCGGGGGTGCCGCGGGCTTCAGGCTTTTGGGCGCTCGCCTTTGGTGTCACGGGAGTGACACGTTGAGAGGCGATCTTCTGCCTTTTGGCAGGCGCAGTTTGTTCTTCGGGAAGTGGGAATGGTCCCAGTGTCCCGAAGACAATGGTCCGGGGAGTCGAGGTCGACCCGGAGTTCAGAGAGTTGCCGAGGGAGTTAACGCTTCGGCAGCTGACAGGGCGCTTATGAGTGCGCGCGCTTTGCTTCTGTTGAAGCATGAGTTGGTGCTTGTTCTCATCGAAGATAATGGTTAAGGCTGCCATTGTTAGTTTCGAAAAAGTTCTGAAAACAAGACCACATCCATTAGTAATCACAAGAATATAATGATCATAAATGGGAATTTCTATGGTTGTCTTTTCAAATCGCTTAAGGGATATGACCCAAGCGACATGAAGAAGGCAAAAAGCCATAGATGGTACAATTGTTCTGACAGCAAGTATGGTGAGCCCAGAATGAGCGTTCCAGTGACTGCTAGAAGCAATTGTAAACCTAAATTCGACTTATCGAGAAGCAGGGCTTGCTCGAGATAAGAAGAATATAAGGTAGGAGTTACAAATGTGCCGGTCACAGATACAGTAGACCCTGAAAGGGCGTACCAGTATTGCTATGCACAAATGTTGGAGATCGCATCCATGAGATGGGATTCTTTGTTTTGAAATGTCACAAATGGATTCGTCAAAGAGAGCAGGTGGCATTCCGATTCAAATACGGGCTCAACGATTTCCGCGAGCGCCAGTACTCAGAAGGGAAGAGACCACAATTTCTCGAATCTGAATCCAAAAAGTGACGAGTTTTTGGAGATGTTTTTTTTGAAATGATTTTTTTTATTTTATTTTTATTTTATTTTTTTTTATTTTTTATTTATTTATTTTTTAAATATTTTTTTTTATTTTTTTATTTTATTTTTTTTTGAAAATTTTTGTTTTTTTTTTTTTTAAGATTTTTTTTTTGAAAATCTTTTTTTTTATTTTTATTTTTTTTTTATTTTTTAAGATTTAAAGACGAGAGAGTACACATAGGCCTCCTAACCCGGTCTTATGAAACCTCAATTGATAGAATTGCCCCCAGGTAAGGGTAGGATTACTTAATGAACCCGTTTGGAGGACCCTTGCCTAGAACAGTCAAGCTGTCTCCACACTCTGGACAAGGCTTTTCTTGAATCAATCGTGATCAAAGAACGCAATTGGTTTAACCTTAGTGGTCTATGTCCCTTTTTTTATAAAAATCCCAAATAGACTCATCGAAGAGAAACGATGGCCCAAAACCTTAGTCGAACGGGCTCAACATTTCTGCAAGCACCAAAGAACGATAGGATAGGAACAAAGTTTCTCAATTTTGAATCCAAACTAAGAAAACTAATTTTTTTTATTTTTATTTTTTTTTAATATTTTTTTTTGAAATCTCTAATGAACTCATCGAAGAGAAACGATGGTCCAAAACCTTAGTCGAACGGGCTCAACATTTCTGCAAGCACCAAAGAATGATAGGATAGGATCAAGGTTTCTCAATTTTGAATCCAAACTAAGAAAACTGATTTTTTTTTTTTTTTTTTTGAAATCTCTAATGAACTCATCGAAGAGAAACGATGGCCCAAAACCTTAGTCGAACGGGCTCAACATTTCTGCAAGCACCAAAGAACGATAGGATAGGATCAAGGTTTCTCAATTTTGAATCCAAACTAAGAAAACTGATTTTTTTTTTTTTTTTTTTGAAATCTCTAATGAACTCATCGAAGAGAAACGATGGCCCAAAACCTTAGTCGAACGGGCTCAACATTTTTGCAAGCACCAAAGAACGATAGGATAGGATCAAAGTTTCTCAATTTTGAATTCAAACTAAGAAAACTGATTTTTTTTTTTTTTGAAAAGAGAAAGAATGGAAACAAACTCAAAGAAATAGAAATTTCCAAAAAATCCCATCTCATGTTTTTTTAGGATGCAAAATCCAACATAGGCTACCAGCTAGAAAGTAGCCAAGGAATCCGGAAAAGAAGTATAAGCATAGAGCAAAAAGTATGATATGCAAATATTTCATTTCCAAGCACCGTGTTCTCAAATGAACGAGTCCCACCGGGTGTGCCAGCTTGATGGAACGCGCTCCGAGGCGCCGTTGGGGCGGCTACCGGGGTCGGCGGAACGTGGGAGTCCGTCGGGTCCGGCCCTTTCGCGCCCTGGCGGGCCTGAAGCGTGCATCAACATTTTTTTGTGTGGGTGTGCCAGATTTTCTATTTTACTTGGAATTGCAAGTGGTAATCCGGAGATCAACCTTCGCAAGTAAAAAGGAAATCAACTTCTTTCAAGTTTTCCATTGCACAAATATTTAAGAAAAGAGACATTTTCTTAATTTGCCGTGAAAGGCGATTTTGTTTGGCATTTATAGCCGATTTTGGCGTTTATAGCCGATTTACAATTCTTATCAATAATGAAAGACAAGAGTTGTGATTTTTGTCTCTTTAGAAAAATACAAACTACAATGAAAAGCAAGAAAAGGAAGATCTAACTTTTCAGGAGGTTGTGGGGGACTCGTTCAGATTGACGGTCGCAAGCCATGTATGGGCTTCGCCATCATCCATGCAGATGAGAACAGAAGATGCTCTTGATTCGCTTGGCTTGGCTATAACCTTAGATTTTTAGAGGACAAAGACCAAGAGAAGGTCCTATGTCCAATAAAAAGCTAAGTAGACGGGCTGAAAAGCCACGTCTAAGCCATTGGAGGCAGCAGGAGAAGGCAAGGACCTTGGGGGGGGGTGCCCCCCAAGGGACTTTTGTCACCTTGTAGTGGTGGCCGGTGCAGAACTTCAGCAGAGTTTTTCTCTCTTTTTCTTTCTCTCAGATCTCTTTCTGATCCTTTTTTTCTGATCTTCTCTCTGATCTCGATTTTCTCCTTTTTTTTCCGATTCCAATTTCAATGGAATGCTCTCCTATTTATAGGCTTTTGGTAGCCATTTAGGAGGGTTTATGAGCCTTAATGGCTTTAATGGGAGGAGTTACAAGATTTATTTCTTGATTTTGTAACTCCTTTTTCCTTGAATCTGATTGGCCGATGGAGATTAAGGGCTTTTAATCACCTTAATTACCATAATGGGAGGAGTTTCATGGTTTAAATGCCATGAATCAATTGACTTGTAACTCCCAAATGCTTGCTTCTGATTGGGCCGTCCAAAGAAATGAATTAATGAATATAATAAAGCTAGTCAATTAACCACATTAATTGGTCGCCGAGCAGTCGAAGAGTCGCGGGCCGTGCCGTGTCTTCTGGAATTCTTCTGGCGATGATCATCGATGGATCTACATGCTGATCGACATCGGATGAACATGTAACTTCAGACATTGATAGCTAAGAGCGGGCCGGTGACATCTGTCTTGTCGATTTCACGATCGGTCGGACAGAAAGCGCACTTTCTTGGTCAGCCGGTTGACGATCTTGGAGCGATCAATGATGATTTTATGCTTTTGACGGCGGATCCGAGACGTCGTCGGATATGAGTAAATTTAAAGCACTAAAAATCACATTTTCAGGAAACCACAGGGGCCAAAGTGTGCGAAACGCGAAAAAAAACGGAAAAAACGGGTCACCGGCGGAAAATCCGGTGACCCGGACCTCCATGGTCGCAGGGGTCTGCGACCCTGGGGGATTTTTCCCCTTCGGAGCCCGTTTTGCGGTCGTTTTGAGGTCTTTTTCGTCGCCGTTTTCTTCTGTATTTTTCTTGACATTTCTTCTCATTTATTGGCTTGATTTCCCTGTAGAAAACTTGATGAGAATCCTTGCATTTTTAGAGTGCAAAGTTTCCAATTTTCCGGGAAAGCCGAAGACTTTGTCGCGTAGAGCTGCTGATTTTCCGCCAGAAGCTGAAACTTGGTCAAACGATGTCGGAATGACCTGAAATTTGAGGTGAAGCCTCCTGAGCAATAAATAAGACCAACCATAGGCTTTTGTTTGAGTTTTGAAGCCGTTTGGGGTCCCGTCGATGCTTCACTTGATTTTGCTGCGGGGAAAATGCCGAGCTTTGATATGTGGCCAAACGATGTCCGATTGACCTGAAATTTGACGGGGAGCCTATTGGAGTCATTTTGAGACGTTCCATGGGCTCCGTTTTGGATGTCATGGTCCCGGGTTGCTCCGCCGCCGGTAGGCTTGATTTTCTCTCGGAGCATCGAAACCTGGTCAAACGTTGTCGGAATGACCTGAAATTCGACGTGCAGCCTTTTGGAAGCATGTTGAAGCCACTCATGCACTTGGTTTGATGAGTGAAGGCTTCGGTGGTTCCCGCCGCCGGGAGGCTTGATTTTGCTGCTCGAGCATTGATGGAGGGTCAAACGTTGTCGGTTTGACTTGAAATTTGGCATGGAGCCCTTTTGAGACATGCTGGAGTCATCTGTAGGGGCTGATCGAAGTTTTGACGTCTCCGATGATGTCGCCGCCGAGAGCTCCCGTTTAGCTGTCGGAGAAGTGAAGTTAGGCCAAATGATTCTGAAATGGCCCAAAACTTCATGTGTACTCTTCTCTTGGCTATCTTGAAGGATCTTGCAGTTTTTGTTTGATTCTGACAAGATTTGATTTTTTGGAGAAGTTGCATTGCCTATTTATGGCAGGTTGCGACTTCATGCAGCTTTCTTGATTTGGAGAGGCAAAGTGACATTTTTGGTGTCAACAGCGCCGATTACCGAACTCCGAGAAAGCCGCGAAACATGGGAAATTGAAGACCCTACCTGCGAAAAAGTGGTATATTGGCCCATTGTCTGGTGCCATTGGCGAAAAGACTCCTCTCAAGAAGACCATGAAGTTTGGGAAGCCGATGACCAAAAACGACCACGAAGTGGTATACCGCCCCATTGCCTGGCCACGCCAGCGGGGAGGATCGTCCTTGGTAGATAGCCCATCTTCAACCCCACCTGTACCATATCATTCCAAGAATCCAAAAAAAATTAGAAAACCCTAAAAACCCAAAAAAATAGAAAATAGAAAACCCAAAAACATAGGAACCGTAGGAGTAGAAGACTTTAATCCTCATCAAAATATGGGCAATCCGAGGAGATGGAAGTTACCTTCGGTAGAGCGGTCCCGGCTAGAGGAGATTATGACCAACATTGATAAGTTAGGCTATGAGTCTTTGCCCGTCATTCCAGAGCCCGAGCCCTTAGTGCAACCTACAAACGTCAATGATGGAATGGGCGTTTACGAACTAGTGGATGCCGAAGAAGGGGATGACGAAATTTCTGAGGAATTTGGGAGAGTAATTAAGAAATTTGATGAAGAGACACAAGCAGCTGCTGAAAAGACAAATGAAATAAACCAAGGGATGGATGAGAGACCCAAACAGGTCCAAATCAGTACATGCCTAGAACCTGACGAAGAAAGTAAAATCCTTGAGATCCTTAGAGAATATCAGGACGTGTTCGCATCAGATTATAATGATATGCCCGGTCTTGCACCCAATCTGGTGGAGCACCGAATCCCACTAAAAGAAAATGCTAAACCCATCATACAAAAGTTGAGAAAGATGCTTCCCGATATTGCCCTGAAAGTGAAAGAGGAGGTCGACAAACTCCACCAAGCTAAATTCATCAGGGTCGTATTATTCCCTCAATGGGTCGCCAACATAGTCTCGGTAAAGAAGAAAGACGGACGTGTCCGAGTCTGTATCGATTTTTGAAATTTGAATAAGGCATCTCCCGAAGATGATTTCCCTTTGCCTCACATTGACCTGTTTATTGATAATACTGAAGGGCACGCCGTACTATCATTCATGGATGGTTACTCAGGGTACAATCAAATCAAGCTGTCACCAGAAGATCGGGAGAAGACATCGTTCATTACACCCTGGGGGACCTACTGCTACGTTGTGATGCCTTTCAACTTGAAGAACGCCGGTGCCACTTATCAGAGAGCCATGGTGGCGATATTCCATGACATGATACACGATTGTGTAGAGGTTTACGTAGATGACATTCTGATCAAATCCAAAACCCGTGAGGATCATATCGTAGCCCTCAGGAGAGTCCTTCAACGATCTAAGGACACCCAACTGAAGATGAATCCGAAGAAATGTGTTTTTGGAGTATCCTCTGGCAAACTCCTGGGCTTTATGGTAAGTAATCAAGGAATCGAAGTTGATCCTTCTAAGGTAAAGGACATCCTTGAAATCCCGCCCTCGAAGAATCTCAAAGAATTGAGAGGCCTCATAGGACGATTGCAGTTCATCGGAGATTCATTTCACAGCACTCCCAAAAATGCGAGACGTTTTACAAATTGCTAAAAGGAGGTGGAAGATACCACCGGGATGACGACTACCATAAGGCATTTGAAGATCTAAAGAAATATTTGTTGAGTCCTCCCGTTCTAAAGCCCCTTATCAGAAACAAGCCTCTCATTTTATATGTGTCAGCAACAGAATTTGCGATAGGTTTTTCCTGGGGCAACATGATGAAACTGGTCGAAAGGAGAACGCTATTTATTACTTAAGCAAGTCTCTATTACCCTACAAAAGGAAATACTACCCAATGGAGAGGACTTGCTTAGCCGTAGTTTAGGCAGCTCAAAAATTGAGACACTACTTTCTGGCCCATCAGATCAAACTCCTAGCATGGATGGATCCGAAGTACATTTTCGAGAAACCAGTCACTTCGGGAAGAGTTGCACAATGGCAAATGCTCCTGGTCGAATTTGACATAACCTACGTTACACAAAAGTCCATAAAAGGACAGGCAATCGCTGAACATCTAGCACACCTCCCCCTGCCTCAGTACGAGCCAGTCAGAATTGATTTCCCTGATGAAAGAATTTTGTTTACAAATGTTGAAGAGGTTAAGGATGATGATTCATGAACCATGTACTTTGACGGAGCTTTGAACCAAAATGGAAAAGGAATCAGGATAATGCTATTATCCCCGGAACGGTTTGTCATACCAAAAGCCTACAAGATCGGATTTCCTGCAATCAACAACGTGATGGAATACGAAGCTTTGCTAGCAGGGCTAAGAGAGGCCCAGGCCCTATGTGTTATGAAGCTGAGAGTCTTCGGTGATTTCAAAGTTGTTATTTCCCAAATAGCCGGAGAATGGAAGGTCAGTGCCCCCAAGATTGCACATTACCACGCAAAAGCAAAAGAATTGATGTCTGGTTTCAAGAAGGTTTCCTTCCTCTACATTCCTCGAGCCTTGAACCGATTGGTTGATTCGTTAGCAATCTTAGCTTCCATCATAGAGATCCCCAACAACAAAGATTCCGAAGAATTCTTGATTAGAAGGCTAACTTCACCGTCCGTCAAACCGATAGATCTAACTAAAGGGAACCCTATCGAAACTCTGTCGAAAATTTCGAAAGAAAAGAGTAAAAAAGTCAAGGCCAAAGAGTCCGATCAAGAAGAGAATACCAAGCCAAAAGAAGGGGTCCTAGCTCGCATACAACATGATGATGACCTAGCAGATGATCACCAGTGGTACTACGATATCTGGAATTACTTACATTATGGCCACATCCCTGAATATGCCAGTCGATCGGATAAAAAAGCATTGAAAGAGATGGTTCAAAGATATGTCATAGTCGCGGGACTACTGTACCGCAGATCATTCATTGGAGTTCTCCTACGATGTGTGGCCGCAGAAGAAGGACAAGAAATAATTGAAGAGGCACATTCAGGAGAGTGCGGAGGACACGTCAATGGCCAGATGTTAGCTAAGAAGATCATTCAGAAGTAACTCGCAGTGTCTAGAGCTCGCCCTCCAATCTGATTCTTATAGCCTCAAATGCTGCCAAGTCCTTGTCCTTCTGCACAACAACCAAATGCCATAAATATCAACTCAAAATGAACAACCAAGTTCGTAACCTTGTACCTCAGAGGTGTCTGCTAGCGCATCAGTGACAGCATTGCGATGTTTTAGCTCCTCCTGCAAAATCTCATCAGATTAGATAAAAGAAATTGTTAGGTTCAAAAGGCTACTTCTACAACGAATAAGGAATCACGATTTCCATACCTCTTTAGCTGTCAACGCTGCCTATAACCTTGCTGTCATGGCTTCCTGGAATTAAAAAAAATCATAAAAATGATAAATAAATAAAATAATAACATGACACGGTAAGTGAATGCCTTAATGCAGGCATGACATCAAAAGACAATACTCCCCAATCCCTAGGCTGCAGCTTTAATAGATATTACCTTCTCTCTCACCAGCTCTGTCAACTGAAACACCTCCTCACGAAGGGCTGTCTCAACCTCAGACGCCACTCTCCTAGAGGTCCCCTGCCACAAGGCATGATAGGTACAATTAGAAGAGAAGGAAGTCGGGACAACACGGTTAATAAACCTAGTGAAATTTACCTCGCCTAGATCATTGCCTAACGGGCGTGTCCCTCGATATTCCATCTCAACAGGGGAAGCCATCTAAAATAGAAAAACAACATATTGGATCAAATCGAGAATAGGAGACCATCTCTAAAGAAGTGACGATTAATTGATTACTCGAAGCGACATCAACGTCTCCATCGCGTCAGCACAATTTCAGATAGAATAGGAAGACCCGCCAGAATACGACTCGGAGAGTGTGTACCGGTGCGTGATATCTCTCCAACGCCGTTCATAATCACCCGATGCTCTTCTTCATCTCTGCCAAAGGCAGGTGTTTTCCCCCCTCCTCCCAATCATCAATCTCAGGCTGGTGTGGGTGAGACTGGCCGAATATTGCTTCGCCCTATCCCCTATATGAATGACTCATGTTATGTTCAGGGGGTAGGATAACCTGATGCCTTCCAAACTGGCGAGCAACCCAACTCACAACGAGCCTAGAAACAATCTGGGGAGTGTGTAACCATATATCTCCTGCGAATAAATGTACCCCCTCTCGCACTGCCACTAGCTCATCTTCAGGGCCGCCCTAGTAAGGACGCCAAATGATCTGAAAAAGAGGAGAAAGCATAACCCCGAAGGATGTCAACCGTTAGCAACTTAAAGTAGGAGGGTGGCCGATTCTCGCCTAATTCCAAAACGAGTTAATAGCTTAAAAAGAAAAGAGAGAGAGAATGACTCACTTCTCAGTCCATCAACTCGTTCAAAATAAAGCGATAGCCTTGCTCATCAGGTCTCATCCTTGAATCCTTGGTTCTTTTCTCCGGCTCTGTAGGGTGGATGTCAGCGAAGCCCTGCATAGTGGCATTCGGATACCACTGCGCCGCCTGGGGAGCAAGACTCAACCGCACCGGCAAACACTAAGGGCGACACTGTAGGATATGCTTCCACATCCACACCTGTCTTGAAACAGTTAAATCATTAGTGAGGCGAAATGTTCAAAGCGAAAGATTAACAGATATGGAAAACTGACTTACCTAAAGGATTGGGACAAAACCCCGGAGACTCTTGTGGCCCCTCTGCACCCGACATCTATGATCTAGGCTATGGAAAAGAAAGGCAAGGGCTGCCGCACCCAGACATAATCACCTACCCGGTTCAAATCATCTACAAATCTAAGCAAGGTGCCGAACACGCTGTTGCCCATCGCGTTCGCAAATAAACATTTTCCAAAGAAATAGAGAAGGAACGCACGAAGATTCTCATCCTCGCCTTACCTAGCCAACGATAACCGAGGACATCTTAATGCAACATCGTGTCGGGTTCCCTTTTGCCCTGTCGAATTGACAAAAATCTTCAGTTAATAATACTCATCAATTCGCGGAAAGCAATTTTGATGTCGTGGCTTGCTACTCACCAGTCACATAGAAAGTCTCGCAAGGAATCCCCACTCTCTTCCGACGAAAGTACCCATCGACGGGTACCTCTCTACACTCGTACTCTGCAAATGAGAAGGGATTATGAACGTTAGCTACCCAAACAACGAGGGGTAAGGATAAACTTGAGAATTTAACTGTGGGGGGAACATCATCACCACCCTCATCGCCTCCGACCCTTGCTCCATTGCCACCCCTATCCTCCTCGCTACCTTTGTCGCCCATCGGATCATCACTATCATCGGACGCAAATAGCTCATCCAGAGCCGCTAGCCGGACCCTCACCCCCATCCATTCCAGCATTCTGGCGGATAGTATCGGTCGTGCCTGTCCTCGCCCGCTCGCTAGTAGTTAGGGCAGGTCCGCTGTCTCCACCCCTAACTGATAAACCTCCAGCGGCTGCAATTTGCACCTCATGGCCGGCTAAAAATTTCTTATCATGAGACCAACCTAGAATGCATAAGAGAAAATAGTGAGTAAGAGAACAAACGAATAGAAATTACAAGGTCAGGGCAAGAATACTCACGGTCTAGGATCCTCACCCTTGCCGGACCATAAGCCTCCCACAACCACTCGATGTCAATCTGGCTGGAGCCAGGATGGGCACCAAAAAAACGCTGGAGCAAGGGCCAAACAAGCTCGGGATTAGCATCTGCCGCACCAGTTGAAACTGGCAAACCGCTCACCCTCAAACCCCAACATCTCGCTATGTCCTCAAGGGTGATGGTCATCTCGCCAGTCGGGAAATGAAAAGAATGAGTCTCATCCCTCCATCTCTCCGAGAGTGCACTAATAAGAGCACGATCGGGGCGAAAAGCGACAATTGACATAAAATCTCCGAAACCCATGGCCCGGACGCGATCCTTCAGAGTGTCTGGCAGCACCATCCACCACTCTTTCACTTTTAGCCATCCCACCCGCATCCGAGCAAGAGGCACATGCTGAAGTTGAGAAAAGCATCACAATTATTAACCCAATAGTTGAAGATAAATAATGATTGGAGGCAATACAAGAAAAGAAAATACAACTACCTTGCCCGCCTTTATCTTGTCAGCAAGGTGGGGATCCTCCGTGGTTCGTGATTTCTTACGCCTTTTTCCGGGGCGGGCCACGGTCGGATCCATCTCCGGTCCCTCAGCAAGCCCAACTCCAGCATCCTCCATAAGTCTATCTAAAGGGACACTCCCCAAGTCTCCTGATGGACCCTCTACTGACTCAACTGTCATCGGGGCCCTCTTGCAAGCAAGCCTCGTCTTCATCATCCTGTACATTTGGGAAGAAAAGAAAGCGCATATGAGAAGTGGCAAGTAAGAAACGCACGAGTGGCGAGGTAAAATTTAAAAGATCTCACATTGAACACTACGCAAAGCAACCAAGCTGAACCCAAGAGAGACATTAAAATAGAAAAGCATTGACCAAACAATCCCAAGGTGAACCAATCTAAGAACAAAAGTGAAACTGATAACCAAGACTAAAAATAATATATATATATATTTAACATAACAAGTGAAGCAAATCCCCACTCAAGCCAAGACACCACCACCATGACCCTTGTCCCATCACGAACAGAACCACCACACTCTATTCATCACCATCGTATCACCCCTATATATATTAGTCGTTAAAACCACCCACTTCGTCCCGATTAACCGAGACAACCAATGAGTTCGGCCCCACCAACCGATCTTTTCAAGCCTTACCTAATCACATAAAACCCCCATCCTGCGGTCAAACAAACAAACAAAAAAAAAAAGGGAGAGGGGAGCTAAGGAGCAGAAGGTTTTCAACACAGTTACAGATATGAAAGCAAGTATAAAAAACATCATTGTTTTATTAGAAACAGGACAAAACAAGCACGCCACGAACTTAGGCAAATCCTTGAATAATATTAAAAAAAAAAAAAGAAGTGCCCAAGCTGCCCGCTAGGAGTCCAAAATTATATTCGCCATGTTCTCATTTAAAGCCAATGGAACTGACCAATAAATTCAACAATCTTCACTACACCTGTTACCTTCCATAGGTCACACCAAACCTCACTACTCATCAATCCCATCAATTCCAACTAGTCACAGTAAATACCCAGTTTCCACCCAAGCTGATTTTGCCAAGGGATCCCCATTGTTCAACCTTTCAAATTTGAATCATGAGGGCTAAGATTGCCAACCTCGCAAATGAGACAACCCCACTCTTTTTTCCCCTCACCAAAACCCACCATGTCCCTGGCTGCCCTTGGCCAAAACCAAGCCCAAAACCCCTTCTGGAGAGAGCAGGAGGTACAAACAAGATGATAGTAAAATATATATATCGGGGAACATTCATGTGCATCCATCCTTCACCATAGGGTGAGGGTACTTTCCCTTTTTTGCACATAAAATTCCCCTTTTGTACTTCACCCTATGTACTTGAAAGCCCCATTTTGTACTTGAAAATCTCCATTTATGGAAGCATCCCTCACCCTATGGTGAGGGATAGATGCACTTGAATATTTCCCATATATATATATATATATATACACACGCGCGGCACTGTTTCTCTCCCCTTCATCTTCTCACTGTGTTTCTCTCTCTTCACTTCACCTCTGCTGCCCCCCTCCTTCACTCGTCCCTCACCTGCAACAATGGCAGTAACGGATTTTTTTTTTTTAAAAAAAAAAAGGGAAAGGAAACAGAGAAGAAGAACAAAGGAGAGTAAAAAAAAAAAAACATACCTGGGCCACCAGGGGCTAAGCTCCCCTTTCTCTCCTCCCTTTTCTCCCTTCGTTCTCTCTTCCTCCTCACTTCTACTGCTCCTTCACTCGGTTTTCACCAACAAACAGCAGCAGCAGGTGCCAAACAAAAAAATAATATGAAGAAAGAAAAGAAGAAAGAAAAGGAATGGCCCAGAAGAGATGGGACCCACGAACCTGGGCCACCCAAGGGAAAACTCCTCATCTCCTCCCTGCTCCTCCCTTCACTCTGCCTACAATCTGCACGGTCTCCGCCTGAAATGGCAGCAACAGCAGAGTTCAAAAAAAAATGAAAAATAGAGAAAGAAGAAGAAGAAGATGAGATCCACATACCTGGGCCAGGGGCGAGCGCCCCCTTTCTCTCCTCCCTGCTCTTCTTCCTCCCTACTCCCCCTTTTTTCACTCGTTCCCCACTTGCAACGACAGCAACAGGATTCAAAAAAAAAAAAAAAAGAAAAGAAAAGAAAGGGGAAGAGAGAATAGAAGAAAGGAAAAGAGCAGATCTACATACCCTGAACTCCCTCTCCTCCTCCCTTCACTCTCCTTGCTGCATCCAAGATTTCCACCTGCAACAATGGCATGAAGTAAAAAAAAAAAAAAAAAAAGAGAGAAAGAGAAAACAGAAAATGGAAAGGAAGGTTGAGACCCACTTACCTGAACGCTGGCGAACCTGCGCGCTGCTGCTCCTTCCCCCTATTTCACCCACTCGGCCATGCCCTGTTCTTCCCTCGTCCCTGCCTCACCTGAAACAGCAAGAGCAAGAAAGGAGGAAATGAAAGAAGAATAGAGAGGGAAAGGACGAATAAAAAAAAAAAAAAAAAAAAAGGGGGAAACGTTGGGGCATCAAAAGCCCCAACCGTTGTGACCTATCGCCCATGGCTGGGTGCTGGCCCAGCACCATCACATGGTGGGGCCCTCTCTAAGGGTGACCCACCTCAAAAATGGGCCTGTTTCTCTCGCCCAATAAAAAGAAAAATAAAGAAACTGAACTGAAAATAAAAAATAAAAAAAAATAAAAAGAAAAGAAAGAAAAAGAGGGCGGTTTAGAGATCAAACCTAACATTAATTTAAACATCAAGAGAGATGAAAGTTAAAACATAACTCACCCACAGATTAAGTTAAAGTAAATTTTTATTAATAACTACAATCCAACCTTAACAAAATTTGACTTAACTTGATTACCAACCTCGACGCTAGGCAAAGTTCAAGATTATCGGCGACGCATCGATGGCCCATCTCTACCTACGAAGAACAACGGTACAAACAACATGCAAAGGTCGGTTGATTCGGTTTGAAATACATTATGAATTCACCACAGGTATCATACTCCACATCATCATATGTCAACTAAAATGCACACACGCATAAAACAAAAATAAAAAATAAAAAATCATATAAAAAAAGAAAAACAAAAAAAAAAAAAGAAAAAGAACTAAGAAGAAGTCCAAGCATAATCCCATAGCCATGATTACCATCAAACATCCATAAAACGGCTATCCAGCATAACTCATCATCATCATTAGCATTATCATAGCAAATTTCATTACCATTCAATACTAAGCACTACCACATAACAGCCCAAAAAAAATATTTCTAAATCAACTTTTATTGAACTCCAATAAGAGTCATTAAACAAAAACTATAGCAATGAACCGAATCAATTGAATCCTAAACATTAATTAAAATTGAGGTCACGACCTTTGCCCCTAATACCCTAGATGGGGTCTATCACTAACTAAGATGGTCCTAATGACCTCCTGACCTCTCATATAAAGAAAGAGAAACAAGCCTAAAATAAGAGTTTCCGATAAAGTCTTCTATAGGGAGTGAACCATCCCGTTAAAAATTGGAAAACGAGCCAACCGCGCCACCATTCCTGAGATGTGGGTCTCAAACCGCCCCTTTACCTCCTCAAAAGTGTTTAAAGGATCCGGAAGAGCATCACCAATCTCTCGAATTAGCCTGAAATCGTCCAGGTGAGCTGTGTACACCGAATGGATAAGCGTCGAAAGGGTGGTGTTTTGCATTTCGAAAAACTTTCTGTAGCGCTTTGGGATAGCCGATTCGGCTTCGTGTCGGCAGGACATGGTCATGAGCTCTAACTAAACCATCCGCCTATGTAATGCGTTAAATTCCTCGATAGGAGCTCTTTCACTAGCAGTCTTCATGCCCTCCCAAACTTCAAGCATTTCCTGAAGGTCCATCATACTCCACAAAAGAGACTGGAGTGCATCATTAACGAAAACTGGTAAGTCTTCCAGAAGCCCATCGTAACCACACAACTTATCAAGAGCGGTCCTCCTTACGATGCATAAATCTCCATATAGCACGAAAATCTTCTTATACTTCATCACCAGCAAATCATACGTCCTACGCTTGACCTCCACGAGCTGCTAATCCATCATCTCTTCAAATTGGAACATGCAATCATAGGTGGCAGGCATGGATGACCCATGCTCGAGATAGAACTCAACTCGCTCCTCGGAGTCATGGTAACCTATTCTTCCATCCCCTGAGGACCAATACTCGTCTCATTGTGAATAGGGCTTGCAAGCGGGGGGACCTCCGACACCATCAATGACAAACAAGAATACAGAAGCGCCGGCCATCGAAATAGAATGAGACCTATAAACACATATACAAGGCATTAGGAACCTTTCACCGAATCAAAAACAATCCAAACAGGCTTAGAACTCAAGATTGAAGGAGTCCCAAACAACAACAACAACAACAACAACAACAACAACAACAACAAAAAAGGGAGCCACCTGGGCACACCAAGGGTGGCACCCAGGTCTGTTCCAAGGAATTCATCCCGAAAAGTCCGGGTTCAGCGATGGAAATTCTATCGGGCCTTCCCAAATCCGTGCTAATACTCTCAGAAAGTACTGTAGGGTTATTTTAAGCCGTTTTAGGAGCCAAAGAGTCCAAATTGCATACAACATCTAAACACAAATGAAAAGAAAGGGAGTGACATAATGATAACAAAGAAAACATCATAAGATCAAAAGAAGAACAATGAAAGAGTGACGAACTGAAACAGAGAATGGGGACTAAACAAATACACATAAAAAATAAAAAATAAATAAAAAAACCACACTTGGGCGCACCAGGGGTGGCGCCCAAGTCCACTTCAGGGACTTCATCACGGATGGGTCCGGTTTAGCCTAAAATTATTCATGACAGCCCCCGAAATCCATGGGATAAATCACCAAGGGTTCTGTTTGGTCACTTTCAGATCACTAGGGAACCAAAAACATGCCCCCTTATCAAAGTAACTCTGAATTAAATGCTCATGTAATGCAACATCTTTGTTTTTTTTATAAAAAAAAAAAAAAAAAAAAGGGAAGAGGATGAGAAAAGCTTATACAACTCAAGAAAGACAAAAGCATAGTTTGGCAAACCAAAAATCAATATGAAAATTAGGCATAAAAAAAAAAAAAAAAAAACATCACACCATTTCAAAAGAGAGAACAAAATAAACTAGAAGATATGTTGCAAGAACTAGAACCAACAAAGATGAAAGAGTGCTTACTTGGGAGCAAGAGAGAGACCAAAGACCCTGGAATTCGGAATTTGGAGGAGTAGAAAGCATGAGAAAGCCCAAAGGCTGCCATTCCTTATATAGGTTGATGTCCTAATTCGAAAAGAAGACGGAATGCCACTTGGGCGCACTTCTGGTGGCGCCCAAGTCCTTCTACCTCCCAATTTTTTGTAGGAGTGCCACTTAGGCAGACTCCTAGTGGCACCCAAGTCCCTTCACTTCCCAATTTCACTACACAAAGAATACCTCGCATAACTGCATCGAAGTATCCTGAGCCAAGTAGGAGAGACTACTTGGGCGCAAATAGAGGTGTGCCCAAGTACCCAGAAACACATGGGTGCCCCTCAATGTGTGCCCAACCATACCTTTTAACCCGGGGAGCCCCACGATGCACAGGTTTAAGATCAAAATGACTTTTTGATGATTAGTAAACAAAACAAACAAAAATTACAACAAACAATGATTAGAAAAGAGTAATAAAAGAAACTAAGTGGCGAAAACCCGTGCACCGAACATCACCCCTTCGCAAGGAAAATCATTATATGCACTTTAGTCCCATCATGCACACATTATGAATTGCATCCCATGTCATCTCCATCAATGAAACTAGAAGTGTTACCTTTGCAAGTTATGAAACTGAGCACTAACGAAAAATGCAAAATCTTGTAGTGTCTGTTCAATACAGGTTCCCAAAGCGAAAATGAGAGCACCAAAGGTGATTCAAGCACACTGATGGAGATGAATGGCATGAACTTCAGCAAATGAACAACGAAAGAAAGTGACAGCGATCCCCAACATTGGAGTTATGAAAAGCTCTTGAGGTAAGTACCCCTAACTACAACTTTTCATGATTTTACCTCGCGTCTGGAAATTGAGTCGCCGTAGGCCTCCCTAAAGCGTTTATAATCAGTATGGCGACCATAATATCGTGTTATCACGAATTGTGATGTTTGCCGACTCAAAACTTAACTTTGGAGGATGGAATCCGTGTAACTCGAAACTCTCCATGATAAGCACGAAATGATGATCGAATCTATCCCGGGTTCTCATCTAAGCTTGGGTGAAGACCGAGATCCCTAGAGAGTGACAATTTTCCGGTGAACATCTTCTATTGGTTTAGCTTTTTCGATGCATACCTGAGTTTCAAAATAAAACCTCTTTTCAAAAAATAAAAATAAAAATATATGCATCTCATTCTCACATGCACTTCACACCATTACTTGAACTATGTTTATGATTGCCTTCAAACTCCCCATTATTGCTAGTTAGTTTTAACTATGCCTTGAGCATTCGACTATGGATGAAAGTTAAAAGACATTATATATGACAAATTGAATTGAACATTATTGCAAGAACAAATGAAACTCTAATAGTGACTTAGCCAATCGAAGAGCAACTTCTGATTCAGACCACCGGGGCATAGTTCCCACCATCATTTTAAATTAAGCAACCGGGGCATAGTTCCCAACCCACCAAGTGGCAATACCACGGGCACCGAGGCACAGATCTCGGATTTCTAATCAAATCAGTAGGCGTGTAACTTCTTATTTTTTCCTTTTTTTTCCCCTGAATCAGAATTGATCCTAGACAAGTGAACCTCACCCTTAGAACGAGTTTGCAATTGCATACATCCATAGGTGCCCACTCCCGCGAGCTCAAAAGCTCCCGTGAGTCATGAGTGGTGTGTCTACTTTCTTTGGAGTACAACTCTCTAAGTGTTGTTCTCCAAAGAGGGGCATACTGTAGACATCTCATTTGGCCCCCTATGATAGCCTTAAACACCCGTCATATGTAACGGTGCCCCCGTTTCACCCATAATTGAATGGTTAATGGCATAATTCAGATTAATTAATGATGATGAAGATGCTTGTTGATAATTTTCGACGTAGTTCAACAATTTTTAGAAATTCATGAGAGAAAAGGCCAAATTGCGTCGAGATCTCGAGTCCAACCCACTACTCATACAAAGAATAGGCTACAACACTATCCAAGTCCCTTCCAGACTACATGGAACACACGCGGGTTGATCCTAGAGGGATTACACTTAGTTTGCCTAAGAGCGATGTGATTAGCATGATTTAAACAGCTAGAATCTTTGACCCAGAGATCCTTACTATTTCCTGAACTCTAATCATTAGGATGTAGGACCAAAAATTCTGCATTCCGAGAGCTTTCCGTCGATATATAGAACGTCCAAATTCGATGAACGAATCAAAAGATATGGTCGTCGGAAGATTACCCTGCAAACCCCCCAACAGACACACACCTGGGCGCCCCCGTAGGTGCGCCCATGTCCCAGGGCTGCACTTGGGTGCACACACAGGTACGCCCAGGTCCCTGGTTGCCTTAGGAAAGCACTTAGGTGCATACTTAACTGCATCCTGCTTTACCTTTCATAGTTTCGAATCGATCTCAACCTAAAAAACGAACTGAAACCAAACCCCGAGCCCATTTGACCCAAGACAAGACATGGGCGCACCTGTGTGTGCACCCAAGTCCTAGAATCAACTTGGGTGCCCAGGTGCACCCAGGTCCCAAGTTGCCCTAGGAAAGCACTTAAGTGCATGCTTAGGTATGTTTTACTCTACTCTTCACAGTTCCGACCCGGTTTAGACTCAAAGACAATTCGAAACCAGATCCTAGACACGTTGGGCTTCAAAATTGGACATGGGCGCCACCATGTGGGCGCCTAACAAATGGGACCCACCTGGGCGTACCTCCATGTGCATCCAAGTCCCCGAAAGACCTATCTCACCTTGGTTTGAGTGAAACCTCTGGAAACTCGTGCAAGCAGTAGCCCTAACCCCTCCTCCATGCCAAAATCCTTATAAATAGACTTCTTATACTACTTTTGGAAAAGGAGGCTACCAGAAAGAGAGAAAAAGTAGAGTAAAAAAGAGGGAAAAAGAGATAGATCTCAAAGGAGATTTTTTAGATCTAGAAGAAAGGAGAAAGAAGATTACTTTGGTTCTCCAAGACCAGCAATGGAGAAAGCCTCCCAAAGCTACGGATCTGCGTGAGAGCTTCAGTTTAGGACCTAAAGACGCAACCCATACCGGTATTTCTAGATCTAGTTCTTTTGATTGGTATTTAGCACCATTAGTAGTTAGAAACATGCTTAGGACCATCCATGCATTGTAGATATGCATTAATAGTAGTATTTTACGGTAGATCCGATACTTAGTATTCATTCATCATTAGAAACATGCTTAAGATTATCCGTAGTGTTGACACCAAAAAAGTCATTATGTCTCCTCAACATCAAGAAGCCTCGTGAAGCTGAATCCTGCTACAAAACAGGCAAAACTACTTCAAGCATCAGATCTTGTCGGAATCAGACAAAAACTGAGAGATCCTTCAAGACAACCAAAAGAGGGGTACACCTGAGGTTTCGGACCATTCCGGCATCGTTTGGCCTAACTTCACTTATCCGACAGCTAAACAAGCGCTCATGGCGGCGACATCATCAAAGACACCAACACTTTGATCAGGGCCTACGGATGACTCCAAAATGTCTCCAAAGGGCTCCATGCCCAATTTCAAGTCAAACCGACAACGTTTGACCCTCCATCAATGCTTGAGCAGTAAAATCAAGCCTCCCGGCGGTAAGAACCACCGAAGCCATCACTCATCAAACAAAGTACAGGAGTGGTTTCAACATGCTTCTAAAGGGCTGCACGTCGAATTTCAGGTCATTCCGACAACGTTTGACCAAGTTTCGACGCTCCGAAAGAAAATCAAACCTACCGGCGGCAGAGCACCACGGGACCATGACATCCAAGTTGGAGCTAATGGAATGTCTCAAAATGACTCCAATAGGCTCCCCGTTAAATTTCAGGTCAATCGGACATCGTTTGACCACATATCAAAGCTAGGCATTTTCCCCGCAGCAAAATGAAGTCAAGCATCGATGAGACCCCAAACGGCTTCAAAACTCAAATAAAAGCTCATGGTTGGTCCTATCCAATGCTCAAGAAGTTTCACCTCAATTTTCAGGTCATTCCGACATCGTTTGACCTAGTTTCGACTCTTGACGGAAAATCGGCTACGAAGTCTTCGGCTTTCCCGAAAAATGGAAAACTTTGTGCTCCGGTTTTGCACGGGTTCTCGTCAAGTTTTCTCCAAATAAATCAAGTCAAAAATTGAGGAAAAATGTCAAGAAAAATACAAAAGAAAGAAGGAGCAAAAAAGACGGAAAAACGGCCGAAAACAAAGCTCAGCGACCAAAAGGGCAAAAACCCTAAGGTCGCCGGCGACCCTGGCCCAAGGTTGCCGGCGACCCTGGGTGCATGGTCGCCGGTGACCCTGCAAATCCAGGTTGCCGGATTTCGCACCAAATTGCCCGTTTTCCAATCCTTTTCGCGTTTCGGGTATTCCTGCCTTTGTGATTTTCTGAAAATCCAAATTTTGATGCTTGAAAACCACTGATCTTCACCGACATCTTGGATCCGCCGTCAAAAGCATGAAATCATCACCGATCGCTCCAAGATCGCCAACCGGCTGACCAAGAAAGTGCACTTTCTATCCGACCGATCGAGAAATCAACAAGATAGATGTCACCGGCCCACCAACATCAATCAATGTCTGAAATTGCATCGCAATCCGACATCAAACAATGTGTGGATCCACCTGTGATGATTATAAGAAGAATCTCAAAAGACGTGGCGCAGCCCGCGACTCTTCACATGCCTTGGCGACCACTTAATGACGTTAATTGACCCGTTTATGACAACTTAATGTGGTCATTAACCCATTATTTTGGACGGCCCAATCAGATTCAAGCATTTGGGAGTTACAAATCCAAGCAATCATGGCATTAAACCCATGAAACTTCCATCATCATGAAGATTAAAGGCAATTAAATGCCCACTACCCTTCATCGACCAATCACAAGCCATGAAAAAGGAGTTACAAATTCAAAGAATAAAAACTTGTAACTCCTCATCAATTCTCTCATCATGGCCATCAATGCCCATAATCACCTCATGGCTACCAAAAGCCTATAAAAGGAGGTGGGTTCCAAGAAGAATGCATGAATGAATCCCAAGTGTGATCCCAAGCTCTAAAAATCCAGAAAATTCAAGAGAGAGACGAAGTTCTGCCACTTTGCTCCCAGAAGCACTACAAGGTGATCAACGTCCCTTGGGGGGCCACCCCCCCCCCCCCCCCCCCCCCCCCCAAGGTCCCCTCCTTCTACAACATGGCCTAAACTTGTCTTTTCAGCCCGTTTACTTGGTTTTTCAATGGATATAGGACCTCCTCTTGGTCCTTGTCCTTTAAAAAATTGAGGTTAGGAGTCAAGCCGAAGAATCAAAGCATCAACCGTTCTCATTTGAAGGACGATGGCGAAGTCCATACATGACTTGCGACCGTCGATCTCAACGTGTCCCCACAATCTCCTGAGAAGTTAGATCCATTTTCTTCCTTTTCTATTGTAGTTTGTATTTCTTAAACAGACAAAAAGAAATAAAAAATCTTGTCTTTCATACTTGATGAGTTTTGTAAAATCCCCTTTCACGGCAAAATAGCCTTTTACGGCAAATAAACAAAAAAAACGCCTCCTACGGCATTCTCAAAAAAAACAAACTTGTCTCTTTTCTTAATATTTATGCAATTTGAAAAGTTAGAAAAAAAGGATTGATTTCCTTTCCACTTGTGAAGGTGGATCTCTGGATTATCACCATTCCAAATTCCAAGTAGAAAGTAAATCTGGCATACCCGTACAAAAAAGTTGATACCCGTGTTTTCCCTCCTCCGCCGAGACCCAGGTCAGCCCCCGGGGTGCAAAAGGAGAGGACGGAAATCCGAGGGTCCATCAAGTTGGCATACCTGGTGGGACCGGTTGACTTGAGAACGTGATGCTTTGATCCCTTGGCTCCTTTCTAGTTGGTGGCCTATGTTGCATTTGGCATCTAAAAAAAAAAAAAAACAAACATGAGATGAGATTTCATTTGTTCTTTCTCATTTCAAAAAAAAAAAAAAAAAAAAAAAAAAAAAAACAAATCTTATTTCTTTTCTTAGATTCAACTTTGAGAAACTTTGATCCTTCCCTCTTCGAACTTGATAGCTCACAGAAATATTTGCAGCTATCGTTCATATCAGGGATTGGGCCATCTTTTCTCTTTGATGAGTCCAATTGGGATTCAAAAAAAAAAAAAAAAAAAAACTTCATTTCAAATTCTTCAAAAAAAAAAATGATCTCTCTTTCTTAAGATTCAACTTTGAGAAATTTTAACCCTCTCATCTTCGAACTTGATAGCTCACAGAAATGTTTGCAACTATCGTTTATACCAGGGATTGGGCCATCTTTTCTCTTTGATGAGTCCAATTGAGATTTCAAAAAAAAAATTATAATTTCAAACTCAAAAAAAAAAAATCAGTTTTCTCTTTTGAATTCAAATTCAAGAAACTTTGGTTGTTCCCTTTCGGATTTAATGCTCGCAGAAATGTTGAGTTGTGGTTCGGATTGGAACACCACTCATTCTCTTTGATGAGTTCATTAGAAATCTTTAAAAAAAAATAAAATTTGCAAAAAAAAAGAAAAAAACACTAAGGTTGCACCAATTGCGCTCTTTGACTAAAGTGGATTTAAGAAAAGCCTTGTCCAGAGTGTGGAGACAGCTAGACTGTTCGAGGCAAGGGTCCTTCAAACGGGTTCATTAAGTAATCCTACCCTTACCTGGGGGCTAATCTATCTACTAAGGTTTCATAAGATTGAATTGGAAACCTATGTGCACCTTTCAAAAAAAATATTTTCACGTTTTGAGTTCAGAATTGAGAAATCATGGTTTTTTCCCTTTCGGATTTAACGCTCGCAGAAATGTTGAGTTGTGGTTCGGATTGGAATACCATTTGCCCTCTTTGATGAATTCAATCTTAAACCTTCCAAAAAAAATCTTATGTCACTTTTGAGTTCAGAATTGGGAAATCTTGGTTCCTTCCCTTTCGGATTAACGCTCGTAGAAATGTTGAGTTGTGGTTCGGGTTGGAACACCATTTGCTCTCTTTGATGAACTCAGTCTTGACTTTTCAACAAAAAAAAAAAAAAAAAACTTCCGTCAATACTGGATTCACATTTGAGAAATTCCGGTTCCTTTCCCTTTCAGATTTAGCGCTCGCAGAAATGTTTGAGCCCTTGTTCGGATTAGAATACCATTTGCTCTCCTTTATGAATCCAAATTTGACCTTTCAAAAAAAAACTCCATCTCGTGTCCTTTCCAAGGATGCGATTTGCAACATTTGTGCCTAGCGGCGCTAGTACGCCCTTTCGGGTCTACTGTATTCGCGACCGACACATTTGTATCTCCAACCTTATATCATTTTACCTCGAGTGAGCCGTGCTTCTCGGTAATTTGAATTAAGGTCTACAATTGCTTCTAGCAGTCACTGGAACGTTCACTCTGAGCCTACCATACTTGCATTTTAGAACAATTGTATCCTCTAATGCTTTTTTGCCTTCTTCATCTTCCTTGGGCTGGGCCATGTCCCCTCAAGTGATTTGAAAAGACAAAACCATAGTTGTTTTCCATTTATGATCACCATATTCTTGTGATTACTAATGGATTTGGTCTTGTTTCAGAAGTTTTCTAAAACTAACAATGGCAGCTTCATTGACCATCACTTTTGATGAGAACAAGTACCGGCTTATGCTTTAAGACAAGCAAAACAAGCATAAGCACCCTGCTAGTTGCCGAAGCGTCATCTCCCTCGACAACTCTCCAAACACCGGGTCAACTTCAACTCCCCGGACCATCGTCTTCGGGTCGCTGGGACCATTCCCACTCCCCGCAGAAGAAACCATACCTGCCAAGAAGCAGAAAATCGCCCTGCAACATGTCACTAACATGGCACCAAGGGTGAATGTAAAGAAACCTGAAGCCCGTGGCACTCCCACGAAGCCTCAACCCACAAGAAACCAGGTTTACCCAAAAACCTGGTCCCCGAGATCTTTACAAAAGCAATGGAGGTCCCGAACATCTACAAAGCCCGCATACCTGGCCCCTCTCAAGGAGAATCGGTTCTACCCTCTCTCTTACATGAAAGAGGAGAAACCTACCCTCCACCCAAAGAACAAACAAAATCATCATGAGCCGACTTGCTCCTATAAGCCCAAAATCAAATCCTGCATCGTTAGGCCTACACAAAAACATGCTGAAGCCTACACTCCCGCGAGGCGACCCTTCATCTCAACAGGGGCCGAGCTCGCAAAATTCAAGTCTTCATTGCGACAGGCTAAGGACCGCGTCCAGATCCTGTCCTTGCCCAATTTCAAAGAAGACAAACTCGGCTGCCGCGCACGGGGGACTACATCCTTCATCGCCAGAGCCCAGCCAGAGTTGACTGAAGCTCAAATTGCTCGTCGTATGCGTCGCCGTGCAGCATATCGACAAAAGAGACTTGAGAAACAAAGAACCCAACGTTCTACTCTCCATGTCTCAAACAAATGGGTCGAAAAAGAAAGACTCGACCAAGTCGTTGCTGTCCATATGGTTGGCAAAACCAAAAAACGCCAGAAGTCAGCAACCAAAATCAGTGTTAGACGTCCAGTGACTCGCAGCGTCTCTCAGACACGAACACATCTGGAAGAATCTTCCACTCCTCCAAGCCAAGGACACCGGAGTAACCGCTCCTCAGATTCTTCATCCAGAAGAATGAGCCCCGGCTCAGTCACCAGGACGATTTCTTCGTTCGAATCTTGAGATATGAACGTCTTGGCTACAAGTTCTGAGCCGCCTCCACCACATAATCCACAGGATGATGTACCCGCACGCATCCAGCAGTTGGAGCAAGAACAGCAAAGAATTGAAGCTCTGATGGAAAACCTTATTCTCACTCTACAGCGTCCACCACCTAACAATGAAACCCCTCCGAATCATGAAGATGACGAGAGTAATGCAGAAAACAATGAATCACGCGCCCTTACCAAAAAGGACGTGGACTCCGTTCCGTTCCCCGTAAAATTTAAGCAACCTACTCTCCAGACATATATGGGGAAAGGTTCAGCCAGACAGTATGTCATCCACTTTAAGATCCTGACGGGAGCTATTGCGGATCAAGATGCCCTCAAGATTCGCCTCTTCGCAAGTACCCTAAAAGGTACAACCTTTGATTAGTACTCCACTCTGCCGGAGAACTCCATCCAAAACTGGGCTATGCTGGAGACACGCTTCCTGACCCACTTCCAAGTTGAGGATCATCCTGTTACTAGGGCTCAACTCTGCAGCCTGAAACAGGGAGAGAATGAGTCAACATACGACTTCATTCACAAGTGGAAGGCAATGGCGTACAAATGTTCAGATGTACTGCCACAAGCGTCGCTAGTTGACATCTGTCGTACCAATATAAGAGGAAAAATTCGCTCCATGATCATCGGCAACAAATAGAAGAACCTGGGAGAACTTCTCGAAGCTTCCATGGAAGCTGAAGTGGTGATTAAAGACCTCAATAGTCAAAAATCATCAAAGAAAGAGCCGACTGCTGTTACGACTTTAAAACCAAAGAAAAAGGAGGTTCTCAATGTGCAGACTAAGTCAGCTCCTCAGCAGCCAAAGAAAGCTGAAAACAAAGCTACAGGTAAAAGGCCTGAATTCTCTGATGCCTTCAAAGAACGTGTAGAAAAGAAGTACCCGTTCGATGAAGATGTTGAAAAAATTTTTCTGGCTCTCCTAGCAAATGGCAAACTCACTTTGCCAGAGCCCAAAAGACCGGGAGATGTTGGTAAAACCAACGATCCCCGATACTGTCCATACCATCAGATGATCTCACATCCTCTCAATCAATGCTTCGTTGTGAGAGAGAAGATCAATGAGATGTGGAAAAACGGAGTCATCACCTTTGACAAAAACTACGGCTCCGCCGCTGTCAACATGGTGTCATGTGGGCAAACTTCAAAGTCACCAAAAAAGAAGATCACTACTTCATTCAAGGTGATAAAAATGGCTCAAGTATCTCAAGAGTTGGTTCCCTATCCAACACCAGATGGACAACCCATATGGGTACATCCCGATCTCCTAGATGATGAAAGTTGGGAGATCGTCAAAACAAAGCCGACCGCTCAACAGCGAAGGCAAGCTAAGAGACAACTCTGCAATCTCAAACAGCAACAGAAGTCTCAACCAAAACAAGAAGTCCTTAAAAAGGCAGAAACCTCTTCCACTGCTTCACGAGGGGCGATGGAAGAATCTCTCCCCAAAGCTTCAAAGGCGGTAAGAAAATTCACCCTTGATGATTTCATGCCACCTCAATACAAAAATGAAACTATGCAGGGGGCATCATACTCTTGCAACTCGGTAGTTGGATTCTCCATGGATAGATACGAGTCCAGTGACACTACCAGCAATATCGATGAGTGGGAAGAATCCCTTGAAACAGGAGAATACCTCTCCGACGAGGAATGGATTCCCGAGTCTCATCTTATGCCAGTAATCTGGTATAACGCAGTACAGCCACAAGGATCCTGGTCCGATGATGAAGAGGACCAAGAGGCTGAAAATGCTGCCGACCCAACACCAGCCAATGCTTCCGTGAAACCCAATAATGGCGAACCATAAGGAGCAGATGACGAAGAAGATTTGGCTCCTATGCCTGATCTTGAAAAATATGCAAGAATCTTGCAACATCTTGCCATAGAGCAGGAGCAGGATTGCATCAATGATCTTCGTCATGATCTAGAACCAGAATTCCCTGAAAATCAATGGGAACTTTCTCCTTCAACTCCTGAAAATGGAGAAAACAATTGGATCGATGATCCTCTTACATCTGAGGATGAGTCCGATTCCCAACAGTCTACACCGGGGGTATCTCCTGTCAGGATAACCTGCAATGCGATAGCTCAGGACGATAGTGCCTCTGAAGCTTCTGAAGACACGTACTCCCCAACCGGTAGTGTATCTTCCGGAGCTACATCTTCTTAGGTGACTTCCACTGAGAGATATCATCCTCTCAGCCTTCGTCTCCTAAAGCTGTGACATCGGAGCTCAAGCCTCTCCCGATTGATCATCCCGAATAAACTCCTGCCAATGAAATCTTCTTCAATGAAAACCCAGTCGATTGGTCCCAGATACCCGATCTCATAGACAATGTCTGGACTAATACTGAAAGGTTGTCGAATGCTGTTCAGGACTTGTTCCCAGAAATTGGTCCGTGTAACACAATCACTGGAGATGCCAATACTGCTACAAAGACGTCTTCAGCAAATGGCAAGGACCGACCTCTTGATCCTGAGAGTGATCTTCCAAAAGAAGACCCTTCTCTAGAAGTTCTTGAAGTTAGTAGAGGTACCCGTTCTGGCCGGGATTACCACAAAAATTACAATCAACCCTCTTCTTCTTATGTAAATCCTTCGGGAAAGCAAGTTGTAAGCTCCCCAAGTGGCAATAATAATGAAAATGCAGGCCTGAAGGAGGCTTTCAAGTACGACTTGATTGAGCACTTCAAACACATACCTGCACGTCTGCACATCCTTGACTTATTATGAATGTCTCCACAAACTCGTGATAGTCTCATTTCATATTTACGAAGGCTGAATGCGGATGTCAACAAGCATGCCCCACAAGTCCTACAAATTGAAATGGACTATCGGGTCAAAAAATCAAGTATTCCCTCAAAGGGAGAAAAGAAGAAAATTGAGGGATCAAGCAATGAATGCCTCTCGGTACAAAAAGCAGCAAGTGCAACAATTGCCTTCGACAAGGATGACCTCCTGCTAGGCGAGACAAAGCACAACCGACCCTTGTACTTTACGGGGTATGTCAAAGAAATGCCAGTACACAGAGTTCAAATCGATCTAGGTTCTGCACTCAACCTCATTTCTACTTCGGCACTCGAAGAGCTGGGCATCCCACCTAGCAAGCTGAGTCACACGTCCGTATCCATCTTCGGAAATGACGGGAACGGTCAAAGGCCTATCGGAAAAATCAGGTTCAAATTGCAAATCGGTGATCTCATCTCCGAAGTCACCGTGTATGCAATAAGGACTCCTTCATGCTACAATATACTCCTAGGACGTCCCTGGATGCATGAAAATGGTGTCGTCCCTTCAACTCTACATCAGTGCATCAAGTTCGTTGGCAACGATGAATTGATACATCGGGTGTTTGCAGACAAAAAGCCCTTCAAAGGCAAGGATGTCCATTTTGAAGATGCTCAGATGTATAAAGATGGAAAAGAAGAATAGGAGGAAGAAACAATTCATTTTGCCCACAATCTCCAGAAAGATAAAGGCAAGGCTCTTCAGCAATCATTGGAGGTAAACAAATCCTCCACCAAACTCGAAGTAAGCAGTCAAGCTCCCTTCGTCGTCTCCTTCAAAACTCCAAAGCCTTTGGTAATCACTACCAAAGAAAAAAAGACAAAACAAAAGGCTGGGGGTAAGTTCACTGTCTCCTTTGTGTCTATTATGCATGACACAGACTCAGAGTTAGAGCCAGAAGATGACACAGCATCAAGCCAAGCTGATACTCAACAAGATCATCCCGCTCTCACTCCATTGGAGACAGTTGCTGACATAGAAGATCCTACGTCTGCTTCCTTTGTTATTCCAGCAACTTCGCCAGAAGAAAAAACAATCTTCTTCCACAGATCAGGAGCATCTCCACTCAACTCTCTGCTTGAACCTTTCCAAAATGAAGGTATGCCTCAGCTATCCCTGTATAGTCCGATGGCACAAGCTATCATGAAGAAAATGGGCTACGACACTCAAAATCCGACTGGTTTGGGAGGTGGCTGTGGTGTTCTCACACCATTGGAACCCACCATGACCAAAAGTCAATCAGAAGATTGGAAAATCCACCTTCATAAGGGCAAGTCTTCATATGGGTTGGGGTATGATCCTACCGCTCCTATGAGACAGTTGAT